>CM036607.1:5039268-5674024 GCA_020745705.1 Hemiprocne comata | reverse complement strand
GGGATGGATGTGTACTTTTCTACTGTGTTTTATTAAAAAATACTGCAAGACTCAGGCAGCAATGCTCACCCAGAAGAGCTGGAGAGCTAAAAATGGGAGCAAAACAGGTCCAGAGTGGAGTTCCAGCCTGTGATAAGTGTGGATATTTTTTCTTTACACACTGAAAGTTAAAAAAAAACCAACAAAGAAAGACCCACACGTGATGGGGATCATGACAAGATTTCTGTCACCCTGGGTGATGCTAGAGAAACCTTGGTGCTTTGCAACAGCTTGGGGTCACCTTTTCCCCAATCCAGGCACAGAATGGCAGGTGACAGAGGCAGGAGATGAAGTTCAGGGTCACAGCCACAAGCAGCCATGTTTTTAACAACCATGAAATACAAGCTTGCAATGAGACTTCAAAAAAAAATTACAAAAATCCAAAGACCAAGTGGTTTTGAATGATTAGGGACAGTAAGAGTTGCCACATGCTTCAGACACTTCACCAGCTTTAAATTCCAGATGTTGAAGCTTGAATTGAAGCTGTTTGGAAGATAAGCTGTTCAGATTGGGTGAGACTCCTGTGACATTGAAATTTCTTGTTCTGCATTGAATTAATTTTTGAAATGGGGAGCAAATACCAATGTTGTCTCTGGACCTGGGCTAATGGTGCAGCATCTCTACACCTTTTTATGTGCAGTAACTGCAATAGCCTCTCTCCAAGGGTGATACAGGTATGAACAGGGCTGTTCCTCATGCATTAATCCATGGGTAGGTCTCCTGGCACTAATTCTTATCAATGAGAAGCCTCTGGAATCAATTAATCCTTCTTGTAATAAAAAATGGCAATTTTCATCACTTCCTCAACCTGGGAATTAGGTGGTGACAAGTCTGGGTAGGAGTTTATTTGGACACAGTGTGATTTCACTTAAATTTCATATCTAAATAACAAATTAAATACCTGCTGCATTGGCAGCAGGGGGTTTTCTCCAGACTGACCCATTTTACATAATAAAATAATTAGGAAGAGCCTGGGTGATGGGAGCAGTTTGATAGTATGTTTGTACTTATGAAGCTGACTGCTTTGGTTTATCCCTGCATTTCATGCAACATTAGTTTTGAAGAGCCTGTATAGAGTTGTTAAATTTCCTAAGAGTGAATAATAAGGAGAAAATCCCCTGATCCAAAGGCATCCAAAATGATGGAAGGTAGAAGTCCTGGTCACAGCTGAGAGTGGGATGGAGATGCAGATGCAAGTCTGGGCCTCTTCAGCACAAACAATTGCAGTAAGTCATTGGGATGGAAAAGCTTTATTGGGTTTCAGTTAATGACTTTGCTATTAGAATTCCATTAATGACTAAACAGTGTTTCCACTTTTGACAGTGTTATTAGGTTAAGCTTTATTTCAGAGGCAATAACCCCATTCCTATGGCTAGCATTATATATTTTTATTAAGGAGGGGGAGTATGTGGGGAACCAAAACCATCACAGAGCTGGGATTTATAGGTAGAAATGATTCATTAGCCTCTATGTGGCATTATCTTTCTGCAGCAATATTCCTGTTTTCTCCCTCCAGTGCAGTTTGGCATGGCTGATTGTGCCCAGGTGCCCCTTTGGTGCCAGCTGACCCTCCTGTTGTCCCCATCCCTCCAGCTCCATCTCATCTACAGCACAGGCAGCTTCTGAGCACCAGTCAGAGGCTGCTGGATCTGAGCTCTCTGTGCAGTAGGTTACGTGTTCCATCCAGTTACAAACATCACTAGCTGGCCAGTAGAAGTATTTTGAGCACCTCTGCTCTGGAGACAGGCTGAGAGAGTTGGGGGTGTTCAGCCTGGAGAAGAGAAGGCTCCAGGGAGACCTTAGAGCACCTTCCAGTGCCTGAAGGGGCTCCAGGAAAGCTGGGGAGGGACTTGGGACAAGGACAGGGAGTGAGAGGACAAGGAAGGGGAATAGTTTCAAACTGGAAGAGGACAGGATTTAGATGAGATATGAGGAAGAAATTCTTCCCTGGTGAGACCCTGGCTCAGGCTGCCCAGGAAAGCTGTGGCTGCCCCATCCCTGGAAGTGTTGAAGGGCAGGTTGGATGGGGCTTGGAGCAACCTGGTCTGGTGGGAGGTGTCCCTGCCCATGCGGGGGGGTTGGATCTATTTGATCTTTAAGGTCCCTTCCAATTCAAAGCATTCTATGATTCTGTGAAGAATCACATTAGTTAAAGATACATTTCTCTGCAGCTCGTAGAGTGCTTTGCAGCCACCAGTTAATTTACCTCTTGATTCATAAGAAGAAAAAAAAAAAAGGCTACTGCTTTAAACTAAAGCAGAGAGAAGATGCCTGGTTTATAGGTCTCCTACATCTAAGTGTTGTGAATAGAGCTGATGAAAGGACCTGGATCCCTCAGTGTAACCACGAGACAACACTCCCTGCCAGACTTATATAGCCAAAATCAGCCAACACAGTCCAGCACAACCTGCTTCTGCTGTGTGGCTGGATTTGCACGGAAGAGTTCAACGGTCCTTGCAGGAACAGCACTGCCTTTCATCCCTCAAGCTAATAGACAAATAAATCTCCTTGCAATCCTGCCCAAAGGCGAATTCCCAGAGCTGACAGTCCCTCAAGAAACAAAGTCATGGTAGTTGCATCTTGCCAGCCTTTTTTCTACCTTTGGCTTTACGCAGGGTGACCCACAGTCAGCAAGAAAAAACAGGGCAAGGGGACGTTTACTTCTATTTAATGGGCCCTTATTGGAATCTCTGGGACTTACAAGTGTTTGTCCAATCCAAAAAATACTGTCAGAGCCACAGGTCACCTTAACAGCAATTTGATGGGGGTTGGGTGCTTAGTTCTGTGGGTGCTTGGGGAGTGAGGCACAGTCTGGGGGCAGAGGGCACAGCTGGGAAGCACAGGGAGCCCCTGAGTATGGTGCTTGTAAGAAAGCAAAATTAAACATTCTTTATCTGGAGACAGCTTTGGAACAAGTAAAAACGACAGCCCTCCTGCCAGACAAAATACTCTTCCAGGTGCCAGTTGTGCTGATGGCATTTAGTGGTGGTTCTGATTCACCAGCTGGCTCCTGCCCAGAAAATGCATCGGTGTCTCCCAGGCCTTTTCCTGCAGTGCAAGAGGCACAAGCAGGTACTGCTGAGGGGGAAGGTGACGTGTGCTTGGCAAAAGGTTAACAGGAAAATAAATATTTTGTCATTTTAAAAAATGCTGCAATAGCAACAGGGTCTGGAGTCTTGTAGGGAGGCGATTAATGCTGGGAGGTGACGCATGCTCACCAGGGGCCTAATTAAGGAAGGAAAGGCAGACTTAATTTTGGGTACTTCCTAACTTTTGCATTTTTTTTTCCAAGCTCTGCATTTCTAATAAGGATTATTTAATAGGAGTTTCTGCATGTGTGCAATAACTCATGTCCCTATAGCTCTCTGCAGTGCACTCTGTACTGCCCAAAGAGGGCATGAAATGGAGCTGGAGCTGGTGCCAAGTGTCACCCCAGCAAAGTTCATTTTAACTCTCTTTCCCTTTGGGATCTGATGGGTTTTGTCTGTTCAGGCTGTAGGCTTCTGCACCAAGTGCTGCTCCTTGAGAGCTATGGCATCTGAGTATTAAAAATAAAGTTTCAAGTGCTTCTAGGTGATGTTGTTATTATGTTTAAGTGTCTTTAAAAGTCTGGTTTTGTGGTTAATTGCATATACGTGCATTTAGAGTCTTTATGATTTCCTTTCTAGGCAAGGTGAGAAGTGTAGCAGTGAGCTCAAGGCAAAACAGTAAAGTGAAAGCAGGCAAAAGCTGGAGCTCATGTCACCACAGTGGAACTGAGAAGGGTGAGCCATCATGGACAGGTAGTTGTCCATCCCTCAGTTGCACTTGTGGCAAATGGAGTGAAAGCAAAATGTTAGGAGCTGCATCTCAGACTGGCCTGTGCCAGGGCTTCCAGGGAGGCAACTTTTGTGAACCACAGGATGTCCTTGTGGGCAGGCTGGCTCAGACACCTTCCCGGTCTGCTGGGTGGGAGAGCAGGAAAACCAGCTGGCAGAGAAACCCCTACAGCTCAACTCAAGCAGAGCCCAGAATGCTGCTTCCCACTGCTACTGGAGTAAGTCCAGAGGAGGCCATGAAGATGATCCAAGGGCTGGAGCAGCTCTGCTCTGGAGACAGGCTGAGAAAGTTGGGGGTGTTCAGCCTGGAGAAGAGAAGGCTCCAGGGAGACCTTAGAGCACCTTCCAGTGCCTGAAGGGGCTCCAGGAAAGCTGGGGAGGGACTTGGGACAAGGGCAGGGAGGGAGAGGACAAGGGGGGATGGAGTAAAACTGGAAGAGGGGAGATTGAGGTTGGACATGAGAAGGAAATTCTTTGCTGTGAGAGTGGTGAGACACTGGGCCAGGTTGGCCAGGGAAGCTGTGGCTGCCCCATCCCTGGAAGTGTTGAAGGGCAGGTTGGATGGGGCTTGGAGCAACCTGGTCTGGTGGGAGGTGTCCCTGCCCATGCAGGGGGTTGGAACTAGATAATCTTTTAAGATCCCTTCCAACACAAACCAGTCTGGGATTCCACGAGCCTATGAAAAAAAAAAAAAATCCTGGAAAAAAGCTTGGGATTTTGAACCCTGACTTTTAATCCTTGTGTACTCAGGAGGCAGGAGGGAGTGATGTGTTTCTCCTCTTACAAATGTTGCTGCTGTTTTCCATTGATTTCCACCATCACAATTCTTAAACATCTTGAGAAAATTCAAGAAAAATGCCCCAAAGTTGGCCTGAAGTAAACATTTAAATTAAAAAAATCAGAATTCCCAGCCCATAGCCCCTAAATCTCATTAAGAAATGGTCAAAATATTAAAGATCACATACCTGCATTTCCCTAAAGTGAAATGTCAAATATCAGGGAGCCTGTTAATGAATTGGCAAATATAACCCGGTGAACTGCACCGAAATATATTAGTGGAGAAAGTAGGAAGATTAAATTGCAATTAAATGACTTCAGAACATCCAGCCCCAATGAGAAAATGAAGCTGACTGTTAAGAGGGAGCAGCTTGAACAGAGCTGCTGCCTGGATCTTCACATTTAAGCCACTTCAAAGCCTTTTCTCATCTCAAAGCAGCTCCACAAAACCAGCAAAACAACTGAAACCCATAAACCAAAACAATCAGAATGCCAATAATTAATCTTGATGTGATTAAGAAGTCGGAGAAGATGGGAAATCTAATTGTGCAACAATTGCTTTTATTTATCAGTTTTACAATGAAGTGCTGAGGAAGAAGTTTCTCTGGAGATCCAGCCAGCCGGGGGTTATTTTTCCAAACCTCATCCACACGGTGTAGCCATCTGCTGGGTGGAAAAACCAGCACCTTCTGCTGCCCATTGCTGCTGGTAGCCACCAATAGCTGCTGGTAGCCACTGATAGCTGCTGATAGCCACCAATAGCTGCTGGTAGCCACTGATAGCTGCTAATAGCCACCAATAGCTGCTGGTAGCCACTGATAGCTGCTGATAGCCACCAATAGCTGCTGGTAGCCACTGATAGCTGCTGGTAGCCACCAATAGCTGCTGGTAGCCACTGATAGCTGCTGGTAGCCACTGATAGCTGCTGATAGCCACCAATAGCTGCTGGTAGCCACCAATAGCTGCTGGTAGCCACTGATAGCTGCTGATAGCCACCAATAGCTGCTGGTAGCCACTGATAGCTGCTGATAGCCACCAATAGCTGCTGGTAGCCACTGATAGCTGCTGGTAGCCACTGATAGCTGCTGATAGCCACCAATAGCTGCTGGTAGCCACCACTAACCACTGATAGTTGCTGGTAGCCACCTCACCCTGCAGAATGCTGGTGCCAAGTGTTTAGAGCTGTGCAGGAGCTGCAGCTGAGGGGTGCTGGTTGGGATGGTCGAGCTGATTTAGGGGGCATGGGGCAGGGATCCCTCTGCTTCCACCCCCATGGCTCAGAGACAACACTGGGAAGACAGTGAGGGCATCTGGGGACCACAGGTGGCTGGAGAAGGATCAGCAAGCTCAGGATCCTCAACCCCACACCATCACCTACTGTTTCATTCAACGTGCTCTGGATAGCCTAGTGTGACCCTGGTTGAAGTGCTGGTTGCCATCTCCTGAAAGGGTGACTTACAGCAGGAGAAAACCATGGAAACCATTTCATCTTTGCATCCACAGCCTGAGTTTGTGTGTGCTGGACCAGAGCAGAAAACCTTGGTGGTTTTGCAGAGCCTTGTGGTGACAGGTGCTTGGTGCAGCAATCCCCCGAGCCCCTCTGTTCTCTGCTCATTGGAAACATTTTCTGGCAGGACAAAAGAGAGAGAAATTTTTTTCTGAGTAACTGGTGCTGATCCGTGTTTAGAAAAATCCTGTTCAGAAAATCCTGTTGCCACGGAGAGCTCGACAGCCACCCCATATCTGTTTACTCAAGGCCACCACTGCTTAATTAACCCTTTTATACTGCTGTATGTGGAACTTCTGGATCAAGAGCTTGGCAGATTCATTTCTGAGCTTTGCTAAAGCTTTAACAACCTTTCAGCTGGCTGAATGAACAAGCTGGAGCTTGAGTCCTTGCAGCTGAGGGCAAGCACTGCCAGCTGGGTGGCCCCAGCACAGCCCAGCACTTGGCCTGCTGCTGCCTTGCCATCCTGCAGCTTCCACCTCTGTACCTGCTGCTGGGGAACAACCCACTGGAGACAGAGCAGGAACCTCTGGAAAATGGAAACCTTGGCAGCTGTGTGTGGCTTTGGAAGTGCTGCAGGGCCATGGGGTTTGAATATCACCTCCTCTCCCCTTTCCTCATCAATAATGTATTGTCCTGGATGGGATTTCGCCCTGAGAAGAGGGATGTTGGCACGGGACTTGGTGAGGCTCTTTTCTGGCATTGCCATATGAAGTGTGCATTGAAAAGGAGCTGGGGCAGGGGACCAAGTTGGGGGGAAGCTGAACAAGGGACTGTTGTTCATGGTCCATTCCCAGTACAAAAAGGAAGTTCAAATGAACAACAGGAGCTGTTCCTCATGCAAGAAGTACTTATCTGGTGGAACTCCTCGCCGCAGGATGTTGCAGAGGCTGAATATCTCTTTGAGCTCAAAATCAGTCACAGAAGATTCTGGGGGAAAAAACCCAAGGGCTCAAACACTGCAACACAGCTTCCACCTTAAAAAGTCTCTCACATATGTTGGGGGTTGAAATTATTCTGGAAGAGGAGCATCACTGCTTGACTGCTGTCTTCATACCCCACAGGTTGACTCTGAGAGTCAGGCCCAGGTCAGATGGATCATGGCTCTGACCCAGTGCCCCGGTACTGGCACCCAGGCCCAGCTGGGTTGCTCCCATCAGCAGCTGTCTCTCTCTGCCAGCTGTTTCCAGATGCTGCTTTGAGTCCGTTTCTCATGCCCACCTCCTTGCCTGGATATTTGTGTTCTCCTAGAGCTGCCTTGACCAGATTGCTGGTCCTTCTGATATACAAAATGTTTGTCTATGCAGAGACCTGGCTTCTTTTCCTCAGGATAGAAGGAGGCTGGGCTGGAACACCAGGTATAACTGGAAGGCTGGGAGCTACTATGTCTCATAAACCTTGGATGGGTATCATGAAGGGGAAGATGAAATGGCTAGAACTACCTGATAGGAGGTTGAAGCCAAGGGGTTTTGGTCTCTTCTCCCAAAGAACAAGTGATAGAACAAGAGCAAATGCCCTCAACTTGTGCCAGGGGAGGTTCAGATTGAATATGAGGAACAATTGTTTCCCAAAAAAGTTTGTCATGCCCCAGCACAGGTTGTCCAGGGCAGTGGTGGAGTCCCCACCCCTGGAGAGATTTCAAAGCCATGTGGATGTGGTGCTGAGGGACACCGTTTAGTGGTGGCCTTGGCAGTGCTTGGTGAATGGTTAGACTTGATGGTCTTAAAGGTCTTTGCCAACCAAAACAATTCTGTGATTCTGTAATTCTATTCTATGATTCTTACTCTTTAGAGTACACAAGTCAAAAAATGACAAAGCCATGATGTGCCCAAGGGCAGCTCCCCAGTGGAATATGGGAATAGGGACTTATAAATAAACATTTTCTTGGCAGCCAGTCAGAACACAGGCAGGTGTTTGAACTATTTCCTGGATGCCCTGAGGCTCTTATTATTCCCAGAGGGAGAGCTTTCTGCTGATGCCTCTTAAATAGGGGCACAGCACAGGGTTAATAAACCCTGGGCACCCATCATCCCAGGGGGATCCTGCTGGGGACCTGCTCTGGGACGTTGCACCCGTGGTTGTTGTTACGTACAGGGAGCCCCGGCCCATGGGCAGCTCTTATGACCAGTGAAGCTTAGCACATTGACATTTCCTGTTAGCAATTGGAGCTGTGTTTAATTACTGCACAGCCAGGAGCTTCTAAAGAGGGAACAAGGTCTCTTTCCTCCTTAGTAAAGATGCTTTCTGTGGGCTCAACCCTGAGGGCTTTATCTTCATGGGGAGCCACCCCTTGAGGATACACAGGCCAGGGGATCTGAAAAGCATCCCCTGGGATCTTCCTTGGTGTCCATACGCTGGCTTTGGCAGCAGGGGTCCCCACAGCAGAGCCATGGAGCAGCCATGCAGGTGTAGAGGCTGAGCGTGGGTTGGGGCAGAGCTGGAGCACAGCTGGGGGCAGAACTGGAGCACAGCTGGGGGCAGAACTGGAGCACAGCTGGGGGCAGAACCAGGCAGTGATACTGTGCGATGCCCACAGAGGGTTTGGCATCAGAGCAGGGATGAGCAGTGCAGGGAGAGCAGGTTGTGCATGTCTGGGTCTGCTGAGGGACATAATTCAATCACAGAATGGTTTGGGTTGGAAGGGACCTGAAAGATCATCTAGTTCCACTCCACTTGCCATGGGCACCTCTCACTAGACCAGGTTGCTCCAAGCCTCATCCAGCCTGGCCTTGGAGACTTCCAGGGATGGGGCAGCCACAGCTTCCCTGGGCAACCTGTGCCAGTGTCTCACCACCATCACACCAAATAATTGCTTCCTAATATCTCATCCAAATCTCCCCTCTCTCAGCTTGAAACCATCCCCCTTTCATCCTTTCATTCCATGCCCTTATAACAAGTCCCTCTCCATGGGACAAAGCAGTCAGAGACAGTCTCTGTCTGACCAAATTGCTGGTGCAAGTGGTGATTGCCTCTTCTAATGGTCCTGCAGAGGCACATCTCTCACCACCAGGTGCCCAGCCATGGGTGGTTTCTTATTGTTTAGAGGAGAAAAAGGAAAAAGTAGCTTTAGAGGAGCATTTCTAGGTAGCAAGTCCTCATGGAGGAGAGCAGCTACTCCTTCAGTCGTGGGCAAGAATCAGACTCACTTTTGAGGCCAAGACTTGCAGGCCTGGCTGCACAGAGGACCTGAATTATTTACCCTTTGAGGAGTTATGACCATGAGAATAGGGAGACATTTCTACCAAGAATCTAGTAATATAAAGGATTTTGTTGTGGGTTTTTTTTCTCTTTTCATGAAGCTTGAGAACAGCTGAAAAAGACTAAAGTGTTTTTTCAGGCAGAATAGGCAGCTTGCAGCTCTCAAGGGGATCAGGTTTTTAAACTGATGTGTGGGTTTGTTGGGTTTTTTCCCCATTCTAAACCTTATTTTAAAAAGCATTTAAAAATGCTTTTCTTAATTTCCAGGAATGGACTGGGTTGCAGGCAACTTCATGGTTCTGAGAAGTATTTTTCCCAAACTGAAGGATAGGGGTAAGCAGCCCACTTGGACCATTATCCCAAATGTTTTCTGCCTTCCCAAAACAGAGGTTAAGCAGACAGCAAGAACCAGCAGCTCCCACTGAGTTCACTGGGAGTCTGGCTATCACATGCCCTTCCAAATCTGCCCAGAGGTCACATCTACCAGTTATACCTTAATTTATTGTGCTACTGTCCTGGTTCTTCTGCCTCTGGATAAACCCAAAACCCTTTTGAAGTGTTTTGTTCATGATGAACCTGATATTCCAAGTCAATCATTTGCTCAGCAGGGCATGAAAATGCCCATTTGAATCTCCACTGAAGCTGGAGCAGCACTGAGGGTTGATCCAGGCTCTCCAACAGCCAGAGGAAATGTCCTGGTTTACAGGCTGATTGGACATTGGAAAGGTTGGTGTGCTCTCATGAAGAGCTTTAGCATTAGCAAGTCCATGTTTGGAAATGGAAAAAGTAAACAAAACCCCCTTAGGAACATGCCCAGACATTGCTGTGCAGAGCACGTTAGTCTCCACCTCATGCTCTTCCCCTCTCTTTCACCCTTCCAGATTTCTCTAGTGGTCCTTACCACAATAAATTGGTGGGTTTTTGGCTTGCTATGTTCCCTGGGAATGTCCTGATCCCTTGCTGGGACCTGGTTGGGAGTGAGGTCAGAAAGCCTCCAGGAGCACTGAGGTTTGGGGTGCAAAGATGGATTTGAATACAGACTTTGGTGGGAGGGATTATCTGAGTTGTTGCAAAGGGTCTGTCTCAAAGACAGATCGAGTTTCTCAAAGTAGGAGGAACCTCAGAGGACCTGAGGAACTTGCCATGTATTGTCAGCCTGCAAACATGACAAACAAGTTGACATTGGAGGAATCAATTCATTTAAATTTGGGAGCAAGAACAAGGAAATGACTGAATTATCTCCTCTCTCAGGGATGGTCCCAGCAGCACCACAGAATTGGATTTGTTGTTAACTTTTACAGCTGTTGTTTTATTGTCTGTATTTTGGGGAAATATATCAAGGGCTCCCATGGCAGCACCTCACAAGGAAAGCTTATGGGAATAAAAAAATAATAGCTCTTTTCAAGTATAGATATCAAAGTGTTTCGTGAGGTTTGCTCTCCTTGCCTTACAGGCAAGTTACTTGCCAAATATTACATCAAATTTGGTGTCACAGACCCACAGAGATGCTGCCTCAGTTTCCCTCCTGCTGTTGCAGGCAGCAGCAGAGGAGGATGAGGGACTCATTGCTCAGGCCCACCCTGTGCTCCTTCCATGGATGCTCCTCCACATCTGGGATAACTCAATGACCTCTATGGTTGACCCCTATCAATGCCTGCAGCAGGAAAACCATAGGCAGGGTGGGAGCATTTTTCTCACAGTAGTGGTTGCCCCTTCCAGTTTCATCTGCAGCTGTCTACCTCTCCTTGCAGCCCTTTGCAGAGGGATGGGGAGAGGATGCACGTGAGTAGCCCCGTGGCATGGTTGCCTTGGGACCTGGGAGAAGGATGAGGCAGTTAAAAAGCAGATGAAATCCTACCACGTCTGTGAGGAGCAAATCCAAACATCTGCTCCTTCTCCTCTTTTTCTCTCCCCTCCAAGCAAATTACAAGAGCCTCTGCTGTGGCAAAAGGCTTCTCATCAAAGCTAATTACCCACTTCAAACGTTTTTTCAGGGGTGTCTGGGTCAGTCCTGGTGACAGTGTCCCATGATGGGGTACATCCTTGCCTGTGCTCCTCTGCATGGAGGGGGGAAGCTGGCCCTGGGCTTTGATGGCAGCTCTGTCCCACCCCATGGAGCAGGTCTCCTTGGGGAAACCACAGGAGAGAACTGATGGGTTGCTCAGTGAGACAGTGACATCCATTATTTCAGCTTGGAGGGTTTAGCAATGCTGGCTGACTTAATTGGATTTTGGCATGACACAAATCTGTCCCGTCTGGAGCAGGGCAGAAAATTAAAGAAACTCAGGGGCTTTCTGCCTTGAGTTTCCTTGAAAACACTTGGCAGAGCACAACTCCCACTGTGGGCATCACGTGGAGGGGATTTTGTACTGCTGGTGATGATCATCAAGCTGGGGCCAAGTGGGAGGGATGAAGCATCCCACAGTAAGGTTTCTGGCTTGTAAACTGAACCACTGGCCCCAGGGATATACTCAATGTGAGGCTAATTCTAACTGGGGTTTCCAATCCCCTGCATAGGGGGGTTGAACTCCTCAGGGAAAGGCAGGAAGGCATCAGGCCCAAATTCTACTGTCCCTTGAATGTATTTTGACCTCTGGGTTCTTCTTACACAGAATTTCAGACTGGTTTGTATTGGGACCTCAAAGACCATCTAGTTCCAGCCCCCTGTCAAGGGCAGGGACACTTCCCACGAGACCAGGTTGCTCCAAGCCCCGTCCAACCTGGCCTTGAACATTTCCAGGGATGGGCAGCCACAGCTTCTCTGGGCAACCTGGGCCAGTGTCTCAACATGCTCACATGTGCTGCTTGAAGTGCACAAGATGTACTATTAAAGCAACCATACTGGATCAGAAGTCCATCTGTCTGTGTCTCCAGCAATGGTCACAAGCAGATGCCAAGGAAAGGGCAAATCCACCCATGCCAAGTTGCCTTGTTCCATCCCTGGCTGTGCTGCAGATATGATGCATATCCCAGGCAGGTTTCCACACTGGACTCTTCCTCTTCCACATCCATCTCCCTTATAGAACACAAAGCTTCTTGACTTAGCTGGAAAATGTCCCACATGCTGCAGATCCCAGGTCCAGCCCTGGCTCTACGAGATGTCACTGTAGAAATCAGTGGGAGATGATCAGATTCCTCAGTCTGAGGTGTGCTAGGGAAGACACTCACTGATGTCACTGGGTTTAGGACATGCCCTTGATCTTTCAGATCCTGGAAGCACCAAACATGCTCCAGAAGTGCAGGAGAGCTGCTTGAGCCAGGGCTGACCGTTAGTGGCCTTTCAGCTCCCTCTGCAGATATAATTAAAGCAATGTTTCCAGGCCCAGACCAAACCACAGTGCCTTGGCTCTCCTTTCCCCCTGTCGGTAATGACAGATGAAGTTTCTAACTGCCTCTGACAAACCAGCTCAGTGGAGGCTGGGGGGTGGGAGGGTCCTCTGCTCCCCATGCTCCCGAGTGGCACAGAAGCACAGGCTGTTGCCTCTTGTCATGCTTTTGGCTCCCTGAGGTGCCAGTCGGCAGAAGATGGGTTGTTCTTCCTGCCGGGGAGGCAGGGAGCAGGCAGATGGTGCAGGCAGGACCTGCTGTCTGCCTGGAGCCTCGCATCAGCCGTGCTTTTGGAAGCCTTCTGCAGCCCTGCCCTTGAAGCACTGCCTGGATGCTCACGCTGAGATCTGTTCATTGCCATCAGTCCTGGAATCCAACAGCAGCCCCAAAATCCCTGCTCCTCACCTGGTCTGCAGCCACACCCTCCCTGGGACATGTCCTGGTGGCAGCCCTGCAGTCACTTAGGAAGCAGTAGCAGAAGCTGCTGCCAATGGCTTCAGCAATGAGGTCTTGGCCCCTGCTGCAGACAGGGAGAGCTGTTGTCCCACAATGCTTCAGGTCAGGGCTGGGGCTCTTAGAGAGGAGGCCAACTCATGGTGGTGGGGGTTTGAGGTGTGCCTAGCCTGCAGAGAACTGGGCTGAGAACCCCACAGCTCATGACATAGGGATGCCTGAGCCTCCTTCAAGCCTTCTGCTGGTCCAACTGCATGTGCAGTGGCAGCATTTTGTATTTTCTTTCCAAGGAGAGCAAATGACTATACAAGGTATGAAGCAGCACCTTCCTCAGGAGATGTCCTACTTGTTCATAGTCTTCTCCTTCTGCCTCATGGTCTTCTTGACCTAACATAACCTAAGATGATCCAAACTAAGTCAGACAAATGGTGGCCAGCTCTGGCCATCACATCCAAGAAAATCCAAACAAAGACTGAGGCTCTGGAGAGAGGAGATGAGTGATTCAGGGAAACCTTTTCTGTAAAAGATGAAGCAACTGAAAGAACAACTGGTGAAAGAATAAAAAAAAAGTGGAATTATCCAAAGATGGGGAAGTTCTGCTCCCCTGGCTGTGGGTACATGGGCAAACACCTTTAACCATGAAGATATCAAGCAGTAATTTCATGGCTCCTCCAAGGCACTAAATGGCAAGGACTCAGGCCAGGGAACTCATCAGCATTTGATGTGACACAAACAGCAGGAGTTTGGCTTGATAAAATTACTTGCATGTCCCAGGTTCACTTCAGGAGCAAAACCAGCCTTTCTAAGAAGCAGTTTTGTGCTTTTTAATGAAACCTTTCATGTCCTTGTGGCTTCTGGCTGTCTAGATAGTTGCGACCTTGCGGAATTGGAAATGTGTTGAAGATGGCATGAAGTTGAACAAGGAGAAGTGGTGGATTTTGCACCTGGGACACGGTAACCCTGGATTTACAGACAGTCTGGGGAGTGAGAGGCTGGAGAGCAGCCCTGGGGAGAGAGACCTGGGGGTTCTGGTCACAGCAGGTTGAACATGAGCCAGCAGTGTGCCCTGGCAGCCAGGAGGGCCAACCGAGTCCTGGGGGGCATCAAGCAGGCACAGCCAGCCAGTCAAGGGAGGTGATTGTCCCACTTTACTCTGCACTGGTGCAGCCCCATCTTGAGTCCTGAGTGCAGTTCTGGGTGCCACAGTACAAAAAGGACATGAAGCTACTGGAGAGTGTCCAGAGGAGGCCACAAGGTTGATGAAGGGTTTGGAGGGGATGCTGTATGAGGAGTGGCTGAAAGCACTTGGTCTGTTCAGCCTGGAGAAGAGGAAACTGAGGGGAGACCTCATTGCACCTTTACTGCTTCCTCACTAGGGAAGGTGGAAGAGCAGGTGCTGACCTCTTCTCTCTGGTGACCAACGATAGGACCTGAGGGAATGGTAGGAAGATGTGCAGGGGGAGGTTTAGGTTGGACATTAGGAGGGGATTCTTCACCCAGAGGGTGGTGGAGCACTGGAATAGGCTCCCCAGGGAAGCAGTAATGGCACCAACCCTGACAATATTCAAGAAGCATTTAGACAATGCCCTCAGGGACATGGTATGAACCTTGGGGTTGTCTTATTCTGGGGTGGGAGTTGGACTTGGGGATCCAGGCTGTCTGAGGAGGTGTTGAGCCACCATCCCTGGAGACATCTAAAAAGACAGATGTGGTGCCAGGGGACAGGGTTTGGTGGTGGACGTGGCAGAGCTAGGGTAGTGGTTGGATTTGATGATCTTGAAGGTCTTTTCCAACCAGAATGATACTATAATACTATGTGGGCTCATGGCAATTTACTGTGATGCATCTTCTACAGCAAATTCAACAGAAAGACTTCCAGATTTTCACCCTTTTGATCTCCTTCTCCTCTCCCCCTGTCTCAAGTTTCTGGCCAGATTTATCATGTCGCTGTTGATAACATGATCTCAGATGTTTCAATAGTGCAGAAAGGGGCAAAAAAAGTGATTTTATTGATGTTTTTTTCTTACATGTCCTGCACTGGGATTAAGCTTTGGCTGGAAAACCCTGTCCTTCAACCTAAATGTACTGTTCAGACCTTCCATGGGATTCACAGGGAGAACTTGCAGCAGGAGAGGGAAATTGCAGAGTAATATCGAGGCTGTTATTGCTTTGATGGCTCTGTGCTGAGAGGTGACCTTAACTACAGGTGATATGTGTGAGACTGATATAAAGCCAAATACAGAGAAGCACATTTTTCTGGTTCCAACCCAAAACCTTTAGCTCATTACGAGCCGGGGCGATGACCATTAAAACACTCCCATTGCTCCTATTAAGGTGGAGATGTTCTTCTGATTGTGTGATGTCATTCATGACATGGATAAGATTTGACTTAAACTTAAAATACTTTTAATGCTGATCTAAGCATCTCAAAGCATAGCCCATGAGCAGGGCACTGGGCTGGGGCTTTTGCACCTGGGCCTGGGCTGGCAAAGGGGCAATATCCCACAAGTCAAACAAGGCAAAGCTTGGGAAGGAAAGGGAAGCAGGCAAAACCCACAAGCCCTGAACTTTTTTAACCTCCTGTTGGATTCTCCATCCTGAGCATGTCTTGCTTTGAGGATTATTGATTCCTTTGGGTCCTGAGACCTGCCTTGTTTCAGGACTGAGGCATCCCTGCTCTTTTTTTCTGGGTGTTGTGTTTGTTGGTTGGCTTGGTTTTTGTGTGTTTTGGTTTGGTTTGGTTTTGGTTTGGTTTATTTGGGGTTGTTTTGTTTTCCTATAATTTACATCAGAGCAAAGCCACTCTTCAAGCTCCTCTAGGAACGATCCTCCTGGCTCTCAGCTTGCATTTTGCTACCCAAGGTTTCCTATGCAGGATTGGCAGGCAGAGGGAGATGTGCCCCTGCTGCCACTGCCTTCTTTTTGGGTAAAATTGTTCTCTGGGGACAGACTGAATCTCTCTGATGAATGGGACAAGAGCCTGAGCAAGGGAGAAAACAACCTGAGCTTGCTCAGATCTCATTGCAGCATTAGCCAGCAGAGATAAAGGGTTGAGAGAGAGGGAAAGGAGGAGTCTGTTCTGCCTGATACGATGCTCCAAACATGCCTGGTTTCACAGATAAATCTATTGCAAAATGTTGTCAAGCACTATTCAGGGTTAGGTGAAAGGGTGCAGGTTTGCACCAGAAGTGTGTCTCCCCTCTCAAGCTCTCTGAATCCTCTCTGAGGTCTAAGTCCAAGAGCATGTTTGGGGCATGGATTGAGCTGAACCTGGCACATGGCACAGAGATGGCCCCTGGTAATGTGGCTGGATGCAGCAGCTCAGCTGGAGGACTGGGGGGAGGACTTCCTTCCCCCGTTGAAAGCTGTCCTTGTCCCAGCTGTTTTATAACTCCTTTGGTCATGAGGGTGCACTGCAGGAAGGGTGGCCTGTCCTTGGTGATGGTGGATAGGATCCATTGTATCCCTAAGCCCCAACTATGGCCTCTTCCTGCCCTGCCAGGACATGGCTGCAGCTTCAATTATTTTCACTCTTCTCCTCCATTTACCACTTCCTCCAAGCTTTTGCTTCTCTCCCAGATTCATTCTTTCGTAGGATTTATTATTCCTAAGAGACAAAAACAAGAGACAACTTCGGTGCCGTAAGAAATTTCCTCATCTTTTCCCTGGTGAGGACCATGTAAAGTCTCTTCAGAGCTTTCCTCCAGATATTTTTACATTTTATTTCATTTTTATGAGTTGCTCTTTGTGCTGCTTCTTTGGCCTGTAGTGATTGCACTACCTTTGGGTTATAGAGGGTGTGTTGGGTAAAAGCCTTCTGCTCTTGGATTGGGGTTGAGGGCCTTGGTCCCATGTTGACAGAGAGCCTGTTTTTCAGCCTGTCTTCCCTGGAGAAAGCTTTTTTCCCTCCCAGGTAAGTTCTGCCTTTACTGGTGGTGCCAAGGAGTTAATTTGTTAGCCATATTCTTCATCCCAGATGTTAACTGGTATTTTAGGTGTTTGCAACCCAGACCTTGAGCCTGTTTTGATGTGCTGCAAGTAGAGTGAAGGTTAGCTTGGCCACCTCACAGCATCCTAGCAGTGTGCTAAGGAGTTTTCTTTCCTAATTACTATTCCACAGTTTGCTAATCCTAATATAACCCTGATAACACAGCTCCAGCTTTCATCCTTGCTGCCATCATCCCTGTTGGAGGAATGCTAGGGTTTTGTATAAAATTAACTTCTGTCAAAGTGATGGTGCCACTGGTTTGTCCAGCACAACAGTCTGAAGAAACTGTACATGCCCTGAACCACATCACTCTGCCCTGGCCCCCAGTTTACCAGTGCAGTAGGTTTTTCTTCTTCACTGGGGGCTTTGGAAAGCACCAACCTGTCTGCCAACAGAAGCTGTGCCAGATGGGGATTAGCTGTTGTCTTACCTGGAGCACCTTTCTAGCAGGCTTGCACAGGAGGCAGAAGTGCTTCAGTTCAGGTCCTTTCTCCTGATTCTCAGCCAGCTGAAGTACAGTGTTGTTGTTTTATTACTGTCACCTACAAGTGTGATTGTAACAGCATGAAAATACAGCTGTCTGTTGTTCACTGGGAAAATTATGGCTCCTAAATGAGCTACCAGGGAGGGCTGCAGCTGTGAGCAGACACAGGCTGGTGGCACAAAAGCACAAACCTTCCTAGTACGTTAAAATGGTCAAAAGCTCATGCTCAACCACAAACTCTTCAGATGACCTCAGATAAGTCCTTTGGCCACAGTCTGGTTCAGTTCTTGGTTGGCATCTGGGGTGATGGCACAGCTCTGGCCACAGAGTTTCAGAATCAACAAAGCAGATTAGACTCCCAGCTCCCTTCAGCCCTGTGCCAGACACCTAATTACAGCCATAAATTTAAGCTGTAAATTCCAGAAGCACTTCTCTAAATAGTTTACATTTTTGCTGAGTGTATCCAGTGTATGGACCCTGTTTTAGTACAGATGGTTTTGATGGCCCCTTATGATCCCCTGGTGTAATTCCCTGCACCCAGATAAGCATTTTTAATAATGCTGGTGAATTTCTGGGCATTAGTTTTCTGTTGAATTGAGTTACGTTATTATGGTGAAAAATTTGAAGGAAAAAGCAAAGTTTTTGCCACAGAAGAGCCAGAAGTCCAGGGCTCCTCTTCCCCTCTGCAGGACTGTGACCCCTCTGCCCCTGCTGCACTGGGAAGGGGGAGGAGGGAGTTCAAAAAGGGGGGCAATGCTGCTGCTCTTCAGCAGGATTGGAAAGCATGTGGGGAACCCCCCTGAGATGGCAACCCCATAACCTGTGTGATTCAGCTGTGAGTGCTGGGCAGGCAGCATTGGGGGGGTCACGAGCACCCCTTGCTGTGCAGGCAGACACAGGCAGGGTCTCAGCTGTCCCCTCAAGGCCATTGCACCAGCTGATCTGGTATGAAACAAGGAAGTTCAGACCAAGAGCACATCATGTGGCTTTTCTCCAGGAGACCCCAAGAAGTTGAGGTTTAAACTGAAATATCCTCATGTGAGCATCACAAACAGGGTTTTCCTCTCCTTCCCAAGGCCAACCAGGCCTTCCCCTGCAGCAACAAGGGACAGATGCTCATGAATATAACTGGACAGAAAGAAGATGATAGCAGGGACTGTGTTACTGTCTCCCACCAAGAAGCAGTTGGTGTGATGCCTTTGACAGCTGGATGTGTTGCTGCTTCAGAGGTTCTCCTGCTGAAATCTCAGCTCTGTGTCTCAATAAAGGATCTCTCTGCCTCTTCTCCCTCCATAAAGCACAACCTATATTTAGAGAGTTGCATATTTAAGCAGCAGGCCTAATTAAATTCTTCTGGTGAAGGAATCTGCCCTTATTGTCTCTTCGAGATTCTGGCCATGGCCTGCCCAGAGCTCATGAGGGACCATATTGGAATGGGGACCTTCTGCTCTGGCCCTGGAGCAAAGGCACCTGGGGTCTAATGGAGGATCCTGGATCTGGGGCCTGATGGACTTAACCCAGAGCTGCTGTTCAGGAGGAGATGGACAAAAAAAAGAACCTTTTTCTGGGTGTTGTTTTGTTTTTTAACCAGCATTGGAGCAACAGAGCAGGGAGGCAAATCTCTGCTCTTTTTCTGCAAGACAGTTCCCAGAAGATATCATTTATACATTTGTTTATTGAATTAAAAAAGAATGTAATCCTTTGCTAGGCCTTCTGCCATTTGAGTATGAGGGCATGCACAAATAATGGAAATGCATCTTCTTCAGTTATTTGTCTGAAGAGAAATGCTTAATGCAGGACGATATATTCCACTTGAACTGGAGTCCTGCATCCTGCACTCAGTACATTAAGCTGTAACTCAATTAGGCCAGAAGCTGGAGTCTTAATGAAGATCAGGGCCTGCTGGGGCTGCAAGGATCAGCAGGAGAAAATGGTCTTTACTCCCAAGATCTCAGTCTGAGCATGGCTTCATCCCTCTTTTCTAGGTCCAAGGAGAGTCAGGCCTGTTGCGATAGGGCAAGGGGTGATGGTTTTAAATGAAAAGAGGGTAGATTTAAACTAGACATAACAAAGAGGTTTTTTATGCTGAGGGTGGTGAGACACTGGCCCAGGTTGCCCTGAAAGGTTATAGATGCCCCATGCCTGGAAATGTTCAAGGTTAGGTTGAACGGGTCTTGGAGCAACCTGGTCTGGTTGAAGATGTCCCTGCTCATTGGAGGGGGGTTGGACCAGTGACCTTTAAAGGTCTTTTCCAACCCAAACCATCCAGTGGTTCTGTGTAGCAGAAAGGGCATTTCTCTGCCGTGCAACATCACATCAAATCTAATAAATGATGGGAAAAGCTGTAGCATTACCCCATGAGATGAGGCAATGAGGCATCCAAAACACTTCAAACAGGCCCAAATCAGTGTGAGCAAAGGAGCCCAGGTTCATCTCTACAATATATTCAAGGATGACCTACCTGTGGTCATTTAGGACCTTGCAGGAGAGCGAGGGACTTGTGGTCTCAAGAGACCAAATCCTTTTGCTCAGCTGTGCTGGGAAGCAACCTCCTGACCTACCTTAAGGGCAAGGGGCCCATGTGGCTCCCAGCTCTCAATGCCAGCACTGACTGACATAGGGTAGGGAAAAATTTCATGTATACAGGAAGAGAAGAGCGGAGAAAATCCTGATAGATGTAAAAGCTGATCTTTGCTCTGACAGCATGACCCAGCCTGTTCCTCTCCTCCTTGGAAATTTGGCTTTGAATGCACAGAAAGCTCTGAATGCACATCAGCTATTTTTGTAGCAGAGAGCCAGCAGCCTGTGCTCTTTGCCACCTGCCAGAGATCAGACTCAAGGGCAAGCGTTGCACCATGTCAACCTCGGTGCCCCTTCCTGGATGGGAACCAGCCCCAGTGCCAGCTGGGTGGGCATCTGCAATTCTCCACAGCCTGAAGCAGGAGCTGGAGCTTGTTAATCTGCTGCTGTTGAAACGCTGTCGTGTGGCTCAGCTGGAGAGAGCAGAGGTTATCTTCTCTGTGCTGTTTGCTCTGCTCCACAGCTCCCCAGGCAGGACCTGCCAGGCTGATTGAAACACATGGCTCAGGCCTGGGCACTGGCTGAAACATTCTGATGGTGGTCCAACCCAGGCACTTTGTGAAAGCCATGGCACAGGGATGCCATCATTCACAGGAATGCCATCATTCACAGGGATGCTACAGCTCCCATTCTTCAGGCCAGTATTGCTCTATCTCCCCAAGCTAATATTGTCCAGGCCTCTGCTGAAGTCCCAGAGAGATGGTCTTCTTCAGTGCCTGCTGTTGCTGCTCATGTTATTGCTGTAGTTGGAGAAATAATACGCTTTATTGATGACTTTTTATTTCCTGTTGCAATGGCATAAATATGTATACACCCATTGTGAGTGTATTTATACAAGTGAAAATTATCACTAAGCCCCACCCCAAGGAAGGAATTTAAATGAAGCTGGATTTGATTTTAAATAAAGACATAGAGGGATGACATTCAGCTTCCTTAGGATCTGTCTCTATTTGCATTTTTAATGTGTTTCTGACATCTAAATGCATCAACATGGGGCAAACACAGGGACCAAATATAAACTCATTAGTGGTGACAAACTGCTGTGCTCTTAGGCTGGGAAACTGTCCCCTAAATGTGATGCAGAAGGCTTTTGTATGTCCCCTGTGGGCACTGTGCTAGAGGGGACACACTGGGCTGCCCTTGGAGAAGGTCATGTCCCTCCTCTTTGGCTGTCAGCCCCCTGACCAAAGTTGCCTGTTTTCTGGCTAACAGGGTGGGTGTGTTGATTGCTCCAAAAATGGAGGTGTCAGAATGAGTGCCCCTGGTCTTTCCAACGATGCTCCCCAAGAAGCTGGTTGCTGGACCCTCCCTGCCTTCACCCTCCATGTGCCCCTGGGCTGTGTTTTGGTGTCAGCACAGTTTGACTGGCACAATGATCCCTCTTGTTCTGTGTCACAGAGGTCACTGTGCCTTGACAGTGCAATCATGTAAGCCTGTCTGCTGACAGCAAAGAGGGCAGCAAGGATCATCTTGAAAAGCTACCACTGCCTCCTGAGCCAGCTCGAGTCAGGTCTGCCCATAATGCCTCGATGCAGCACATCTACACAGTGGGACTGAAGTGGGAGTGTGGCTGAAATACCAGTGAGCAGGGCAAGGCAGGGTGTGCTGTGCTTGGACTCTGACAAGACACTTGGTCTGAATGTTGAGGAGGATACATAGACTCATAGAATCCCAGCCTGGTTTGGATTGGAAGGGATCTTTAAAGATTATCTAATTCCAACCCCCTGCATAGGCAGGGACACCTTCCACTAGACCAGGTTGCTCCAAGTCCCATCCAACCTGGCCTTAAACATTTCCAGGGATGGGGCAGCCACAACTTCTCTGGACACTTAGGCAGCATCTCACCACCATCATAGTGAAGAATTTCCTCCTAATGTCTAACCTAAATCTCCCCTCTTCCAGTTTTAAGCCATTAGCTCTTGCCCTCTTACTCCATGCCCTTGTAGAACAGAACTGAAGGGCTGGCAGTGGCATTGGGTGTCACCAGTACCCTGCTGTTCTGCAGGATGATGTTCAGCTGGTCATCCCTGGTCCCTGTGAACTCCCCTAGCTTCTCCATTTGCCTCATTCAGAGCTAACTGAGAAATATCCCCCAGTGCTCCCCCCACCTGGTCACTGTTGGGGATGTCCCAGTTGTGTCTGTCTCTGCTCCCATGAGACAGTTGGTTAAACTGCCCACCTGCTCCTTGCTAGGGTTGACAAGAAGGACCATAACACAGGGTGCAGCCATGTCCCTGGCTAGTAAACATTGGGATAAAAGTGAGACAGAGCCCACTCATATCCCTCCTCTGCCTCTCTGCTGCCTGGTGTTTACCCCACTTTCTCTCTGTGTGTTTGGTTTCTTTCTACTTAATGCAATCCTCTTTTTACTTTTTTTTTTTTTTTTTAATTTCACCTTTACTTATTTCAGACTCTTTTGCTGGCATCCTTCTCATTTTCAATTCTAACCTTGCACTTCCCAAGTTTAGCTCCCCTCTTCAGATCACACACAATAATTTTAAAATGTGTTATCTTTGCCATCATTGTGGTTTTCAAGATAAGTGTTTGGACTTGGATTAGTTTCCTATGAGACCCCACATGAGAAAACCTCCCTATTTTGACAACTGAATGTGAATAAATATTCTTTGAGTACAATTTTCCTACCAATTTTACATCTGCCACACAGGGATTTCCCCTAAACTGTATTTATTTAGGATGTCATGTGAGACCATGTCAAAAGCTTTGCTAAAGTGAAGTTATATCACCTCTGAAGCCCCTCTCCCCTATTCCTAAGGCCAATTGCTCTGTCAGAGAAAGAAATTAGATTGGTTTGACAAGATTTGTTCTTAACAAATTCGAATTGCCCTTTTTTTTTGTCACTTTATTATCCTCTGGGTGCTTAGAAACTGCTTAATGATTTGTTTGAGGGTCTTGTGGGATATGGAAATCCAGGCCCTGGGTCTGTCAAACACAGACATTACATTGGCTTTCTCCAGTCCTTCAGCACATCCCTGCTGGCCTGGTCACTGCAAGTCCCCATGGTGGCCAGGCTAAGTTCCACCAGACAGGGCTAAATTGAGTGCATGCAACTCATCACAGCAGTGTAACCCTCCTCCCTTCCTTCTGTCCTGGGTTTCTCTTGTTTGTATGAGTTATAAAAATGTTTTCTCTTTCTCACTAGGAATGAAGAAAAAAAAAAAAAGATATTTCAACATTGTCTCTCTCTTTCTTTAGCAATAAACCTTTGTTTTCCTCTTTCTTCTCAACCTCCAAAGAGCTGAACTTCAGCTACAACTTAACCTTTGCTCATTGCCCCGGCTTGTGAGTGAAAAATAAAGGCCATTCCTGTACTGAAGGATTTGTCTGGTAGGTGGAGATGCCAGCTGGCTGCGTGGCAGGAGGGACAGCAGCAACACAGTGTTAGGGATTTGCTCCAGCAGGTTCCTCCACCTCCTCCTTTTCAGTAGCAGCAATTGTAGAATTATAGAACACTGGAAAAGATTTTTAAGATCACTAAGTCCAACCATTAACCTAGCACTGCCAAGGCCACCACTAAATCATGTCCCTCAACACCACATCTACACAGCTTTGAAATCCCTCCAGGGATGGGGACTCCACCACTGCCCTGGGCAGCCTGAGCCAGGGCCTGACCACCTTTTTGGAGTAGAAATTGTTTCTAATAGCCAATCTAAACCTCCCATGGAGCAACTTGAGGCCATTTCTCTTGTTCTATCGCTTGTTACTTGGGAGAAGACACCATGATGTTACTCAGTCCCTTAAGAGCTTAACTTCTGGGAAAATTTGGGGGATTTGAGGTCTTACATCACCAATGCATCTCTCAGGAGTTAAACCTGAGTTCCAGCTTGCAGCTGCAGAATAAACCTTAGGGTGTTTTTGCTGTCTGCAGGGTAGGGGGTTATGCAAAACCCTCACTGACTCCAAATCTTCACCACACTGAGGCTTCATGCCTTTGCTACTGTCTCTTGTCTCCTGATCCTGGCTGCATCCCTGTAGCTCCTCAATGCTTCAGTCGTGAGTGATTTATGCCATTTCCTTCTCTGCTTCACAGGGACATTGCCCAGCCTGGGTGTTTTGGGATCCCTGGATGAAAGAGCCCTTAGAAATGCAAAGGAGGACAAGGCAGCAGGAAAAGGCTGGAGTGAAAAAGCCAGCAGAGAGACAACTGGAGCAAAGCCACCTGCCATGGAGCCAATAATGCAGGTGGATGTGGGGAGAATAAAGCTGAAGTGGGCACTGCCTGGGACAGCTCAGCAATGCAGCCAGGCCCTAACACATGAGCACCCGACCAGAAAGAAAGAATAGAAGAAATTTCATACAAACCATGCAAAAAGTGTCTGGGGAAGCTCAGCCCACCCTGGACTTCTGCTGCCCAGCCCAGGTGCCTGTGGCTTTCCTGACACAGTGACAGGGACATCTCCTGTTTGCCCCCTGATGGTGCCCAGGTTTGCAGCAGTTGCTGCTCCTATATTCAGGTGGGGACTGGTCTGGGGGTCTCACCTGCAGATAGTGGGGTGTGACAGTTTGGGGTGATGGGATGAAAAACTGGAGAACGGAGGTTAGTTCACAGCTAAATCAGCTGCTTCCTTGGCTCTGGGCAAGTCTGTTCTGCCTCTTGGTTTCTCCAGATAAGATATCTAGTAACCTTAACCAGCTCACAAGAGCATCAGGAGTGACTCTTGCCGTGGCTGTGAGATGGTCTGATGGCTGCTGGGAGAGGTTGTCCAATGTACACAGGAGAACATTGTGGTTCCTCTCCTGCAGATGTGATACTGCAGATGTGTGATGGAGAGACAAATAGAGCCTTCAAGGCAGCCAGAACCCTGATCTCTGCTCAGGAAATCCTCTTGGCATGCTCTGGGTGTCAGCTGCAGCTGCATTTTGCTGGATCAATAGAAAAGGGTCCAGCACTTCACAGGAGTAGACCCTTTGCACGCTCAGCAAAGTCATACAGGTTGTCCATGACAAAACAAGGACATGAATCCCAATCTGCCAAGTCCTGTTTCTCAGCTTCAAGATGCTCTTTCCTTCCATGTAAAGATTTCTTATAATCTGTAGTTAAGCATCCCTTTGATGACAGCATCCTATTCCACCTTTCTTTGCAACTCATCCAACACTGTAAAATGGCCTTTCTCACACTTGGGTATCTCTTGTTAATAAAGTGGCAGGAATTCATTAAGCTCAAGGACTGAATTGGGGCCAGGATGACAAGGAGAAGCTCTACCATGAGAGGAAGTCAAGAGGCTGAGTCTTGGCAGCAGAGCTCTCAGCAGGGCTGACAACAGCAACAGCATCTGCAGAGAGACTCGGGGCCACCGGGAAGGATGCAGGATCCTTCTGACTCTTGGAGAGCCTTGGCTGCTGAAAACAAGATCAAGGCTGGATTTTCATGCTCTGCAGTCTGGGCATTTGTAGGGAAATGCTGGCAAAGTTTTGGTCCTCTGCAAATGGTTTCTAGGTGTGGGGGGTTTGAAAGAGCAGGCTGGGAGGTAAGCAGAGGGCAGAGCTGCCCATCCCCAGTGGTGCTGTGTTCCCAGGGGTGGATAGTTACACATCTCATTAAATTGAAGTGTGTCTTTTCAAGAGCAAAATTAAACCAGACTAATCAGTAGCAACAGTGGTGACAGCCACCTCCCAGCTCCATGCACTGACTATCTTGCTGGAGCCATTTCCAAATGCATCTCCCTCTCTGTCCCCCATCCCAGGCTTTCCCCTACTGAACCTCTGTGGCTCTCCAGAGCCTCCTTAACCCACTCAAATTGAGGGTGGTGAGACACTGGAACAGGTTGCCCAGGGAAGTCGTGGAAGCCCAATCCTTGGAAGTGTTCAGGGACAGGTTGGATGGGGTTCTGAGCAACCTGATCTAGTTGGAGGGTGCCCCTACACATGCAGGGGGGTTGGATCTAGATGATCTTTAAGGTCCCTTCCAGCCCAAACCATACTATGACTCTATGAAATCCTCTACTTCATAAAGCAGCTGCCAGATCCCGTGTACAACTAGCACAGAAATTCAGGTCAAGACACCTCTTCTCACCCCTGTTCTCAGGTTTTTGGCAGCTACACAATGCTTCTGTTGCCCAGTTGTCCAAAAGACCTTCACAATTAATATCACAGAAGCCATTTTAGCTACAGGCATCATTAAGAAGCTCCTTGCTTGCACAAAATGACTGCTGCTAGTCAGAGATACTGCAGTGTTGCATTGAGTTTGAAATGGAGAACAATTTTGTGGTAATTCATGACTTCGAAGAGGAACAGGTTTTGCTTTGAAGGACGAGACTCAAGCTGCTCAAGAGCAGCTAAGGAACCACCAGCCCTGTAAGTTTCCAAGAACTGATTAAACAGCCCTTCAGATCTGTGATTTGTATCTTGTCTGACCTGCTCTTTCAGGGACATGAACAAAAAGCTAAGGCAAGTTTCCTAACTGAAGTTCTCAGACTAGAAACCCTCAGAGAGCATTTTTGAAATGGACAAGCTCACTACCTGGCCACAAGCAGCACCATTCTTAACAGTAAAATTTTCAAAAGCAATGAAAAAACCCTGGGTGTCTCAAGTTTTGGGGCATTCAGAATTTTCTAGGAATTTAAATCTTTTCAGATTGGGCTGAAGTACTTCCAGTCCACTTGGGCAACTGCTGGGAGTTATCCCACCCTGTCCATGTTGTTGGTGACTTTACAGCATTGTGCCATGGCAGAGAATAAACCAAGTCACCAAATTGGAGTTAAAAAATTAACACAGATTTGTCAAAAGAGCTTGAAAGAGAAATCAGAAAAGGCTGGGAGAACTAGAAGATAAAAACCTTCAAAACAAACCAACAGCCCCAAAGCTGAGTTAGTTGCTTCTCCTACCACATGACCAAATGATCTCCTAATAGCTCCCCAAACCTTAGGAGAGGAGTGAAATCACAGCCCAGCACTGGGGCAGGAGCACCCTGTGCTGCTGAATGAATTCCCATTGTTCTTTACCTGCTTTGTTCCTGGACCACTCTGCTGGCATGTTCCTGGTGGTTGAAGACAGGCTGCTATGTTAAATCTGCTGGAAGGTGTGGATTCACCCACAGTGCCTGCAAAGAGTTTATAAATCGCCCCAGAGTTGTGCCAGGGGAGGTTTAGATTGGATATGAGCAACAATTTCTTCCCCAAAAAGGTTGTCAGGACCTGGCACAGGCTGCCCAAGGCAGTGGTGGAGTCCCCATCCCTGGAGGGATTTGAAAACTGTGTAGATGTGGTCCTGAGGGACACGGTTTAGTGGTGGCCTTGGCAGTGGTGCGTGAATGGTTGGACTGGATGATCTGAAAGGTCTTTTCTGACACTAATGATTTGGTGATTCTGTGATTGTAATGCAGAGCAGTGGTAGTTGCAGCAGTGCTGAGTGCTCCAGTGCCATGAAGTCCTAACTGCTGGCCTTGATGTAGTGGGAACATCTTGCTCAGACTCCAGCCATGGTCTCTGCTCTCCCCATGGAGCTGTGCCACGATTGCTGTCCGTGAGATGCTAAGCTGGAAAGTCCTTCACATCTGCCTCCTGCAGATCACTTTGTGACAGACAGTAGCTTCTGCTCACTCTGAAAGGGGATCTGAGGTCCTGCCTGAAGCAGGACTTGTGTATTCTGCATTTTATTGCATGCCCAGCACCTGGAAGCCACCAGCACCCCTGTGAGCCTTCCCTTGCCCGGGTCCTGCCAGCGCTGCTCTGAACCCAGCGCCACGCTGGCAGCTCAGGCATCCCCTGAGAGTTCTTCAGTTCTTCTCTTGAGCCAAGCTAAAATACAACCTCTGTTGCTGTGTTGTGAGGAGCATAGGAAGGATTCTGCTTGTCTGGATGCTGTAATTAATCAGATTTGGTTCACTTCCCTCGCCTTGGCTCTGAGCTGCACATTAGTTCACGATCAAGCGCTGCACCGGAGCAGGCTGATGTTTTCCTGTCCCTCCTGCCAGGCAGGGGAGAGCAAATGCAAGAGGGTTTGGAAAACCACTGCTGAGTGATCTTGTTCTTAATTGCACTCCATGGACTAGATTTGTAAAAGCAGGATGACACATTGGGTTGTTTCTGCTGAGTTCATTTAGAAGCAGGAGCTCCTGGCTTTGTACAGAAGAAACATCATTTGCTGCTGTGGTGGGTGAGGGTTTCAGGCATGGGGATTGGGGGGGATGCCAGAAAACCAACCCCAGGCACAGGGGGGCTTTTGTTCACACAGCAAACAGGAAGGAAAGGCAGGAATGGGGTCCACCCACAGCAGAGATCACAGTGGCTGGTGTCACTGCAAAGCTCAGCTTCTCAGTATGGTCACCCCAAAAGGGACCAAGGGCTTCTTCTTCTTCCCAGAGGCTCCACACGTAAATATGTGCCAGCCTGCAATGCACTCTGACAAAAGGATGTCCCTAGACACAGACATCCAGGTCTTCTTCATCCTTGTGAACAAATCTGCTGCTAGAACCTTCTGACCAGCACCACCCAGGTAGGAAATCTCAGTTTTATGAGTGTTTGGGTCAGTGTTTATGTCCAGCCTTTTTTGACTTCCCCATTCAAAATGCATCTACAGTTGCTGTCTTGTTTAACACTAAAGCTCTGGCATTAACGTTGCTTTGCCTGGAGCTTCTTTGTGCTTTGAGTCTGTCCATACCCAAGGCTGGTGTTTGTCCTCCAAAACTGAATGCTCCACTGCTGGCAGTTGATTCCTGCACAGTCTGTGGCAGTGCTGAAAGAAAGGAGCACAATCCAAACCCAAACCTGAAATTCATTTATCATAGAATCACAGAATCATAGAATCATGGAATGGTTTGGGGTGGAAGAGACCTTAAAGATCATCTAGTTCCAACCTTTCTGCATGAGCAGGGACACCTCCCACTAGACCAGGTTGCTCCAAGCCCCATCCAACCTGCCCTTACATTTCCAGGCAGCCAAAACTTCCCTGGGCAACCTGGAAAGTGTCTCACCACCCTCACAGGAAAGAATTTCCTCCTAATATCTCATCTAAATCTCACCTCTTCCACTTTTAATCCATTCCCCCTTGTTCTCTCACTCTCTCCCTTGTCAAAAGTCCCTTCCCAACTTCCCTGGAGCTTCTGCAGGCGCTGGAAGGTGCTCTAAGGTCTTCCTGGAGCCTTCTCTTCTCCACGCTGAACACTCCCAACTCTTTCAGCCTGTCTCCAGAGCAGAGCTGCTCCAGCCCTTGGCTCATCTCTGTGGCCTCCTCTGGACTTGCTCCAAGAGCTCCATGTCCTTCTTGTGTTGGGGGCTCCAGAAGTGGATACAGTAAGGAATCACTGGATCACTGTGAGGAAACTGGCTCACTCTTTATCCTAAACTTTCACCCTAAACCTGCATCAAAGAATATCTCTGTCCTGACATTGGTCTCATCCCTTGGGAACAGGTATGGCCCAGTTGCAGGAGAACAGCATGAACGTCCATTTGAACCTGTAGGAGGGTGGCAGGTCACAGCCTGACATTTCAGTGTCTTTGAGGTTGCTCAACTGGCCTCATGGACCTGCCCTGCACCCTGACACCTTCCCGTGGTCATCCTAGGCAGGGTCTTGTGCTGCCCCTTCTCTGCATGTTCTAAGCATCCATGTGCCTTGTGACCATGGCTAGCTGTTGTTGGCCCTTTTCTCAGCCATTCATTACAGAATATGTGGTGTCAGCCAGCTGCTCTCCACACGATGAAAATGTATGTTATTCCCACAAATTGCTTTCCCAGGAGGCTCCATATGAATATACATTTTCCCTGCTCGCCCTTACTTAATTCAAGGATATCTCTATCCATCCCTTCCCAGACCTCTTATTAATGCTTCCTCTGATAACTCTGTTGCTAATATGCATTTATGCTCTCAGCAGTGCAGGGCAACATGTATGCAGGAGTTAGGGGCAATTTGCATCCTGCCTAATTTATCACTGCACTGATGGGGAAGCCATTTCCCACAGGGCTCTGTTCCTTATTCTGATGTGAGGAGTGAGGGGCAACTGGTAGGTTCCCAAATGCAATCTTAAATGTTCTCCTGGGGAACAAACAGCTTCATGCTAAATGCAAAATTCAGGAGAAACAATAAAAATCTTTCACGTGAGACTCAGCTTGTGACATGGGGTTTAACTCTGTCTTTGCTGGATATGGTTTGGGGCTGTGAGCAAATTATGTGGTGCCTCTGCCTCCTTCCTCCTGCCCTGCTTCTACCTGATGGAAGAACACTTACTGCTGCAGGGAAAAGTGCACAGGTTTTGGGGTGACCAGGAAGTCAAGATTTCCATTTATTAACAGAAACAAATAGTAAGGAGGAACACTTTGTGGTATCTAGATGAAAATGTGTCTGAAGGGAAAAAAACATTTTTTACAGGTTGTGTTTAATTTAAGCACCTTGAGAGCCCCTGGCTGGGCTGGTGAGCACCCACATGCCTACACTGGGCTTTTACCATCTCCTCTCTGCCACCGTGCAGGGTGGGATAGTGCAGCTCTGCTGGGGTGGGGGATTTGCTAGGCTGGGTGAAATGCAGGTGAATCAGAGAATCCCAGAACCTCAGACTGGTTTGGGTTGGAAAGGGAACTTAAAGATCATCTAGTTCAAACCTCCTGTCATGGGCAGGGACACCTCCCACCAGACCAGGTTGCTCCAAGCCCCATCCAACCTGCCCTTGAGCCCTTCCAGGGATGGGGCAGCCACAGCTTCCCTGGGCAACCTGGCCCAGTGTCTCACCACCCTCACAGGGAAGAATTTCTTCTTAGTATCCAATCTAATACTCCCATCTTCCAATTTTAATCCATTTCCCCTTGTCCTCTTGCTACAAGCCCTTGTCCAAACTCCCTCCCCAGCTTTCCTAGAGCCCCTTCAGGCACTGGAAGGTGCTCTAAAGTCTCCCTGAAGCCTTCTCTTCTCCAGGCTGAACAACTCCAACCCTCTCAGCTTATCTTCATACACAATGTTGTTAATTCTTTTTTTCTAGCCTGTGCTTGCTGGCTCCTGTCCTTGCAATGAAAAGCAAATGTTCTTCTTTCTGCACTTGGCAAGTGAGCAGTCCTGACCCGTGCTGAGCTGCAAATGGTGGTGTGGGGCAGAAGATGGTGCAGAGCAAAGGATGGGTCCACGCTTTTTTCAAAGGGAAATGGAAGTGTTTGGCATTTCTGGTGAGCCAGAGAAAGAGGAATGAATAAGTTCCATTGATGTTTCTGAGGCACCAGAGGTTGGGCCAGGGCAGGAATATAAATATCTCCTCTCTGTCTACAAAAGTTTTTTGGACTATAATGAAGAGACACCATGTGCCTGTCCATGGAGGTTGAACATCTGCACAGACTGATGCAATTCCCCGTGCTGCCAAAGACCTAGTTATAAAGCATGTTTCTAGCTGCATTATCATTATTTATACATTTGCTGAAGAAACAGAGATGATCTTGCCTGTAAATGGCTTAAATAATGTGTTTTATTTTAGAGGAGGCAAGGACATAAATAGCCCCCATTATGTTGAGATGCTGTAAGTAGGTCTGAGATAAGGCTTGCATGGAGCTGATTTTTCTGGAGAGTTTGTGCAGAGATCAATTACACTCCTGTTTTCTTAAAAAAAACACAATAAATTGTGGCCTAGGGTGTGATTTGGCTCAGTGCCTAAAACTGTTTATATCCAAGGGCACAAGAGGCTGCTAAGGATGTAACAACTTGAAATCTAAGCATGCAGGTCTGCTGTCCTTAGCTGGGGAGTGTCTTCAAAGGCAGGGAGAAAATGTGGGTGTCAGGGGCCTGTGAGAGGTCACAGCCTGGCAGTCATGGAGGGGACTTACCCGTGCTGGGTGCTGTACAAACACAGAGCAAACCCAGCACCTCTGCCTCAGGATCTGCCCTGTCCTACTCAACCCAGTGTGCACTGATGGTACCAATCAGTACCATCAAGTGTAAAATAGTTGGGAATTTGATGGTGTGGCCAGTACACCTGGGTCAGGCAGTGCTTGTGCCCTCCATGCTGGGGTTTCTGTCTGTGTGGGACATCTCTCTGCCCCTCTGTCAGCTGAGGGAAGTCAGAGAACTGAAATGTGTAAAGACCACTGAGAAATCTGGGGTAAAAGTTTGTAAGAAGATAAACTGGAACAAACATGTACCTACCCCAGTAACCTGAGTCCAGCAAGGCCACAGGCAGGACAGAAACAAGCTGGGAACATGACAAATTCAGCCAGGAACCAGGAAGAAAAGGCATGAACTGAGGGAGGAATCCAGATGCTGCAGGACTGATGAAATTTTCCTGTTCTCAGCCCTCAGCTGCAATGTCTGAAGGGGTTTATCACCACATGGGAGCAGAACAAAATTTTTTCTTGGGTCAGACAGTCACCAAATCATCCCTGCTCCCAACCAAGGTGCCCAGATACGAATAAATCTCACCCATCCCAGTTAACCTCTCCCCACTCTTCACCCTCACACAGAAAGAAACTTCAGATAAGGGCTGAATTTTTCAACTAAACCTCCTTTCTAAGAGTTTTCATCACCTCAAGATCATTGTGGTGGTTAGCACTGGGATGAAACACTGCAGAGCACAGTGCCTGAAACAGCCTGTAAATACAGACAAGTGCAGCAAGAAGGCAGAGCTGGGGGAAAGGTAACAATTTTGCTGGATTTCCTTTAAAATCGATGCTATTTGTCAGGTGTCAGGAGCACGCTGACATTACTGGCGACGTGAACGGTCATGACGGCCTGATCCTGTGGTGGGAGCAGAGTTATTTTTAGCCTGATTAGTCCTACTTTAGATTTTAACCTACTTACCAGATGCAGATAAAAACAAACTGAAGGCGATCTGGTGCCTGCAGCGCCGTGTCCCGGGGCACTGGTGGCTTTCAAGAGCACATGAAATGTGATGAATGGTGTAGAACAGAGGACATAAGAAGACTAGATTTGTTTTAATGGTTTTCTATACCCTGTCTGGCTGCTAAATACGAGCAACTATTCTTATGCTGGCCCCCAAAAGCCTCAGATGGCCCCTTCTTCCCAAGGAGAGAGGTGGTATCTAGGGATGGGCAGTGCTGACATGTGGCCATGGGAGCACTGGGGTGTTTTGGGCTGCTCTTGCTGGGCTCTGGGTTTGGGTGACTAATTGCCCGACAGCAGCCTGGAACATGCATAACTTCAGGGACTTCAGTGGTTCCCCACAGATTTCTGGGCTTTTTCATTTTTCATGCTTGTATGTCTTATAATCATCAAATGGCTGTGGTTGGAAAAGATCGAGTCCAACCATTAACCCAACTTTACTGGATCTGGTGCTAAACCATGTCCCTCAGCACCACATCTATATGTCATTTAAACACCCTCAGGGATGATGACTCCACCACTGCCCTGGGCAGCCTGTGCCAGTGTTTAATTACCCTTTCAGTGAAGAAGTTTCTTCTAATATCCAATCTAAATGTCCCCGGGTGCAATCTGAGGTCACTTGACTCTTGACTGAAGGTTGTGTTGATGCCTCTTGTTAGAGCAGGTCAGAGGATGCTCAGCACGGTGATTGTGCTCAAAACATTATCTGGGAACACTTGCCTTGCTCATCCCGAGGGGATCACTGCTGGCCACCATAACAGCCTCTAGAGACTGTAGCAGATGCCATCTGGCTGCCCTCATGCCAGCTAAAAAGCAAAATGGTCTTTGTAGCTGGAGAAAGAAAAGGCTGTATCCATCACCCTGCCACTCCTTATGCCAGCAGACAGAGGCTGTCATGGCCAATAAATGTTTCCTCCCTGCTCAGGGCCCTGACAGGTGATTTCTGGTTGGTGATTTCTGTGCATCCATTGGGGAGGGCAGTGCCAAGTGCTGCCCACCTCGTGCCAGCACCCAAGGGTGCTGCCTGGCCAGGAGCAGGGCTCTGCCCCGACCCCTGAGGGTGAGGGACACCATTCCTGTGAAAGGACAGAACAAGGATATGTCCCCATGTCCCCATCCCCCCTGGAGGGAAAGCTGGAAGGAGCACAATGAAGAGCAGAAGATGGTCCCATTAGACCCAGTTAAAACCAACTGATACATAATGAACACAGGACGAGGGGGAATGGTTTTAAGCTGGAAGAGGGAAGATTTAGGTTAGACATTAGGAAGAAATTTTTTAGTGAGAGGGTGGGAAGACACTGGAACAGGTTGCCCAGGCAGGTTGCAGATGTCCCCTCCCTGTAAGTGTTCAAGGATAGGTTGGATCTGAGGGGCTCAGGGGCTCTGAGCAACCTGGTCTAGTGGGAGGTGTCCCTGCCCATGAGGGGGGGTTAAATTTAGATGATCTTTAAGGTCCCTTTCCACCCCAAACCATTCTATAATTCTATGATTCTATGATTTACCTGTCTGCAAGGCAAGAAAATTTACTTGGTTCTCTTAATGCCCAGGGTTCACTGTGTGACCTTACATCTTGCCTTGCCTCTCCCTGCCTCAGTTTCCTTATCTGTTCAAAGGATTTAACAGCACTTACAGGAATAGAGAATGAGGGGAAAAAAAAAAATCATGTCCCATAGCAGGAGCTGGCCAACATGTACCAGCTGATTTTTACAGAAGAGTCTGTAATGATTGTCTTCTTCCAGAAAACTGTAATTGTTTTCACTTTTCCTATGGAAGAATAAAAATAGCCACCAAAAGACCATCGGCAGCCAAAATGTGACCATGTTTCCTTCAGGTTTTTGTCCCTTCCCTCTCCCTTGTCATGCTTTCCATTGGCAGAAAGAAGGGAGGGAGGAGAGGAGGGAGCTCAGGGATGCGTGGGTGGGAATGTCTCCTTTGATTTTCACACATGCTCTCAGATATGGTAATTAATCTAACATGCATTCCCAAAGCTTTTCTTTGAAAAAAAAAATAAATTGGTTTTCATTAAAAAAAACCCCACAACACTGATTGAAAACTGGTACAGGGTTGGCACCAATGCCTTCAAAAAAGGACACAACTCAGCTCTGTGTCCAAAGCACTGGGCAGATGGGGAACATTGTCCCCCATCCTCCTTATTAAGCTTCATCCCTGTTCTTATGGACTTGTTCTTCCAGAAGTGCGATGGTGATGTGAGTTGCATCAGCTCTTGTGCCATGGGACCAGCTGCTCATGAAAGGAGGAGATGATTTCACGTGCAGATGGAGGCCCAGCAAACCCTGCCTTGACTTGGGGACTTGCATGGAAAACCACTTGTTGCACTGAACTCGTTAGGAATTAATTAGCTCTTATGGGGAGAACACCTTTGTTTCTTGTCGTTGAAGAAAAGCTCAGGAGCTGGGTTGCACAAAGCCCTGAAGCACAAGGTTCAATATCCATAATTTTGTTTCTGGACTGTGTTTTTCTTCTTCCTGACATTTGTCTTCTTCCTCATTGAGTATTAAGCGACCTATTCAATTCACTTTGAAATTAATAATAAGATCACAACTCTAAAGCTGTCCACCCCACCAGCATCAGGCTTGGCACTGACAGGATCTGTGCTGGTGTTTCTCCTTCTTTCTTTCTTCTTACTAAGTGCAAGAGGAGCAAGAGGCAAAAAAGAAAATAAAAAAGAAAAGAAAGGGGAAAAAAAAAAAGAAAGAAAGATACTTTTAAATTTAAACTCCATTAAAGTAGCTGTGTTCAGGACTGAAACCTCCCTGCATGCTACCAGACACCATGGAAATGTTCCTGACATCCGAACTCCAGCAGCAGCAGGAACATTCACTGCAGATTTAGGCTGTGATTTTTTTCCCTTCCTTTGAATGTTAATGGCTCGTGGGTGCATCATTCTTTTTGGGATCTTTTAATCCTGGCCTGAATTAGGATGTGCTGGAATTTGGTTGGCTGGGTTTCAGAGTATTCCTCACAGTGGCTCTGTGTCCAGATGGAACAGGGCATCACTGACTGGAGCTGGTAAGAGTCCTTTGGACATCACCCTGCTCTGTGTGTCCATTGTCTCCTGGCTCTCCAGACAGGTTGGGCCTTGGGATCTCCTGCAAAGACAAAACACTGGAAAAGGCTGTTAAGAAACTAGAGGTGGTTTGGGTTTTTTTTTTGTTTGTGTTTTTTTCAGAGGAGCTGGGCACCACCAGATGCTGTGGTTGGGGTTCCTCAGCTTGACTGAGCCACCCTGTGGTGCCTGGGAGATGGCTCAGAGACATACAAACATGCTGCAATTATGGTTACATAAATTTTTCTGAATTATTTACCAGCTGGAGACAGCAGCCTTTCCCAGTGCACGAGAGGAGGCTTCCCACTGTGCTCACCATGTGCTGGAAATGCTCCATGGTGCACACACACCTCTCCTTTTTGAGAGGGAAATCCAGAGAGATGAAGAAACAGTGCTCAAAGGTACTGAATGTCCCCATGGTTTCCCAAGTCCCAGCTTGAGGGGTTTCTGCTGTGAGGCTCTGGCTGCAGGGCTTGAGGTTCAGAAAACACCAGTTGCCTTGCCCTGATCATCCCTGCATGAATCAGGGACAAACCCCAATTTTAGTGGTAGGAGATGGTGATGAAAGGGACTTGCAGCTCCTCTTAGGGCAAAAATCATCTACCCTAGCTGCCTCCAACCAGGCTGTCCCCTGCTTCTACCCTCAAGCACCTTCAACCTTTATGGTCCAAGACCCTCTGTTGGTGGGAGTTTCCAGCAGTGCAAACTTTCCCTGGGGTTGGGTACCAACAGTTAGATGTTCACTGGATTTCAGAAATGGGCTGTTCTGCCTCTGCTTAAATTTTATTTTATTTTATAGAGAGTTTAAGCATCACTGGTTAAAGGGAAAGAAGAAAAAAAATAACGTGTTTAGAAGGAGAAATGCTGCAGATTCATCCAGTTCATCATTTTCTCAGAGACTGACAGGTAATTTATGTCCAGGCAGAGTGTTGAGATGTTGCCAGGGCAACTCACCTTTCTCATGAAAGCTGCAACCTTAGAAACAGAGCTAAAAAAAGGAAGGCAGAGAAGAATCCTGCAAAGTTTTGGAGCAGTGGAGCTGTGTTGTCTCTGTCCTTTCATTGCTGGAATAATCAGGGGTTGGTCTTTGGATTATTTGTCAAAGCCACAGGAAGGACAGAGGAAAGATTGTTATCTGGGTTGAGATACAGCAGATATGCAGTAGTGGGTTGAGAGGAATGAGGTTGCAAGCAGCAGATCTCAGGGTGGCTGTTGGTCTGCATCTTACCTTGGCTGCTTTGTGCAGGACACACAGGAAATCCAGGCTCAGGGTTTCCTTGCAAGGAAAGCCCAGTGTAAGAGATGAGATGAGATGGTTTAAGTGAGTGAAACACTTCTGGGAAGTGCTAATAGTCATCTCAGTAAAAAGCCATATTCATTAGTGGGAAGGAATTCCTGTGAGGCTGCACAAACCCAGAATAACTGAAGAGCTGCAAGGATTTGTGAGAGGCTGCAGGTGGATGTAGAGAGATGGGGCAGACACAATGAAGTGGTGCTGTTTTGCTTTGCAGGTGCTGTGCTGCTCTCAGGCCTCCAGGGAGTTTGGTATCACAGGAACATTAGAAAAATGGGTTGGGAAGTCTGGCACAGGTAGGACTGTGAAGCAGCTGCCTGTGGAAGGAAGGAGTTCACAACTTTTATCTGGCTCTCCACCACTTTTTCCTCCCTGCAGCTTGGAAGGACTTTGAAAGACAGCAATTTCCTGCAAGGCCAGGAATCTATCTGGACACTTGGAATTTTCTAAGCGTCAGAGATTTCCCTTCATGCCTCAGTTTTCCACCTTGTATATTCTGATATTTGGCTGGTGATTCATGGAAGAGAAATGTCCTGTTCTCTAGGAGTGACCAGACGTGGGGGGAGCCTCATGCAGACATGGAGCTGAAAGCATCCTGCTGCCATCACGAGAAGATCAAGTTCAGTCCCCTAACCTGCCAGGCCTCCCTGCAGAGTCAACACACCATCTCTAAAAGAGTGATTGTTTTTCTCTCCTTCTCATCCATGTGTCCAGTGCAAGGAATCAAAACAACCCCAGTAAAATTTTTCCAAAGCTTTCTTAAAACAGTTTTACTCATATGTGATTTGGTCTTTTGTTAACAAACTATGTGAGTATCAGCCAGGAGCAACACAAGGAGGCAGGGACCTCATGAGCTCCATCCCTGGGTTTGGCAGCAACTCACCCTGTGACCTCTGCTGAGACATTTCACCTTTCTGCCCTCCAGCCTGGCCAAGCCCCATGATGGATTTCAGTTCCTGAGAAAGCTGCAGAGATGACATGATGAGACTCTAGTAGGCAAAAGCAAGTTGTTTCTTTGCTGGAATGGGGGGAAAAAAGATCAGAACCCTGCTCTGACCTTCTCTCCAGCCCTTTTGGAGTCATCCCTGAGTTCATGCCCCTGAGCAACCTCCCAGATCCTCTGTCCTTTGGCAGGAGCATATTGAGTTCATGCTTGCCCTGGGTGCCAAGCTGCTTTTCACCCTGTAACCTTTAAGTGAGGCTCTGCCCTTCCACACCATTTGGTTCCTTCATCTGCAAAACCAGAGGCAAAGGTCTGTGAAGGTGGGGATGGATTTCCAGCATCCCTCTATGGAGCCAGCACTTCCCCAGTTCATCAATGTCCTAGCAAAGATAAGGATCTATTAATGACAGTAATAAGTCACATCTAAAGACTCAGAGAGTGTAGTGAGTTAATGTTTTAACTCTTCTTTACAGCAGAAAACTCTCTGGAGGCCATTCAGAGTTAATTGCTGGGAATTAGGGTGACTCTGCACTTCACACTGATCTGTTTCCTACTGGAAAATGCAGGGTTGCATCTATCTATTTATTTATTTATTAATCTATTAATAAAACCTGTTGTCACTGGTGTCATCGATATTTGCCAGAGAACTGGAAAACTCTGACGTTCTCATTTCAAATAAATCACATTTTAAAAAATTAAATTAATTAAATATGAGCTTCGATATGATTGTTGAGTTAATATTCAGGTATATATTTACTAATTTCCTAATGTCTCATGTAAATCTCCCTCTTCCAGTTTAAAGCCATTCCCCCTCATCCCATCACTCCTTGCCCTTGTCCAAAGTCCGTCCCCAGCTTTTCTGGAGCCCCGTCAGGCACTGGCAGGTGCTCTAAGGTCTCCCTGGAGCCTTCTCTTCTCCAGGCTGAACACCCCCAACTCTCTCAGCCTGTCTCCAGAGCAGAGCTGCTCCAGCCCTTGGATCATTCCCGTGGCCTCCTCTGGACTCACACCAACACCTCCATGGCCTTTTTGTCTTGGGAATGCCAGAACTGGACACAGCATTGCCAAGGGGTCTCATCAGAGTGGAGCAGAGGGGGACAATCCCCTCCCTTGACCTGCTGGTCACAATGCTCCCATACTGCTCCCATTTCCAGATATCTTCTGGGTCCCCCTCAAGTGCAATTTATGCCTTATTTTAACGAGCCCATATTCCACCAAAGTCAAATGAGTTCCTGAACCGTTGACCTTAATGGGATTTTGTGTTGTCGGAATAATAGGCAGAGATTATTGCTTATATTATATTGTGCACATAGATAATGTGAATAAAATGACTGCTGATCCAGCTCGCAGGATTACAGCATTGTTCTGCAAGTGCTCTGGGTAATCAAAGTGTGGAACAAGCTTGCCATAAAAAGAAATACAGTGGTTACAGATGAAACAGCAATAGGTGATTTTATGACCATTAATAACCTTTGATGCTGTGCAAACTAAGACTATGATAAGGGTAATGAAACCTCATGCTTCAGGACATAAGAACACTTGCAAAGGAAGAGGAATGAATTTGCTTTTGCCCACTGAACAACTAGCTAAGCACATTATTAGTGATTCTGTCCTTTCCCTGAAGCTTCAGGCCTCATCTGCACTTTGGGATGGAGGATGCTGGAGCCCAATAGAAAATGTTTTGGTCAGACGTGGGATTTTACTACCTGAAACTGTGATTTTCACTATGTTAAATCCCATAAAAATAAATGGGATGTCTGCACCATTAAACTCATTGATGCTTTGGCCCCAAAGAGTAATGGAGTCGGTGTGCAATCTGAAGAGAAAATGGCAAAGTTCACTGTCTAGGTGCGTGTCATAAAAAGCATATGAACATGAACCTGATTAGGACTGGCTGCCTTTGCTTCTGATACAGAAGTGTCAGGTATGAATCTTCCCACCAAAACTTCAAGGAAAATTGAGGTCTTGAATGACTGGCTGCATTTAATTAAGTATTTTATCTGCTAAGGATACAGGCAAAATGACAGAACCAGCCCTAAACACCACCTGAAAGAGGCTGCAGGTGTTCTGTGCAAACAGGACACCAGGTTTTTAGTTCCAGCAGACACACACTTGTTCTGGAATAAGAGCAACCAAATTCCCCACAGGAAATTTAAGTGAATTAAACCAGTTCAGGGTAGGGATCTTAATCTTAAATGTATTTTGCTGTAAGATTCACTCCCATCTTAGTCGAGTTCAAGTTTAGCAGTAAATGTGAGATGCAGACTTTATGCTGGCAGTTTGCTCACCCTGCATCTCGAAGGTAGGTGAAACAAGTTCTGCTTTAGAGAAAACAGCCTAAATCCCCTCAAATAAATGCCTGTTCCAGCAGCTTAAGAAATGTTGGAAAATAAATTTACAAGGTCCCATGTGATGTGCAGCTGGATGCACAAAGCCTTTTGCTGTATGCAACAAGACACTGCACCTGAGTGTCACTGGAAGGAGATACAGTTGAGATTGGAGAAAACCTTGAGAGAAATAATAAAAGAGCTCTACTCTTCCCCACTGTCGTGGTTTGAGCCTAACACAACAACGAAGAACCAGCCCTGACGCTGCTCACTGAACTCTCCACACACACACACACCGTGGGATGGGGAGGACAAACTCAACTGGAAGCTCATGGGTCGAGACAAAGGACAAGGAGGGTTCTTCACCGAATAAGGTCACGGGCAAAACAGACTCAACTTGGGGAAAAATAATAATTTAATTTCCACTAATCCAATACCCACAGGACACAGACACACACAGAGCAGGGCTCACACACGTTACCCCTCCCCTCCCTTCTGCCCGGGCCCAAATCACTTTGTTCCCCATTTCTCTCCCTCCCTCCCCCAGCGGCACAGGGGGATGGGGAAGGGGTTTAGAGTCACTTCACAGTCTGGTGGTTCCTGCTGCTCCTTCCTCCTCAGGAAGGATTCCTCACAGCCCTCCCCTGCTTCCCCACGGGGTCCCTCCCATGGCAGAGAGTCCTCCACGAACCTCTCCTCCATGAGTCCTTCCCACCAGGTCCGGAGCAGCTGCTCCAGCGCGGGCTGCCCACAGAGTCAGGGGCTGCTTCGGGAACAGGCACCTCCCCTGGCCCGGGGGCTTCCACAGCTGCAGCAGCCGAGTCCACTGGCAGCAAAATCCAAGTTCACCCCTCCTGGCGCCTTCAGGGAACGTTCCACCACGTTCCTCCATGAATGCACGGGCACAGCTGCCATCCCGCCATAGGTTGTAGGGAAACTTCTGCTTGGGCACCTTCTTCCCCTTCTTCCTCACCAACCACGGGCACCGCTCTGCCTCTCCAGCTCGGCTGTTTTCTCTAACTGCTCCTCTGCTCAGGTCTTATCTCAGTTCATTCGTATGTTAATCGCAGAAGCGCATCTATTGTCTCTCTGATGGCTCCTTGGCTGTTTTTTGGAGCAGGGGGAGCTTCTCAGCTTCTTACCGGAATCACCCCTCAGGCCCTTTCCCCACTACCCAAAACCCCACCCAAACCAGCACACCCAGAAGAACAGCCAGACAGAATGTTTTGACCCAGTTCTTTTTTCCTCGAAATGAAACGCTTCGTTCCTGCTGAAAAATGTGATGAGAATATTTTCCCATCATGTTTCTGAAGCCCAGGGTGAAATTTTTTGTCCTCTCCAGAGAAGCATGGGGCTCTGAATTTCAATCTTGGACTTTCAAATTCCAGGCCAGAAGCTCTAACATCATTACTTTTACTGCAAAAGACTTCATTTTGTCCCAGTGCAGAATTAAATCAGGTTTCATAAACTCCAGTAGTCCCAAAACTTTGTTTTCAGAGAACTCCAACTGTAAAAGGAATTCAGTGATTCATGGATAGTCTAGCCAACTTGCTAGGACACTGAGATGAACCAGCCCAGGTCCTCTCACAATGCCTGAAGCACTGTAGGAGCTGCTACACGTTCTTCTTTGAAGGGCAGAGGATTATGAGAGAAAGTAAAAGGTAGTTTGCTGAAAGTCTCTTCCCATCTAGAGAATCCCTCTGTACGGATGGTCCTAGAATGAAATACCTTGGAGCAGCAGGAGAACTTGTGCAGGGCCTTTGCTGTAAGAAGAATAACGCAGCAGCACAAGGCTCTTGTGATGGGATTGCCCTGACAGAAAGCCCATGCTGGAAGTAAGAAGACCTTATATATACTTCAGGTCAGACTCTTCAACTACCTGAAGGGAGGTTGTAGTCAGGTGGGGCTGGGCTCTTTTTCCAGGCAACCAGTGACAGGACAAGAGGGCACAGCCTGAAGCTGCTTCAGGGGAGGTTTAGGTTGGATATTAGGAAGCACTTCCTCATGGAGAGGGTGATTAAACATTGGAATGGACTGCCCAGGGAAGTGGTGGAGACACCATCCCTGGAGATGTTCAAGGAAAGACTGGATGTGGCACTTAGTGCCATAGTCTAGACAGTGTGGTGGTGTTGGTCATAGGCTGGACTTGATCTTAAAGGCCTTTTCCAGCCTTGGTGATCCTGTAATTCTGTGATTCTGTGATTCTGTGATTTTCATATTGTCCTCATACATGACAGTTTGCTGCAGCAAACAGAGTCTAATGACATTTCTGGGAGAACAATAGTTTTAATGGAGTAGTTTTGCCTTTGTTTCATAAGCAGTGTGATTCTAAGAAGGCATTGAGCTAAACATTTTTGGGTATTGAAATACTTAATTTATGACTGTAATGTAGGACGTGCCACCAAAGTGATTTCTAATTGGGATGAAGTGTAAGAAGTAAATCTGATTAGAATTAAGTCCTCCAGCAATTTGGGTGTTTGCCTTTGGCTTGGTGCAGAGCTGCTCTGCTGAGTCCCTGCAGGGCTTCCAGGCAACATGGCTTTCTTCCCCTTCTGAACCCCATGGGTGGCCACCCTGGCAGGGTGAGTGGGCTCTTTATAGGAGGAATGGAAGCAGAGATCTCTAGAATAACAACAGGCTATGGAAAAAAATAATAATAGTACAAAGATCTCTGGGAGAAGGGAGGCAGTTGAGCTCAAAAAATGGTAGTTAAATTAAATGTAGCTCCCTGTGGGCCCCCGAGCCAGGCAGGTAGGGTCTGGCTCCGTTACTGCGAGATGGAGAGGGGCAGGCACGGTGCTGCTGCTGCAGGAGCTGCAGTTCTCTCCCTGCTTCTGCAGCAGTGCAGGATCTGAACAAGAGGACACTGTCAGAACTGCAGGATCCCTCATTCAGTGGCCTCCAGAGACTGCTCCAGGGCCTGGCAAGAGACCCTGTGGAGAGCAGGAGACGGGGAACAATGGGAATGTTGCCTGTTTGGCATGAGCATGGAGTATGGGTATGGAGAAGGTCCAGCCAAAGGATGTGGATGTTCTTTGGTGCTTAAATGCCTCAGGCCTGGCATTTCAGCCATTTTAGGTGCAGAGTGTGGCAGACTGACAGTGAAAAGAGTGGAGAAGGATGTAAAAGCACAGGGAGAGGTCTTGAATGGATGTGGCGCTTAGTGCCATAGTCTAGATGGTGTGGTGGTGTTGGTCATAGGCTGGACTTGATGATCTTAAAGGCCTTTTCCAGCCTTGGTAGTTCTGTGTGAAAATGCTGAAAGAAGTTAGCTTCTTATTCCCTGCTATGGGTATAAAGATATGAAACCTGCTGTGTGCATCTGCCTAAATCCACCTGCCAAAGCCAGAGGGAAGGGAAAGGACTGGCTGTTGACCAGGAGAGCTGAGATCCTCTTCTCCATACATGTCTCCATTCAGCTGCCTCTGTAAAGCCTGCAGCAGTCCTGCAAACCTCGGGGAACAGCTTTGCATGGGAAGGTAGGAGGCAAATCAGTATTACAGACAGCCCTGAGACCTCTGCTGGAAGAAACGTCTTGCTTGCAGGTTCTTACCATGAAACCAATAGTCCTGAAGATGGGCAAGCTTTGGAGTCACAAGTGAAAACCAGGAGCCAGCACCTCACTGGACTATAGGAGTGGGCTTTTGTCAATGTGATGCTCCAGATTTTAGGAAACTCTTTGTCACTCTTGACTTGAGGGAGTCTCAGCTTGTTTCCCAAGTGGATTTGCATTCATCAGCCAAATTTATAGAGCTAAAATCACCTATTCTTGAATGGCAGGCAAGAGGCAGTTTTGTGTTCCTAGACATACATGCACCCCTGCTCCTTTCCTCCCCCACTCTCTGCCTGCATTCCAAGTAAACTGCCTTTATAACAAGATTCCTCCTGTTTAAATATTAAATAGCAAAGCCATATAAATTAATGGTGCTGTTTTAAGACCCCCTGTTAAAGCCAGCCCTATCAGCAATGACAAATTGTCTCATTATGGGACATTAATTTCTTGTAATTTAGTTCAGTGAGTGAAGGTAAATTTATGATTCCCTTTTCCCTGGGGCATGTTGAGACCCAGCTACCAGGTCATGGAGAGGTCACCAAGCTCCAGAAGAACTGAACTAAATACCTTGCCAGGCAGAGAAGGAAGGGAGGAGAAAATTTGTGCAAGTAAGAACCAGTGCAAGATCAGCAATGAGCCCCATGGTTTCCAGCTCTCCTCCACGGTGGCTTCCATCCCCATTTGCCAGGTGAAACTCTGAGCTGCCTTTGCATCTCCCCCAATATTAAATTACCATTAATGTGTCTGTGCTATGCAATTAACACCTCAGCCCTGGTCGAAGCATGGTGTTGGGTTATCATAGAATCCCAGACTAATTTGGGTTGGAAGGGACCTTGAAGATCATCCAGTCCTAACCCCCTATCATGGTCAGGGACAAGTCTCACTAGACCAGGTTGCTCCAAGCCCCATCCAACCTGCCCTTCAACACTTCCAGGGATGGGGCAGCCACAGCTTCTCTGGGCAACCTGGGCCAGTGTCTCCCCACCCTCACAGTGAAGAATTTCTTCTTAATATCCAACCTAAATCTCCCTTCTTTCAGCTTAAAGCCATTCTCCCTCTTGTCCCATTACTCCCTGCCCTTGTCCAAAGTCCCTCCCCAGCTTTCCTGGAGCCCCTTCAGGCACTGGAAGGTGCTCTAAGGTCTCCCTGGAGCCTCCTCTTCTCCAGGCTGAACATCCCCAACTCTCTCAGCCTGTCTCCAGAGCAGAGCATCTTTGTGGCATCCTCTGGAGTCACTTCAATGGCTCCATGTCCTTTTTATGTTGGGGACTCCAGAACTGGACACAGTACTCCCCAGTACTCAACAGAGTGGAGCAGAGGGAGAGAATCCCCTCTGTGGCCCTGCTGGCCACACTGCTGGTGATGTAACCCAGGACACAGTTGGTTTCTGGGCTCCAGCACATTTTGCCAACTCATATTGAGCTCCTCATCACCCAACACCCCCAAGTCCTTCTCCTCAGGGCTGCTCTCAATCCATTCTCCACACAGCCTATATTGGTGCTTGGGACTGCCCCAATTGTATTGATCTACACAACATCATCCTAAACTCTGGCTATGAAAATAAGGGGTTTGGTGTCTTTGTCAGCCCATCTTGCTCAGACACTTACAATGACATGGTGCAAGACAGAGGTGGTCCAGGTTGCCCACGTTCTTGGCTGTCATTTGCCAGGCACTGCCATGGACACAAAGCACCAGGCCTGGGAATCAGAGCTGGGATCTGTTTCTGACACAAAGCTGAGAATTAAATTACTGGAATTTTCATCACAGCCAGTAGCATCTGACATGGCAAAATGTGTCTTTGACCCCTCAGATAAAGAGGATGGGTGGGGATTTTTCTCTCCTTTTGCTAACTGTGCAGTTTTCACAGCTAACACAGCACATTTTCAACTATCTGTATGTATAAATGTGGGGTAAATAAATTATGCATGAAGGGAGTGTATTTTTTTCCCCTTAAATCCATTACAAATGCCATTATTACATTTGAATCCTTGATGAGCTGTGAGCTGCACAAAACTCATTTAGTGGCTTCTCAATTCCTGAATCAGTGTTGAAGGGGCTGGACTTGACCCACTGAGAAAGTCATGGAATCACAGCTAATGTGGCTGGGGCATCTGTCCCACAGTGTTGGCAGAGTGCTTTATAACCCAGCACTGGTATTTTCACACCTGGCTGCAGAGATCCAGGCCTGGAGATCCCAGGTGAGTGTGGTTAGTCCTGAGCTGCTCAGTGAATGACATTTTTTTTGGCTGGAAAGGGAGGTTTTATTTACAGGCTGGAAATCAGGTTGCAGCAACCCCAGTGAGAGCTGTAACTGGGTTACTGGGATTGCAGGTCGGTCTGGCCCTTCCTCCTCCCCACGTTGTAATGTGAGTCTTCCCATCCCAAAGGAGAGCTGAGGGAACCAGGAAAGAGAGTTTGGCATTTGGCAGGAGAGGTGCAGTAGTGATGTGAGATGCTTGTGGAAGGAAAACACAGGGAGAAGTTTGATGTTGTAATGAAGAAAAATATTTGTCTGGTGAAATCAAGCACAGGGCAGAGAGGCTCCTGAGCACAGGTGCAAGCAGGATTTCTGCTTTTAAACAGTTTTGTGGATGACTGAATGTTTTCAATTTTGGAGCTGAATTTTGTGGAGAGTAGGAGAATGGGACAGACCCTTGAATCTTTAAGTGGCAAGACAAGCCCAGAGCCCCAGTGTTGGTGGGGCTTTGGAAGGGGTGCCAGGGGAAGGTGAGGGCCAGCAGCAGCTTTCAGGCCTCACACCTTCGTTTTGGGAGCAAAGGTGGACATTTTCAGTTATTAAGCTAGGTTCTGGAGCCAATGAGGGGATGGACCATTAAACCTCTGGGTGTCTGAGCATCTTCAGCAGCACAGTGATGCTCTGAGAGATCTGTGCCCCTGTACTTGGCACTGGTGGGGCCACACCTCGAGTCCTGTGTTCAGTTCTGGGCCCCTCACTATAAGAAGGACATTGAGGTGCTGGAGCGTGTCCAGAGGAGAGCTACCAATCTGGTGAAGGGTCTAGAGAACAAGTCATATGAGGAGCAGCTGAAGGAACTAGAGTTGTTTAGTTTGAAGAAAAGGAGGCTGAGGGGAGACCTCACTGCCTTCTACAGGTACCTGAAAGGAGGTTGTAGGGAGGTAGGTGTTGGCCTCTTCTCCCAAGTAAATAATGACAGGACCAGAAAAAATTGTCTGAAATTGCAGTAGGGGAGATTTAGGTTGGATATTAGGAAGAATTTCTATACTGAGAGTGGTCAGGCACTGGAACAGCCTGCCTAAGGAGGTGGTGGAGTCACCATCTTTGGAGGTATTCAAGAAACATACAGATATGGCACTTCAGGGCATGCTCTAGTGGCCGAGTCTGTGGGTTTTTTTGTGGGTGTTTTTTGGTGGAGTCTGTGCGGTTGGTTGTGTTTGTGTGGGTTTTGGGTTTTTTTTTTGTGCTGATGGTTGGACTCGGTGATCTCAGAGGTCCTTTCCAACCATGATGATTCTGTGATTCTGTGATCTGTGAAATGCTCCACGCTGTGTCTAATTTACATCCGACAACCCTCCCTGCCGTCCCCAGGGTTCTGCCAGTTTGCTTTGTCTGGGAATGTGACCCAGGAGCCAGCAGACCTCAGCAATGTCCCTTTCTTTCAAAAGCTGAGCAGTCCTTCCAGTAGCACGTGCCTCAGCACAAAAACTGCATGGAGGAAGCAGAGTTGCTGCCTGCTTGTGCTGCTTGCTGCTGTTCGACTCTAACCAGGGCCTGGGAGCTTCTGTCGTTTGGCTGAATTTCCAAGGCCCCCTCCAAAGGGTCCTTCATTCCTGCCACTGCTGGAAGGAGAGAAACTCATTTGTGTAGCTGGCAGAACATAATCTTAATAATGCTGTTAATGTGCTGGGTAATTGCAGGCAGCCAGGCAGGTAGATGTGGCCAGGAGAAACGATTGTCCCTGAAGGGTCAGGGCTTTAAAATCTCTCTCTCATGTAAAGCTGAGCAAAAGAGTGTGATGTACAGTGTCCTGATTTACATGTGGAGCTATCACAGAATACCAGACTGGTTTCAATAGGTTGGAAGGACCTTAAAGATCATGTTGTGCCAATCCCCTGTCATGGGCAGGGACACCTCCCACCAGACCAGGTTGCTCCAAGCCCCATCCAACCTGCCCTTCAACACTTCCAGGGATGGGGCAGCCACAGCTTCTCTGGGCAACCTGGGCCAGTGTCTCACCACCTTCACAATAAAAAATTTCTTCAAAATATCTAACCTAAATCTCTCCTCTTTCGGTTTGAAACCATCCCCCCTTGTTCTCTCCCTCCCTGCCCTTGTCCCAAGTCCCTCCCCAGCTTTCCTGGAGCCCCTTCAGGCACTGGCAGGTGCTCTAAGGTCTCCCTGGAGCCTTCTCTTCTCCAGGCTGAACACCCCCAACTCTCTCAGCCTGTCTCCAGAGCAGAGCTGCTCCAGTCCTTGGATCATCTCTGTTGCCTTCTCTGGACTCTTTCCAGGAGCTCCATGTCCTTCTTATGCTGGGGAGCAATGTAAAATAACAGTGCTGGATTGGCTTCAGGGGTCTTGCTGAAGTTTTTTCAAGCTTTCCTTTGTACCCAAGGGCTTTCTCCGTGTTGAAATCCATCTCTGTCTCCCTGCAAGGCTGAGGGATGATGTTTGTTGTAGCTCAGAGATCTCCCAGCTGCTCTGCAGTGCCTTGGAGCTGGGAGCAGGGATCCGTGCCCAGCCACGGCTCAGCAGCACAGAGCACAGCACTCAGAGCTGGGTTTCTAGGGTCTTTGTTGTGAACACGACCCATTCCAGGCATTCCTTTTCCACCAAAAACCTCTCCATTGCAATGCTGACCTTCCTTTTCCTTCCTTCCTTCCTTCCTTCCTTCCTTCCTTCCTTCCTTCCTTCCTTCCTTCCTTCCTTCCTTCCTTCCTTCCTTCCTTCCTTCCTTCCTTCCTTCCTTCCTTCCTTCCTTCCTTCCTTCCTTCCTTCCTTCCTTCCTTCCTTCCTTCCTTCTTTCCTTCCTTCCTTCCTTCCTTCCTTCCTTCCTTCCTTCCTTCCTTCCTTCCTTCCTTCCTTCCTTCCTTCCTTCCTTCCTTCCTTCCTTCCTTCCTTCCTTCCTTCCTTCCTTCCTTCCTTCCTTCCTTCCTTCCTTCCTTCCTTCCTTCCTTCCTTCCTTCCTTCCTTCCTTCCTTCCTTCCTTCCTTCCTTCCTTCCTTCCTTCCTTCCTTCCTTCCTTCCTTCCTTCCTTCCTTCCTTCCTTCCTTCCTTCCTTCCTTCCTTCCTTCCTTCCTTCCTTCCTTCCTTCCTTCCTTCCTTCCTTCCTTCCTTCCTTCCTTCCTTCCTTCCTTCCTTCCTTCCTTCCTTCCTTCCTCCCTCCCTCCCTCCCTCCCTCCCTCCTTCCCTCCTTCCCTCCTTCCCTCCTTCCCTTCCCATTCCCTTCCCATTCCCATTCCCTTCCCATTCCCTTCCCATTCCCATTCCCTTCCCATTCCCTTCCCTTCCCATTCCCTTTCCATTCCCTTCCCTTCCCTTTCTTTCCTTTCTTTCTTTTAATATGTCTCAGTTGCTTTTTACAGAGGAGAAAGGAAAACAACAGCCATTTGCTTGTGACACGGGACACCTGGAGAAAATGCTGGCTTTGACTTCTTGATATCTCCAGGCTGGACTTCTGCATGCAGATCCCAGTGGATTAGGTGTCCTCAGAGCCACAGCAACTGAACTAGGCAACCTGGACTAGAGGCTTCCCTCTGATTTTTCAAAGCCTTTTCTTTAACCCTTAAATCATCTTGGACTGCAAACTGCTCCTTTCCACATGGGAAAGAGATTGATTAGAAGATCCTGGATCCTGGTAAAATGAATGAAGAATAAATTAAAATGTGGTTGTAAGCAACATAAAATGGAAGCTGTTTGTGTTTAGGCTGCTTGTAGCCTGTTTTATAATTAAAAATAAATCATTAATAGGATATGTAACAAAGCTGGAGGTTCAAGGAGTATTATTTCCTCTTTATTCCCTCTGTCCATACTTGCAGAGCTCCTCCTCTGTCTGCCTCAGGGTTGATTCTCCTTGGGGACAGAGTCTGTGACCTGAATATATTTCTCCTCCTGGGAAGGAGCCAGTTATGGACTGGGATGCTCTTAGCCATGACATACACACTGGGATGTTTAATGACAAAGGGATTGACTTCAGCCCAGTGCTGGGGAGTCCCAGGGGAATGGAGCCAAACAGACTGGAATGCCACCATGGTGTGGAAAAATGCTGCTTTTGTCTGAATTATCCCTTCAGTGCCCCTGCACCTTCTCTGAATCACCAAAAGGTGCTGAAGCCAGCCCTTCCACATCAGCACCCTGGTGGCAGAGCTCTAAGTTCTACTCCAAGCACATCTTGCACTCATAATCCAACATATGTGTGAGATTTGATGAGTTTGTGTCTTCTGATTGCAAGAACCCAGCCCAGGGGGAAAAAAACACCCCCTGGAAAAAAAAGCAAACCAACAACAACTACAAACCAAAACAAAAACAAAAAAATGAAAACAAAACCAAAACCAAATGAAAAGAAAAACTGAAAGAAAAAAGTCCCAAACCCAAAGATGCAGAGAAACTTTCCTCCCCCCAACCCTGAAGTCACTGATGCTCAGTAAGTTGCCCTGGGAGGGCTGTGAGCACCCTACAGAGCTATGAATTCACATCCAGGAAGGTTGTGTTGTTGCTATGTGGTTCTGGCAGAGCCAGGGATGAGTTTGGGAAGTCTCAGCTTGCCTTGACACAGGGATGGGCATCTCCAAGAGAACCTGGTCCTGTTCATGCCCTTCCCAAGAGCAGAGGCATTAAGGACTGATGAAACTGGGAGGACAAAGGTCTGATTATGCAGCATAACCTTCTCCCTCCAGCAGTCAAGAATGAAAAATGAATGTGTTTGTTAGCTGTGTTGCCCTGGGCAATTGATATTTTAGTCTCCAAGGCTCCTGGGCACGTACAATTTTCACAATCATAGAATCATAGAATTGTTTTGGTTTGAAAAGATGTTTAAGACCATCAAGTCCAACTGTTCACCCTGCACTGCCAAGGCCACCAATAAACCATGTCCCTCAGCACCACATTTACACAGCTTTGAAATCCCTCCAGGGATGGGGACTCCACCACTGCCCTGGGCAGCCTGTGCCTGAAAATCAGTCAGTTAAAAATTAAAACCAGTTCATTCCAGTTACTTTGCAAGAGTGCTGTAACTAAGGAACTTGTTCTGTCTCAGCACTACCCTGCTCCTGAGAGGAGAAGGAGTTAAAACCTAGCACCCCCCCTGCCAGCAGCCCCTCCATGGCAGTTTTAAAGTCATTGCTCTCAGTGATGTGGAGTCCTGGTTTATGAGGTGGGGAATGCAGCCAAACAGCCTGAAATGCCATTAGGATGGGGGCTGCAGGGGGGGGGACAGGGGACACGAAAGCGAACAAACACTGTTGCGTTGATTTCATTTCTCCTGGACTTCCAAAGGTCTTGCCATTATTCACTGTCATGCTTCACCTCCTGTCAGTTAGCCCCAGCTGAGAGCTGGGGAGCTGGCCCAATTCATCATGGTGGGATGTCAAGGTGCTGACAGGCCAGGGCAGAGGGAGGGATGCTCTGGGACGGGGGAGTGAGGGAAGCAGAGGTCTGGTTCAAGGCTTGTCCTCCTGAGAAGCTTTTATTCCATGCAAAAGTTGTCTTGCTTTTACCCAAATAACCTTCCCAGAGCAGACAAAAGCACCTCACAAGAGCCTGGCCCCTGTAGGGCTGTCCCTGTTTTTTTTATTCCCCTCCAGTGCCTCTGTGCTGCTGCAGGCAGGGACTAAGCTGCAGATTGTTGCCATCTCCAAAGTGCTCCAGACTATCTCCCCTGGCAGGGTAAAGTCCTCAGCTCTGATCTGCAGCCTGGGACAGGCTGCTCTGCACCCAGGAACACTGCAAGGTAAGGAAGTACCTTGATTTCCAAAGCTAGAAGTTAATCAGGTATCTCCAAGAGACAAGCAGGTGTCTCCAGGTATCACCATGAGAGACAGCAGTGCTCAGCAGGGCTTGGCCATGAGTCCTCTGTGTTATTTAAAATGTCTCATTACACCAGCATCATACATGCTTTATGGCCCAGGAATGGCAAGGAGAGCCTCAGACTGAGGCTTTTTGCTCTCCACTCTGCTACTTGTCAGCCAGACATTATTTAGCAAGTTGCAGTGTTCTCATGCCTCAGCTTCCCCAGCACAACAGGGATAGTGATAGTGCCTTGCCTTGAACCCTACTCTGAGAGTTAGGGATGGGGAAGGTAATTTAAGAGCTCTTTGCTCTCTGACTCCAACCTTTTCAGGGTACTACTCCATACAAGACAGCAAAATGACACCATTTTGGTCACTGTGCTGGGCTCTGGAAACCACAAACAGACTTTTAACCTTCCTTCCAGCCCAAAATCATAGAGGAGTCATAGAGTCACGGAGTCATAGATTCACAGAGTCATAGAGTCATAGACTGGTTTGGTTTGGAAAGAACCTTAAAGGTCACCTAGTTCTAACCCCCTGCCATGGGCAGGGACACCTCCTGCTAGACCAGGTTGCTCCAAGCCCCATCCAACCTGGCCTTGAACACTTGCAGGGATGAGGCAGCCACAACTTCCCTGGGCAACCTGTTCCAGGGTCTCACCACCCTCACACTAAAGATTAAATGGCAAAATGGAGACAGAGAAACAAAAATTCCCTTTAATCTAACTTCTCCCTCAGGCTGGATGACTGTGTCTGTGTGCACAGTCTGCATCAAGATACTCTGGGTTGAGTTTCCATTCCCTAATTACTGACAAATGCTGCACAAAGCACTGGAGAATCAATAGGTCCTGACCCAGGGACCTTATATCCTCAGGGGTCAACCTGTCTGTGACAGATCTGAGGCCCTGAGAGCATGGAAACCCCAAGATGTGCCAGATGTTACAGGCACTTGGGGTATTCCAAGACCTTGGATAAATTTAACCCATGTCATGTGTATCCATGCAGGGCTCAGGGGAAATCCCAGGGCTAAAATTGCTGATGGGGATAATTAATGTTAATCCTGGTTAAGTTGGCAAGTCTAGAGACGACTCAGAAACCAGCTGGGACCAATACCAGTATGCTTTCATCTGAACTGGTGGGACAAGGCTGGGCAGGGGTAGCCATGAGGGCACCTCCAGCTCTCAGGAGTTTTATATGCATCAAGATTTTGGTGCAGCATTTGGGAATATTTCCAAGTAAGACCATAGCTGGATTTCCCAAGCTAGAAATTAAGTTGGCATCACAGCCAATTTATCATGCCCAAAGGACTTCAGGGAGAATGTAGACATGTCAAACTCCATCCTTCTGGGTCTCATCTCCTCCTGTGGAAACAATCTGGGAGGTTCTGGGAAGTTCCCCAGAGGGAAAGATCGATGCACCAAGGGGACAGAGAGCTTTGGGGAGAAACACACAGTGATTCAGTGCTGACTGGGAATTTAGCCTGAGGATTTTGAAGCTAATTGAGAGGTTGGTTCAGAGGAGTAGGCTCAGGTCTCTCCTGATGCCCCTGAAAAACTCAGCATTGCTCTGGGAATCTGGACCACGCAATGTGTTTTTCACAAGATTAATTGCTTGCCTCAGAAATACCAGAGAAGTTTCTCCTGTGATATTTTGCCCCTTCGCTTCTTAATTTTTCAGAAAGCAGTTTCTGGATTCTTGCTGTGAAGCAGCTGCCTCCACGGTTGAATTTTGAAGACAAGGTCTTGACTTGGTGCATTTACCCATCTGCCTCCCGTGTGCCCATCTATATTCCTCCCCCTTAGCAGGGGGAACATTAGACATGATGTGTGCCAAGTGCAGCTGCATGTATTTCATTTTGGGTTAGTCCTAAGGCCAGCTCAGATCTGCTGCTTTCTGTGAGACGAGTTCCTGGGCTGCAGTTTGCAGAAGGGCCAGGCAACACCTCTCCAATCACCATAGCAACACGGAGCAAAACGGGTGGCAGGTTGGTTCGGGTTTACAGAAACAGGGACAGGAAATACAGACACGAAGGTGAGAGCAATTCTGCCTGAGCAACACCTTTACAGCAAGAAGAGCAAGAGCCTTTTGCATCCACTCAGCTAGAGAGGGCTGTTTTTCTTGATTTTCCTCACCTCTCATTCAAAGAAAATGAGAAAGTGGTGTAAATCTGCTGGATGCTCCTGCTGAGCAGCACTGCAGGCTCTCACCTCCTCCTTGACTTTGACTCAGGCTCGTGGCATCTTGATGTCTTTGCCCATTGCATTAAGTCCCATTTCCCCCTCCACAGTGGGAGGTGTCCCTGCCCATGCAGGGGGTTGGAGCTAGATGATCTTTAAGATCCCTTCCAACCCAAACCAGTCTGGGATTCTGTGATTTCCCTTCTGTCCATTTCTACTTCAGGTATTTTGACCTCTAAACATCTCCAACTTCCCTACAGGTGTTCTAGGTTGGATCTTCAGCTAAAGTAGATCAAATGGTCTAGAAATCACTTTATGACTATTCAGATTTTACCCGTTTTACTACTTTTTAATCATTTTGCTACTTTAAAGTCATAGAATCATAGAATCTTAGAATGTGTGGGGTTGGAAGGGACCTTTAAAGACCATCTTGTCCAACCCCCCTGCAGTGAACAGGGACATCTGCAACTAGACCAGAGTCCCATCAAGCCTGACCTTGAATGTATTCAGGGATGGGGCCTCCACCACCTCTCTAGGCAACCTGTTCCAGTGATCCACCACCCTTCTTCTAATATCCTACTTCCTAATATCCAGTCTAAATCTACCCTGCTCTAGTTTAAGACCATTGCCCCTTGTCCTATCACTACACCCCCTTGTAGAAAGTCCCTCCATAGCTTTCCTGTAGCCCCTTCATGTACTGGAAGGCCACTGTAAGGTCTCCTAAGCTGCTTCTTCTGAAGCTGCTTGACTTTGGGAGATATTTTCTGTTTAAACCAAATCTCCCTGTGCTGCAGCTGAGGTTTAATTGGAGACTTCTCCTTCCATGGAGTTACCTTTTGCTGTCTACCAGCCTCCAAAAACACCCAACAGCTTAATTTAGCTGGAAACAGGTGGGATGGGGAGGTGGAATCCACTCAGTTTGCAAAAACTGTACACTTCCATGATCTTTGAAAATCAGTAGGTATTGCTAATTTATAAACCTCTGCCTGGAACCTCTTCAGCTTCTTTTCTGCAGAATTCAAAGCAGAAGTGTTGCCTGAAACAGAGTCACTGCCTTCATTGATCCCACTTTATTCATGGGATAGCAAAATTGCAACAAGGTAGAAAAACATCCCAAAAAATCCACCACTAAGGGAGTGCTGCAGTGCTTGGGCAGAGAGCACACGGGCACGAGTAATCACACATTGGGGTGGTGGAAAAAGTACCATTAAATGAGAAAGAAGCCATCAGCTAGGAAGAAAATACCATGTTTTTCCCATAAATTGTTTGAATTCCGTGAATTAAAAAATAGAATGAGGTCAAGTATCACTCCTACTTAAAAGAAGTCCTTTCATTAAGAAGAATACAAAATTTTTTTTGATGATCTAAAAATTACTTATTTCAAATTGTTCTGGTTGCTCACCAGGGTAAGAATTCATTGTTAGGTGAGTGCTACTTGTGCTGTTCATGCTCTACCACACCACCTGTGTTACTTGGTATTTGTGCAGAAAGGAGTGTAACTGGAAAGTTCTTCTTTGCAAAGGGAAGTATTTTTTTTCCATATTGAAGGGGAAAAAAAGAATCCTGAATTCTGTTGACAGCTGTAATAGAAGAAAAGGATTGTCAAATATAGAGCTGAATAATCCTCAGTCCATCTCTAGAAATTTAAGGGAGCTTAAATTGGATATTGGCATTATGGGCTTTGTGAAATTCATAGCCACAGCAGGCAATTTAATTTGTTGGCTATGAAAATGTTCAGAAGTATTTCCAGTTAAATTCTCTGCTCTTTCTGCCAAAACACTTCACTTCAGGAGTGTGACGGATTTATACACAGTCTTCTAGAAAGACTCTTCAAAAAACACCCTTCAAAGAGACAAAACAACCCTGAACAAAGAGCCTAGCTCTCCAGCCTCCTTGTGTGCTCACCTTGGAAAATGAGCAGGTTCCTCGCAGGGCTTGGAGTCTGCCAGCAGCACAGAGAGCAGCTCGAGATCATCCTGCATGGACACAGACCACAACATCTCACCTCCTGATGGGCGTCCAGCCCATAATTACAGGTTGAGCTACAACATAGCTTTGCAAAATCCTGGCTGGATTTAAGGATTTCTAGGGATGAAGATACCACTATATGTCCTGGTAATCGCTTCTGATGCTAAATTACCCTCCCTCCTGAGACCTTGCTGTGCTGGAAGGGTTCATCTGGGCCTCACTGCTGGGAGAGGAAAGGCTGAGGGAGCTGGGTCTCTTTAGCTTGGAAAAAAGGAGGCTGAGGGGTGACCTCATCAACGTTTACAAATATGTAAGGGGTGAGTGTCAGGGAGATGGAGTTAGGCTCTTCTCAGTGATGACCAGTGATAGGACAAGGGGTAATGGGTGCAAATTGGAGCATAGGAGGTTGAAGGTGAATATCAGAAAAAATTTTTTTACTGTAAGAGTGACAGAGCACTGGAACAGGCTGCCCAGAGAGTTTGTGGAGTCTCCTTCACTGGAGACATTCAAAACCCACCTGGACAAGTTCCTATGTGATGTGCTCTAGGTGACCCTGCTCTGGCAGGGGGGGTTGGACTAGATGATCTTTCGAGGTCCCTTCCAACCCCTAGGATTCTATGATTCTATGATTCTATGAATGATGGAGGGATGCAGGTTGCCTCAGGGTGCAGGATGCCAGAGTGTTCATCTCCAGACCAGGATCCCCACCTTTAGTTATCTGAACATGGGTGGCTACATATGCTTGTATGTCCAAGCTCCTGTTGTGGTCAGTGCAGTCACTCAGTATAACCCTTGGAGTCTCTTTTCCCTCTCTTTATCTAATTGCTTTTTGGCAAGGCCTCGGTGTGGGCACTTTGGCTTTATAAAATAACATTTTGCAATCACACCACCTTCTGCTGCCTTAGGAACTCCATGTAGTTGACATTCCACAGGTTGACTAGACCAGCCCCAGGCAGGTTTAGGCACCATTGCCATGTTAAACCTTTTATTTTAACACACCCTGGCAAATGTTTCTTGCACAGAAGGTGAGAGACCAATAAATATACAGCCAAAATTTCTGGCTGGCTGTGCTCATGATAACCTTTGCTTTGATGGCCCCTTAAAAGTGTTTCTGTGATTCAACCCCCCTCACCTTCCCTGGTGCATGACCATGAAATTTCAGCCAAATTACAGTGCAATCCTTTGTCTTGGTTTCAGTTCCTATAATGATTAGCCATGCGTGGTTTCTTTTTCTTCTATTTCTTTTTCTTTCCCAGGCTGTAATGCATTATTATCAGATTAGTATGCTAATTTATACTACAAAGAAATTAAAGCATTTGCTGTGGCGTGAAGTTATTACTTTAGATATAAATCCCTTGTGGCAACCTAGAGTAACTCTCCATTTTAGTGTCAAGCCCAGAGATGAGTAAGTGATAAATTATCTCCCAAGCACAAAGTTTTCAGGTGTGTGATTTTTTTTTAACTATTTATAAGGGTGTGTAGCAGTAGGACAAGGGGTGTTGGCTTTGAACTGGAAGATGGGAGATTTAGGTGAGACATTAGGAAGAAATTCTTTCCTGTGAGGGTGGTGAGACACTGGGCCAGGTTGCCCAGGGAAGCTGTGGCTGCCCCATCCCTGGAAGTGTTGAAGGGCAGGTTGGATGGGGCTTGGAGCAACCTGGTCTGGTGGGAGGTGTCCCTGCCTATGGTAGGAGAGTTGAACTGCATGATCCTTCAGGTACCTTCCAACACAAATCAGTCTGTGATTCTGGGATTCTATGAAATTGGGTCAGTTTTCACAGTGTCTGGATGATTTTTTAATTGATGTTGCAAACGGTGGGACAAATCTTTTTGAAGTGTTTCCAGTCATGTGGGTGTAGGACAACAATTCGGGCAACAGGTATGAATCCAGCAAAGCAAAGAGTCTGAGCAAGCTGGTCCTGTTGAACTGAGTTGAATAGCAAAGAAAGGGTGACATGGGGTAGGTTGGGCACTTGGATGAGGAGGACAGAAGGGTTAAACCCTCCTGAGTGGGGAGGCTGAGCAGAAGACAAGTCTGCTCTATCCCTAGAGCAGCCAAGGAGCTTCCCTTGTTAGAAACCACCTTCATTGCTGAGCATCATGGGGCTCAAAAAATCCTTTCAACTCCTCATTAGCAAAGATAAAAATCACTCCTAATCCCTCTTAGAAGGTGTTATGCCAGGACCTGTCTTCAGGAGTTACATGTATTCGCTGGGTGAGGGCAAATCCCTGATTAAGCCTGGCAGCACCCTTGGTGTGGGGATGGGTGCTCAGATGGAAGAGATGAGGCACAGGACATAAGAATTTCTTTACAATGAGGGTGGTGAAGCTCTGGAACAGGTTTCCCAGAGAGGTGGTGGAGGCCCCATCCCTGGAGACATTCAGGGTCAGGCTTGACCAGGCTCTGAGCAACCTGATCTAGTTAAAAAGGTCCCTGTGCACTGCAGGGGGGTTAGACTAGATGGCCTTTAAAGGTCCTTCCAACCCCACACCTTCTATGATTCTATGTGGGTGCCCTGCAGGGGGGTGGCTGAGCCTTTTTCAGCAGAATTGTTTTCCATTGGAAAAATATGACACTGTCATAATTTGAAAATCTCAAAGAAAAATACTGATTGCAAAGAGATTTTCACACAGGAAAGCACAAAAATGAATAGTTTCCACTTTCTCATTTCCTTCCCGTAACATATAGACATTTTTTTTAGCATTTCTCAAACATTTACTCTCCTAAGTTAAAGCCCTTACTTATTAAAAACTGAGACTTCAGATTTTAGGCTGGATGCAGGGATAGACTTGGTCAGGTAGGTGATAATATTTCCATGATGTGACAGCAATTTTTAGAACCTCCTCTGCCTCAGGGAATTTTTAAACATGGGCTGTTGGGTTTTGGATTTGGACTGAAAAAGGGGCTCCAAATGTCAGACTTTCCAATGGAAGAGAAAGTTTGGTTTTCAGCCAGTGCCAATAAATAGGCTAGTTCAGATTTCAGCTTTGAACAGGCTGATGTTGCCATCTGCTTTTGTGAAGATCTAAGCCCAGAGTGGTCCCTGGGCTGAAGCGGTGCATGATGGACAAAACCACAGCTCTGCTCCTTCCCTCATCACCATCCTGTGTACAATTTATTTTTATGAGCTTTTAAAGTAGTGAATCAGAGGGTTTTTTAGGTCACATACACAGTTAGACCCAGAAGATCAGCCTCCTTGTGCCCGGGCAGTGTCTTTGTGCTGTGTATTGAACAAAACAAGTGCAGGGTAAATCACAGAATCACAGAATCAACCTGGTTGGAAAAGACCTCGAAGATCATCAAGTCCAACCATAACCTAAATCCACCCACCATAACCTTTATCTACCCATTAATGCTTAAATCATGTCCCTAAGCACCACATCTGTATTTCTTTTAAACACCTCCAGGGATGGTGACTCCACCACCTCCCTGGGCAGCCTGTTCCACTGTCCAACCACTCTTTCACTAAAGAAATTCTTTCTAATATCCAGCCTAAACCTCCCCTGGTGCAACTTCAGACCATCCCCTCTCATCCTGTCATTATTCAGTGGAGAGAAGAGACCAAGTCCCACCTCCCTGCAACCTCCTTTCAGGTAGTTGTAGAGAGCAATGAGGTCACCCCTCAGCCTCCTCTTCTTCAAATTGAACAATTCCAGTTCCCTCAGCCTCTCCTCGTAGGACTTGTCCTCCAAATTTGTGCCCCAAGATGGGGTGGATAGGATGGGAAGGGCCACCCAGGTTGTGATGTCAGCCCCTGGTGCTGCAGTCACAGTCATCAACAACCACATCTCACCCAAAGATCTCAAAGTGCTTTAAAAGTACCAGGGACTCAGTTATCCCTTCAGCTGCCACTGGCTGTAAAGGGAGGTGCAGGCACACAACTGACAGAAAGTCATGTCCTGCTTAATTATACTTCTCACTGTCCTTGTGAAGGAGGCAAGAGATAATTGCTGCTCTCACTGAAGGAGGGCTTAGAGAACCGGAAGGAGGCCAAAGTGTGAAAACCTGACTTTGAATGTTCTGCATTTAAATTCCTAATTCTATCTTGTTAAAGGTGGAGAGGAGAATAAATCTTTACGGACTCCTCCACCCCGGTGAGAGACCTTTGTGCCCTGCTTCCTGCAGAGATCAGGCTCAAATACTTCAGGATCCCTCCAGTTATGCCCTCCAAAGTTGAACCTTTAGCTTGGAAAATGTAGTTGTTCACAAGCAGGTCAATAACAGGGAAAGATAAGAGAGATGATGAAGGACTGAATGGGACCCCCTGCGTCCCTGGATTCCCCACTCCCAGGTGGGCAGACATGGGACAGGTACTTTGTCCAAAATAGCTCCCTGGAGCCTTGTTTTCCAGCCACCCCTTTGGAGCTGAGCACCTGGCAGCACAGAGCCTGGGAGATGAGCCTGTGCACCACCACCCTCCAGGGCAGGAGAGGATCAGCCTGTTCTCCAGTGCATCAGTAATTCCCAAGCTGTCGGAGATGCTGAGCTCTTCACCCAGGAAAGTGTCTTTCAATTAACATCTTGCAGAACTTAAACCAGCATCTCTGCAAGGCTGCTGCTCTCCACTAGCATTCAGATGCAGAACAACACTCCCATTATTTCCATCCACAGCACCAGGCTGTCACCCCAGTCTTTAATTGCTAATTATGTTTTCATTATATTTACAGCATTAGATTTTTTTTGTGATTATCGGCCAGTGCTGATTTGCATAGACACTTGGACGAATTATTTTATCAGAAATCAACGTGCAGTGCCAGAGAGTTTGTTCATGCCTGTATTTTGCTCAAATAAAGGAATAGAAGTGACTAATTGTTTTCAATCCATCAGCCTCGGAAACTTTCTTCATGCAGAAATAGAAGCAGCACTTGGCCAACAGACTCACAACCAGCTCGTCTGGCTGCTGTTGGCTGGAGTGTCTAAAGCATCTCAGGACCTGCACAAAGAGACTCCATTTGGTAAGGTTGGGGTGATTCTCCATTGATATCTATGTTGCACAGTCCTGGGGGACCATCAAAATGGACTGACCCTGCTTTTAGATCAACAGGCTGGTTCCCAGCACCAGGCACTGGCCAATGTGATGCTGTGATCCTGTTCCTACAAGCACTCAGGGGTTTTAGGATATTTGTAGTGGTTTTCTTGATTCATCACAGGCCTCATTTTTCCACTGTTAACTGTTTCTGGATGTAAGGTCTCTAGATGTTCCTAATGATGGATCCTCCTAGCCAGAGTCCTCAGCCAGCCCCAGACCAGGTTCTGGTCCTTGCTGTTATCCAGCCTTCCCCCTGTGGTCCTGAGTTCATTCTCTGTTTTTTAAGTTTTGGGGGATTCAGTACTCCAGGTGAGACCCCATCCAGAGAACTGTGACCAACTCTGGAGCCCCCAACATAAGAAGGACATGGAGCTCTTGGAGTGAGTCCAGAGGAGGCCATGAAGGTGATCCGAGGTCTGGAGTGCCTCTGTTATGAAGACAGGATGGGAAAATTGGGGTTGTTCAGCCTGGAGAAGAAAAGGCTCTGGAGAGATCTTAGAGCAGCTTCCAGTGCCTGAAGGGGCTCCAGGAAAGCTGGGGAGGGACTTTGGACAAGGGCAGGGAGTGAGAGGACAAGGAGGAATGGATTAAAATTGGCAGAGGGGAGATTGTGGTTGGACATGAGGAGGAAATTCTGGAGTGTGAGGGTGGTGAGACACTGGGCCAGGTTGGCCAGGGAAGCTGTGGCTGCCCCATCCCTGGAAGTGTTGAAGGGCAGGTTGGATGGGGCTTGGAGCAACCTGGTCTGGTGGGAGGTGTCCCTGCCCATGCAGTCTGAGATTCTATAACTATGATCTTTTTTCTCCTTGTTGTGTCAGGGATGCTTAAAACCACAGAAATGTATGAGATATTTTGTGATTTTATTGTGCTAGAACATCCTGCTACTCATCCATCCCAGTCCAGCATCATCCCTGGCTGCAGAGCAGACAGCCTTGAAAGGTTTGTCTATAGCACCCTGGTCTGCCTTGACCTCTGTCTCTGATGGGTGCCATTTCACAGAGGGGCTGTAAGACCTTTGGCAGTGCTCTGATGTCATTTACTCAGAAGAAGTGAAAATCTCCTGATCTTTGCAATCATTTGAATTTTTTGAAATGTACCATTTCTGCTCTGCGGGTGCATCTTTTCTGCCCCACAATCTAAACCACCACTGCTCTAAGGACAGGGCTGGCCCTGATTTAGAAGTCTTTACCCCCCATTAAATGTCACATGTTGAAAGCAGAGAATTGAACCACGTCCTCCAAAAATCAGAGCATCTTCCCTGAGACACTTCTTCTGCCATATAGAGAAGCTCTTCATACAAATACCACTCAAAGGTTTTGACTGTCAAATGATAACAAGAATTTCTTACACGGGGGCAGCCACAAGCAGTCAATAGCTCTGGGGCACTTCTGGTTTTGCTTTTTCATGTATATATATATATATATATATATGTATATTTATTTTTAAAATCTCATCACCCTTTTTCATACCAGAGGAAAAATGTGTTTCCATCAGGACTAAAAAGGTGAAGATTTCTGGAGAAACAGAGAAGTTATGCCTTGCCTTGTCTGTCTTCATGTGTTTTATCATCTGCTGGCAGTCTGCTGCAACACAGCAGGGGAGATAACGTGATTTCCCCAAGGGATTTTCATTATTTGAGTAAACACAAGTGTGTCAGCAGCTACATTGGAGTTGGAGGGGTGGGGATGGGAAGGAGTTTAACTGACAATAATTTCACCTTTTGTTTCTTATTCAGCCTTCAAAACTGTCACAGGGAGAAGAAAAGCAAATCCCAGTGAGCCAAGGGTGGGCTCCTAGCCTCCCAAGAGCTGGGACATTGTGTGGGTGGCAAAGTCGTGGCTGGGAATCAGAGCTGGGCTCTTAAGGATGAGGGACAAATTTTCTCCCATCTCCAGGCTTGGGAATACCTTCCTGTGGAAGGTGCTTTCAAGTGGGCAGTTAGAAAAGAGCTAAATGTTAGTCTTGTTGATATCTTTAGTGGTACTTACTGAGGAACTGTGCAGCACTACCTGCTTTCTGAGTCCAGGGAAGCCCAGTGTGTGAGGGTGAAATTTCCTTTACCTTTCTGTGTCATGCTCATTTTGGGATAGACCAGCAAATGCCTGCAAAGGGAACACATGTGACACCCTGCCTGCAGTTGATGGAGTTCAATAAGTGTGAAATCCATGCATATAAAAGACAAATCTAGCCTGTGGGCTTAACACAGGGCTTCCATGAAGCAAAAGATCTCTTGGGGATCAAACAAATGGAAGGTGGAAAGCACAGCTCTTGTTCTCACCCCTGCCCATTTGTGTAACACTGCCTTGGGGGTGAATTAACATCACACAGCCCCCAGGGTCCTGAGCATGTCAGATTTGTAGCACCCCTTTGCCAGGTTGTACCTGTGCTGCTTTATAACCCAATAATCAGAGAATCCCGGACTGGTTTGGGTTGGAAGGGACCTTAAAGATCATGCAGTCCCAACTCCTGTCATGGGCAGGGACACCTCCCACTAGACCAGGTTGCTTCAAGCCCCATCCAACCTGCCCTTGAACAGTTCAAGGGATGGGACAGCTGCAGCTTCTCTGGGCAACCTGGGCCAGTGTCTCATTAGATGCTAAACTGTGAGCAGGACGAAAGGGTTAAAAAGTGAGAATGCATTTTTTAAAAAAAGATTTGTAACAACCAAAGGAAGGTGCTATCAAGTCGACCCTGGGGGCCCTCCTGTCCCATGCCAAGGATTTTTTTCTGCTCCCTTTCTGCAAAACCCTCCCTGGGAGGAGAGGGAGTGCCTGGCTCTGCTGGTGGGACCACAGCCCTCCTGCAGGTCCCATCTGGCAGGGCCAGAGCCACGGGGCCAAAAGTGGGAGCAGTGCCCGGCCAGGCAGGATCCACTGTTGGCTTCAGGAACAGCAGCTCCACACTCAGGGAGGAGGCAGAGCTTGGTGTGCATTGTCTGCTGGCATCTCCTGGCAAGCATCACTACTTCAGCTGCTCAGAGGGGCTGGAAGAGTTTGCAAAGCTCCTGGTTCCCATCGAGTGTTCTTTCTGGGCCCCTCTGGGGTGCGTGGGAATGCGGTGGGAGGGCAGCGAAGCTCCTTAGAGCCCCTTGACAAAGCCACTGGACAAGTCGATTAAGTTTTATTCTTCTCCTGATATGGCTCCTACACTGTGCTCACCAGCTGATTAGTGTCACTTCCCCTCACTGTCTGGCAGCTCTAGGGTGCTCTGAGCTGGAATTGCTCACACTGGGGCTGGATCAGGCTTTTGCAGTGTGGGTGCTCATCCACGAAGACACTGGTAAACCTCTAACATAGGAGAGTGCAACGACTCCTCTGAGGGAGGATGCTTCACTGGCAGGGAGTCAGTTCCAACCCAGAATTTTCTTTCCCATCAGAAATGGGATTAGTTGTGTGAAAAAAATATCCCCTCTTCCTCTCCTGGTCACATTCCCTGTCCTGTCCTTGCACTGCCTGTGAACTGGGACATTAGAAAATGCATCTGACAATGTAATTTCCTTTTTGGTGTTCATTTATACAAGCAAGTGGACTCACTGTAATGCTAAACCCAGTGCAGGCCTCTGTGCCCATCCCTTAGTAGCTGTGGTAGCTCTGACAGCAGGACCTGGTCTAGATGTTGGGGCAGGGAGCCTGAAGTGGGCCACTGAGTGCCAGGCACTCAGTCCCTGCTCCAAGTCTCTCTCCCTGTCCTTCTCACACCCCTGGGGGGCTGTCAGGCTCTTTGGTGAAGACAAGTTATTGACTATCCGATCACTACACTATGGGTTTCTCCTCACCATGTTACCCTCCTGTCATCCTACCCTCACCTGGACCCCAGCAGGTCCCTTTCCCACAGGGGTGTTTGCACGCACGGCTGCTTTTAGTGTTTGCAAAGAGCACAGGAGCCCTGCAGTGCTCTGCTCCTGTGTTCGGTCTGTCATTCACCCAGGTTTCCAGCACTGTTGCTCTTTGCTCTCCCATCAGCTCATCTGCTTCTGCCCCTCCATGCCCTGGCTTGCAGGTGTGGGCAGCTGGAGGTGGGCCCGATGGCCTGCCAGAGCCCCTCCTGCTAACAAGCTGAGCCTGCACAGCCTTGATCCTGCTTGAGGACCAGAGCTGAGAGGGAACCTCAGCTTACTCCAGTTTGGATTGGCAGACTGCTCCATTTGAGACTAGGGTCTGGAGCCCCAGGCAATGGGCAGACCCCCTGGGCCCAGGACTCTGCCAGCCACCAAGCTCCCTGCTTCCAATCAGGAAGAGAATTACCCTGCCCTGCAGTCAGCTCGTTATTTTTTTTGGCATTGCTTTTTGGCTTCCTGGATGGGCCTATACATTTCCTTTGTTCTCATGTTGTTTTTTTCACCTTCCACCTTCTTGGATAGCTAAAAATAACACATTTCCTTCTCATTAGCAGCCAGCAGCTCTGCCTTCATTGTTCTTGGAGGTCTCCCTGCATATCTCTGCTGGTTTTGTAAACTTCGGTGTCAGAGTTGAGCACTGGCTGTTCTCTCCCTAATTGTAAGGCAACAAGAAGCCATGGCTCTGCCAAAAGGTTTTATTAAAGAATGAAAACAGCCAGCAAGCAATCTACACGAGCCAATAAAATGGCACCCTATGGCCTCAAGCTAGCAAGCACATGGAGTTGCTCTTAAGCTGATATTTTATTTGGAAACAAAATCAACCTTGACCCACTGCAGTCCATAAAATTAATCAGGCACGATGTGCCCCATGCAGATTTGCAGTCCCTACAAGGCAGGGGCTGAAGGGAAGTTATCACAGTAGGCACTTAAACCCCCCATAACACACCAGTGTGACACATCCCACGACACGTCACAACCCACAAAGCAGCAAAGGCATTAGTGACAGACTACTCATTAAAACCACCATGTGTGGCATGGCTGGGGGGGTACTTGGCAGCTTTAATTGTCTTTGTGTCCCATGGGTTGGTGCTACCCAGGGTCATTCCGCAAGCAGAAAAGTGTTTGAGTCCACGTGGTTCCTCCTGCGATGCTCAAGGATGAATATGAATTTGTGGGGCAGTGAGTGGTGGACAACCAAACGGTTAGGACCTTTCTTTGTCTTCTCAAATCCAGGCAAATCCCAGCTCAGCTTCCAGGACTTTGGAGCCCTTGCTGTTGGTGTGCCATGCAGAGCTAAGAAGGGATAGGCAGCTAACCCCAAGGTGGGCAGCTCGGCAGCTCTGCCTGCGATCGGCTTGTGACAGACGAGCAGCAGCCGTTGGGAAGCTTGGTAATCATCTTCAGTCTTAGATATTTGCATCCTGCATTTCACTTTTGCTAACTTCAGCCTCCAGCCGTTGGATTCACCAGGCTTTTTTCTGCCAGATGAAAGCATCTCTGGATATCAGCTCTCTTTTCCCTCTGTTGGTAATTACAGACCACAACGAACTTTGCCTTCAACAAACCACAGACTCTTTCAGTTAAGTCTGTTCTTCCTAAGGTTGTTTTCTTTTTCCCAGCTCCCAGCCTCTTCTGGCAGCTCACTCCTGTCTTGGGGAGCAGCCTTCACCATCAGCTTCTCCAGCAGCAAGTACCTCAGTGGGACAGTGACTCCAATGCTGGATGGGATCTGCTGGGGACACCAAGCACAGGGGTTCTGGGCTGCAAATCTCAGCAGCCACCAGTGCTCATCATATAATATATATATTATTTAACAACCTCTGGCTGCTCATTTTTCTTCCATGCTTCCCTCTGCTATGCCCCAGCTTTCCTGAACTGGAGCAGGGAACAGAACCAGCTACAGAAAACAGTCACCCAAATTTTAAATATTTAGCCAGTTGCTTGCTCTGTTGTACTACATGGCTTCACCTGTAAAAATAAAATGGAGATAAAATAAAACCAAAGTAAGATGAGGAAGAGCCACATGCAGTTTTGGGCCCCTCATGACAAGAAGGACATGGAGGGGCTGGAGTGTGTCCAGAGAAGGGCAACAGACTTGAGGAGGGGTGTGGAGCACAAGTCTTCTGAGGATTGGCTGAGGGAACTGGGGGTGTTCAGCCTGGAGAAAAGGAGGCTGAGGGGAAACTCTCTTGCTCTCTGGTGAGGTTGGTCTCTTCTCCCAAGGAACAAGTGATGGGAAAAGAGGAAATGTCCTCAAGTTGCACAGGGGAGGTTTAGATTGGATAACAGGTACAATTCCTTCCCCAAAAAGCCTGTCAGACCCTGGCCCAGGCTGCCCAGGGCAATGGTGGAGTCCTCATTCCTGGAGGGACTTCGAGGCTGTGTAGATGTGGTGCTGAAGGACATGGTTTAGTGGTGGCCTTGGTAGTGCTGGGTTAATGGTTGGACTCGATGATCTTAAAGGTCTTCTACAAAAACAATTCTATGTTTCTAGGCAGCAGTCCCTGCTCAGCCTTCTTAGCTCTCTGGGAGCATCACATCACCCCTGCAAGGGAAGGCAGGTAGAAATGGGGATTTGCCAGGTGTTACCTCTTCCAGAGCAAGATTTAGGGGATGTGAATGATGTTAGCAGGAGGCAGGTTCAAAGGAGACTAAAGGAGGCAGCTCTTCCTTCACTGTATCACTGGGCTGCAGGACTCTTTGCTGCAAGAATTTGCTGCAAGTTTGCAGTGTCAAAGTGGGCAAGTGCATGGGAGGAACCCACCTAGGAGCAATAACCACATAGAAAACTCTTGTGAGCTGCAAATGCTCAAAGGCTGGGGTGGTGCTAAAGGAGGGGAGTGTGACATACGTTGGCTCTATTATACTCGTGCCCTGACATTCACTTTTGTCCTGTCTGAGACAAGAGACAGAGCTAGAGGGACACGCTGACTTTGTGCAGCCCTCTTGACATCTTGCAGTGCCCTTTCTTTCCACGCCTTCCCTTTCCAGCCAGGATTTAGCTCATTCCCTAATTTCTCTGGGGCAGGTCTCCAAGTGTGTCAGGCAGCATGCAGGCTGACGGAACCCAGCAGCACGGGTGGGTCTCTCCGCTATGCAGATCGGACTTAAGTGGCCCTTGAAAAAGTGTCACCATGAGCTGTGTTTTCCCCTTGGCAATATTTCCTCTGTCTTGAAGGGCAGCAACCTCTCATTTAAATCTTTTAACCAAACTGGCTCCAAATCTGCTTCTTCTCCCAGATGGATTGCAGAGCACACGCAGACACCGCTCGCATCTCTAAGTGCTGCCAGTGATGATGGTGCTGGTATTTGTGTAACCACTGCTCATGTCACCTAATTGGTTTAATGCAGGCAGGTTATAGGGTTTGCTTGAGTGGAAAGAGATGAAAGTTGCCAACATGAGGAATGACTTGGGATATCAGACCAGGCATATCTGTGGACAAAAACAAGGGATGGCAATAACTGTCAGCGCTAAATCGCTTGCCTGTTTTCCTGGCTGCCACACAATGACTCTTCACAATACATTTCCTAACATGCTGCCCAATCTTATTTTAATATTAACACTCCCCCAGGCTTTCACATCTTGTTTCCCATGAGTGGATTTCCAGGCTCTTCATCAGCCTCATTACATCACAGATGGGGAAACTGAGGCATGGGGACAGGATCTAATTCAATCCAAGTCAGGCAGTGTCAAAGGTGGGAGTGAATCCCTCCTCCCAAACATGCAACCAGCCATATGACCTGGACAGGCTGGAGAGCTGGGAGAGGAAAACCTAATGAAGTTCAATGAGGGCAAGTGTAGAGTACTCCATCTGGGGAAGGACAACCCCATGTACGAGTACAAGTTAGGGGCTGACCTGCTGGAAAGCAGCTCTGGGGAAAAAGACCTGGGAGTCATGGTGGACAAGAGGCTGACCATGAGCCCATGGCCAGTATGTCCAGTTCTGGGCTCCCCAGGTCAAGAAGGACAAGGAATTACTGGAGATAGTCCAGCACAGGGCCACTACGATGATTAAGGGACTGGAGCACCTACCATGTGAGGAAAGGCTGAGAGAGCTGAGGCTGTTTTCAGCAGAGAGAAAAGGAGGTTGAGGGGGAATGTCCTTAATGCTTATAAATATCTACAGGGGGTGTCAGGAGGATGGGCCAGACTCTTTTCAGTGGTGTCCAGTGACAGAGCAAGAGGCAACGGGCACAACCTGGTACACAGGAAGTTTAACCTAAATATAAGGAAACATTTATTTACTGTGAGGGTAACAGAGCCCTGGGACAGGCTGCCCAGGGAGGCTGTGGAGTCTCCATCCCTGGAGACATTCCAAACCCATCTGGATGTGTTCCTGTGGGATCTGTAATAGAGGATCCTGCTCTAGCAGGCGGGGGTTGGACTAGATGATCTCCAGAGGTCCCTTTCAACCCCCACCATCCTGTGGTCTGAGATGTGTCCCACCTGCCAGGGTACTCGCCATGGCCCTGAGCAGAGCCAGGGTGCCCAGACACGGGATGGTGCCTCCAGACAGCAGGACATCAGCACTGGTGGGGCCAAGAAGGGCCGAGACCATTGTGGGGCATGATGGCCATAAGAAGGCTGGAGGAGTGGGGGCTGCTGCAGAGCTTCAGGGCTGATACATACCCTTTCCTCTCCCTGGAAAGTGAGGGACAATGATGAAAATAATAGAGCAGGAAGCTTAAGTTAATGAGCAGTTAATTCCTTCAGTATAATTAACATCTTTATAGCCTCATTTACATTATTTTCATATCTGCAGATAATAATCTGACATCAGGGAAAGGGAAGGCATGGCAGGGCTGCGTGGGCTGTGGATGGTCCCATGCAACAGCTTTGGGAGGGGCACAGGGAACGTGCCCTTCCCCTCTCACCCAGGAACAGGGTCCAACTTCCCTGCTCCCAGCTGCTCCCTGCACCTCAGCCCACACTCACTCTGGAGTGGTAGGAACAAGTGGTAGGAACAGAGGAACGGTCTCAAGTTGCACCAGGGGAGGTTTAGATTGGATTTTGGGAACAATTTATTCCCCAAAAGCGTTGTCAGGCCCTGGCACAGGCTGCCCAGGGCACTGGTGGAGTCACCATAGAATCATAGAATCTTAGTGTCACAGTTTGACTCAGAATCAAAAAATAAACCAGAGACAAACAATGCTCTCAATCCCATCCCCCTCCCACCCAGGTAGGGAAGGAGAGAGAGAATTAGGAGAGAGACTTTGCTGGACTGAAAACTAAACTAGACAGCTTGAATTATATGTACAATTATATACAAGTGTGTTCAGGAATGTGCAAAAGCCTCTTGCCTCCCCCCACCCCCAGCAGCTCCCCCGGCATCTCCTGAGCTGTGAGCAGTCCTGAAAAGTCTTGAGCTGCTGTCTGAGATAACAGCAGAGCAGACAGGGCTGTGGGGAGAGTTATGAGGGTCAGGGCTGAGCCTGGATGATGGATGGATGGAGTCCTCCCCAGATGCCAACCATGGACAGAAGAGAAGGGAAGAAGAAGCAGGAAGGAAGTTGTCTCCTGTGATCTCTGACCTTCCTGGGAGCTTATGTAGATCTATGGAATGGAATCCCTTTGGTCAGTTCTGCTGTCTGTCTAGTCCAGCTCCTCTTTGGGGTGGGTCACAGATACAACTCTCCTGCTCTCAGTAGCATCTGCAGTGGTGGATTCACTGAGTAGAAGAAACTGACCTTGGAGTCTTGGCAGAAACATCAACATTCCAGTGTTATCAGTCCACTGGCTGGAACACTTGCTGCTAGTTAAAAGAGAGCCCACTGAAGGAAAAAAAAAAAAAATCAGTAAAAGGAAAATTAGCTTCATCCTGGCTCAACCCAGGACACATAGAATCACTTAAGGTTGGAAAAGACCTTTAAGATCATCGAGCCTAACCATTACCCCTACTCTACCAAGTCCAGCTCTAAGCCATATTCCCAAGCTCCACATCTAGGTGACTTTTAAACACATTCAGGGATGGTGACTCAACCACCTCTGTGGGCAGCCTGTTCCAATGTCTGACAACCCTTTTAGTGACAAAGTTCTTCCTAATGTCTAGTCTAAACCTCCCCTGGTGCAGCTTGAGGCTATTTTCTCTTGTTCTATCACCAGTTACTTGTGAGAAGAGACCATTGCTGACCTCTTTACAATGTCCTTTCAGGCAGTTGTAGAGGGTGATGAGGTCTCTCCTCAGCCTCCTTTTCCTCAGACAAAACAGCTCCAGTTCCCTCAGCTGCTCCTCATAAGACTTGTTCTCAAGGCCCTTTTTCTGCTTCATTGCCCTTCTTTGGACACGCTCCAGCACCTTGATGTCCTTCTTGTATTGAGGTGCCCAGAACTGGATACAATATTTGTGGTGTGGCCTCACCAATGTACAGAGGGACAATCACCTGCCTGGTCCTGCTTGCAACACTATTCCTAAGACAGGCCAGGATGCCATTGGCCTTCTTGGCCACCTGGGCACACTGCTGGCTCATATTCACCTGCCTGTCAATCAGAACCCCCAGATCCCTTTCTGCTGGACAGTTTCCAGCCACTCTTCCCCAAGCCTGTAGCATGGCATGGGGTTGTTGTGGCCCAGGTGCAGGACCCACCACTTGTCCTTGTTGAACTGCATACAAATGACCTCAGCCCATCGATCTAGTCTGTCCAAGTCTCTCTGCAGAGCCTTGCTACCCTCCAGGCAGATCAACACTCCATCCCAACTTGGTGTTGTCTGCAAACTTGAGAGTGCATTCTATCTCCTCATCAAGATTGTTGATAAAGATGTTAAAAAGAAGTGGTCCCAATACTGAGCCCTGAGGAACCCCACTTGTGACTGGCCACCAGCTGGATTTAACTCTGTTCACCACCACTCTCTGGGCCTGGCCATCCAGCCAGTGCTTTGCCCAATGTGTGCCCATCCAAGCCATGAGCAGCCAGTTTTTCATCACTTTCTTCATCCCTGGAGGGATTTAAAAGCTGTGTAGATGTAGTGTTGAGGGACACAGTTTAGTGGTGGCCTTGGCAATGCTGGGTTAATGTTTGTACTTGATGTTCTTAAAGGTCTTTTCCAACCAAAACCATTCTATGGTCTTTGCAATAAACTCTTCAGCGTGGAGGTTAGGTCTCATACCCAAAACCATGGCCTCTCTGCCCCCTGTGGACACCATTTGTTGATCACAATCTGATGCATGACTCATCTCACATATGGGGTGACAGAGCAGGTGAGATGCTGCTCTGCTTCCTTTGGTTTACATTTCTTTAGAGCCTGGCACAGAAAGCTCTGCAGCTTTCCCTCACGCTGGCTGAGTGTCCCAGCCACCATATGCCCACCTGAAAGCATGACAGCCCCACACGTTTTCCTGTGTGTTGACATTGACAGTCATGGTGTGCCATGTTGGGTCTTCTGCAGGAGGCTGAGGTCTCCTCCACACTGTGATCATGTTCTTGTATAAGATCCTAGCAAGTCCAGCTCTCTGGTTTGTCATGAGATCCAGAAGAGGGAAGGTTAAATTGGAGGAAGTCACAGTACACATAAGGCATTCACAGGGAGTATTAGACCACTGAAAAACTCACTGAGATCTTCAGCTTGTTCATCTTGTCCTGGAGCTTCAATGTTTTGGGGGCTGTCTCCTTGGAATCCTGCTCTGGCTCAGCAGCTCCTGAATTTCATGCTCCAGCCCAGCTCTGCCAGCCTTTGCACTGTTTTAAGACCTCCAGGTGCCCTTGTCCAACTGTTGGCTGAAAAAGCATGAAGCTGACCCAGCTCCATGACCCCAGGTGACTGCTGGTTTCTGGTCACACCATGGGCAAACCAGAGCTTTCCTTCCACAGTCCAATGAATACAGAGATTCCCTGGGATCCTAAAACAAATACACCCACCCTGCATTGCCTTGTTGTCATGTTGTACCAGTCTCACCATCACAACCTTGGGTAGACCTTCTTCACCATTCCCTGCCCATCATCTGTTTTGTTTACTCCAGATGGAGGCAGGGACCTTTACTTACACGTGTTCCATGTTTAGTGCAAGGGGTTTTAGGCTCACCTGGATTCTCTAATGACAATCAATATCCCATTAAAAAAAAAAAAAAAAAAAAAAGAAAATAAACTACCCTATGAAAAGAAATCTACTTAGACTACAAAGTCAAAGTACTGCCAACTTTAACAGTTACCTTCCAATCTTCCATCTGCCTCTGAAATTCATTTTCCAAATGAATAAAATTCCAAGAGGTACCTTGTTTTCATCTCCACCAACTCCCACTACAAGTTGAAAAGGCAAGGGCTTGGTGGCTCTGGAGGCAGGAGGTCCTCAGCTGTGCTTTAAGGCATCCTAGAAGGATGGAGAGGTTGAAGTTTCTCCCAAGGCTGCAGGAACTCTTTGTAATAGTGAGTGTCAGGCAGACCAATGAAAAGGCTCCTTGCAGGTTTCCTCCCAACAAATAAAATGCTTATTTTTCATCTCTGCAGAAATGAGAAAAAATTTGGAGACATTTCCATTATTTCCAGCCCTTAGTGATGAGGTTAAAAAGGTTTTGGACTCTCCCTGAACCTCCTGCATGTTTCCCAGCAGTCAGGGGGAGACTGGGATGAATTGCTATTGCAGCCTCCTCCACAGCCATTTTTATTTGACCTTTTCTTTCTTGCCTTTTATGCTTCTTTTCTCAGACATCTGCAGGGAGATTGCTTTTTTCCTGGACTTCTCTGCACTCCAGGCCTCCCACTCCTGGGTTTATGGAGTGTTCAGTGATCAGCAGGGCAGGTTTTGTCTAACTTTGCAAACAACACAGAGTGAAAGCAAACTCAACACTGGTGGTTCTTATTTATCCACACTGCTAAACCATCTCCATCTAGCCCAGCTTCTTGAGTGTGACAGTGTTTTAGAGAGGCTCACTCACTGCTTATTGCTTAAATGGGGCTAATTTAAACTCCCTGCTGATAGCAGAGGCTCCACGTCCAGATCTAAGCCTGGATCAGGATTTGAGAGGCTGGGGAGGGCACAGATCTTCTAACTTTTGTTCCAAACGCCCTCACAGTGATTACTGCAGTTCCTTTGAAGTTCTTGATCCAACTCAGGTGCCAGCCCACTGGATGCTTTGCTGGTGTAAATCTGTTGTCTGTAATCTGACCTCTGTCAGCAGAGAGTTTCTATCCCTCCAGTTGTCATATTGTCTATTCCTCCTCACCAGGAGACCTCAGGCACTTTGATATGTCCATCTTCACAGTATCCAGATGCTGCTCTCCCTGGTAGAGGTGATGTTAGGGTCCAGAGAGGGGTAGTGGTAGCCTCACAAATGTACTGTGGATTTGCATATGCAAGTAAACTGCAAGTGTCTACTCAAGATCCTGAGCTCCATCAAGGATCCACGTGAGCTGGATCCCTACCACCACTGGAGACCTTTGGAAATGACACAAGGTCTTTCCTAAGTTGACAGGTGCATTCTTGAATCCTCTGAGCTGGTGTGGAATGGGCAACACTGGTAACTGATCCAAATCAACTATGGACACATCTAATGCACGTGCAGCTCTATGGCATCTTTGTGACTGTGTCCTGGTGGCAGGAAGGGAGGAAGATAGGAAGATCTGAGGAAGACTGCAGTGTCTCTTTGATGTGGGATTCCCAGGAGGGATTGTTCTCAAAAGAGTCTCACTGCAGGCTCCTGTACCACTGCCTCCCCATGGCTTCTTCTTCCTCAGGAGCCACCATGAGCCAACTCCTCCTGAAGAGTGATGCAAAGCACGGAGGTTAGAGGTGTCAATCTGGGCTGAGGAGCCGTGCTCGAGGGCACTCAAGAGGTGTAGATCAGAGATGAAGCCTTAACTCACACATTGCAGGTTTCTACAGCAGTCCATGGAATCTTGTGGAGTTCCTGGAGGTGCTGAATGCAGGTCCCAGCCCTCTCACATACTTGTGGAAAATCCCTGTCCTGAAAGTTCCTAGGAGCCCTGTCTAAACCTGTATTTACTTTTCAATATGAAACCCATAGGATTAAATAAATTTTATAGAGTGTCCTGATAGTAAAACAGACTGGTATCTCCCTTTTCTTGACTCAACATATCCTGTCTTTAGTCATTAAACACAACCAACAGCATGAACATTTCATGAGCAGATAGTTAAATTTTAATTTCCCCACTGAATTCATGAAGGTGTGATCATGCATCTGAATTGAATTTAGCAACCTGGCAAGGAACCAAATCAAACATGACATAGTGGCAAGGTTTCCTTTTTCATTGTACTGCACCACCCTCCCCCACCTTCGCCCTATTAAAATAAGAGTTGTTTCTTTCCCCCTTGAACATTTCTTAATCAAAGTCTTTGCTCAACTGAAGGAAGAGGGTCCTGCCTTAAGCACTAGTCAGAGATGTATACAGTGCACTAAAAAGAGGTCTGACAGAATTTATTGTTTACGTTGGCAGATGGAGTAATTGCAAAAAAAAGCCCAGGTGTTCTGCAGAGAGTGATGGTGGTCTCTGTTGTAATCCTTAATTTATTATAACAAATAAATTTCAGGCAGGCAGAGCCCACAGCAAATGTGCTTTCTGTACTTCAAACCCCATTTCACTCCTTCCATCTCCCATTCGTGGTTCCTGGGAGGACAGGAATTATCTTTTGAATGCAAGACACTCCTGGTGTAGTAAAGGAGAAATCCAAGGAGCAGCAAGGTGGATCCTCTCCCTTGGATGTTGTGTTGGGGGCTGCCCTCCACCACCATCTGCCCAGCAGCCGAGTGCTGATCCCACAAGTTATTCCAGTCACTAACTTGCCCTTCACGCACTGCAAACTTTCTATTCTCTGCTGTCTGCTTTCACTCTTTGAGAACCAGAGTGTGCAAAAATAACTGACTTGGGCAGGGAAACACATCATATTATTCAGAAGAAGCACTAATAAGACACACACCAAGGGGGAACAAGGAAAATCTGTATGGAGTTCCCTCAACACATCACCCCATCCCAGATCTCTTCTCCTCTCTCATCTCTGTCCTGGAGAGCTTGTCCCTTTCCTGATATCTTGCAGGGTTTGAACGAGCTAAGATCTGCCCCACTTCTTCCACATCTCTCAGTCCCAGGTCTCCAGGTCCTCCTTCTTCAGGGATCTCTGGCCAAGGGGTTTGAGTGCTTGGCAATGTGGTAGGAGGAGTGAGTTGGCCCTTCCTCTCATCTCTGGGAGATTTCCAGTACCCTGCAGGTGCCTGCAAAGAGACCACTCATTCAGGAGAAGAAGGACAGGTCTGATCTCCTCCATGGGAAGACCTGGCAGGATATTTCAGATGAGACACTCACTCTGTGCTCGGATGCAGTGTTCTCATTGTGCTCCCAGCACAGACAGGAGTTGGGGAAACCACTCGTTACCAAGCTGCCATCTGTGTTCCTGAGTGTGGTGTGTGGTCTAGGCAAGAAGCTGGTAATGAGCCAGAATGTGCTTTTGAGATGTCTGTGTACCTGATGTCTCATATAATATTTAGTGTGAGCAACTTAGCAACCTATGATAAAACAACCATCCAGCTGGGTGGGTGGCAAGCCAGCTAGAAACAGAGTGGGAATTGCTTTTAAAACACTTACTGCTCAGTCCAAGAAGAGTCATCACAAGCATTCGAGCTGTTGATGAGATGGGGGATGAGTACAGGCATCCTCTGAGAACCCAGGAGACCTGGCTCCACAGAGGGCAAACAAGAACTATTACATTAATGTATGAGATGAACCTCCAAGGAACAGCAGCTGGGGCTTGGTGGAGGAGGGAAGTGTTTGGAGATGAGGATAGCACCTGAAGCTGGATTGTTGCTGGGAACACTTATGGCCAGCTCCAAGATGGGAGTCATGTCAAGGGAGGTGTATGCTTGTTAAACCTAGGCTCCCTTTGTGTTTTCTATTTGTTTTCCTTCTCACCTTTTGCTTCCAATCTTGTACCTACAAATCTGACCTTACATCTCAGAGGACTGCTCTCTCCTCAGTGTTGTTGTGAAACGTGGCTGGTATTTAGGGCCCAGGGAAATGTGGTGAAAGGGATGAACTGGGAATGCCTGGAAAAGGCAAATCTGAACTGTGACTGGGCAGCCTGGCCTCGGGGTTGTCCTGCTATCCAGACAAATGCACGGTGGGGGGACTTTGTTGCTCCACATCAGCTTTTGGGCAGGAATTCCCACTCATCCCCACGTGCAGCCCACATCCAGCAAGGAGAAGAGCAGGATGCTCCATGGCCCCAAACCAAGCCCTTTGTCCCACTCTTGGCTGAAAAAATGCACAAACTGATTTCCAGGGGCTGAAGCAATCAGGAAAGATATTTCCCCAAAGCAGTGGGTGCTCTGAGTGCTGACACAATGTTCTCCCCAAATGACCACCATCTGTCTGGGTGGCTCAAGTGTCCCGCCCCTCTCATTTACATGTTCCTGGCTCTGACTTTCAACTCTTAGCTCCACGTTCTGTCATTCCCTGCAAGATTAAGGAGCCCTTTAGCACTCGATATTTTTCCTTGTGATGCTTCTCAGGCAATATAATCAAGTTACCTCTTCATCTGCCTCGGATGAGCTAAAGAGACTGAGCACGATGTCTCTGGGAGACAGTTCTGCCATTTCTGACAATATTTGTAAGGACTTTCACTGCCCTCAACCCACCTCTCTAATTTTTAATAACCTTTTGGAAATGTCAGCACCAAAACTGAGGACTTTCTTCCAGCCATGAGCACAGGGAAAGTCAGTTCCCAACCCTCACTCATTAATAATTCCCAGCATCATGTAAAGCCATTTCTCAATGCTCCTGCTCAGCTGCCCATCACAGAGACTCCCTCCCACACCCCAGCTGGAAGTTGTGCTTCCACAAATAGTTTCTGTTTTGGAGGCCTGGCCTTCATTTGTTTTGTTTTGTTTCGTTTTGTTTTTCAATAAGTGACCTCGAATTTGTTATTATTCAATATATACATTGTTGGAATGCATCCAATTTATTAAGGAAATCAGGTTACTCTGACTGCCCTATCATCTTCGCTGTTGTTAATTGCTCTGCCCATCTTTGTGACTGACATCTGTAATTATCAGCAGTGATTTTCTTCCAGATCATTGCTAAAAATATTGAATAACTTGGCCTGGAAGTGGTCTTGGCAGAATCCACAAGTAACATCCCCACTCAGCAATGCCTCCCCACTGTTAACTGCTCTTTGAGAGCTGTCAGCTAATTCAACCTCAGCCCATTTAACATGCACTCTGCTAATTTGGCCCTGAGTTCATTATAAATATATCAGAGTGTTGTGCAACAGGATACCCAAAGCTTAGCAGAAATCAATACTTCTTTGTACAAGACCTTCTTCTGGGCTAAACAAAGGAAAAGAAGAAAACAGCAAAACTTATTGACTGGTGTCAATCACATCCTCATCATTTGTTCTCCTTTGAGTCCTTGACCAAGTCTCTTATTGAATCTGCAGGGACTATAATAAAGTTAACTGAGGAGTAAACATCTGAGTTATAGATACTCTTTTTGAACAGTAACACGCCACTGGCACCATTTCAATTTCCTGCAGATCTCCTGGTAATCCAAGATTATGAAAAATTAGCACAAGTGGGCCAGAGCACACTCTAGCCAATTATTTTAGGACTCCTGGGTGAAAATAATAATGGTCTGCCACCTTCAAACTTTCCACGTGCAAAATAGTTACTGCAAGTAGCTGGAAATGGCTCAAATTACTAAATGCCAAAAAAAGAAAGGGAAAAAAGAAAAAAGAACAAACTTGAAATGGTTACTAGTGGTCTGGAAAGTTGTGCTGCAGCCCCAAATGACAGAGAGAACAAAGAGCTCTTTCAGCCAGTTTGCAGAGTTGGTCTCTTTGTTTCACTGCAGCAGAGAGGCTGGAGAAGATTTACAGCAGGATACCCTGGAGATGAAAGGCAAGGATGCCCACCCTGGGAGGCAGGAGACGTGATGCAATTGTCCTAAAAGGAAGAGTTGTGGTCACAGTGAAACAAAAGACTACTGAGTATGACCCACAGAAATGCAGAAAATGTTTTGTGAGGCATGACTTGCAAAATATCATCATGTTCGTTTATAGCTTGAAGCCAAGAACATTCCTAGGAGGAAAAGTGAATATGGTTGGAGAAAATACCACTCGGAGGATCACCCCTCTGAAAAATGGTGTGAGATGAGTTGATGGATGCTTTTCTGCCCGAAGCAATTCCTGAATGGGGCAGTGGGAGGCACACTTGACCAAAGACAGGGCATGACAAGGTCATGTCCATGCTCTGTGAATGCTTAATCATCAATCCAAAGGGAAAATCAAGAGAGATTGTGAACATTCCCCCCTGTCAGATGGTTATGGATGTCTCCAGGGTGAGGGTGATGGGGCCACACCTCTCAGCACTGGGTTCTTCTACCCCCTGCATCACCACTCCAGCACCTGGGCAAAGATGTAGAAGGACTCCACACCCAGCAGTTCTTCAACACCTCCTTCACCTCCCCACCCTAATTTTTCCCTTTCCAAACCCACTTTCTGAACTCATTTAAAGTTCTCATGAGTTTCAGGGTGAAAGGAAAGAAGCCTTTCTGTGAATCAACAGTTTACTTAAAGTCACCTTCTGCCAAGAGCAGTCTCAGCTGAAGCTGCAGCCTTTGGCACCATTTGAGGTTCATTTATGTCACACTGAGGTTCGCTGTGACCAGTGTTGTTCCATCGAAGGCCATGAAGACACTTGAGGTTGTGCCTGTCAAGGAGCTGCCCCTCTCATCAGTGAGGTTGGATGTGTCAGCCCCAATAAATCAGCAGCAATTTGGGCTCAGTGGGAGCAACCCCATGTCTGCCACCACACCCCCTTCCATGAGCACCCAGCCTGAACCTCTGGGAGCTGTAGCCATCACACTCTCTAATAGGTGACCAAAACCACCACAAGCTGCTGTGAAGGAAAGGGCATCAGCACAAAAGCTGACATTTACAACGGCAGAAGGAGAAGCTTGAGTTATTCTCCTGTGAAATGTTAAGCTTAAGTACTGTTCCCTGTCACTGGCTTCTCATTCTCCTGATTTTCACTGCATTTTTTTTCCTTTCCTTCCACTTTATTTTTCTCTGCTCCTCTGCATGGGCTGCTCTGCTTGTTTGCAATAGATTTATGAGTGTTTGTATTTGCTGTGATTAATAAATCCTGTAGTGATTTATGTTCCAGGAAGCTTTAGTGATTCTACTTCATTTTCCATTGCAGGGTCTCTCTCTGGGATGGGCATTTTTTGGACTCTTGGAAGTGATTTGATGTCAAACCATCACTCTGTGAGACTTCATCAGCCTTAATTCTTCACTGAGGTGTATTTTGCTTTTTGCATGATTTATTCCTTAAAGACCCAAACGGATGCCAGGGCTGTGGTTTTTGTGTGTGTGCATGAGGGTGGCTTTCTGTAGGGTTTGCTTGAGTTCAGGGAGGACCAAAAGCTGCATTTCCCACCCAGGGCCTCATGCTCAGCTGAGGTGGGTTTGTCTGATGCTCAGAGATGCTGGAGCACGTTGGCAGGCACTGAGGTCCTTCCTGCTTCTGCCTCTGCCATGGGCAGGCAGGCATGAGGGCACTCCAAGGTGACCAGCCCTGGTGTGCAACCATGCTGCAACCCACCCTGGAGCTGGCAGGATTTTCAAGAACATCTTGCCCTGAAAATGTCTGATCTTCCTGTTGTCCCACACCTTCTGCAGTTATTTATGTGTCAGTGTAAAGAGGCTGTCGTTGCATCCCAGCAAATCTGGCTGGTGACATTTTCTCAACCACTTTGCCTTGATAGAAATGATGGCACAAAGGTCCAGACAGCAGCAATTCAGGCCCAATTGAATTACATGCCTATTTTAATATGATTTTTTTGGTTTTTTGCTTGACAAGTCAACCCTGCCAGAAGATTTTTGTAGCTTTGTGCTCTCCCTTGCAGCTCTTAATCAACAAGCCACTCGCTTGCCACAGAGTCATGTTTCAAAGTCCTCCAAACTGCTTGTGAACATACATCAGAAAAGCATCTCCCCTCACTTCCCCCCTGCCTGAGACAACCCACATAGCTTTGATTAAAAACCAAACAGAAAGACGAGTGAAAACCCACTTCCTAGGTTGCCTAATTAATGTCAATGGCAGGACCATCACCCTGGCAGCTTTGCTGTCTCTATCTCTGTCTCTTATGGCCTCGTGCTCCCCAAGAGATGACTGTGCAGACCAGGGCCCTGAGACACGAAGGAAAACTCCCCTCTCTTCCCAGAAAACTGATTTTTTTTTAATTCTTCCTAAACATTTCAATGGAAGAAGCTACGTCAAGGTCAAGTTGGAAGGGGCTCTGAGCAACCTGCTTGAGCTGAAGATGTCCCTGCTCACTGCAGGGGGGATGGGACTAGATGACCTTCAAAGGTCCCTTCCAACCCAAACCATTTCATGATTTGATGACTCTCTGTCATGTTGTTGTTTTTCCACAGCTAAAACAAACAAAAACACCTCCCAAAACAATGCAGTATAAATCTAGCTTCCCAGTCTGCTCAAAACACCGACCCTTGGTCTGGTGGGGGTTGACAAATTCAATGCTGTTCCTGGATAACAAGTGTTGCCAACAAATAATGACAGATTCAGGAGGCTGTTGACCCATGTGAACATCAGATCTGACTCACAGCCAAAAAGTGGAAGATACTCAACGAAACCACATGTTTTTCAGAGTGGAAATGACAGGTTCACTGTCTCTGCTGCTGCAAGTATTGATCTTACCAAAGGATTCCCTTTCCTCCTGCCAGGGACCCAAGTATAGTATTGATCATCCCTGGGCTGCAATCCATGAGTTATAAAATCCCAGGTTGGAAGAGACCTCAAGGATCTGACCCAACCTTTCTTGGCAAAAGCAGGGTCTAGACAAGGTGACCCAGCACCTTGTCTGGCTGAATGAGACCTTCTGGAAGATACTGGAGTGGCTGCAAATGGCCAAGAAAGCACAAACTGGGCCAACAGTTTGGCTGCTTGGAGCAACCTGTTCTAGTGGGATGTATCCCTGCCCATGCAGCTGGTTAGAACTAGATGATCTTCAAGGTCCCTTCCAACCCCAACCATTTGATTATTCTATGAACAGCTCTGCAGTGGTGGCCATCCCAATGGTGCCACCAGCTCTTGTCCCATTTGTTCTGCTCTTCTCAGTCTCTGAGAGGGTCTTGGGAAGGGAAGGAATAGTGTTAATGGGACTGTTACAGGTTTCCACCATGTATCAGCTGTTCTCAGCTTCTAAGGCCTGAGGAAATTCACTTCATACATTGAAGAAAGGTCGAAAATCAGTAATTTGCAGAGCAGAGAGCTTTAGACCAAAATAGAGTTTTTGTCATTTATGAAGCAATTTAAACCCTGGAAGCAAAGTTGCACTATCAGTGGGAATGGAGCCTCTGTGTGCCCATCTGCAGCCTTCCACTTCTCTGGCAGTGATTTCCCACCTCTGTGAAACAAACCTGCTAAACATGCTACATTTTGTTATTTCTTTTATTTTAGTGTAAATTCCATCCCTTGAGAGCAGCACGTTCCAGTTATTGTTTTTCACAGCTCACCAGCATTTTTCAACCTTGATTTCTTCCCTGAAAACAAAGCTCAGTTCAGATGAGCACACGGATCTGGTGCAAATATTTCATTTCCCTGAGCTGTGAGGATGCTTTGAGTAGCCTCAGCTGAGACCCACAGAATAACAGAATCACAGAACTACCAAGGCTGGAAAAGACCTTTAAGATCATCAAGTCCAGCCTATGACCAACACCACCACATCAGCCAGACCATGGCACTAAGTGCCACATCCAGCCTTTCCTTGAACACATCCAGGGATGGTGTCTCCACCACTTCCCTGGGCAGTCCATTCCAATGTTTAATCACCCTTTCCATGAGGAAGTGCTTCCTAATATCCAACCTAAACCTCCCCTGGAGCAACTTCAGGCTGTGGCCTCTTGTCCTGTCACTGGTTGCCTGGAAAAAGAGCCCAGCCCCCACCTGACTCCAACCTCCCTTCAGGTAGTTGAGGAGAGTGATGAGGTCCCCCCTGAGTCTCCTCTTCTCCAGGCTAAACAACCCCAGCACCCTCAACCTCTCCCTATAAGACTTTCCCTCTGGTCCTTTCACCAGCCTTGTTGCTCTCCTCTGGACCTGCTCTAGCACCTCAACGTCCTTCTTGACTTGACACTAAACCTAGAAGAAGTGACTCTTGATCATTATTCCTGCTTCAAGCTTGTTTTTCACTCCAGAACAGAGGCACAGGCAGGGTTAGTGGGTGTGCGACTGTTTCATTGTTAAAAGAAACTAAAAACACTTGGCATAATTTAGGGTCAACAAGGGCCAGGGGCTGCTCAGGTAGGTGGGATGGGTGAGGGAAGTGGAAGAGGGGCTTTACCTGCACACCTCAGTTAGCAAAATTAGCACAAGTGAGACCAGGCTGTGTCCTGGTCAGCAAGTTTTTCTGCTAATATTGTCTGTCCAGGTATCTTCTGGAAGAGCTCGTTTCTGTCCCATGAACAGCTGAGGGTGAGCTCCAGGGTTATGCATCAAAAGCAGCATGACTAATAGGTCAAGGGAGGGGACTGTCCCACTCTGGTCTGGTGACACCCTCCTGCAGTGCTGGGTCCAGTTCTGTGGTCCCCAAGACAAGGACATGGAGCTGTTGGAGTGATGTCAAAGGAGGACACAGAGATGATCCGAGGGATGGAGCAGCTCTACTATGGAGACAGGCTGAGACAGTTCCTGTTGTTCAGCTTGGAGAAAAGAAGGCTCCAAGGAGACCTTAGAGCACCTTCTAGTGACTAAAGGGGCTCCAGGAAAGTTGGGGAGGGACTTTTGACAAGGGCAGGGAGTAATGGGACAAAGGGTGGTGGCTTTAAAGTGGAAAAGGGGAGGTTGACATTAGATGTTAGGAAGAAAATCTTCATTGTGAGGGTGGTGAGATGCTGGGACAGGTTGCCCAGATAGGCTATGGCTGCCCCAACCCTGGAAGTGTTGAAAGGCAGGTTGGATGGGGCTTGGAGCAACCTGGTCTAGTGGGAGGTGTCCCTGCCCATGGCAAGGGTTGGGACCTAGTCTGGGATCCTATGGTTCTAAGGCAGATACTGAAGTTTTTTATTCCCTGATGATGCAGCTTCTGACATGGAGCTGCTGAAACTGGTGGGTACCTGGCACTCAGCCTGGGTAGAGACATGCCAGGCTACACTTCAACTGCTTCTCCAGAGTTCTAGAAATGCCCTTTTCCGCTCAAATGTCTGAAGGTTGGTGAAGTTATGAGCAATTGAAACCAACAGGCAGTAATAGAGAGGAGAGGTATGTCACAGCTGAGGCTGCCATCAGCAGTTTTATGACATTTTTTATGTCTTCCAAGTTTCCCCAAGATGTATAAAAATGTTGATACTTACCCTGCTGACAATCTTTTCCCCAGTCAGAGCTGTGGGCACCGCAGCAAGGAAGGGCTGTGATTGAGCTGGGCAGGAGAATTGCAGCTAATCTGAGGGAGTGTTTCCACCACAGCAGGAATTTGTAAGTTCTGTAAATCATGCAAATGTCACCTCCCTGCTTAGCAATCATCTCTGTAACGTGGCCAAGCAAGAGAGCGTAGCAGTCTCCATTACCCAGCTCTGAGAGCCTAAGGTTATGTGATATTCATGGGAAAACCTGCTTAAAACACTAACAAGCCAGTTAGTTACCTGCTACACTATTATACACAAGGAAAGGGGAGGGGGGGAATGTGGAGGGGCCTCAGCAGGGGATGCGTGAAATCTTGATGTTTCATCTCTTTTGTCTTTTTCTTAAATAAAGCTTTTTGCCTTTGGAGCATGTGTAACACACAGGCCAGGTTCCTTGCAGAAATATTTGGTTTGTGAGGTTGAATTTGTCCAAACCAGGGAGGACAACAATTTGGCTTTCCCATAGCCAGATGCTATCCATACCATGCAAGAGCATCATCAAAAGAGTTTGGAGACCTGGTTTGAGGCTCAAGAAATCTGAGGTGAGCTCCTAACACTGCCATGGTTGTTTGCTGGACTGTGTGGGGATGCAGCTGTGGCCCTGCTCAGCACCTGACTCACAGCACCCTTATTTTGGTTATGATCTGCAGATTGTGCTGTGGTGGAAATAATAATCACGTTATTACAGCCTGAAAATGCAACTGTGCTTGGAAAGCCATGAGCTTCAGGTAGCTCCTGCTGTGTATATTTGCCCTCAACAGGCAGCAGCAAAGTTAACAAGGGTTGAAAAAACACAAATTAATCCAGTTATTTGCACACACAGAAACCAGCAGTTCCTTTGCTTCACGGGTTGATAAGCCCTTGGGGCTTGACCAAAAGACACCTCTAGCACAGGGGCTTTATGGCTAAGGGAGGGGTGTGGGAAACCTCACTTTTGTCAACCAAATCTCACAGTTTATATAATTTCTGGTCATCCCCATGGGGCAGTGTCAAGTGCAGTGTAATAACTGCTGTGATTGGTGTTGCTGACTTTGATTGTTAAATGTTAATGCAACCTATTAAGATACGTTTGCCTCCAGGCAAAGTCCTGCTACCTGATATCTCCTTGACTTTGCTCTCTAGGATCGTTTGTAAAACGATTTGGTGAGTTGGAGCTCTGGGAGATTTGAAGATGGCATCAGATGTGCTGAAGAACCACAACTCCATGGCTGGAGGCTAGAATCAGGGTGGAAATGGGCTCTCACCTCTGTGCAAATCCCAGCCAAAGCAGCGGGATGCTCTGCAGAAGTGAATCCAGGAAAAGGGACTGGGCACTTCTGCAGGGATTGGGCACTTCTGCTGGGACTGTGCACTTTTCCTCCATCCCTTGTTTCGCTGAATTCCTGCTGCAATGCCCTCTGGGATGAAAGCAAATGCTCCTTTTAATTAACTTCCCTGCTCCCTTTCTTTAGAATTCATAGCCCTTCTTGTACAGGAGGTTGAAAACTAGTCAAGAGTCATTTAATTCTTCCAGTTTGTGTTCAAGTGGGTAAAACACCAGCCAGAGAGGCCAAGGGAACAAGAGACTATTGCATGAGCACACCATGTCTCTACCTGCTCATATTGCCAGGCTGCAAATCTCCAGGGGATGAGTCCATGCCTGTGCCTGAGCACATCCAGAGATGCTCAGGTCCCACAGAGGGGCTCTGAGTGCAATTCTAACAGTTCATCAGTTCAAGTTTTCCACCTGAAATAAAATGTTTCAGAGGTACCGTGAGCACTATGTCCTCATAACTTCAAAAGCAGCTCCATGGAGAAGGACTTTGGAGTCCTGGTGCTCAGTAAGTTATCCGTGGGACAGCAAGGTGCCCTTGTGGCCAAGAAGGCCAATGGTATCCTGGGGTGCATTAAGAAGAGTGTGTCCAGCAGGTCTGGAGTATTGTGTCCAGTTCTGGGCCCCAGTTCAAGAGGGACAGTGATAGACTAGAGAGAGTCCAACAGAGGCTACAAGCATGATGAAGGGACTGGAACTGGAATGTCTGTCTGATGAGGAAAGGCTGAGGCACCTGGGGCTGTTTAGTCTGGAGAAGAGAAGACTGAGAGGGGAACTTATTAATGTTTACAAATATCTGAATGAGGGTGTCAAGAAGGAGGGGTCGGTCTCTTTCCGGTGAAGCCCTGTGATAGGATGAGGGGCAATGGACACAAACTGGAACATGGGAAGTTCCATCTCAACATGAGGAAAAACTTCTTTACAGAGCACTGGAACAGGCTGCCCAGAGAAGTTGTGGAGTCTCTGTCTCCGGAGACCTTCAAGACCCATCTGGATGTATTTCTCTGTGGCCTGCCCCAGGCGATCCTGCTCTAGCAGAAGGTTGGACTCAATGATCTCCAGAGGTCCCTTCCAACCCCCACCATTCTATGATCCTATGATAACCAACCACTCCCCAGAGTGAACTCAGCTGGGGTGGCTGGTTCAGCATCTGCATCACTCTGAGTTTTCTAGGGCTCTCCAAGTCTCTGCTGTGATCCGTGAGCAGATCACAGGGTGTCCTGAGCCATCTCCAGTGGAAATGTGCTCAAAAGCCCTGTTGGGATGATGGTGGCCAGGGCAGCATGGCCATAGGACATCAGCAGGCTGTCACATCCAGGACATGAGGGTTCTTGCTACTTTCCTTATTCTGCAGGTTCATGCATAACTTCATGCCCTGCATTTTTCCTGACACTGCATTTGTTTAATTTTTAACCTTTTCTGAATGTAGGTGGCACACTTGGAGCTGAGATTTTGCTGGAGGAATCCAGTGCTTGACTGTGCAACAGGGAACACCACAGGAGCAATTTTCCCTCCTAGTTTCTGAATATATTGAAAGCAGAAAGGTAAGGGGTGTGAATTTAAATGAAGAGAAGAAAAATTAACCCACCAGTCACTACAGAACCTGCCTGGCTCTCCATTTCCCATCCATCCTGAGCTGTCTGATCAACAGGTGCCCAATTTTTAAAATTGCCCAGTCTTTCTCCAGCAGACACAACACAGCTAAATAAATACAGCAGAGGGATGATGAAAGCTCTTCTGCAGCTTAGCAGAGCTCTAATGCAATTTCAGAGCCTGGCATGTACAGCTTGAACATAGTTATGATGGGAGGAGGAGAAAAAATCCATTATCCAGTGCCTTGTATATATTCCTCAGACTGGAAAGGCCTTGATTGCATAGACAGGAAGGCTCTGCTCCTGCAGACAATGACATGCAGGAAAATTTGTGCCTTTATTGGCAGCTCTGAATGTTGTCTGCACGGTTTGGACGATCTATCTAGATAAACTATCAATTTTCTTCTACAGATTCAGCATTGTAGCATAGGAACATCCATTAACAATAGCAATAATAATTTAATTTTAAATTCCAACAGGCCTATGGTTATGTCAGAGATTGGTGTTTCCAGCACTACACAAGGATGGCTAGATAGGCAGATAGGTTGATGGATATTCAATTACGGTCAAATAAAGCTGATATGTAATATTTATTTCTCACAGAGCAATTCTATAAAGCATTGATTGAAAAAGGAGGGAGAGTTTTGCCACCTAGAAAAACCATCCCCTTTGACTGAAGTGCAGAAATCACTTATCTTTCTCCCTCCTAAAAAAAAGCTTTTGAAAGTGTAGTGCACCTAGGTTTGAAAATTGTTTGGAATCTTTGGGGAAATAGTGCATTATCTGAAAATGATAATGATGATTATGATAATAATAATAATGACTACAACGATAACAACAACAATAATAATTCTGCTGTAACTCTAGCCATGTAAAAATGAAACATCTAATCAAAGCTGGGTATTGCTACAGAAGGAAAAACCACAACCTGAGGATAGATGTGCCCCATATCTCACCTAAGCCCCATCTCCTTCCCATCCTCAGGACAGACTGAACATCCCTCTGTAGAGTTGGTCTCTCTGGGGTTGGAAGAGAAGCCCAGTAAGCCAGTTTGAGAGGTTTTTTTTTAAAAATACTTCATTAATCATAGAACAATTGAATTGTTTGGGTTGGGAGGGGCCTTAAAGATCAGCCAGTTCCAACCCCCTGCATGGGCAGGGACACCTCCCACCAGACCAGGTTGCTCCAAGCCCCATCCAACCTGCCCTTCAACACTTCCAGGGATGGGGCAGCCACAGCTTCCCTGGCCAACCTGGCCCAGTGTCTCACCACCCTCACACTCCAGAATTTCCTCCTCATGGCCAACCTCAGCCTCCCCTTTTCCAGTTTTAATCCATCCCTCCTTGTCCTCTCCCTCCCTGCCCTTGTCCAAAGTCCCTCCCCAGCTTTCCTGGAGTCCCCATTTTTGACCTGACTGACAAAAAATCTTTAACTCTGTGTGATGAATCTCAGCTTGAGTTTCTGCCAACTGTGACAACCTCCATTGCTGCAGCACAGGGACGTTTGTGGAGGGGCCCAGGGGTTTCTGTCCCCATGGTCCCATGTTGTCCTGTACATGGGTCACAGCCCCGTGGACAGCTGCATCCCACTCCCCATCGTCCTCTGATCCACCTCCTCTCTCTGCCCCCTGAGCACAAGGAAAACTGTGGAAATTGCAGAGACATGGTTTGGGGTGAGGTTTGAAGTTGTCTGCTTTTTCATCATGACATTTATGATCTCTCCTTTAGGTGACTCCTTCCCTTTTCTCTGCTGCTCCTTCCCCCTCTGCTGGTGACTGGGCTGTGGGCAAACCCTCACCGTACAGGCAGGAACATTTTCCCTAAAAGGTAGAAAAGCCAAGACCAAGTTTTAAAGGGAGGACCCTGCCCAAATAAAACCCGCGGTGGAACCACAGTCTTCAGGGGACCAGGTTTTGATCAAAATCAAAGCAAGCACAGGGAAAAAAAAAACTGGTGTTTGCTGAAGCCAGGCAGCAGATAGAAACTGAGGAAGCTATTTTTCTGAGTATGCTATTGGTAATTTTGTCATTTAATTAACCATTGCTTTTAATAGGCTCGTTGTGTCACCACTTGACTTACACAAATTGTTTCACTGACATTACTGGGACTGGCTACACCACGTGCTGCTCCTTGTGTGGATTTGGCCTTGTCAAGTGTGGCTCCAGGCTGCAATTCTTCTTCTTCTTTACAAATACAGGTCCCTGCAGTATTGCCAACCCTCATTAGGGCATGTGGATAATGGGATATTTTTATCCATGATAATTAAGTAATTATTATATGTAATATAGAGAGGGGTCAATTGTACCCAACCTGCTTCCATTTACCGTGAAGCGAGGAAAAAACATAATTCCATGTATTTTCTTTTCTTTTCCGAGGGACAGGTCCATTTAAATCTCATTTATTATTTCCTGCTTTCTTTGTTGCTTTGGTGCAAAATTAACCTCATTAATATCAAGGTCTCAGGAAAGAGAGAAAAAAAAAAAAAAAAAAAGCATCTTAAGTGTAGTTTTATTCCCAGGTTGAGAGAAACACTCTCCTGTCATCAGGAGTGAAGGATCCATCTTTAAGCTCCACCAGAGCCTGGGAGAGAGTCCTGATTCTCCAGTGGCCTGGGACCAGAAGGATGTTTGGAGCCGGGGTGCTGCGGGATGCCTGGGGCTGCTGCAGCCGGGGGGGTCCCCACTCCCATCCAAACCTCAGGAGCCTCCAGGGTGCTTTTGGTAGCTTCGATCTCCCTCTTGTGGCTGCAGATCGTGGACACAGGGTGTGCAGCCCGGACTCAAAGGCTTTGTGGGGGTCGGCCGGGAGCTCCATGGACTCTCCCTCCTTGGCTGCATGCACCCAAAACCCATGCAGAAAGGGGCTTTTAAGCTTAATATTATTTTTTTCTTTTTCTGATGAAATGGGGCTCATACAGCCCTTGCTCTCTCTGACATCCCCCCGTGGTCAATTTGAAACCCGGTAGCCACTTGGAACTAGAGATGACAGCCAGCAGCAAAGGATGCAACACTGTCATGTACTTGATGGATTTTGGAAATTCCTGCCTGGGAAGGGCCATGCTGGCCGGATTAGCCCTAGCCAGGATGGTCCAGGGCTGAGCTGCACCCACAGCTTGGGGCTGCACCACTGGGTGCTGCATCCCCTCATGCTGAAGTTGAAGAGCCCCAGATGGGCTGGGGATCCTCAAAGGAGTGAGGGGTTGCTGGCAGGAGCATGAAGGTGCTGTGGCTGCAAAAGCTGGAGAGACAGAAGGGAAGGAAGGATCTTCTGGCTCACAAAAAACCCCCCACATTCTTCTAGTTTCACCATTCAGGTAATAAGTGCATTACTGGTGTGTAACCACCCAGTTTGGGAGCAAAATAAACAAACATGATTAGAACTGGAGGATCAGGGGGTTGGAACTAGATGGTCTTTAAGATCCCTTCCAACCCAAACCATTCCATGATTCTATGATCAGCACTGACAACGGATGCTGGGTGTGAAGGAATGGAGGGCTCATTGCCTGATGGAGCAGCACGTGGTTTTCCCTGTTGATGCCTCTGTAGAAAGCACAAGAATTGTCTCTCTGGTACTAGATGTTATCATAAGCCCTGAGATGTAGGGGGTCTGTGAGCAAGCCTGGGGTTGAAGTCCCCAAAGGGTCACTGTACTTCCCCAGATAACTTTGCAGCAGGGGTGCCCTCATCAGGAGGACACCTGGACCTGTTCATACACATCACTGTACAGCATCTACACACTTTTCTGTCTGTGAATCTCCTGACTCCACAAAAGGACCTCTGGTATGGAAGATGTGTCACACAAATGTTGGGAAAAGAGCCTTTCTGTAGGCTCCAACACATGGAAACGTGGTGTCTCCACAGAGCTTCTTGCCTTTGACCCTTCTCCTTGGCAGGTATCACTGTCTGGTGCCTCCTTGTCTATTCAAGGCTGAAATTTAGGGCTGAAGTTTTCAGGAATTCCTGAAAGTTCAGTGCTGCAAAGCCCAAATGCCTTAGGAAATATTTTCCTTCCCTCCTTGCTCCCCTGGATCATCCTCCTGCTGTCTCTTTGCATGGGCTGCTTCTGACATAAGTCCTACTCCAGGGTCCCAACTGGGGCCTTTTTGTACATCAATACAAACGATGTACAAGTGATGCAAATGGCTATTTCCAGAGTGATTCTCAGTAGAATAAAGGCCTGGTGTGGGATCACCAAACAGCAGAGCTGTAAGGGAACCTTTTTATTGAATAGAAATCAAGGATACAGCCAAGAGAAAGAAAGAAGAGACGACGAAGAAGAAAGGCAGCAAACAAACCCAAGAAAGGGAAAAGTGCTATTGATTTGGAAGGATTAAAACATCAATCCATTTCCATGAAGAAGGATTGGATAAATGCCTGAAGACATCTGAAGGAGCCCCATTATGCACACCATGTTTCAATCTTTTTCCAAATAATATGCTTTTACAAAGAAGTGGCCTATGTGGATTGTGTTTGTAGAGAAGACTTGGAGTTAGTGGAATGCAGTGGAATTTCCAGGAAAATATTTCTTGTATCTAGGTATTTATATAAGTGTGTGAGTGTCTGTATCTGTATCTCTACAGGCTTTTTTTTGACTAATGAAAAAAAAAAGATGTTGAAACTATAAATTGATTGTAAAATCAGTGAGAAATCTTCCTCCCTTCCTTAAATTCTGTCACACATTCAATTATTTAAGGTTGTGCCTTGCCTTTTCACACCACTCGGGCTGACCTGCCCAGCTTGTTTCACAAAGCACATGGTAGTTTGATTAAATGGCAATTCTGGGAAGGGAAAATCTATTTGTTTAGCTGATCTATATGACCTGGACAAAATCTCAGATAGTCTTCAGGAACAAGGTAAGAATCCATAATTTACAAATTCCTTCACCCCACTGAGAACTTGTGGAAAAGCATTTCCCTGGGATTAGTGACACTGAAGCCCCACTCCATTGCAGGCTGTTCATGAAAGGTTTCAGACATGTTATAAGAAGTAAATAACTTTCCTGGCATTGTGTTCTTTTCCATAGGCACAAAGAGAAAAATATGTGTTTGCAAAACATCTATTTACAGCTTGGGAGACCTTTTGTTTCAGTCTCAGGAAACACACACAAATGAAACCTCCACGGAAGGAGAGCAAGTCTGAAGAGCTGCAAGCCTGGGAGAGGGTATAAATGGCAGGGGGCTTGGAATGGAACATCCCACCTGAGAGGGAAGATTTTAAATGCCTAACTTAGGAAACAGACATTTCAGTACCTAAATCATCTGAGCTGGTCTCCCTTGAATAGGGAGCAGAGAGAAAGAGGCAGCTCCAGAGAGTGATTCATCACATCCCAAGAGAGGTGTCAAAACTGGGGTAGATGAATCGTGTTCTCGCAGAGCTTTTTTCTTCCTTATTGACAACAAGACACTATGGGAAGCCTTTTAAAATGCCCAGATTGAGGTGGATGAATCCTATGGGTAGCAAAGGCAAAGGCTTTTACTGCAAATAAACCAGTCACCAGGCACATTTGGGGATGCAGAACCTCAGTTTTCCATTCAGTGCAGTCATTGCTCTTATGTTTGCTGAATATCAAGTGACTGAGATATTTTTTTCTTTTAGCTTTTTCCAACAGTTGCAGGCCCCAGCACTTTGTCCAGCAGAGCAGGGGTCTGTTAGGATGACCTTATGCCTTCTGCTAATAGGATTTTTATCTCCTCATTGCAGAGCACTCGGTAGTTTTTAATGGTAGAACCAAGTGCCAAACCCACCATCCATCACAAGCAAATATCCAGGCTCCTGCACAAATTCTTCCCCCGGAAATGAAACAAAGAGACTGAAAATAGACACTAGCCTTAGAAAGCAAGCAGTTTCCACACCCCACGTTATTTGGATCCTCAGGACTACTGGGAAATCATAGGTTAAAAATCACAAGGGTCTGCTGCAGATATACACACGAGCTAGTACGTCTTTTAGCTGGAAAGAAACCTTCTCAGCTCAGCCAGATTGTTCCTGTCTCAAGGGGTGTGCAGAAGCTCTGCTCTGCTTGGTTTTCTGTAAATGCTCAGAGACAGCCAGCTCTTGCCACAAAGAGCTTGCATTTGACATGGAAACGAGGAGATGAAGCATTTTTGTTGAGCTCAAAACCCAGAGGCTAAGCATTTTTGTTGAGCTTGAAGCATGGCTTCAGGGTGGCACCAGCCCCCCATGGGTGCTGTCAGGAAGGCAGCAGCTTGGGGTCACCTCCTGTTCCTGTCTTTCAACTCCTCTCATCAACAACCTGCAGCATGAATCCTCACCAAGTCCACTGCATCCCTAAGAAGCCTTTTGGCCTCTTCACTGCTGGGGAGGGGGGGTCTCCCCAATCCCTCCACTCTCATGGCTGCTTTTCACCTCTCTCATTGGGATGCAAAACCTGGTGCTTACAGGTCTCCTCTATATCATTATAGCACTTGATTTCTTTTTTGTATGTTCTGGAGCTGCTCTGCAATTAATTAATTAATACTCTCTGGGTTTAGATGAGACATTAGGGGGTAATTCTTCACTATGAGGGTGGTGAGACATTGGGCCAGGTTGCCCAGGGAAGCTGTGGCTGCCCCATCCCTGGAAGTGTTCAAGGGCAGGTTGGATGGGGCTTGGAGCAAGCTGGTCTGGTGGGAGGTGTCCCTGCCCATGCAGGGGGGTTGGAATTAGATGATCTTTAAGGTTCCTTCCAACCCAAACCAGTCTGGGATTATCAGGGAGCTGTGCCTGCTTCCTCCAGAGCTGAATTTGTCCCACTGGCAGCAATTTCTTGCAATGAGAGAGTCTGAACACTTTCATTTCCTCAGTGCCCCTGCTGACCTCTCTCTCCCCAGGATTTCATTCTGCAGAGACACAGGTATAATCATAACTCTGTCATCTCTCTCAATAACAGCCTCGAACAGGTCTAACACGGGTTCATCTCTGCCTGGCTGGTGACATTTCTGTGAGTCTCTAGTGTATCTAAGATGTAAACACGACCTCCCTGGCACATGTTCGTAAGCCCTTGCTGAGTTTTGCCAGCCTGCTCTGCTGCACGTACCTGAAATGGTCCAATCCATTATAAAACCTTTAAAATGTTAGAATGGAGATCCAGCAGTCAAAAGATCTGGCTGTGTCCCTGCTGTGCCTGCAGAGGCTTATTGCTCTGAGCATCAGGCTAAACAAAGAGGACAGAGATTAGGAGAGGAAACAAAAAGACAGAGCAGAGAGCTCAGTGGCTACCCACTACTCCTGTAAAGTCACCTCAGAGGACTGGACACCTCCAGGGAGCAAGTCCTCATCTAAGAGAAGTCTGAAGTTTGGTCATACAAATCCTAATGCAGGAAGCGTTGAAGGGGGCTGGGAATTGCTCTGACTTTGGAAAAGAGATTTCAGAGGAAAGCAGGGAGGACAACCCAGCACAGGTAAGCAGGACAAGTGTTTTGTGGCTTATTTCTCTACCCTGTGGAGCTTGGAGTGAGCAGAGTGCCCCACACCATGCTTGAGGGCTGTGCTGTGCTCCTGAGGCCACGCTGCCACACAAGTGGTAGGTGATAGAATTAAAGAAAGGCATTTCCTCTTCTTACACAGTTTATTTGAATCCCGAAGAGGGAGATAGGTCAGAAAAAGACAAATTCTTCAAGGTGACCTCTCATGAGTCAACTCCAGCAGATAAAGAGGGATAAAGCTAATTGAGTGACTGTTTAAGAAGCTTCTGTTGCCCTTCTTGCTTGTAAAGAAATTGCATTAAATTGTTAAAGCATCTTTGCCACACAAGATGCTGTTAAGATGCATTTTGCTGAGCTACCTAATCTGCTGCAGACGCCCAGGAATGACAATGGGCCCTGCAGCTGCAGCCTTGAGGGGACACAAACGTCTCAAAGTCCTCTTGAGGCTTAGTGGGGACGGTTGTGAAATGGACCTCATGTGGCATTCAAATGCTCTCTGTGCTTTTGAGGCTTGCACTCGGGGCTTGCACTCACCCCCCGGCACAATGGCATGCTTGTGCCAAGATGGCTTTTGTTCCTCTGGGTTTGCAGTGATCCTGGGTTCCTTCTTGTTAAATTATTATTTTAAGCATCATGACCCTCTGGGCTCAAAGCTACATATTTCCTTGTAAGGGATGCCCAGTTCTTACTGATACCCAGTATCCAGTCCACCTCAGATTGATCAGTCTCATTTGATGGGCTCAATTAGAAACGCTGGAAATCTCATCAGTTTCCTCAGATGAAGATGGTGGTGCTGTGGACAGCCCTGCTTGGCAGGATGATGCCCAGCCCTTGGCTCGTGCTCCATTCCTACTCTCTGACAGTAGTGGGCCTTCACAGTGTCCCAGCTGCACGGTGTGTCTCTGGATTTCTCCCTTTCTGATATCCAGGAAGGCACATATGCGAGTCCATTTTAATTTCTACATTCAATTTGCACCTCAAGGGTTTCCATCAGAGTTGCTGCCAGCTGATGCTTTTGTTATTTCAGTCACGTGCAACTTATTAGTTTTGAACAGGACAAATCTGACAGAATTGAAAATGCCTTTATTTGGGAGCGTGGTACATGTTATATGACACAAACCCTTCCTTTGATTACTTTTCCATAGCTCTTGTGAGGCTGCTCAGGAGCTGGGAGGATTAGAAGATGGCATCAGAACTCATTCAGATGTAAATGACTTTAATATGCTTTGACACACACCTCAGTAAATAAGCCTGATGTGTTGCCAAGGTGATGCTCCTTTGTTGCTATGACTATATCAAATAGCCATGGTTACTTCTCACCGGTTCCACTTGGAGAGACCTATTTTTGAAATGTCCTTTTAATAACTTGTGACACTAATAGAGTGATAGGAATTTTGGACATGAATAGGATTTGCTTGATACACACTGTGAGCTGTTACCATTAACATAGGCTGAAGGCTTTTCTGCAGCAGAAACCTCTCCAGGCCCAGCACTGCTCTGCTGATGACCTCTGCTGACCACTCCTGAGTCCCACCAGTGATGGATTTAGCTCTTGTCATCCACGGTTTCCTTTCAACCACATCCAGACTATATCTTGGCATACTGTGCAATGGGAGGGGTATTTGTAGAATCCCAGAATCCCAGTCTGGTTTGGGTTGGAAGGGACATTAATGATCATCTAGTCACAACCCTCTGTCATGGGCAGGGACACCTCCCACTAGACCATATTGCTCCAAGCCTCATCCAACCTCAAACACTTCCAGGGATGGGGCAACCACAAATTCACTGAGCAGCCTGGGCCAGTGACTCACCATGCTCACATTAAATAAGTCAGGGTGATTATTCTGCATTTAAAGATACTTCTTTTCTTACATTAGCAAACAGAGCTGTACTACCCCCAGGAGCTGGAAGCTGATAAAGCCTTGGTGACTTCAAAATGTGGTTTTATCTCAGGTTATTTTGCCTGGACTTTGCAATGCAGGTGAAATGTGTGGTCAGAAAGCAGCCAATGTGATTTGCTTCTTCAAAGTTGTTCCTAACACATCATTGCAACTTAATTAGCTTGTCCAATTTAGCCCTGACTTTAGTATTGTAACACTGGTGGGGTACTTGTATGGTACACCAAAACATACACTTTGGACACCATGATGAGAAGCTGCAATGAGCTGACAATTGTGAGCTGAAATGCTTGGGAATGGCAATTCCCCAGGAAATCCTGATGCTGCTGCTCTGGGTTGCCTTCAGAGTGGGAGCTAGCTTAGAAATGTTGGATTTTTCTCCAACAAATCCCCATTTTTTGTAACTAGTCTCTCTAATCAGTGAACAATGAGCTACTACCTCACTTTTCAAAGCCATTTGATGTATTTCTAATTCCAAGAAGTGGCAGTGCAGACTCATTTTCTTGGTGGTCATGGGTCTGAATTAGACCTACTGAGGGAACCAGTTCTGAAACCCAGTTGGATAAGATCCTTTGTATTTGCTGCTGTTGGAATGTTGGATTTCAACACGTGTTGGAATCAGGGCGTGTGAATTTGTCTGTGCTCCACAAAGCTGTGGTATTTGGCTGGACTGAAATGAGCCAGTTTACATCTGTAAAAGATTGATTTAAAATTGATTCACTTCTATCTCAATACATTCTTTTTTCTTTTTTAAATGAGAGCCTTTGTGTGTCTAACTGTCCCTGAACTCAGATGGCTGGAGGGATTGTGTTCAAATCATCCATTAAAAATGGTCTCCTGGCAGAGACCAAGCATGAAAAATTCAGCCCAAAAGATGAAAGGTTCAGAAAATGTTGTGGGTTCATGGAAAGAGGGGATTTATAATGGTTTGCAACCTATATTAGGGTTTCCATAAGCAGTATGCACCCTAACACATATAAGGCAAAAGCTCCCAGCAACTTTAAAGGAAACTGGATTAAAGATTTAAGCCTAAAGCCTCATGACTAATCATCCATGTGAGTAACCTAAACCACCACAGGAGCCTTGAAGTGGCTGGTTTACTTCAGAGAGAGCTGCTGCTGGAAACCCACTGGATTCATGCCTTACCTCAGGTGGGAGAATTGGGAGTCCTGAATGGGAAAGATCTGATATTCAATCCCCACTGAAAATCCAGATAGAGAAGTGATGCCTTTCCTCCTCCACAGGAGTGAGCAGTGCTCTGGAAGATGCTGTACATGATTTTAAGCTGCATCCCTACTGGAGATCCTTCTGGATAGCAGGAACAGAGGTGGGGAGCTGCTTTCAGGAAGTGCTGCCATCATGAAAGAAAAAGAGGTTACAACAATTAATAAATGTTATTTATAAAGCACTTCCCACCCCAAGAGCCTTTTGGGAGCAGCACGAACCATTAAAATAAAATCCAATTATAAAAACCAATCACAATTAAATTGTTCATATCCCTCCACGGGAGCCCCATCTCAATCAGTTCCTGGTCCTATGGCCATGCTGCAGACAAGGCTCAACTCATTTGTTTGTGGCATCAACAAGAGAAGCCTCATTATCTGCATATTAAAAAGATTCATTCTATTATATTATAAAGTATTGAGATTAATATGGAATAATTAGCCCCGATGAACATTATGCCTCACTCAGAACAGCTGGGACTTGAACAGGATGCAACTGAGACTTGATTACTGTGTCATTACAGCATCAGGGCTGTGTACAGGCATTGTCACACAACTCCACAATGCTTTTGATAAGATGACATTTTAATTGAGCACTAGCCATGCCAGGGCTTGATGGCACTGGGTGTGGTAACTTTGTTGTGTAATGACTTTTGGTGTGGTTTTATGAGCACGGTGAACCCCTTAGCATTTAAAAGCAAACCTCCAAGGGGCATTGTCCTCCTGAGAAAGCTCTGAAGCATGCATCAGTGTTGTCTCTGCTCAAGTTTACACCAGAAAATGGCCAAATGAGGTTTGTGATAAAGTCAATGACCTTGAGGACCCTGCACCTGTCACTAGGCCATATGCTGCAGTCACGTGGAGAGTCCCAGTGACAGGTAGGGCAGAGAGAAGGTCCCACTATGGCCACACCAGAATCTTGAAGGCTTGTCCCACAGGGGACTCTCCATCAAACCACCCTTGTGCATTGGGAGGCTCTTCCCCTGTCCCAGGGAGAGCAGACATGGACATAGCCCAACCCCTTCTGTGCAACAGGGGGGGGAAGATGCTTTGCTCTTTCACCCACAGGTCAAAATAACATCAGTTACTAAGAGAAAAGGAGACCTTAAAGTCATTAAAAATGGATTTCCATTTTATAACAATTAATGCCAGATGGTTTAAAAAATGCCTTAATTGGGAATTACCCTTCTTAATGTCTGACTGACCGAGGCCTGAAGGTTTAAGGTTAACTCTGAGTTGCATATATTTCATCCCCTAGTGCTATTTGGAGGACAATGGTTAAGGTTATGTTCTCACTGATGTATGTAACAATGCTGTGATTTGCATATAGAAGCCAAATTTAATTTAACTCTTTTTTTTTTTTTTTTTTTTAGCATTTTCTAGCAGAATGGAATTATACGTACAGCATTTAAGGACTTGTGGAGGGGAAGAAAAAAGAGATTGTACCTAATTTAAAACAGAAACAAGAGAAAGGGAACTTCTTCAGCATATCCTTGCAGAATTAGCTCTCCAACATACACACATCCAGAGTTGGAGTGTATGTGGATTTACAGGGATATGTTAAGAAGTGATGAGCTGCCCAAGTGCCAATTTGCATTACCTGCCCTACTGCTGAATAGAAGCTGGAGCCCACAGCTCTGGAGCCAATCCCCTGTAGCTCAGGGACTCTTGAATCTCAGATCTGAATTTGATTTTGAGAGCTGGCCCTGTGTAATCATAGAATCATATACCATTTGGGTGGGAAGGGACCTTAATGATCATCTAGATTCAACCCCCTGCATGGGCAGGGACACCTCCCACCAGACCAGGTTGCTCCAAGCCCCATCCAACCTGCCCTTCAACACTTCCAGGGATGGGGCAGCCACAGCTTCCCTGGGCAACCTGGCCCAGTGTCTCACCACCCTCACACTCCACAATTTCCTCCTCATGTCCAACCTAAATCTCCCCTCTTCCAGTTTTAATCCATCAAACCTTGTCATCTCATTGAGAGAACATCTTGTAAATCTTATTAAAAACAACATTGCCAAATAACCTCCTCCTTCCAAAATCCAAAGCAATCTGCAGATGATGCCTTAGGACAGAATTCACTTGGTTTATAACATCCCTTTCCTAATTTTGAAATCTGGTCAAAGCAAATATATAGAGATAACAACTCAGGAATGAACAATTGGATCTTCTAGAGGCAAACACGAGTTATGAATAAAATTTACTGCTTGGTTGGAACACTTCTGAATGCTATCAGTGCTACATAGGCAGAGAGTCAGACCATGTGTGGTGGTTTATTAGCTTAAAAATTAAGATCTAGGCTTTCTGTACTCATCAAACACAGTCCAGAGGAAGTTCAAGATCCTAAGCTTTCTAAACCTAACTCGATTGATAGCTGGGTGCAAACTCATAGGACTTTTCAACATAGAAATACTTGCCCAAACTTTATTTAGCTCATTCATCCCTGGATGTATCAGCTTTGGCAATTTTACTGCAGACTTAGCAAATGGTTCTTTATTGTACCAAATAAAAATTATGTGGTGCATCAATAAAGAGTTACTTGATACAGTCAGCAGAGGGAATACTTTACTCAGCAGTAATAAAGCAGAGAGGCCAGTAGGAGAGGGGTCTGATCATAGAATCACAGAATGGTTTGAGTTAGAAAGGACCTTCAAGATCATCTAGTTCCAATCCCCTGCATGGGCAGGGACACCTCCCACCAGACCAGGTTGCTCCAAGCCCCATCCAACCTGCCCTTCAACACTGCCAGGGATGGGGCAGCCACAGCTTCCCTGGCCAACCTGGCCCAGTGTCTCACCACCCTCACAAGGAAGAAATTCCTCCTAATGTCTCATCTAAATCTCCCTCTTCCAGTTTAAATCCATTCCCCCTCATCCCATCACTCCATGCCCATGTCCAAAGTCCCTCCCCAGCTTTCCTGTAGGCCCCCTTCAGGCACTGGAAGGCCACTATGAGGTCCCCCTGGAGCCTCCTCTTCTTCAGGCTGAAATGATGGGCTCATGGAAAGGGAAGGAGGTCGAGGGCCTGAGTTATCTCAGCTCTTGCAGCTCTGGATCTTCTCCCTTTGCTCCCCTGCTGCACCATGGGCCATGTGGTTGGATGGGCTGGAGACAACCAAGCCTGGAGGAGGCAGATTCAAAGGCACTGAACGACACTGACATGCTAGTTAATAGATTTCCTGTTCATAAATAGGTCTAAAAATCATCCACAGAGATTTCTCCTCCCTCCTGCATGTGCAAAGCAAAGGATGCTCACCCCTGTGGCTCAGCCTGTCTGGCAGAGCTGGGCTGCGGTCTTAAGGAAACAGATTGGGGGATTTGATTTAATTTCTTTAATTTTTTTCTGTTTCTCTTGGCTTGCCCAAAGTCAGGCCCATTTAATAAACGCAAGTTTTGCAAGATCCAGCTTCAAAGGCAGACCACTGGCAAGGAAGGGGAAAGGAATTGACTATAGTCAAAAATTGCAAAGCTTGAGGTTTTGGCATTGATTGAGAGGTGTTAACCGTTGCCTGGCCAACAGGAATCTTTTCAGGGGTGCAAAACAGCCTGGAATAATAGGGCACTGGATGCATCAAAACTGTTTTACTGCAGAAAACAAGGATTTTGAGACTTTTGTTCCATAGTCACTTCTTATGGAGTGTTTCCATTTTTGTCAACAAAAGCAAACACACGAAGACAAAAACGGTTTTACAGAATCACAGAATCACAGAATCACAGAATCTTAGGGGTTGGAAGGGACCTTGAAAGATCATCTAGTCCAACCCCCCTGCCTGGCAGGGTCACCTAGAGGACATCACACAGGAACTTGTCCAGGTGGGTTTTAAATATCTCCAGAAAAGGAGACTCCACAACCTCTCTGGGCAGCCTGTTCCAGGGCTCTGTCACTCTCACAGTAAAGAAGTTTTTTCTGATATTTACATGGAACCTCCTGTGCTCCAGTTTGCATCCATTGCCCCTTGTCCTGTCACTGGACATCACTGAAAAAAGCCTGGCTCCATCATCCTGATACTCCCCCTTAACATATTTGTAAACTTAACTTTTCAGCTTCCCATTGAATGTTTGACAGCAAAATTAGAAACCTGAAGCCATAGCCCTAGAGCTTTTATGTAAGGCTTTGGGTGGTTTTCTTTGGAATCCAAAAGAGATTATGGAACAAAAACCAGCATTTCCCCCACAAGTAGGAAAGATTCATTCTCTGCTCAGTTCACACACTTGCTCATTAATCATTTTTGCCACAGCATTTTAGAGAAACATATGCACTACTTCTCTGAGGATACGTGTGCAGCCATGAGCTATTTAGCCTTGATCTAACTCAGCAGATGCCACCCCGTCCTCTTCTCACTGTGCAAATTACACCCCAAGAAACATTTTCAAGGTTTCTGGATCTCCAGCTCTGAGATTTCAGCATGATGCTCATCGAGCAAATTCTCATGAGACCAGATGCTGCAAAATTTATAATTGGAAATGCACAGAGCTGTCATGGCCCTCGTGTTGCAGGGGGGAGCTAAGTCCATACACAAAAAAAAAAAAAAAGCTACAAGCCTGTAGGAATGAGCACAGAGTGATGCCTGGAGGCATTCCCTTCCCAAAGGTTTTAGGAAGGAGGAGGCTGGAGGCTCCTCAGCTAGAAAACTGTCACCCTGGTGTCAGAGATTTGAAGGAGACAAAAGTGTCCATCTACATAGAGAGGTGAAGAGAATCAGCTTGGACTCATTTGCTTGGATAGGATTCATCTGGAGATTAAGGTGATTTAATGTACATGGCCCATATGTGCTGAGAGCCTGTCCTTCCATCAGAGTCAATAGAGTTCTTGGGGGCAATTCAATTGCTTAAGCACTTGTTTCATTTGCAACACCCTGAGGGCACCCAAGACATGTACAGTGGCCTGGAAAATGTGACACAAGATCTCAGGAGAACAGTTCTCTTCTGGCAGGACATTAGGAGGCCATATGAGATACATCGGGGCAATTAGGTTGCATTAGATGTCTATACATGAGCAACCACGTTGAGATTCTCACCAAGTAATAAGGTGCACAAAGCTGGAGTGTCAATGCTGTGGACAACAAACTGTCTTTACAGAGGATCACAGAATCACAGAATCATCAGGGTTGGAAAAGACCTCTAAGATCACTGGGTCCAACCACCATGCCCACTACATAGAATCATAGAATCACAGAGTCCTAGAGGTTGGAAGGGACCTCGAAAGATCATCTAGTCCAACCCCCCCTGCCAGAGCAGGGTCACCTAGAGCACATCACACAGGAACTTGTCCAGGCGGGTTTTGAATGTCTCCAGTGAAGGAGACTCCACAACCTCCCTGGGCAGCCTGTTCCAGTGCTCTGTCACTCTTACAGTAAAAAAATTTTTTTGGATATTCACCTTGAACCTCCTATGCTCCAATTTACACCCATTACTCCTTGTCCTATCACTGGTCATCACTGAGAAGAGCCTAACTCCATCTCCCTGACACTCACCCCTTACATATTTGTAAACATTGATGAGGTCACCCCTCAGCCTCCTTTTTTCCAAGCTAAAGAGACCCAGCTCACTCAGCCTTTCCTCATAAGGGAGATGTTCCACTCCCTTAATCATCTTTGTAGCTCTGTGCTGGACTCTGTCAAGCAGTTCAGCATGTCCTGAACTGCCATGTCTACATGTTTTTTTAATACCTCCAGAGATGGTGACTCCACCATCTCCCTGGGCAGTTCTTGAGAGCCTGACCACTCTTTCAGTAAAGAAATTCTTCCTAATATCCAGTCTAAACCTCCCCTGGTGCAACTTCAGGCCCTTTCCTCTAGTCCTGTCACTATTCACATGGGAGAAGAGGCCAACACCCACCTCCCTGCAACCTCCTTTCAGGCAGTTGTAGAGAGCAATGAGGTCTCCCCTCAGCCTCCTTTTCTCCAAACTGAACAGTCCTAGTTCCCTTACATCAGTGCTCAGTTTCTAGGGCTTTTCAGGATTTTAAGCAGTGTAGCAGCCACCCTTCTGGTGTTTCCATCCTTCTGGTGTTTCTGGGAAGTCTTAGGAGCATTTACAGTTACTGATTGCAACGGGAATTGAGTTTTTACCATTTTCCTCATCCTTATCTGAGGGTCTCTGTGGACAAGGTCCTCCCTGGGAAAAATGAATGTACATCAGCTGAGATGTCAGGGCACTGTTGTTTGGGTTTTATAAAGATTTTGAGCTCTTCTCAGTGCAAAACCACAGCAGGATGAGTACTTTATGCCACATGGAAAGCCTGACAGATGCTTGTGACCAGCTGAGGAGGAGCAAGGAGTCATTTATCCAGTGTCAGATAGGGAAGATTTCCCCAGAAAAATCACAGAATCATTTTGGTTGGAAAAGACCTTTAAGGTCACCAAGTCCAACTGTTCACCCAGCACTGCCAAGGCCACCACTAAACCATGTCCCTCAGCACAGCTTCTGAATCCCTCCAGGGATGGGGACTCCAGCACTGCCCTGGGCAGCCTGGGCCAGGCCTGAGTGGGGGGACTGAATTCAGCCAACTCCCCTGAAGCAACAAACCAGAGGCCACCCCTCCTGCATCTGCTCAGACCCCTGCCCTGGGCCTCAGCTATGAATCTGAGAGGAGTTTGGCTCTTCACAAACACAATTCAGATGCAGCTGGAGCCAGAATCTCCTGCTTTGGGAGAAGCACACACCAAACAAGAGGTGCTTTATTTCAAGCCCAACGGCTGGATGATCTTTGCATTCATTACCTCGGAGGGATGGTTCATTTAGGATTTATTTTTTTCCCTGTGATGAAAAGACAAGACCTGTCCCATATCTGTCATACAGCTTCACATTTCCCCCCCCTGCTTAATGAAGGGATGTTATGAAAGCCCACACTTGGGAAGGAGATGGGTGACCGCCAGTACTCTTCAGGCTGAAGATTTTGCTTCAGTCATGGAAAAAAAAAAAAATCCCAGGCACAGTTTGTTCTCCTGTTCTGAATCCAGGTGCCATATTTACATTTTGTCTGAAATTAATTCCGCCCAATCTTTCAAATGTAAATGGCTGGGAAAGAAATAGCCCTGGATTATTGAGGAAAGTGTGTACATATATTTTTTTCTCTCTTAATGAAATAATGCAGGCAATTGCTTCTATTAGAAAGCAGCTGTTTGTAAACAATCTAAAGCATTAAAGTCACAGGTTGGTGAGAGGTAGAAATATCTTTTCTTCTCCTCTTTATTGAAAACAGACTTTGACTGAAGCTACTAATTTTGCAATTAAAAGCAGGAGCTACTCTCATATGTATTTTTCCTATTTTATTTTTTAAAAAAACCTCTCATTTCTATTTTCATTTTTAAAAAGTATGCCTAGAAGAGAACTAATCAAGTGTCAGCAGTGTGTTTGCACAACACAATAAAAATAGGGCAGACTCTGCTTATTGGTGCTTTGTGCTGAGCCCTGTAATGAAGAGTCATCTGTTGGGTGCACTCGGGTCTCTCCACACCTGGGATACCAGGAGGCACAGCAGAGCCTGTGGTTTATTTTTCCTTGGCTGTGGTGCTTCACAACATTTCTGTTTATATTCAGCAGCAGCTCAGGGTGCTTTGGAAAGGAAATCATCAGCTGCTTTCCCTTTTTGTGGAAACTGAGGCACAGGCAAGGGAAACGAGCTGCTCCCAGCCATCAGGTTAGGAAGCTGGTGGCTCTCCTGCCCTTCACCTCCTGCTGCCTCTTTAAAGATCAGTTATTCTTTGCCTTTATTCACCTCAAACCTCTTGAAGCACAGCAGGTGGTTGCTGTCTGGATGTGCTTCACTGAGCAGATGCCTTTTAACCCAAGGTACCTGTAATCTTTGGCAACCAAACCAGGCCCATGTTCCTCAGGGTAACTGGATCATTAGTGGGAACAGGTGCCTTGTCTCTGGCTGCTCTGGGGACATTTCAGGGCACATAAAGTTCCTTGTATTTGGGAATACCTGGTGCATTTGGCAGAGAAACAAACATGTCCTACCTTGCCATGACAGGGAAACATGACAGCAGATAATGTTCTGCTGACTGGAGATGGTATCAGAGGAAAAAGAGGTGAAAACACCGTGGGTTGGGCTGCTGGGTTTCCTCAGGCATTGACAGGGCTGCAAAGCAGGATTCAACAGTCATGGTGGCATCAGTGCTCAGCTTTGGTCAAGCCAAATGGAGAGGGGCTCTGGAGGTGTGCTCCTGGGGTCCCAGAAACTGTCTGAGATTGAGAACCTCCTGGTCCTTTGGGTGCCCATAACAGCACCTGCTGGAAGAGCAGCCTGCAAGCTCCCATGCAGTGTCCTACTCCTGGACATCCTGGTGCTTGGGGCAGGAACAATAGGACCCTGGGCTGTGTCCTGGAGGAGTCAGGATGTGATGGGAGAAGTGACACCCAGCATGAGGCAGGCACTGCAATGACACACCACCATGTGGGTTTGTTGGCAGCTGTGTCTCACCCCATGTGGTCCAAAAAAAGCCCCTTGAAGGGTCAAAGATGATGAGCAGCCTTTGGTCTGACTCACCTCAGCCATGCAGACTGCCAGAGCCTGGTCGATGTGAAAATGCCAAGGCATTGAGGTGAAGAAATGTGTGTTGCAGGCTCTGCCTGTCCCTGTGGCATGTGAGTATATCAGGGCATGGGTTCCCTTGGAAGGTCCAGGATGTTTTTATCCAAGTTTGCAAACGCCAGTCCAAATGTTTGCATGGCAAAAGCAGAGTCCTGGGATCCCCAGAGCACGGCTCAGAAAACTAAAAGACTATGTTCTGTTGGTTAAAAATGAAAATATTTCCATTTTCTCACCCAGCCTCAACTCACCTAAAGTTCTGTTTTGGTCTGACACAAATTGCTGTTTCTTTGCTTTTCCTTTAGAACAAAATGTTTTGCCACTTTTGGTGTCTAAGAATTTGAAAATGAAAACCCCCTCATTCAACTTCGGAGAGAGCAGGAAAAGGTGTTTCACCCCATCTGAATTCTTCTCCCACTTGTTTTTCTGAATCCACTTATTTGATGAATACAGCTCAAGTTGGCAAATGTTTTCTGTCAGCTACTGGTCTTTTTCATTGGCAAATAAATTCATCTCCTGAGCTAATTTGCCAAGTCAGTTTGGGGACCCTGGCTTGCCTGTATCTTCTGCCCTGACAGGTGACAGCAGCCATGGAATGTGCCCTGTGAAAAGGTAATAGGATTTTAATGTCACGACAGCTTAAGGTGAGACCCATGTATTTCATTTGTCTTGGAACAGGGCTAGAAAGGAAAAGGAAAATATTAATCCTGCCAGGGATTTCATGATTTCAGTCTGTGCCAGCAAGGACCTGGATTCCTCAGAGTGTCACTCAGCAGGCAGCCCTCATCCTTAATTGTGGCAAGTGAGAAGTCCTGGCAGGGCAGGATTATTCTTATAAATTAAGTTACTGTGGAAGGGGTTGGCAAAGCCAAGGCACCAGCTCACACAGTCCTGCAGGCTCCCTGAGGTGCAGGGGAAATGAGGGAGGGGGCTGGCCAACCAGATGAACCTTTAATCAAGTCACTTAAAAAAAAATAATAAAAAATCGAGTGAATTTAGTTGATAGACAAGAAACAAAAATTTTGGTGGGGACAGAGGCTCAGTGATGTCTCCATCAGCTCTGCCCTAGACTGGAAGTACGTGATAGGTTTTCTTCTTGTGCTGTTGTGTGCAACACCCTCCCCCATGGAACCTGAAAACCAGAATGTTTAATAATATTAGTTTTTCTGCTGGAAGGAGGACAGGCAGTGCCATTTCTCTTCCAGATCTGGGCTTAGATACATGCTGAAAAGCTGCTGGGTAGCTGTGTTCTGCTTCGGGGTGTAGAGTCTGAAATCAGTGCATTAACACTGGGCTTACAGTGATGTTAGTGGCAACAGTGGTTTTTAGTGAGTTAGGGTAAAATCTTTTAAAATCTTTCAAAAGTACATTTGTGTTATGTATGGCCAGGATGGGATACCTGCCTTAAAGAAAACATCAAACTTTCAGGCAGGTTAAATAAGGTGAGATGAGTCCTATAACTAACATGTCTTCAGGGGATCTTTTGGGATCAAGATGGGAGTCTTTATGATCTCATTATGAGTTTTGCTCCCTTCCCAGCATCATTCCAGTACCTTTGACTTCTGCCAACATTTTGTGCTTATAAAAATCTTCTCATTATTGGATCATTTAAGAGTGTGTGGCCTCACACCATGTCTCAACCTTTACATCAGATACACTTCAATGACTTCACAGCAAAATCAGGCACCCTGCTAATTTCATAATGACTCTGAGATAGCTGAGTGCTGTAGGGCCCTTTCTACTGTCAGGGCTAATTAGGAAGGGATTAGACTCTGTCAGGTCTGAAGCTGCAATGAAAAGCCTGAGGTTTCCAAACCTGAGCTATGTTGCAATATTAAGTGTAAGCATCTAAATTTAACCACTGCTGAGGTACAGGCAGAAGAGGCAGCCTGAAAGCTAAAAATGCTAAAATCCAGGAATCTCAAGTGAATCTGGTGTGGTGCTGATGTAAACCTGGTTCTTCTGGGTGGAGGAGGGAAAGAAAAGAAAAAAAAAAAATAAATAAATAAAGAAAAACCACAGAATCATAGAATGGTTTGCATTGGAAGGGACCTTAAAGTAGATCCTGCATGGGCAGGGACACCTCCCACCAGACCAGGTTGCTCCAAGCCCCATCCAACCTGCCCTTCAACACTTCCAGGGATGGGGCAGCCACAGCTTCCCTGGGCAACCTGTTCCAGTGTCTCATCACCATCCCAGTAAATAATTACTTCTTAATATGGAATCTAAATCCAGCCTCTTTCAGAATAGATAAAATATTTTAAAACTACCTCGTGCTACTTCAGATACTACACGCCATCTTCAAAATGGATCCTCAACAGCCTTCACACATTTGGGTGTCAGTATGACCTTCAAAGATTCCTCTCCCACCAGAGTAGCTGTCTGTACTCCTCCACATGGAGGAACTCTTGGTCAAGGCCTGAACTTCATGACTTCACTCAGGTAGGCAGCTGCGCAGACAGTGCTTGGTTTTATTCAGCATTCAGTTTGAAACTGTGTGTGTGAGGAGGAGGAGGGCTAGAGCTGAAGCAGTTCAAAACAGGTACCAAAATACTCATGTAAGCTCATGGGAAAAGAAGCCATCAAGTTACTCATGCTCTTGGTTACTGCTTCTTCTGAGGACAGAACTGAACCACAGCAGAGCAATTAAAATATCTTGCCTGCTCTACATCATGTTCTTTCTTTCTAGACAAGTGCATTGAAGGAAAAAGCAGGGAAAAAAAAGCCTCTGTCTGAGGACAGTTCAAAAGAAGGGCTTCACCTCTGCAGTAGAAATCTCTCTTCCATGATAATCAAGACAAACTTCATGTGGGTTGAAGACCGTGTCCATAGTCACAAGTTCACTATTGGAATTTCAAGCTCCTTCTTGGACCTACTCTTTGCACTACAGGAGTTCATCCTTATAGTTCATTAAATCTACAAGGACATTTTAACTGGGGAATAACTTCATCTGGTCCAGAAATGGGCCTATCCTGGGGAGTTGAGTAGCTCCCCTTAAGAAAGAGTGATGAGTATGACCTCCTTATACCTCAGGATATATTGTAATGAAATTAAGTTATCACTCATTATGTCCTGTTGGCTACCCACAGGGTCCTAGCACAGTGTTTCCTGCCCCACCACCACTATCTGACCTTTTTAGCTGCCACCCAGTGGATAGGTGTGAGGCAAAACAGAGAATCACAGAATCACAAAGAATCACAGAATCACCAAGGCTGGAAAAGACCTTTAAGATCATCAAGTCCAGCCTATGACCAACACCACCACACCATCTGTGGTGTGAATCAGCTGTAGGAGAGCAGGTACTGGCTGTTTAACCCTGGAAGCCCAGTAGGTCTTGTGTGGCAGTCCTTTCTCTGCTAAACAAAAAGCTGAAAACTTCTCATTAGGCCCCAAATACAAGACTTCATGTTGTTTGGTTCAGTGAGCCACTGTTCTGGTGATGTGACCTTTGCTGTAGGAAAGCTATGTAGGAGGTGTCAGGCCACGGTCTGCTGGGTGTGAAAGGATCCATCCTCACATGGATGAGAGTGCACAGAGCTACTGTGCTTGGGATGATCCACAGCTTTCTGCTCATGGACTCACAAGGAGGTTTTGTCTGTCCTGCTGCAGCCACATCTCAGCCCACTGGTTGTAAGAAGTGTGTCTGTCCAGCCATGGCTCTGCTGGGCCAAAATTGGCTTCCTAGGAGAGAGCACAGGAAGAGAACATGGCATTTTTCAATATCCTTTCATTGTCAGCTGAGGGATTTTGATCACCTCCTGTAGCTTTTTGTGTGTTCAATAACCCTGTATGGATTCCTCTCCTCTGACCTTGCCCATCCTTCCCCTACAAACTCATGACATCCTGTGGCAGGAGTTTCACAGACTAATTCTGTGGAAGGGTGTTCATCTCTGTGAAGAAACCTCTTTGCTTTGCTTTGACTCTGCCTTCTGCTACGTTGCTTTGATGGCCTCTGCCTTTCATTTTGGAGTAGACACTAAATGATCAGTTCTTCTTGTACACCTTCTCCATGCAGCTCATGAAGCCTTCCTGGGCAGCATGACAGTTGTGCTTGAGCTACCCCTGATGTAAAGGGGGTTCTGATGGGTGCCAAGGCAGTCAGTGATCATGGCCTCTCCCTGGGCAATGCTAGACAGCTCCCTGAGGGTTTAGGGATCATGATGGATTCAGAGAGAATCAGGGTTGGAAGAGTCTCTGAGACACATAATGCATGCAGTTGTGGAGAGACTGACAAGAATGTGCTCCTCTCACATGCAGGCAGGTGTGAGAAGGTGTTAATTCTTTCTGTAAACAGGTTTATTATGATAAAAAGGTGCCCAAAAGCCCCTTCCCACCATACACAGTGACTGATACAAATTCCCCTTTGTGTGATTGTGGGTTGGTTTTCAAAAACATCTTCCTCATGCACATAAGGACACCATATCCCCAGGAGATGTGTGTTCTTGGATTAGAGCTTGCATTTCTAGGAGGTTTTTCTATTCCCACAAACCCCTCAGGGAGCACAGATGTGATCTGTTGGGATCCACACAGCCTGGAGTGTTCGAGGCACCAGTTCCATGAAGGAAAAAACAAACGGCCCTTCTCTGAGGTTTCGTTCATCCTGCTCCAAACCTCTGTGAATGTGCAGGCAGGTTTGAGGGAATGGCTGTTGTTTTCCTTTGAGGGCCCCAGAAAGGCTGTTGATAAACATTGGCAGCTGCTCCTCAGGTCTGAGCCAGCAAACAGTTTGTACCTATGGTCAGGATGCATCAAACCTTTGGGACGTGAAGGTGAAGGCTTACAGGAAAGCACAGCACCATTTCTCAGGTGCTTGAAAAGCCAGGGTGACCTCCAAACTGTGCTCACTTTGCTGAAAAGGGGGGCAGGAATCCCAGGTCAGTGGGAGGTTTTAGGTTTTAGTTTCTTGTTCCTTTGCAGCACATAATGTATTTTAATGCAAGGAGCAGACAGGAACAAACACGATGTGCTTGATGACCTCAGAATCACAGAATCACAGAATCACCAAGGCTGGAAAAGACCTTTAAGATCATCAAGTCCAGCCTATGACCAACACCACCACATCAGCCAGACCATGGCACTAAGTGCCACATCCATCCTTGCCTTGAACACATCCAGGGATGGTGCCTCCACCACTTCCCTGGGCAGTCTATTCCAATGTCTAATCACCCTCTCCATGAGGAAGTGCTTCCTGATATCCAACCTAAACCTCCCTTGGAGCAGCTTCAGGCTGTGCCCTCTTGTCCTGTCACTGGTTGCCTGGGAGAAGAGCCCAGCCCCCACCTGACTCCAACCTCCCTTCAGGTAGCTGAAGAGAGTGATGCCCTTACTTGGCATGTTGCTCACTTGAGAGAAAGGTCCAGCACCTTGGGCTGTTTTACAAGTAGTTTCAAGAAATAGTACAAACACATGAAAAAAAAAAGGAATCTAAATATGGGGTGTCTAAATATTTCCTTCAGGTTCACAGCTTCCTCTAAGTCATACCAAGCAACTTCTCTTCATCAATCCTGTTTTTCTTGTTTCTCCAGTTTCTCCAGTAACAGGGTGACCTTGGAAGTTTGCTCTCCCTGCATTGCACTCCTGAAATATCATTAAACTGTCTCCATGGCTCCTTCTGCCAAAAATGCTTCACCTGGTTTGTTATACATGATGTCCCATTTGTGAATCCAGGCCTGTTCTCTTTAATTAAATCAAAACTTACCTTTTTTTCCTCATCTGTCCCTCATCCATATCCCCTACAATCTCCCCCCTTGGCAATGTCAATCTTTACAGGCCTGTAGTTTTGCTCTGCTGTTCCCTGCAGCATTTTCATTTGGCAGGTGTTGTGTCCACATCACTTCTGTCCACTGTTAATTTTCCATGTTCCAAGGAAGCTTCTGATACACTGTCTTCCTAGTTCTAGCAGCTCCCTTAGCTCCTTTGACACTTTGCTTGGAGTTTAGAGACTTGACCATCTGGTCATTTTTAATCCTAAATTCCGAACAGTCGTCTCTCCTGACCAGCTATTTGGCAAGATCCCTTTCACAGATTTCTGCCTTTAGAATTTGTACAGTTCTCCTTTTTCAGGTCCCTTCTCTTCTGTTCATGGGAAATGTATGTCACTTAAGACCTACAATACCATGGTGTGGAAGATTTGGGAGCAGATAGCACTGTGGATGAGGCACTGTCCAGGTTTCTCTAGACCTACCCAGCCTTGAGCAAACCCATCCCTGAGGATAAAATAATGATAATTTTACTCATGGACTTGAAAAAATCTTTAATGTTTTTACTGACCTTGATATCACATTAATAAAAATGTTGGATCAAGCATAACTTTTATCACATGACATAGGGAAAATGACCAGATGGGTAGAAGCCACCTTCCTTATTTCTCAGAGATATTGGTGGGAAAAGGGTGAACAATCCATCTTTTTTTTTCTGTCTAGAACTTGTATGTCTACATCTGCCCCAGTTGTACTCTCTATAATCAGTAGTCAGATATTTCTGTCACCACAACCTGCTTTCTCTTGGCCTGAGTGCCAACAGGCACTGTTGGATGAACTGGTTCCTGAAGGTTCCTGCTTATTTTTGTTTCCAGAAGATGCCTTCAGCAATCAGCTCAGGCTTGAGGAACTAAAGATTGGGTGCCCAGTCTTGTGAGAGATGATTCTCAGCCCATAACTCCTCCCTCTGACACTGCAAATCAGAAGTAACTTTGGTTCCCTGAGTTTACACGGGTGTAAGAGGAATCTGAGGTGCCATTGCAGATGTCTCAGAAAGACAGCTGCCAGTGGCTTGTGAGTGACCTTTCAGTTCATTCCTGTTTTTCAAGTGACCTTGTTTAGGGCATCTCACCAAATGTTGCTGTGACCATGGGTTTCAAACAGGTCTGGAAAGTAAACCCAAGCCATGATTTCTGGTCCAAGTCCACCTCCTTCACATTCCAAATGCAGCTCCAACACTAAGCACGGGGCTCATGAGGCTCAGAGATGTTTCTAATTGCTCCCACCTCAGGCTTTGTTTTGTAGAGAATCCATTAATTTCTGCAGAAAAGTTTTCATGGATTTCCATGAAAGTAATTTCTTGGCACCTCTGAAGAAATCTCCTTGTCATGCACTGTCTCTACTGTCTACATTCACTTGCTTTTATTATGTTAATTTCATTCTGAACCCTTTCCAATGATAGCATCTCACAAAACATTTGGTATTCTGTCTTCAGAGAATGAATCTCTAATCTTCTGATTCCTCCATACCATTCTTTATTCCTCTGTTTCACAGAATCACCGAATCATTCTGGTTGGAAAAAAACCCCTTTAAGATCATTGAGTCCAATCATTAACCCAACTCTACCAAGCCCAAAGCTCACCCATGTCCCTCAGCACCACATCTACACGGCTTTTAAACACCTTCAGGGATGGTGATTCAACCAACTCCCTGGGCAGCCTCTGCCAGTGTTTAATTACCCTTTCAGTGAAGAAGTTTCTTCTAATATCCAGTCTGAACCTCCCCTGGTACAACTTGAGCCCATTTCCTCCTTGTTTTATTCCCCAGCCTTTCAAGAGTACTCTCACGGACTGTGCCACATTTTGTCTGACATCCTGATATTTTACACAAAGACATGAAAACTCCCAGGCCTGGCCTGGTCAGTGTTACAGATCAAAATGTTTCTCCTGTCTGCATGTTTGTTCTTGACTCTCAGAATGCATTTAATCCTGTATGATTTGAAAGCTCTGCAGAACATACCCCTGATGAGGTAAAGCAGCAGAACACAACCAAAGTTACAAAAGTAGACAATCTGCCATTATAGGTTTTGTTTTCCTTCTATGAAACATCTGCTGAAGTCATCATAGGTGGCTTGCTTAGAAGAGGGAGCTGGGAAGTATTAAGCATCTGTTTTTTGTCCTCATCTCAACTGGTCAAGCTTCTGAACCCATAAATACATAAATGAATCCCAGGTCTGTATCACACAGCTGAGATCTGGCTAGCCCCATGCTAACTCAAACATTGTTTGTTGGGTTTGATGCATTTCTACTCTCTTCCTTGCACCCTCCTAAACCACAGACAAACATTCCTAAATAAATATTGGCACACAGAGAAAAACATTCAGGGAATATAGAACTGGAATACATGATGAGAGAGATGTTCTCTTACTCTGAAACCTTATTCTAGCCTGGCCAAATATTTGATGACCTTGAGGTAGAGATCTGAATCTTACTCCAACACAGCTGCTGAAAAAGGAGCTTTGAAGGTCCAGCCTAGGCACAGAAAGCCTCCACATGCAGCTGATGGCCTTAGTGACACTGTAAGAGCATCCACCTCTTTCGTATTTTGATGGCCTGTACTTCACTTAATAATCTGTCCCCCCAAAGGCATGGCTCACCAAAAAGCATTTCTCTGCAGAAAAGCCTTGTTTCCAAGCGCTATGTTCTGCAGTTTGTGGTTCAGTATTCAAAGAGAGGACCTTTTGCTAAGTGTTTTGCAGATGTAGGATGAGATATAGCTCTAATCTCCAGGCCTGCCTGATTCAGAGGTAGTGAAGGATTAGTAATCACCAGAGAATCCATCCTCTCAGTGCTGAGATCTAACCAGTCCTTGAAACTTGATTCACCTCTTCCTAAATCAGCCCTTGTCATAGGTGGGATGGCCAGGAGCTTCCTGTTCCCCCATTGGTGATGAAGAGACAACAGTGATTGGCTTAGATGTTTACATTTAACTCTCAGCCATCTCAAGAGTTGACTCCAGATTAAGACACCTAAATGTAGGTGTCTGCACCTAACCTGGGAATCTAAGGTCTCTTTGTAGATGAAGATCCAAGACTTCATTTGGCAGCTGATAAGCAGTTATTTACTGCACGTTCAGATGTCCTGGAGCATCCAAGGCATCTAGGTGGGACTGACAGATATGATCTAGGACCTATGGGAGAGATGGCCTTTTTGGAGCAGCAATTGGAAAAAAAAAATTGTTTTCCTTGGGAATGACATGGAGATTATGCACTGGAGAACTGGATGTGAGCAGCTCCATCTACCCTAGCATGGACACAGGGCTTGGAACCTGGAGAACAAAATGGAGTGTGGAGTCTCAATCTCTGGAGACATTCCAAACCCACCTGGACGTGTTCCTGTGTAATCTGCTCAAGGGGATCCTGCTCAAGCAGGGGGCTTGGACTAGATGATCTCCAGAGGTCCCTTCTGACACCGACCATTCTTTGATTCTGTGATTCTGTGAAATGCAGGTTGTTTAATTTGTGAACCCAAATGCTGCAGAGACTGTGTGTGTGTTAGCAACTACCTCCAAGGATCTGGCACTGTTATTTGGACCACTGGCACCATTCATGGATGTCTCTGTGCTGCTGGTGGAGGGTGGATTTCCACATGACCAGCTGCCTTTCACACAGCTGGAGTGTCCTCTCCCATGAACCTGTAGTGAAACGTGCTGCTGGCAACATGAGACGGGTGGGTACAAAAATCAAGATCTCCAGCTTCCAGCTCTTCAGGTTCCATTTCACAGCTTACACAGATGTTTGGCCTTTCTTTTCTCCTGAGATTTGGGAGAGCAGGATTTGTAGGTAGGAATATTTTTTTAATCCAACCCGTGCAGCCTTTGCTCAAGAGCAATTTTGTGCACTTTCTAGTCAGCAGCAAATGCAGCACCAAGGCCTGGACACAGGCTGCATTAGGGAGTTGCTATTTATGGAGCAGATGAAGTTTGGGTTTTGGAGCAGATGAAGGCCCTGATGTGCCCAGCACAGAGTCCCTGACCCAGAGAGCCATGGCTTCCTCAGATATTTTTAATATTGCTTCATTTACAGAAACATGCATCCACATGGAGGGCTGTGAAGGTTTAAGTGATTAGAATCTGTTGCATAGTCATGAAAGTTATATCCAGACACAGCAGCTCCTCTGAGTGCAAATTGCATGAATATATATGAAGTGACTTTTTTAAAATCTCTAGCCCTTAATGCTGCTTCTTTCAGTTCCTTTCATGCAGGAAGAGAAATGGAGTTTTTAGGTGAAAATCTATTCTCTTTTATGCTGCCATACATCAAGATGGTTAATTAAAAAAAAAGAAGTCAAAGTCAGGCCTTTGGGTTGTGACTCACCTGGATTCTGCAGGAAAGCATAAAAGGAGGCATGAAAATAAAAGGGTTTCTTTTGTGGAGGAAGAGGCAGGACCCTAGAATTGAAGAGCCAGATTGTTAAAACTGCTCCATGAAAACAGTGAAAACAGAATGCTCCATTTCTAGGAGGAATTGGGTAAAATTTTAAAATGACAACTTACTCATGGCCCTGAAAACAATTCATTTCCAAGCAAAGGAAAACATAAGATCACTGGAAACTGATGTAAATTTTTTTGTTTCAAGATGAATAGTGTGCTTCATTCTGATAAAACCTGAACCAGATGAGTCATTTTGGATGTGATTGTACCCTGAAATGCATGACTTGTTTTCCTCTTCCAATTAACTGATTTTTAATTTTATTTTTTTTTAATCTCCTGACACCTAACTGGAGGGGGAAAAAAAAAAAAGTCTTTGGTTATTTCATGAATGAGAGCTCTCAATCCTTCTTCCTTTGGCAGTTAGCTTTCTTGCTGGCTCTGATGGTTCTTCTTGCAGAAGAACCCCTTTTTCCTGCAGTCTGTGGGTGGAAGTGGCACCAAAGCCACGTTTTCCTGTAAAGGGGAGGTTCCCAGGCAGGGACACAGACCCCTGTGGCAAATCCCCTTCCTGAGCTGCCACCTCCCTGTGCACAGAAAACTCTAAGTGATGCCATGGTGGCATGCACAGATATCTGCCTGCTGAAGCCACCAAACACATTTTCTAGCAGAAGCTTCAGCAGGGGATGAAGTGTGGTCCCTGAGGAGGGAAAAGGAAGCACAGCCCAAGCCTCCTTCTTGCCTCTGTTATTTGAAAAAAGTTTACTGGAGTTTTTTTTCCAGTAGAGAAATTGCTGTGGTTACTGTGGGCTGTGGTGGGAACATACACATATACAAACACAAATGCACATATATATTTGTATATTTATGCATATTTAAGTTAACATCTTTAAAGAACATATTGAATAGAAGCATAATTGAATCATCCTAGAACCCCAGACTGGTTTGGGTTGGAAGGGACCTTAAAGATCATCTAGTTCCAACCCCCCTGCCATGGGTAGGGACACCTCTCAGCAGACCAGGTGAGAGAAGAGACACAGCAAAGGGAAGAAACACACATAAATTCTCTGGTTTGTGGACTTATATCCGAGGATATATGGGTGCAAACATGTAGAGATTACCTGTTCTAAATGGGGAAATCAGGGTGGGAGGAAAGGGGAGCTGAGATTTCCCAGGGAAGGCTTTGTTGGGAAAATGCCTGTCAGGTGTGATCCAAGGTTCTTGGCAGAATGTGTCTGTTGTACTAAGTGTTTACACCATTATTTCAGGTGTAAATGAAAAAAACCTTCCTGAACCAGCTAGCTTGGACATTTTGAAATAATGAGGATGTCCAGCTTCACCTCATGGAGTTTGGAAGATGTTTCTGAAAGTGAAAATTGGTTAAATGGAGGATTCTGAACCACAGGTTTGTTTTATATAGATATATATGTATAGATATAAAGCTTTGCCTGACTTTTCCCACATATTTCTCAAAATTTTGGTTTAGACAAGTTTTATTGGGTTATTAAATATCTGCCCTGGTCCAGGATTAGCAGCATTCCAAAGCCTTGACATCTTCCAACACCAAGAAAAAAAAATGAAAAGAAATATTTCTTGCTTAATTCTAATGATGGACTTCCCCTCTCTTTCACCAGAGAGGGAGCATGGGTGATGTATGAATGTCCTGGGAGTCCAGCAGCACCCCTCTGCACCCTGGCCAGGAATGGTGAGGGGTGCTGAGGAATGGCAGCCTCCCAGGAAAAAGAGGTCTCAGGGACAGATTTACTGGGCTGTTCCTTTTGGCAGATCTTTGGAGCCTGGAATTGGTGTGGAGAGCAGATAATTTTTTCTCTAGTTTGACCTCTCTAGTCCCACAAATTCCTCTTCACAGCATCCGCTGGACAGTGGGTTGGGCCATGGCTGGAGTTGGGAAGGATAGCTCTCTTCTGCCAACTCTCCACCAGGGCATCTCTCCACTGGGGCATCTCCACCTCATATCATCTCTCCATCAGGACACCAGCACAGCTCTGTGTGATCTGTGCTTGTGAGACCCCACCTGGAGAACTGTGTCCAATTCTGAAGCCCCCAACATATGAAGGACATGGAGCTCTTGGAGCAAGTCCAGAGGAGGCCACAGAGATGATCCAAGGGCTGGAGCAGCTCTGCTCTGGAGACAGGCTGGGAGAATTTGGGGTGTTCATCCTAGAGAAGAGAAGGCTCCAGGGAGAAATTAGAGCACCTTCCAGTGCCTGAAGGGGCTCCAGGAAAGCTGGGGAGGGACTTTGGACAAGGGCAGGGAGTGAGAGGACAAGGGGGGATGGATGAAAAGTGGCAGAGGGGAGATTGAGGTTGGACATGAGGAGGAAATTCTGGAGTGTGAGGGTGGTGAGACACTGGGCCAGGTTGCCCAGGGAAGCTGTGGCTGCCCCATCCCTGGAAGTGTTGAAGGGCAGGTTGGATGGGGCTTGGAGCAACCTGGTCTAGTGGGAGGTGTCCCTGCCCACACAGGGGGTTGGGACTCGATGATCATTAAGGTTCCTTCTAACCCAAACCATTTGATGATAATCGGCAGGATTTTCTGAATCAATCCTGTTCTCAAAACATTTTTCTCCCCTTCCACTGCTGGAGAAGAAACATCCAGTCATTGCGGTAGCAGGGAAGTAAAAAAGAAAAAATGAATGAAAAGCCTTGAAAGGCAGCACACAAACATGCCTTATAAGGGTACCTTTATTGAGGCAGATGGGCTAAGGGAGCTGGAATAACTTTTTGAGGATGAAGAATTCCCTGGGGAAGCTGCTGTGCAGTCTCACTACGGTGCCCAACACAAGGCTGGGGTTTGTGTTACCCAACTGACGGCAGCGCCTTGAAAAAAAACCCGGGCTGTTTTTCAGAAGGTGTGAGGTGGGATTTATGGCATTCCAGCAGTTAGTCTGGAGTGAAACACATCTTGGTTTTTTTCCAGTTACAAAGAGGAGGCCTGTGGGCTGAGAGTGACAGGCATGTTGCCTGCACGGAGATTGTTTCAAGGTGCTTCCCTTTCCAGAAAAACAAAACGAACCAAAACAAAAAGAGGAAGCAATGGGTGAACTTCACAAGTGAGCACCAAAAGCTGGTTTGTTGTGACAGGGCTGCACAAGTGCAGCAGCATCCCCCAGGAGCCTCCTTCAAGCCCCTGGTTGTACATTCAGGTGCTACAATACCATTTAAATTTCGGTCAGTTCTGCCACATTAAATGTGCACATTTAATAGGATTGAAAGCAACAATGGGAATTAGTCGATTGGAAGGGAGAAGGAGGAGAAGGAGGAGTATTCTGGGAGAAAAAGAATGTAAAATGCCAAGAAAAATTAAAGAAGTATTGTCCTCTGCATTACCCTGGCTCTTGGCTACAGCTTGTTGCAAATGTTCCAACAAAACTGGTTTTGACAAGAATGCAGGTTTTCAATTAACTCTATTTGTTTGTTTTCCAAGAGGTCCTCTGCTTTCCTGGGAAAGGTCTGGGGGTTTTTTTCATACAAACAAAAAGTACCTGGATTCTGTAGCTGAATTTATATGTTCCTTTAACTGCTTACATACAGTTGCCAAGTTGTATGGCCTCCCTGAGGAAACAGAATTGTGAGACATTGCAGGAATTTTAGTCCAAGGAATTGCAGGTATTTTAGCCCCAGTAAAGAGAATGAAAGTATGAGGTATGCAGACAGAAATGTGCACACCCCTCCGACCCCCCCCCTTCATTTACATGCAAAAACCTCATTATTTAGTTGTACCTGAGACACTTAGATTACTTCCTTCTGCTTTCATCTTGGTTTTTAATTCTCTGTGGCAACCTGTGCTGGGAACAGACCAACTCCCAGCTGCTCTCTGCTTTCCTCCCCAGTGACTTCTGGGGATCTCATCCATCCCTTCCAAACACACGTGGGGTGGAGGAAGGCCCTGCAGACCTGTATGGACAAGCTCTAGCAGGATGCCTGAAAACTTTCCCAAACTATACTGATTTTGCTCATAGTTAGAGATAAAAGTAGAGAAAATGAGAAAACAAGACCACACATTTATTTTTTCGGTTAAATCTTTGATTTCCTCGATCTTGAAAGAAGAGCATTTCTTCTCACACAGAGTGAGCAGCTTGCTCACCCACACAGTGTCTGGTCTCCAGGGCCAGCCTGAGGAACATGTACCATGGACATCTTGGCAGTGCCTCAGGAGGTGTTTTAGAGTCTATGGAAAGCAGCACCCCAGATACTCTGATTTCCATTTATGCTACAAAGCTTGTTCCCATCACCCTACATACCCCTTCCAGGGGAATAAACGTGCAAAGTCAGAAGCAACACCTACTGCTCAGTGTCCCTCCTTCACCAATTGCTGGAAGTTTTGGAACAAGCATTGCAGCACTCAGCAGTTTGGTGAAGGGTGTTTCTTTGAAGCCCTTCCTGTTGCATGCAGCTGGCCCAAGACCAGGGATACTGTTCCTGCTGCTGCAACTCCAAAATCCCAGAATGACAGAATCACAGAATGGTGGGGGTAGGAAGGGACCTCTGGAGATCATCTAATCCAGCCCCCTGCTAGAGCAGGATCACCTACAGCAGATCCCACAGGAACATGTCCAGGTGGGTTTGGAATATCTCTAGAGAAGGAGACTCCACAGCCTCCCTGGGCAGCCTGTCCCAGGGCTCTGGTACCCTAACAATAAAGAAGTTTTTCATTTGTTTAGGTTGAATCTCCTGTGTTCCAATTTGTGTCCGTTGCCCCTTGTTCTGTCACTGGACACTGCTGAGAAGGGTCTGGTCCCATTCTCCTGACATCCCCCTTTAGATATTTATAAGCATTAATAAGGTCTCCCCTCAGACTCCTCTTCTCCAGGCTGAACAGCCCCAGCTCTCCCAGCCTTTCTTCACAGGGCAGATGCTCCAGCCCCCTCATCATCTCTGTGACCTGTGCTGGGCTCCTTCCCATAGCTCCTTGTCCTCCATGAACTGGGGAGCCCAGAACTCTACACAATTCTCCAGATGGGGCCTCCCCAGGGCAGAGTAGAGGGAGAGGAGAACCTCCCTAGACCCACTGACCACACTCTTCTTAATGCACCCCAGGATGCCTTTGGCCTTCTTGGCAATTCTTAAGTCCTCTGTGGTTTCAGGCCAGCACAATTAGCCTGGAAATGTTTACTGAAGGGGACTCTGCCCAGATCACAGGATTGTTTGGTTTGGCTCATGCTGCCACGTTCATGGCATCCAGCACATTTCTCTAGAGCTGCACCACTGCCACTTGTGCTGCAGATCCAAGCCCTGAGCTGAAAATTTGGCACTGGCACACAGGAATGACAGCAAGTCCCGCTGTTTGCCTGTTGGAGATGTGAAAATGAGTAAAGGAGCAGGAGAGATGGAGACAGATTGAGAGATGACAGGGAACAGAAGGTGAGGAAGGAGCTGTCGTGCCACTGGCTGGCTCGTTATCTTCACAGCTAAGGAAACTTGGGAGTTAAAGCTCTGCACCTCTCCTCCACGGCCTGGATTTTGGGAGGTAGAGTCTGGTGCAAAGGGAATGTAACTCCATCAGAAACAGCAGGATGACCTCGTAGGCACAGCAACACAAGGCAGCAGTAAGAGGAAGATGAGGGAAAATACAGGCCCACTTCAGAAGGAAACTGGAGATCTGGCTGTGAGGGACATAGAGAAGGCTGAGGTATTCAACCACTACTTTGCCTCAGTCTTCACTGGCAAAGGATCTGGTCACACCATCCAGTAGGAGAAAGCAAAGGCATGGACTGTGAAAAGGAAGATCTCCCCACTGTAGGAGAAGAGCAGGTTCCTGACCATTTGAAGGACCTGAAGGTGCACAAGTCCATGAGACCTGATGGGATTGATCCAGGGGTCCTGAAGAAACTGGCTGATGAAGTTGCAGAGCTTCTGTCCATCATATTTGAAAAGTCTTGGCAGTCTGGTGAAGTTCCCACTGACTGGAAAAAGAGGAAATAGAACTCCCATTTTCAAGAAGGGAAAAAAGGAAAATGCAGGGAACTATAGCCCAGGAAAATCTTAATTGACCTAACCAACCCATTTGCTCTATTCCTAACCAGAGGTAGAATATTCACTAGAAATAAGTATATTATGTTTACTGTAACATAAGAAAATTAATATAGTGGAGTAATGAAAGCAATTAATCTTGTATTATGCTAGCAAGTAAATTTAGAGTGTGTGGAGAGGAGATAATACACTATTTTAGCATCAAGTGTCCTATGAGACATTAGTGAAGTGAGACTGTGATGAACCAGGCATTTTGTTCTGTATTTGTGAGTTAGATGCATTAGGTGGTCTTCATGCTGCTGCCAAGGTCGAAGTGATATGGATGTAATCTTAACCTTTGGAATGAGGTCTCACTAAGTGTATCATAGGGGATGCAAGACTGCATAGGTAATAAATTAATATGTAAATTGGGGTAGTTTTAGGAGATAAAAGGGCATATTTGAGGGGTGTGCTTGGAGAGCTGTTCTGCCAAGATAAGGTCATCACCAACTGCCATGGTCCTCTGGCTGTCAAATCAATCTGTAACAGAAGTCAACAAAGACTTTGCTCTGTTTGAATACTTATGTGCTCAAGGGTAGAGCAGGTACTGAATTTATGCCCTGTCTGCCATTTCTTCATTGCTTTTATTCCAGCAGATCTCATAATTTTCATGTGACTATTGAGAAAAAGTGTCATTTAACTGGCTGGTGTTTTCTAGCAGCCGACACCGGAACAAGTTACACTCCAGAACTGAATCCCACACCCACCTGTAGGGATTTTCACAAAGTCCCATTTCTTCAGTCAAAACAAAATGCTATAAGAATAACAATAAAGAACCCCACCCTTCTTCCTAAACAAAGAACCTGGCTTTGTTGTGCTCTCCTGCACAACGTGCTGTTGCAGATGGAAGCCCCGGCTCGTGACAGTGATGAGATTTCCAGCTTTGCACAATCAGAAGGCACAAATCTCATTTGCAGGCTGTCAGGTACCACAGCCCTCATCTTCTCAAGGCTGCACAACAGTGCTAACAAATGGAGGTGGGCAAGCTAGAAAATGCAGTGATTTTCTTGTGAAAAAGGAATCCCAAATATCTGCCTGTATAGAGCAACTTGAGCCAATACTCCCAAGGTGGGGAACCTATTTAGGACCTTCCCTAGAGCATTTCATCTTGCCTTTGATCATTGCTGTGTCTAGCTGCAGTTAGAACACAGTACTAATACAAAGGCAAGATCAAGTTGAAAATTAATTACTAAAGAAACTAAGGCAAGTCATTTTTTTTAATAAGAATTTGACCTTTTCCATCAGATGGGAGGTCTGACCTGTGGCACTTGCCCCATCACTGGGTAAAAATGATCTCTGTACTGAGGGGCAGATCCCCTCCTGGAAACATCTCCATTGCTTCTGTGCCTTTCCCCAGAGCCTAGGGAACTGCTAGGACTAACTGCATGGGCTTTTTAAGAGCTAATTAGGACAGGTGAATCCCATTCTCCACAGATATAATTAATTCCACCTCTAATGAAGCTGTTTCTGACCTTTTAAGAACACCAGAATTTCTCTACATGGTAAGTGTATATGCTTTAACTTTTTTTTTCCCTCATCTGCTAAGTGAGGAAAGGGAAACAATAGCAATTCTGCAAAATATCAAAGATTTGGTAAGATGAAATTATTCTCTATTGCTTTATTTTGGGATTTCCTTTTTAGAAGTCTACCCATAACCAGGAAGCCTGGTGGGAAACAAATCCTGTTTCTTTTTTTTTTTTTTTTTTTACATGGGAAAATGAGTGATATTTATTTCCCAGCTTTTTAACAGGCTAATTTAGTTTTGGAGAAAGTTCAGGTTGGTTCTTTATACTATTCTAAAAAAGAGTACCAGTGTTTAATTTACTCATTTTAAAATCTAACACTGTGTAGCCAATATCACTATTGCCTTGGAGTTGGTTTCTCTGTTATTCCCCACAGTTGCAAAAGAACATTATAGACATGAAATTGTTCTGGGCGTGAGCTGGGAAGGAAAAGCTGGCCAGGAATATAAATTACTTTCATTCATATTGAGTTTCCAGTTATTCTGGCATAAAACTAGAGTAAAACCATTCTTAGCAGAGGATTTACACCGTTGACTTAAGTGAGGTGGTTCTGTTTCACAATCCTGGATTCAATGGAGACACCAATAAAAACACAAGGACACCAATAAAAAAAATAAGTAGAATCTGGCCCCTGGCACATTTTTAGACAAGTTGGAGCCCTAAGCCATGGCTATCTCCAGCAAGCAAGGGAAACCTGAGGCCAGCAAGGCATGCAAAGGTGGCAGTGTCCTCCTTGCTAGGAGCTATTGCTCATAGGCATTTGATGGTGGGAAACCACTGCCTTGGGTGAGGCCAAGGCTTCTCTCCTGAGTACATACAATGTGGTTTTCTAATCCTCCCTCTTAGGTGCCAGTGGGGCTTTCCAGGAGTGTCCTCTCTTTTGGTTTTGGAGAGCAGCTTCTAGATGGGTGGCTCCTTGAGTATGAAGAGGTCAAGGATTCCCCGTGCTCGCACACTGACTCTTTGACTTGGCAGAAGTGAAGCTCACAGAACAGATGCTCCTCTGATTCATGCAGGTGTAAATAAGGATTTCCTCCAAGGAAAGCTGCACCTTAGAGCTACCCACCTGGCTGGAGCTGGTGGAGTCACTGCTGATTCACACTGAGAAAATTTGGCTCCATCACCCCGACCACTGGACCACACAGTCCACTATAACTCATCCACAGTAACACACTTGTAAGGATGATGGATGCTTTCAGCAGATGTTCTCCATGCCCATATGATGAATGTGCATCCAGAGCTGTGCACTACACAACCAGTGCCAGGAGAAATGGTCTGGAGGGCTCAGATCTCAAATCCATGCAGAGAAGAAAAGCCCTTACCTGGACATCCTGAGGCACTATCCCAAAATAGAGGCAGTCGAATGCATAGATGGCAGCAGGAGAATCTTTTTAGGGAGCTCTCTGTGATCTGAAGTCTAATAGTCTAAACCATGAAGAAAAAAAAAAAAACCACAAAAAAGAATCCCATTTATACATGACACAGCTGGTTTAGAGGAAAAAAAGTTTTTTCCCCACAATAATTTTTTATCCAAAATTTAAAGAGAAGTTTGCCAAACTTTTCTTTGCACATCATTCAGTGTATCCAGTAGGGAAGGGAGCAGACAGAAAGGCTGGATTCTGATGCTAAGTGTTGGCTAAATCCAGACCTCTCCTCAAGTCCAAAAGGGACCTAAATAGGACATATTGCCAGAACACAGATCTTCTGAGACTCCTGGGCTGAATTTCAAAGACTTAAAAGAAAACTTGGAAATAAATGTAATATTTTGGACAGCTACCAGATCAAAAGAAACTCCCAGCTGGTAAGGTTCCTCTACAACTACTATCAGGCATCCATAGCTGCTATCCACATAGTGCTTTTGAAATCCATGGGAACCACAAATGAATATGTAAAGAACCTATCTTTTTGTGTGTCATAAAAATTTCCCATTGAGACCTATCACTAGGCCATCCAAACTGTGTCCATATAGAATAAATGAAGTCGTCAGTGAATTTAATGGAATCTCCTCTCTTTTTCTCCTACTGGGTTATATAAAACTCTGCTTAGGTCATTTTTCTTGGAGTGTAGATAGGAGAGAAAGTGGTTGCTTTGTGTTTTGTTCTGTTCTTTGTCTGTGTTGCTTGAGAACAGCTCAGCAATTGCTAAATGTTTTCAGCTATTTTTCTCCTTTTCCTTCTCCTTTTCCTTCTTCAGAAATATCCAATCACCTCCAGAGTTCAACAACTCCATTAAGAAGCTCTCACAGAGTTTTCTTTCATACAGTTGAAAAGATTTCTGATCAAAATTTTAAAATTATTATACATTCCACTTATGGTGATGAAAATCTCCACGATAATTGTGGTTAAGGTTTTTAACCCAAGGTCTGTTTCCATGAAGTACTGGTTATATTCTGTTTCTGCACCTCCTGACTACTTGAGATCTAAGTGGTCGTGGCCACCTTGCCTGGCTCCAGGTGGAGCTTGTCTGAACAGGACCTGTCCCAAGATTCACCACCAAATTATGTTTTCTTCCACATTCACATTCCTATTTGAGGTGAAGACACAAAAAGGTCACGGCTAAAGCTACCGACAGGGCGACTGGATGCTCAGGAGCCACCCCACAGGATTATTGACTCTGCTGAAAAACTTCCTATTGGAGCAAAATTCCCCAACCACAGGGTCAGATAATTTCACCCAAATTAATAGTTTTGTGGGCAGCAAAGCATCTTACCTCTTGATTTCACTAAAGATGAGTTTCCTTGCGGGATTTTGCTCTGGGACATTGATGTCAGAGGTACAGGATGATAGATGGGTGCAATTCAACGTGGGTCTTCTGCAAGGAGAACAAAGAAGGGCTCTTTGTGCAAACCACAGTGCTCCAACCACTCTGTTCAAAAGCAATTCAAAATCTCATTCAAAGACCTCATTAACTCAGTGGGAGCCTGCTCTGACCAAGAAATTTAAGCTTGGACCCTTAATAAGGACAGTCACATGGGGACAGAGACAGCAGGATATATTCCATTTCTTTCCAACCAGGATGAAATTAATCTCCATGCAGAAAATCAGCTTAAGGACTCTACCCTACTTAAATTACTGCAAGGCCTCTGTAGTTCACTTGAGTAATCATTGATTGGATTCTTAAGAGATACAGAGAAGCTCCAGCTAATTACAGTACATATGTGAATAACTGCATCTTTGGTCCTTAGGCAGTTCTGAAATTTGGAAGAAAAAGCAACAAAACTCAACCTGAAAGGGAAGAATTCAGAAATGCAGTGTCTTGAAAAATAAGTCTGTCAAAATCTGGTCAAGTGAAACATTTTGATTTGATTGCTACAGGTTTTTTTAACCATATATAACACTGAAACATATTTTGAGGTCAAATGTTTTCTCAACCTGAGAAGGCAAAATGTTTCCTTTTGAAAATGGCAAAACAAAATGTTCCCACTTTTATGTCATAATTTGTGGGTGGAGGGTTTAAAAAAAAACACAACAGCAAACAACACAAACAACTCTGCAAAGTTTTAATACACTCGTGCAGGGTTCCAGCTGATCCTCACCTGAGTTTTGGGGTTCAAAAGTTTGGCTCAGAATCCAACTTTCTACACCCATGACACGGAGTCCTTCTCCTGTGCTAAAGCTGCAGATGAAACACCTGCATAAGAGGGTCTGTCTCTACAGACATTCCTAGTGGACATATGGAGAAAACAGATTGTTTGGGCAGAAAAGATGAATGTTTGGGTAACCTGTGCACACAAACTGCAGCAAAATGTTGAGATCACAGGTACTGAGGACAGTCAGGGGAAAAGACCATTTGCAACACTGTAAGGTTGAGACTTTCTTTCAGGAATGGGTAAAAAACACTGCAAAGATTTCTTTCTACTGTCTTAAAAATGCTCCTAGTCTGATCCAAAGCCACTTGAGCCAACAAACTGATCAGTTGTGCTATGGTGACATCAAGAGGCCACTGCCTGCTGGAGACACAACTGCTCTGCAAAGCTGATTGTCTCCTGGAAGCAGGCAGAAGAGTGAGGAGAGCAGCAGTTTGCTCAAGGACACCTCTGTGGCAAGGGCACAGGTGAGACATGACCCAGACATGCCAGAACCCAACCCTGGGCTGCTCAGCACATGCTGCTTTGCCTGGAGCTGAGGCAGGTTTTTGAGGCTGCAGAGCTGAGATGGGGTTTTGCTGGAAAAGATCACCTTGAATCTGCAATTTCCTGGGTACCCCAGAGATGGCTGGTGACCTGCTGTGGGGTGTCTATCTGGGAGCAGCCTGCAAGGCAGGGATCAGCAGGATCTGGAGTCAGGCATGCCCAGATCAGGTGAAGCAGAGCAGAGGTCTCACAGCTTTGGGGAAGTGCCTTCACATGAAGCTGAGAAAAAGAAGAAGGTGTTGCATTCACAAATGGCACAAGAGGCAAAACTTTGTTCTTCTTCGTGTTTCCTGGAGATAAGAGTGGTTACAGTGCAAGGTCTCCTCCTTCTCTTCCATGCTCCCTGTAACAAAATCCCCCAACCCGTTGTCCTTCTCTGCCATCTCTCCATCTACTGAAAGGGACATTACCTGCACCAAACCAACACACCCTTTAATTGTAGCATTGCTAAATCTCTCCTGCTGAAGCACAGGCCTCTGCTCTCCTGTGAGTCCTGGAATGCAGGAGGGGGTCTGGCTCTCAGCCCTGCTGATCCCTGCCTGGCACCAGCCAAGGTCATCCTCTGCTATGGGACATCTCAGCATTTAAACAGGACAACTTTCTCCCCCGCCATACTCCAGGAGGACCAACTTGGCTTGAGTGCTCAATAAGTAGGTCTAGAACACACCTTAGTGTCTCTCATCTCCATGTATGCCTGTGGGGAAGGAAAGGCTTGCACAGCTTTCCTGCCAAGCAAAGCATTGATCTTAAGGCTAAATAGTAGAAATACCAAAGGTCAAGAAAGCCACAATTATTTCCTGTGAGGCTGCTCATTTGAGAGGTAATTTAATTCTTAGTCATAGTGTTTATCCAAGAAAATTATCTGAGGAGTCAAAATTAGGAAATGCCTTGAAGCGGTGACATTCCCAAACAGAGTTGGGATTTGCAGCACATCAGCAATGGCTGTGTGCATCTCCTCCTCCCCATCCTGCCTTTTGCAAGGATCCCCCATTTTGGGGACAGGCCACCTATCTGGAGGACAGCACTTGTGCAGCACCCAAGTCCCAGAAACACACCACTCCCAACTGAGGCTTGTCCCTCCTCTCAAGCTGCCTTAAGATCTTCTCTTGATAAAGGTGTATATTCTGCTGCAGGCAACAGTCATCATAGAATAGTTTGGGCTGGAAGGGACCTTAAAAATCATATAAATCCAACCCCCCTGCATGGGCAGGGACACCTCCCACCAGACCAGGTTGCTCCAAGCCCCATCCAACCTGCCCTTCAACACTTCCAGGGTTGGGGCAGCCACAGCTTCCCTGGGCAACCTGGCCCAGTGTCTCACCACCCTCACACTGAAGAATTTCCCCCTAATGTCTAATCCAAACCTCCTCTCTTCCAGTTTTAATCCATCAAACCTTGTCCTCTTGCTACATGCCTTTGTCAAAAGTCCCTCCCCAGCTTTCTTGTAGGCTGCCTTCAGATGCTGGAAGTCCCTCTATCTGGAAGCATGAGCCATTACATTGTACTAAGATGCTCATGTTTAACACAGCAAATGTTCCTTCCCAAAAAAGGCAACAGGAGCCTTGTGGTCCACATTTGCCCTTTTTCCCTACAACTCCTCCATCAGCCTGACTGACTCCCTGAAGCTCTCTCTGCTTCCCTGAGCTCAGTGTAGACTTCAGTTAACTTCCACGGTGCTGAAGGGGCTTCACTCTGCTGTGCAAATCTTCCATGTTTTCCTACATTTGGTGATTGTTGTTGGCCATGGCTGGTTTGTTACAAAAACACACCCAGTGTTTCTCTATCTGCTGCAAGTCAGCTTGGGTGGAAAGCATGAGAGTGGGTGAGAGAGCAGAAGCAGCCTCCATGTACATGTAAATATTTGAAAGGTCGTGCAGTTACTCGTACGGTATGTTCTGCCAAGCTTTGTGCAGAAAACACCTTTTTTTGGTGTCTCTTAATAGATCTTTGGGGGTTTTTCCAAAGTAGCAGCAGGCAGACCTGTTCCCCTTTGCACCTAAATAATCCATTGTCTGCTTGCTTGTTTGTTTCCTGAGCAAACTGAGCCTAGGGACAAAAATGTCATTAATGGGAGGGAAGTGCAGATGCTTACAGTGAGCAACAAGGGTAGGTTAACAAACCTGGGGATGGAAAATGCAAAAGGGATAAGGTTTTTTTTTTAGAGTGACTAAGCTCCAGACAGGTTGTTTTCCTGTTGTGGGAAGCAGCAACCTGCTAATTGGACAAATCTCCCGCGGTTTGCAATGGGCAGGGTCCAGGTCTGAACTATGGAGCAGGGTTCTCCTTTGCCCTCAAATAAGGTGAATTTGGCTCTGGATGTGAACTGCTCTTGTGGAGTGTGTTTGTCTCTCCTGGCCTGACCTGATCCCGGGTTGGCCTCTCTGTTGGAAGAGGACCAGCACTCAGCAGCACCCTCAGCCTTTGGAGTCCAGTGGACTTTAACAAACACGTGTGCTGATGCTGCAGGAGGCTGGAGACATGTTGTTCCAGCAGCACATTGCTGGTGCTTGTGCTTGCACGTAGGTGGGTCCACCAGGTCTCAGCCATCATTCAAGCAGAGCTTCCCAAAACTGCAGGAGCTCTGAGCCAGAGGTGTTGTAGGGCACACCTCAAAGTCCTAGTGTACCCCAATTCCCTTTCCATTTTGGAGGCAACTGGGGTCATGGTTTCCTCAGTGATGTGGAGGAAGCTCCGGTTGCAGTGGGAAAAGGGATTTGAGCAAGGTACCTAGTCCAAGTAGTTCATCCATGCTCCTCCATTCAGGAGAGGGAATCATCCCATGTATCTCAGATTGGACACCCAGGGTGGGATTTAGCCCCAGGTTACGGTGCAGCATTTTGGTGTAAAATGGGGATAATCTCTGTGTGCTGATGGTGGAAGCTGTTAGGAGAAGTAATGAGATGTGGCCCTCAGAGCCAAGAGGAGGATGGAGCTGGTCCCATGTGACTGTCTGCTCTAAGGTGACTTAAAGAGCTTCCACCATTAGAACAGATCTTAAAAAAATGTGTAGGCAATTTAGATACCTGGCACACAAGTACAGGATAATAGATAATAGGAGGAAATTCTTCACCATGAGGGTAGTGAGACACTGGAAAGGGTTGCCCAGGGAGGTCGTAGGTGCACCTCCCTGGAGGTGTTCAAGGCCAGGTTGGATGAGGTTCTATGCTGTCTGGTCTGGTGGGAGGTGTCCCTGCTCATAGCAGGGGGGTTGGAACCTGATGATCTTTAAGGTCCCTTCTAACCCAAACCATTCTAATATTCCATGATTAGGCACCTAAATACAAGTGTCCTAATGGAGACCTGAATCTTATCTTTAATTTTATAAGACTAGGCCAAGGCGGGAGGGATCTCTTAATTAATCATTTGTATGAATAACAATTAAAAAGAAGTAGTGGTTTATTATTTTATACTTGTTGGGTGACTATTTAGATGAAACTGCTGCCTTATTTAAAACCAAAGGACGGTCTTGTTCTTTGTGTAGCTTTGTAAGTAAAAGCTAACACAGCAGTTTCTTCTATCCAGCTGAATGAAAACAATAGATTTTACCTTTGTGGGTACTTAAATGTACTCAGGATTATTATTTTTTATGTCTGAGTAAAGAAGAAAGCATGTAAAGTAATGTGTAAAATATAGTAAGGTGTATCTAGAGGGAGGCTGTAGGGACATCAAGCACAGCAAACCTGATATAAAATAGAATGGAGGAATAAAGCAGGTAACAGTGCAGGGATAAATCCTGGTGCAATGAATAAAGCATGTGACATAATGGCAATAAAAAAGTAGCAAATAGCAAAACACACATCAGCATAGACATAAAGAATAATGAACTGATGGGTGAAAGTCACATTAATGAATAGATTGCTCCTGTCACTCTGGATAAGCAAAATGATCATTTTGTCTTCTGAGCCCCTAGAGAGCTCCTGGCTACACACGACTATGGGGAGGGGTTTCTAGTTTTCTTACACAGAAATTAATAATATCTGACAACTGCAAATACCTTTTGCAGAATATTATCATCAGGTCTAAAAAAATGTTGGGTTGGAAACCTTTGCTGCTGGGCTTAGTGAGGGTCTACATGAAGCAGGTGTGGGATGGAACTGTAGGGGAAGGACAGGCCTTTTCAACAAGATGTAGGTAGGAAAGCAGAGATGAACTAATTTTCTCTGGAGTATCATTTTTCACCTATTTTAAAAACGTATTTGAAGGTATTTACTTAAATCCTGGTGATGTAATTCACACATTACATTGTAACTGCTTCCAAATGCAGGGTTTCCCCTTTTCACCACTGTTTGGAGACAAGAGGCTTTATAGAGGGAACAGAGGAACCCAAGTAATTCATAGAATCATAGAAGGGTTGGGCTTGGAAAGGGCCTTAAAGATCATCTAGATCCAGCCCCCTGCCATGGGCAGGGACACCTCCCATTAGACCAGGTTGCTCCAAGCCCCATCCAACCTGCCCTTCAACACTTCCAGGGATGGGGCAGCCACAGCTTCCCTGGCCAACCTGGGCCAGGGTCTCACCACTCTCACAGGGATGAATCTCCTACTCATGTTCAACCTGAATCTCCCCTCTTCCAGCTTTAATCCATTCCCCCATGTCCTCTCACTACAAGCCCTTGTCCAAAGTCCCTCCCCAGCTTTTCTGGAGCCCCGTCAGGCACTGGAAGGTGCTCTAAGGTCTCCCTGGAGCCTTCTCTTCTCCAGGCTGAACAACCCTAACTCTCTCAGCCTGTCTCCAGAGCAGAGCTGCTCCAGCCCTTGCATCATTCCTGTGGCCTCCTCTGGACTCTCTCCAGGAGCTCCATATCCTTCTTATGTTGGGGGCTCCAGAATTGGACACAGTTCTCCAGGTGGGGTCTCACGAGAACTGAGTAAAGGGGGAGAATCCCTTTCCCTCACCCTGCTGGTCACACTTCTTTTGGTGCAGCCCAGGACATGGGTGGTTTCTGGGCACATGGTGCTGACTCATGTTGAGCTTCTCATCCACCATCACCCCCGAGTCCTTTTCCTCTGGGCTGTTTTCAATCCATTCTCCATCCAGCCTGCATTTGTGCTTGAGATTGCCCCAACCGAGGTGCAGAACCTTGCACTTGGCCTTGTTGAACTTAATGCCCCTAGGGAGCAGCAACCCTGCCCTGCAAGGCCAGAGCTGCAGTGGGGTTCAGCTGCAGGGACTCAGGCAGAGATGTTAATGAAGCACAGGCTGGTAAAACTCCCAGATGGCCCAGTATTTTTGCCTACCAGCACCCTTTACCTCCATCAGAGGTGAGACCTGGTGACACAGAGCTCTACTCACAGCTCACAAGCAGGTGCAAATTTTCATGGCCCTCTGACTTCTGGAGAAAGCCCCACATGCTCCCCTGCCCCGCAGTGCTTTCACCTGCACCTGGCAAGAGGCATCAATGATCCAGTGGCTGCACACCTTCTGTTGCACCCTTTGCTAGCTGCATTTTTACAAACCTTCTTTTGCCAACAGATTTGAAAGGAAAGTGCATTTAGTTTAATCAGCAGAAGCCATTTGTCAGCCACTTAACCCAACTCTCCCTTTTCCCTGGCAGCAGCAGATGCCTGAGCCCAACTGGTTTGCAGCAGGAATGTGTGGTAGCAGACCCAATGCCAGTCTCTGCCCAAGATTTATTGCCCTGCTGGCATGGAGCACTTCTCTCATTAAGGCTCTCACATTGTTGTTTGGCTTCTTCTAAAGTGCAAATACATGAAGCAATGCTTTGGAGGAAGCCAATTAGGCAGGACAGAAGAAACATTTCCCACTGGCTGAGGCCAGACCCAGGACTAAGCAGGATCAGGGCTGCATGGAAACTGGGAGGCTGTTTCAGAGAGGGTGTTAGAGGTTTGTGTGCAGGAAGCTTAAGAACAAGTCAGTTCTGTTGCACGTTGGTTGTTTCCCTAGGAAAAGCTCCTTAATTCCCTTGTATTTTGTTTTCTCGTCTGTGAAGTCAGCGCAGGTTTTTTTAGACTAAAAACCTTTGTCTTTCTAACCAACCTCTTGCTTTCAGGATTCTCACTACTGTAATTGTCCATGTAGAGGAAACAATGGCTGAATTAGACATAGAGATTTAGACAGGGACTGTACATCAATCCCCTTCTGAGCAATGCAGGGAATGGGCAGCTCTGACTCATTGTCATTGTCCCACACCCTGGTTTGACTCTGCTCTTCTCTGGGGCCAGCTCACCCAAACAGGGACCTCACCCTCCAATCAGGGATCTCTTCAGCCTTGTGGGTGCAAAGGAGAGCAGCACATGACTTGTTTCAGCCTCTCCTCATGCTCTCTTGAAGGAGATGCCTTGATGAAAGGTGCTTTCTGATGGCAGCAGGTCATGAATTGAGCTGAAGGACCAAGACCCCTCAAACGAGAGGTCTCACCTGGGATTGCTTCCAGGAAGGAGTCCAGGGCAAGACTCTGCAAAGCACATAAAATACATGGCCATAACTCCATGAAAAAAAACAAGGCTGTGTTCCACAGAGCAAACTGACTTCCTACAAGGCTGATCTTTCAGCAATGCTCTGGGTGTCTGAAGAGGCTGGTATGCAGACCACTGAAAGGGGCCACTCAGGAGAATGCTGTGAGCCAAACATGCAGTGGCATTCAGGACTATTTGAAGCCAATGGCCCAGCTTGGGCCACACTTTTTATTTGTTTTTACACGTTGGGAGCTAAGTTTGGGTATGGTATGCTCAAACACACAAGCAAGCCTCTGTCTGCCTCTAAAAGGAGCAGGGGGATTGCAAAGGGAAAGAACACTGTTCAAGCAGAGTCAGGTTCAAATTATGAACCAGCTTTTCATAGTAGCAGGAAATACTTGATTCTCCTGCACCTTCATTCAGCTGGGCCCACAAAATGGCTTTGAGGGGAGCCAACCCCCAAAGAAAATAAGTTTCATGTGGAGAAGGTAAAGCAAAGTCTGTATTTGCAACTGATTTGTAAATGAAAGCTGCTTAACCAGATTAATTTTTAAAACCAAATATTATTTTTAACCCTAGTTTTCCAAAGGTGCTCCAGATGTTATTGTGGTTTGGCTGCCCCAGGGATGCTGATAGATGCAGAGTTTGATGCTTGCCCTGCCTTCAGTCCTTGTCTATGGCTTTGTGCTCTCCCTGCATGTGAAGAGATTTCTATTTCATGTTGTACTGTGGATCTTTGCAGCTGGATTACGTTTTTTATTAGTAGAGCATAGAAGTTATGCTGAAAAATGTGCCAAAACAACCTCTTTCTTAGCCTGAAAAGCACAAACCATAATGGTGACAACCAACAGTGATGTCAGAATTATACCAGTTATATTAGTCACAAGAGATTTGGTTCACAAGTGGCCTGATCTGGTTCAAAAAAATGACCCAATGGGTGGTAGGATTTAGTCTAAACCTAGTCTGAGGTCCATTAGAACAGAGCAACTGTTCAACATTTATCTCCCATTCCTTCCTCTCTCCACCTCATGGTTTTAAGAGGCCAGGAAGCAGGAGCTCTGAAATATGGGATTAATATTTATATTCATACTATTGCTTGGAATAAAAAAAAATATATATAAAAAAAATGTGTTTATATCAGGGAGGAAGAAGTTGTGTTGTCTAAATAACTCATTTTGCCAGTAATAAATGGCATCTCTAGTTGGGAAGCTTCTTCTTGAATCCTCATAGAATGTTAAATTCATGGTTCTGTAGGTGTCTGGAACAGGTTGCCCAGGGAAGCTGTGGCTGCCCCATCCCTGGAAGTGTTGAAGGGCAGGTTGGATGGGGCTTGGAGCAACCTGGTCTGGTGGGAGGTGTCCCTGCCCATGGCAGGGGGCTGGATCTAGATGATCTTTAAGGTCCCTTCCAACCTAAACCATTCCATGATTCTATGATCTCTGGAGCCCTGAAGGGTGGGTGGCCACAGAATCACAGAATGTTAGGGGTTGGAAGAGACCTCTGGAGATCATTGAGTCCAACCCCCCTGCCAGAGCAGGACCACCACAGAACCTAGGGCAGGTTGCTCAGAAATGAAAGCCTCCAAAGAAGGAGAGTCCACAACCTCTCTGGGGAGCCTGTTCCAGTGCTCTGTGACCCTTACAGTAAAGAATTTCTTCCTCATGTTCAGGTGGAACTTCCTGTGCTCTAGCTTGCATCCATTGCCCCTTGTCCTATCACAGGGTATGACTGAAAAGAGATTGGCCCTTCCTTCCTGACAAATACCCTTCAGGTATTTGTACACACTAATAAGATCCCCTCTCAGCTTTCTCTTCTCCAGACTGAACAGTCCCAGGTCTCAGCCTTTAGTTCAAGACCATTTCTCTTGAACTGGTGGACAGTGAAGAACACAAGTTCCCCCCAGCAGTTTGAGCTCTGACCCAGTGCTGTTCCCCAGGGGCACCCCAAGGCTGCTTTCAAGCTCCTGCCAGCCCCAGGGCACCAGCTGTACTGCTGTCATCAGGGTTTTGAGAAGGAAGAGTCCACCTTCTTCCCCAGCTTCTTAGGAGATTGGCTGGAGTGTAGTGCAATCACCAAACAGTGTGGAAAAATTGAGTCCTTTCCCTTTTCTTCTTCTCTTCAGCTGCACTCAGCTCTGTTTGTAACTGGTTTCCCACAAATGCAAGACTGAAAAACACAGAGACCAGAATAAAAAAAAAAAAAAGTGACTTCAAAACCTGGGACTTAAGTAATAAACTGTCAGATTTGGTGAGATTCCAAAGAAAACCATGGGAATATGCAACGGGACCCGACTGCACTGACCCTGCCCTGCCCTGAAATTTCTTGGTGCTGCAGAGATCCCAGGCTCTGGAGCAGGACCCTGGCCATAAAGGCATGATCAACCTTTTATGGACCATGTAATTCCAGTTATAAATTGACCCTGTCTCACATGCAATGTCTCCAGGGGCATTCAGCTGCTCATGTTTCATACCACTGCTGCCCAAAACTCCTGACTTTCCCTAAAAAAAACTTCACTGTGGAACTTCCATGGCCTTTGGGAACATCTCAGCCAGATTGAAGCTCTCCAACACACCTCCTGTAGCATAGCTGGATGTGGAGCACTCTGTACACTGTTGGAGGGTTACAGAGCAGTTATTTCCTGGCATTGAGGTGGAATTTAGGTTCATAAGAACAATCAGGAACATTCTCTGCCTAAACCCTGCGGGGCCCTGACAATGTGTTGGCTAAGGAACCCTCCTGGAAGCCCAAAACAATAAACCCAGTGGGTTCATGTGGGATGCTGGCACCTAAGTGTCCTGAGAGCATGTTTGAGTGTGCCCAGCTCTGTCATTGCATTCACCTGCTGTGGCACACCAGACCCTTCCCAGGAAGCCACAAACTCAGGTCAGTCTACACCACAGAAGGTCTAAAGCTTGACATTTCTGTCCCATGCGGTGAGGAAAGAGGAAAAGAAAAAAACCTGTTTGTTTGTTTGTTTTTTAATGAGAATGGCAATAACTATAGAGTTGAAGAGCACATTTTAGTAAGTTCTAGCAGGGATAGACAGTCTGATGTGTGATGCAAAGTGACTAAGTCACCAGGCTCTGCTCTCTCTGGTGCTTTTCTTTCCCAGGAGCTGTCCCAGGAACAAGAAGCAAATCTGCAAATGTCTCAGCCAACATCCCTGACTCTTGGAGTCCTACCATCCTGCTGGTCCCAGAGTCCAGGGCTGCTCTAGCACGAGCTCCCAGGAGCACTTCCAAGGAATGGTGACTGTGCTGGCAAGGAGTGAGCTGCTTCAAACTGAGGAACTTGGTTGCTTCACTGCAAAAACAACAGGTCAAGTTTAAGGTGAAATTCTTGGCCCCCTGCTTCTGTTTCTGATGATTTTTGTAGGAAAAAGCTTCACTCTGCTTCGGGTCCCCCCTCTCCCATGTCCCTCACTTGCTGGACACCACCTGCCCAAAGCAGTATTTGTGCTTACATTTGCCATCTGGGATGTGCAAACAGTTAAAAGATCTGTTAGAAAAGCAACAAAATTTTACTTTCTTTATGACTGAGGCATCAAAGACCTCACGTGACCTTGTAGATGACTTTACACATTTCTAGACCAGGAAGGAAGTGGAGCTGCGCTGCTCGCTTCGCTCTGCAGTGGGGACGTTGCTGCAAATTCAACCTCATGAACTCAGGAGCTGAGCAGAGGGATCAGAAAATGACCACCCAAGCGACCACCCAGCCCCCCAGGTGTTGCTGCTTCAACATCAAGACAGCAACAGTCGCTCTAGGGGTCTTCCACATGGTAAGTCACAGGACTGAAAGGGGGGACAGAGAGAAGGAGACCAGGAAAGAGAGGGGGAGGTGTCATCTTTGCAGAAGGTGTAATCATTGCAGGTCACAAGGTTTCCTGATGACTTTTCTGCATTTCCAAAAGAGAAAAAACAATGACCTCAGAGGGATGGACAAAAGAGGAGAAGGTGGGGGGGGAGGGAGGAGGCAGGAAGAAATTTCTTGTACTGGGAGGGTTTTTTAACTGTTTTCATTTTGTTTGGGTTTTTTTTTTTTCCCCGGCTCTACCAGTGGGAGCTCATGGAAACTCAGTCTGCTTCTTGTTTTCCCTTTGCAGCCTAATGCAGGAGCTCTTCCCCATGTGTAGCTTGACCAGGGCTCAGTGTGGCTACCTGGACCACTTGGTTAGGAACTGGGCAGCACATTGGCACTGGAAATTGTGGGAGGGCTGAAATTATGGGTCAAGGGAGGGAGGCACAAGCAAAGGGTGGGTGAGCAAAGCTGCCTCATTTCTCTCTCTACAACCAGTTGGACACAAAATGCCCCATGTTGGTTTCTGTGGGGATCTGTGGCTGTGTTTAGCTGCCAGGCAGCTGTGGTCAATGCCAAGGGGTGGGTGCAGATGGCAGCCAGCAGAGGCAGCAGAGCCTGCAGGGACATTTCTTCTCCTCCTCCTGGTTGCACAGAGGTGCTTCCGGGTGGCTTTAAGTCATAATTGAGGATGTGGTTTCTTGCATGGCCGAGGCACTTAAAATAATCCCATTTGTTATGCTTGGTGTGCAGAGTCAGGGGCTGGGAACCTGCTGGGTGATAACAGTTAACGGGGGCTCTTAACCTGCTTCTTGCACAGGAGAAGTGGAGAGAGGGGAGCAAAGAAGAATTTTGTCACTGAAAGGCATTGGAACAGGCTGCCCAGGGCAGTGGTGGAGTCACCATCCCTGGAGGGATTTAAGAGTCCTACAGATATAGTGCTTAGGGATATGGTTTAGTTAAGGGCTTGTCAGTGTTAGGTTAGTGGTTGGACTTGATGATCTTGAAGGTCTTTTCCAACCAAGGGAATTCTGTGATTCTGTGAAAGACTGTGCATGGTTGTGGCAGCCATGGGAACAACCTGCCGTGGTCCCTCTGCAGCACCAGTCTGATCTCCTGGGGCAGCAGGAGAGATCCTGAGCAGATCCTCACTGCACTGTTGCCCCCCTCCCCCCTCACACAAAGCCAAGAGAACGGTCAGACCAGCTGGTTTCATGGCTTTGGCTTCCACCATGCCATGCCTGCATCCATTGGTGGAGGATTCCACGATTCCACTCACAAAATGAAAGGCAAAGAAATTTGGAGAACAGCTTATTTGCTTTTTTGGATAGCAAGATAGAAGGAAAGCATTTGGTGAATGATGAGATTTTATAAACACCTCAGGAGTCAGCAGCACTGTGGTGGCATCATCTCAGCACCTCCTGGATTGGGGCAGGAGATGGTTCCCTGCCAGCCCACAGCAGGAGAGCAGGGAAACTTGGGTCTAACACCACATCTTCATGCAGTGTAGTTGCCAACATCTTTCCCCTGGCACTACTTGAAAGCCAGGTGCTCTAGTGGCATTTCCATGCCATATTTTAATCATTTGGGGACCTCAAAAACATTATGAGATTGGCTAAAAAAAAAAATAAAACGCGATTTTATAACCTCTTTTGCCTTCTGCTTTTTGATCATCTAGATTACACCCTGGGCAGGCTACTTGTCTTTTTGCCACGAGCTCAAAGCTTTAAAGAAAAAGAAATTGCTGCATTTCTTGTGCCTTCTCATGACCCCAGCACAGGAAAATTGAAACCTGTGAAAGCTGAGAGTCTGCAGCAGAGCAGAAGCAATTTCTGACAAGCAAATAAACACGTAGCCATCACAGAGGGATATGGTCATGAGCTGTTGAGAAATGGGACCCCTGTAGGAAGTACAGCCAAGACCTGAAGAGGAGCTGGTGAAATTAAAGGTCTGTGCAAAGGTGGGAAACACAAGGCAGAGAACTAGAGCACATTTTCCCCAGAGGGCTCCAAGCACGGTGTGTGGCATGAGCTCTGTTATCAGTGGTGAAACAGGCCTACAGAAAATGAGTTATTTTTTCCTAGCTGGGAGGATCAATCATAAAAAAGCCTCCTTTGTCTTTCTGAAAAGTCAGCAAATGCTTTGAACTGAGGCTTTTTTTTTTTTCTCTCATGAGTGTTTCACCATGATGCCACTAGCAAGAATTAGTGATTCCTGATTTGCACCAGTGTGTGAGGGAGGAGAATGAGACACCACCTCCCGGTGCTGGTGGCTAACAGGGAAAACTTAATTACCAGGGACAGCTTAGGAAAGATGTGTTGTTTCAAAAATGTCTCGTGGGTCTGTCAAAGACACTAGGTGAGTTTTGAAGAGCAAAAGGCAGAGCCTTGGAGTGAGCCTTCATGGTGCTCCTGGGAAAGAGCTTGCAGATGAGTTTCAAAGGTCCCTTGAGGGTGGGCAAGAGAAGTTGCTTTTCTTTGAAAAATGGCAAAGGCAGAAGTCCTAAGACAGATGTGCAGAGTCAGCCCCAAAGCCCAGCAGCCTCCCAGCCTGTCTCCAACAGAAGCCAGAAGCTGCTGCTTTGGGAAGATGGAATTAGAAGCAAGGCAGGTACAAAGGGATCACTGCCCTGTGCATCCCCTGCAAGCAGTCTATCAGAGACTTCTGGAGCTTGAGGTTACATGAAACTTTAAGCAACCTGATGTAGTTGGAGGTGTCCCTGCCCATGCATGGGATTTGAATCTAGATGATCTTTAAGGTCCCTTTCAACCCAAAACCTGGTTCTCTGATTCTATGATCCTCTTTGTCAGCTCTATAACTGAAGGAGCAGAGTCTCATCTCTAGGACCTCCCCCAGGTCCAGTCCTCCTCTGTGGATGTGACCCTTGTTGGTACAGAGCTGTGATTCATTGCACCTTCACCAGGCTGTGCATGACCCGAGATGTTCAGCAGACCCTTGTCCTACTGCTGCATCTCTGTTGCACAAACAGGAGGAGGAGAAGGAGGCAGCAGGAAGGAAAAAGGTTGAAATGTTTTGAAAGGAAACCAAACGGGAGTTGAAAACACTTCTCACTTCATCCTGCCCTGCCACAACAACCACTTTTAAATTAAAGGAAGAAAAGGCAAAACACTGAAATCTGGCATTTTTATGTGGTGGTCTCTGCCTCGAAGTGCTGGGTGTCACCTGGCTGTGTCCACTGCTGTCAGAAACCTCCCCAACACCCCAGGGTGCTGTTGGAGGACCTTGTCACCATCCCCATTCCTCCTGTCCATGACAGCTTCCAGTTCTTCTTGCACAAACACTGGGTGTGAAAAAAACAAAGAGCAACTGTCATACCAAGGCCACGTGCAGAAAGAGAAGTTATTTGGGCGTGAGTCAAGCTGCACATATTTCAGGGAAAAAAGGCACATGACTCAACCTCTTATCAGTAGTTTAAATCTACAGCAACCACAGCAAAATCTTTCACCAGGGAGCAGGGCTGAGTGTGTCAGGCTGTTTAGATTCTGCCTGGCAAGACAGGCCCAATTTAGCTGCCTTGGTTTAAAGACTGGTTCTGCCTCTCTGCTGCACTATTTGACTTAGCAATAAGAAAGGGAACTTGTCTGCACTGTCCTGTCTGTCTGAAATGGGAACCTTTTGGTTTCTTCTGGAACTGAAAGGAGAATCTCAAGTGAGAATAAACTCAGCCTTGCAGAGCAAGGAGTGCCAGGCAGGCTCCACATCAACATTCTTCTGCCTTCCTCTCAAATGGAGGAGAGCAGCCTGCTGTAGAGGTTTAGTCCCTTTGGATGTATATTCTCTGCAGGAATAAATGAGATTGTCTCATGCCAGGCAGCAGTGTGTCAGACCCAAGGCCAGGAGATGGAGAGGTATCCTGGTCCTCACAAAACATTTGTGATAGAGAGTGAAGGAAAGGCACACAGATCATTGTCTGGTTTATCTCGTTGCAGTTTTGTGGCTTGTTCTTTCAATGTAAAAGCCCTTTTAAATTGAAAGTTTAAATCAACTTTCTCTTTAAACATCTTCTTCTTAGTATTTCAAGTTGGCCTTGGGTTTTCTATCTGGCATGTCCTTACTTTCTGTGATTGCAGTTGGTCTGGTTCTATAGCTCATTTCAACACTTGCAAGGTAACCAGGAACTCTTTTGCTCTGCTGTTCCCCTCTCTGATAGACATTGGAGATGGTTCCTCATACTGAAGTTTAGGCTCTAGCTATGCTCTGGTTGTAAATCCATCAGGGATGGGAACATCTGGGATTTGATGGCCTGAGTTCACTCACTTGTCTTTCAGGAATTATACTGATGTTTAGGGCTCAGGTCATCCAGTTTGCCCAGGCCTCCATTTAACAGAAATGGGCCCCTCACTTCAAGAAGGACATTGAGGTGCTGGAGCAGGTCCAGAGGAGAGCAACAAGGCTGGTGAAAGGACTAGAGGGAAAGTCTTATAGGGAGAGGTTGAGGGTGCTGGGGTTGTTTAGCCTGGAGAAGAGGAGACTCAGGGGGGACCTTATCACTCTCCACAACTGCCTGAAGGGAGGTTGGCATCAGGTGGGGGCTGGGCTCATTTTTCAGGCAACCAGTGACAGGACAAAAGGGCACAGCCTGAAGCTGCTCCAGGGGAGGTTTAGGTTGGATATTAGGAAGCACTTCCTCACAGAGAGGGTGATTAGACATTGGAATGGACTTCCCAGGGCAGTGGTGGAGGCACCATCCCTGGATGTGTTCAAGGAAAGACTGGATGTGGCACTTAGTGCCATGGTCTGGCTGATGTGGTGGTGTTGGTCATAGGCTGGACTTGATGATCTTAAAGGTCTTTTCCAGCCTTGGTAGTTCTGTGATTCTGTTAAACCTGAAAAAGCAATTTCTTCCTGTATTTCCCATGCTGATGTTTGAGGGTTTGACCAACAGTAGCAATAATGGAAGTGAAAGCTCTTTGGGAACATGCACATGAAACCTCTTGGACAAGTCAGGGCACTTGAAGTCAGTGTGTGATCTCCATGTGTCATTAGTGAAGAGATCCTTCACATCCTGGGGGAGACCATCAAGTGTAAAGAAACTCCAGATTGATGCAATTTCACCCTTGACAAGGTTCAGTGCTTCCATGGGACTTCAAACACTGTTACATTAAACTGAATTCCTGTTAACTTTCTTGTGTCCCAGTGTAATGAGATCCAGATATTTCTCCCTTTCCTATTGAACAAATTGCAAAGTTCGTTTACTACATGGCAAAAAAAAAAAAAAAGAAGAAAAAAGAAAAATTGTGTGTCTCATGTAGGTATTGAGCAATCGGGTATCAGGCAGGCCAGGAGATAAAAGGACACATCCTTTTTTCCAACTCAGACTCTGGGCAGTATTTTGAGTTCAGAGGGAAGGTTGGTGCTGGGACACAAGGTCCCAGTCCCCACTGCAGCAAGACTGGGGCTTGGGGATGCTCACTGAAAGCAAAGGGCTCTGGGGGATGTGCTGCAGCTCCTCTGGAAACTGCACTTGCAGCTTGTGGCACGGAAAGTTGGTGAACTTGGTTTTGAAGACAGTTTTTAGCTCTCCTGCAGCAGAGACCATGGGAGAGTCCGTGGTCAGTTCCTGTTTCTGCAGGCCATCCCACCCAGCCTTGCTTCCCCATCTCAGGGCAAGGAGAAGTCTGTCTTTCCGTGCCACTTTGGTTTGTTTGCTGCCAGTGTCACCCCTAGCACATCTCACCATGTGTTGCTCCAGCCTGAACTCTGCCTGGGTCCTGCACGGCACCTGCAGCCACTGCTCCACCAAAGAGAAAACACATGATTTCTTCTGCTCGATCTGCCTGGTCTCCCCACAGTTGCTGATTTTGTGCTGGTTCTCAGACATAAAGTTTGCAAACGCAAGGGCAGACCACAACAGTTCTGGTTCCTCCTTGTTCGCATCACGTCCTTGAGCAGTTGTTGAAACAAAAAGGCTGCTGTAGCTGTTGTGGAAAAGTTGTTTTGTCTACATGGTTCCTGAGCTTGTGCTAATCTTGGTGGCAGACACAAACTTTCTTCCTGTGGGGTTCAGCTGGCTCTCAGAGTCCTGCAGTCCAGATAAAATTACTTCCGTCAGTCATCTCTTCACAACAACCACCTTTTTGGTTATGGTACTTTTGTTGATGGCTCCTGGCCCTGGAGAATAGTCTGCAGGACAGGAGCTACCATTGCTGGGGTGAAGATGGAAATTCATGTTGGCACAGGTTTCTCCATTGTTTGCATGTCTCAGGATCTCCTCTCCTGCAGACTCAGTTCCCACATCTCCAAGGAAAAATGCACAGGGCAAGATGGTCCCTGCATCTCTCCTGGTCTGCTTCCTGCTCTCTGCTGTGCCCTGTTGTTGTGGCAAGAGGTCTTCCTGGAGAGAAGTGAAGCTCAGGCAGAGAAGTGGGGACCAGTTTTCACACAGTCCAGCATAGCCTGCACTGCTGTGGGGAGGTGCAGCTGTAGGGACAGGACTGGCACACCACACTGTGCCACAGCTTGGGGCAGCCTGAAACTGCAGCAGAAATGAAGGGCATGGCAATCATGAGGGAGGTCAGCAGAGAGATGAGAGTAAGGAAGGAATTGATGAACAAGATGGGATTCTGGGTGGAGTCAGAAACATGCCACCTCACTATACAGGACCAAAACTGTCAGTGTCATAGAGTCATAGGGGTTGGAAGGGAACTCTGAAGATCGTTGAGTCCAACCCCCCTGCTGCAGCAGGAACACCTAGGGCAGATCACACAGGAATGCGTCCAAATGGGTCTTGGAAGTCTCCAGAGGAGGAGACTCACCACCAGTAAGGTGATAAAGGAGCAAAGAATAGCATCAGAGTTCTCCTTTACCCCAAGAGCTGTGATTTGCTCTGACAACACTGTGGACAGTGACTTTTCTCCTTTGTGGCTTTGGACTTCTTGTTCTCAGATCCACAAGTCAGATCCCTTTGGCACCTGCTGTCTGTAATTTGCTATTTGCAGGGTGGGATTGTCCCCAGGAGGGATGTGGTGGGGTGTCTGGCCTTGTGGATACTTGTTTCCTCATTTTACTTGCATAGAAACACCCTGGACCACCTGCTGTCTGAGGTGCTCCATGGAGAGGTCTCCAGCCTTATGGAGGTCATCTACAGCCCCTGATTGCCCAGTGACCCCCTTGCCACAGGAGCTCTCCCTAACCAGGGGGTTAGGAATTGATTTTTCACTGCAGATCATCATTGTTTGGGCAAAGGTGTTCAGTGCTAGGACTGAGACCACAGCTCCAGACCTCACTCCATCTCACAGCTTGCTAAACTCAGGATGGGATGAACCCTGGAGTCTGGGATTTGATAGTCCAGTTCAGAAACTTGGAGAAAAGAATTTTGATTCCATGCAAAGTAAAGCACATCTGGAGGTTTTTCTCAAATCGATAAAAGAGGGAAAACTATATTTTTGCCAATGAAGAGGTATAGCCAGACTTACTGAGAGATCTTTTTTCTGTTTTAGTTTCTTTTTACACTTTAAAATGCTATTGTTACATGTAGCTCAATTCTGAAGCAAAATGCAATTTCCAAATGTAAAGCCAGGACTTTCTGAATAAAAAATGTTGAAACAAAAGTCATTAACTTTGTACTCCCTCCATCCTCCTTCAGGAGCTGGCAGAAAAATGCATTTAAACCCAAACCACTAATAAACTGGTAACTATTGCCTCAATGTTTCCTTGAAAAGGATTTAAAAACCTTCATGACTGTCTCTCCTGGAAACACATCCTGCATTTAGGACCGTGGCCATTGCATGTTCCCTTGACATAAGTTTGTTGATAGGAAGCTGGCCCAGAGCCCACTGAATTGTGTCTTTTGCTTTTGTTCTCCTAGGTTATGAGTGTTTTGCTGCTGATCGAGTACTCCCTGGAGGTGGCAAGTGGGAAAGGCTTTTGCAAAGCCCTGGACAAGGATTACTACAGAATTGGTAGGTCCCCAGGATGCTGGAAAGCAGCAGAGGTCTGTGGGGCTGAGGGGAAGCCCAAGGGCCTACATCGGTCCCTCTTTCATGGAAGAAAATTGGAAACTGGGATTCAGAGCAGATGGGCCAAAATCTCAGACCCAGAGACAAAATTTAAGCTCTATAATTTTGGATTCTGGTTTTGTTGGCTTTTGGGAGACCATTGTGGAACCCAGTGAAGTTCTCTTTATCTCAGTGGATCAGGCCCTCACCTAAACTCTCCAGTACCCTCATACTCCTCCAGCCTCCCCACTCCCTCTGCAATACCCTTGGCATTAATCTGGCAATTCTGGTTTCTCCTCTTTCTTTTCACCCCCTGTAGACCACTTCAGCCTTACACACACTGTTGTCTCCCTTCACATGTTGGGCATTTTCCAGGAACACACGGAAGTGTTTGACCAGCTCTCCTGTGGCCCAAGTCTGGCGAATGACCTTGGGGTCGCAAAGTGGGGAGAAATTCCAGCCCCACACTTCATCCCATGGGTTCACGGGATACCTGACATTGCCCCCAATATCCAGCCCTCTATACCATGGAGCCATGCTCTTCTCATCATCCATCATGATTCTCCCACATAACCAGTGATAAGATGAGAGGAAATGGCCTCAAGTTGCTCCAGGAGAGGTTCAGATTGGATATTAGGAACAATTTCTTTACTGGAATAGTGGTCAGACATTGGACCAGGCTGCCCAGGGAAGTGGTGGAGTCACCATCCCTGGAGGTGTTAAAAAAATGCATGGACGTGGCACATTGGGACATGGTTTAGTTGGTATGGTGGGGTTGGGTTGATGGTTGGACTTGAAGATCTTAGAGGTCTTTTCCAACCTTAATGAGTCTATGGTTCTGTGTCGTTCTGAGCTCTCCAACCTCACAGTTGAAGGCACTCCAGAGTACCACACCAGCCCACCTCCCTTTCCCCCCCTGTCCCTTTGGCCCTTGTCCACAGATATTCCCAATCCTTGGTGTTTTTTGCAAAATATTGGTTGTCTGGAAGAAGCATCCAGGCTGTTTTGTATCCCACGGATGGTCACAAGCATCATATTCACCAGAGTTGATTGAATTCCTATGGCTTGAACCAGGAAGGATCTATCTTGGCTTTCAAAAACCCAGCAGATTTCTCATGGGGGGTGACATATAAAAGAAAATAGTTCCCCACATCTCAAATATTACTTCACCAGGCTAATTTTGCAGGAAGCTGGTAGGCAACAAGAAACACAGGGTGCTTTTTCTTTTCTTAGTCATTTTTCAGTGTAAAACCCTTCTCTGCTGGGTGCAGAAAGACTGAAGCCAGACCCCCACACCTGGCACTGCCTCTCCCTGCAGAGTAAAGAGAAAAATCTCTCTCTCTACAGAGAAAAATGCAACCCACAGAAGCAAGGACTTGCCTGTTCTCTGGTTTTCCAGAGTGTGCTTCCCCAAGCTGCAAGCACACACAGAGGGGCCTTCTGTAAGAGGAGGAAAAAGAAATCAAGTACAGCAGGTTCCTGAACATCCTAAACTCCCTTGTCCCCAGGGTAGGAGCCAGACAGAGTGAAAAGAACCAAAAAAAAGGCATTGTCACTGTCTGGGTGAAGTTATTGCTAACAGATGGGTTCACATTTTTCAAAAGAGCCCAGCTGGGTTTTAGGAGGCATCATAGTGATCCACAAAGGCTGTTTTGAAAGGCATCAACAGTGATAGGAAAATGGAAATTCGGGTTGAGTCCTACTAACAGGACACCAGGAAGGGACTGCTGGTTCATGTCTTCATGCAGGATGTTATTTTCCAAGCAGTCCAGTCTGGGTGGGCTGGAAGCTACTTTGCTTAGCCATGGTCCCCACAGCTAAGGTGGCTCAGCTCAGCACCCAAGGTAGACTTGTGTGATGACTGCTTTGGAAAATGCTTTCTGCACAGCTTCCCCATTAGGGCCAGGTGCAGCACCTCAAGAAGGCTCCAAAACCTGGCTGTTTTCCAGGTGTCTGGGATCAGCACCACATAGGCAGGAGAATCCAGCTATACATTTCTGTAACATGCATAGAATCATAGAATTCTAGACTGGTTTGTGTTGGAAGAGACCTTAAAGATCATCTAGATCCAACCCCCTGCATGGGCAGGGACACCTCCCACCAGACCAGGTTGCTCCAAGCCCCATCCAACCTGCCCTTCAACACTTCCAGGGATGGGGCAGCCACAGCTTCCCTGGGCAACCTGGCCCAGGGTCTCACCACCCTCACAGTGAAGAATTTCCTCCTCATGTCTAAACGATAGAGTTGCAGATCAGAATATTTCCCCATAGGTACAGTTATGCAAAAATGACAATAGTTTTTCATTATTTTTTTGCAGAAAGATCATCCAAGGTGAATGAATTTTACTTTTTTTCTACTACCTAAATAAAATATTATTTAAAGGAAAAGACACAAATCACCAAGACTGAATTTTCAGTTGATTTCCATGCAAAGCCATTCTACACTTTCTAAGCAAGACGTGCATTCCTGCAAATCTGGAGGGGTTTCTTCAAGAATAGAACTGTTCTGAGGGAAATTGGCCCCATTTTTAACACACCCCACCCCCCTCTTCTCACACAATCAAAATGACAGGTCTTCCTCTCCCCCTCTTCCACTGCCTCCTACACAAAAAGGAACATTTTATAAAGAAATCCCCAACACTTCCACTTGGCTTCTCTTCCCAAGCATTTCCAAGGGCTCTGCTTGGGAGACTGTGAGTGTTTTCTGATTATAGTTAGAATAAACACAGTGCAACCCTTCTATTTCCAGAAACTAGCAGGGAAGCAACACAGCAAAGCAGTACAAAAAGTTCAATTTGTCTTCAAAACCCAGATGGAAGATTTGGAGAACAATCTGAGGAGAGATTCTGCCGATGCCCTCAGCATCTGCTGCTCTATTTGTAGATCCTGCCAGATTAAAACTTATCTCAGAATATGTAATGCTGATGCTGTAGTCATGGTCCAAGAATATAAACCAGGCAAGGTTTGTGGGGAAGTGCTTTTCACGTGAGACAGTAGGAGGAAAAAACATTCTTGATAAGGAATCAAAGCTCCCACAGGGAGCTCCCCTGCAGTATCTTTTGCTGCTTTAAAAAGAGGGGCAAGGGTGGGTCTCAGCTTCCACAGGTATGGTCAGGGAGGGGAAGGAGAATGGGGATTGTTGTCGTTTTTTGTGGTTGTCATGGGAAGGGTGACTGGGTCACTGTCCACAGAAGAGGGCTGCTCTGTGCTGTGCAGCTGCCTGCTCCTTGTTTCCTTAGTGTACAAGGGGCCACAGGCAGCAGAGAATGAAGAACTCTCCTCTGAAATTTGTTTTTCAATACAAGTTGACCAAAAGTTTAATTTAAGACCTGATGAAAATGCTGGGTTAAAATGAGAAGACCCAGCTGCTCCTTTGCCTTTGGGAGCCTTGAAGGTGATTGTCCCAGCCCGAGTGGGTTCAACGACAGGTTGTTGGCTAATCCAAATTAGGGCTGAATTTGCTACCTAACCAATATTTAAGAAATAACACAAGATTAATTTGGCCAGGCAGAGGAAACAGGAGACAGACTTCATTGCGTTGTGAATTGAGGCATTCAGTTGCCATTTGGAAGAATTAGGTTCACATCTCTATGCTCTACCTCACCTACAGCAGAAATTTGGATGTGCATTTTCCACACATCCTCCCCCATTTCCAGTCTATTAGAAATCTCATCCTGAGGCTGAGAAGCCTTCCTAGCACAAGTCTTCTTGGCAGTGCTTCATTCCTGAAAGCATATGAGCTTTGGCAGACTAGCTTTTCCTGCTGGAAAAATAAAACTGAAAAACAATCTCCCACAAAACATTTCCACTAAGACCTCCTTTCCAGTTCTGAGCCACTAACATGAATGGTTTGCTGCCTTGAAAAGGTTACACCCCACTGCTTGCTGTGGGTCACACCTTTGGGCTGTCTTCAATACATGCCTGTACAGTCTGAGTGTTAATCACTTTTATTTTTCTTTAATGACTATAAAAATTGTCGCTGTGGACAAAGTACAACTGGAAAAGTTGTTTCAGTTTCTGTCCAGTCAGCCAAGAAAAATACCTCAGTTATGCCTGAAGACCTCTGTGCAGAGCATATACCATCTCCCATGGCCACCATTCCCTATGCAGAAAACTTTCCCTCCATCTCTGACAAAAACCAAGCTCAGCTAAAGGGACTGGGAGGCTTCTTTCCCTTGCTGGTCCTGCCCATCCTTGGAATGGGGATGTCTAGAAAAAAAAATCCCTGCAGCTTATCTGCCATCCTTGACAACCTGGGAATGCAACTGTTGAACCACAGCTTCAGGAGACCAGTATGTATTTCCATGGCAGTTCATTGGACCATAAAATAGAAAAGGGGTTTCTCTGCTTTCATGGGAAACATTTGGACTCATTAACATCCCTCCTGGTTCCATTCAGGGCAGAAACCCTGATGTTAAATTAATAAAAAGTAGACATTTGGCAAATTTTCTTCCTGCTGGATGGGTGGGGGTTTTTTGGTCCTGTTTGTTAACATTGACAATATCTCATGCCCCATTCTGGTTACACCACCTCCCCAAGGAAAAAGCCATTTCCTTCACAGCATGGGTATATTCCTTCTATCTAAGGGGGTCACTCCTTTAGCTCCATGTGCTCCCTCAAAGGAAGAAGCTGGTTTTTTAAGGTAAAAAATTTGTTAAGGTAAAATCTTTGACCACTGAGATCAAATCCATTGGTATTTAAACACCCCTGGAACAGAAATATGTGCTGCCAGCAGAAACAAGGACTGTATTTGCTGTGAAAAAAATAGGACACAGTGCACAGAAAGTTGTTTTCTTTTGGTTTTCCTTTTCTTTCCGTCCTTTTGTGTCTGTAGGGTTGGGGGATTTTGGTTTCCCTGTTGTTTTGTTTAGGGTTTTTTTGTTCTTGGTTCTGCTTGGAAAATTCAGCTGAGTTCTGCCAGCAATTAGCCTGCAGAAGCAAGGGCCTGTTGCCCAATTAATTAGTGAGCCTGCTGAGAAAGGTGGGGCAGTGAGACCGTGCAGGAAGAGGCAGGAAAACACAGCAGCCTTGAATCCAAGGAGCCACCATGCTAAGGAGATAAATCCTCTCTGGGACAAACTTCTGATGGTTGGTTCTGGGAGGAAAACCAGGCAAAGTAGCTTCAGGCAGTTTGGGGTTGACTGGGACTGTCTTCTTTTATGGCTGTTTCTGCAAAAGCTGAATCTGTCTGCTCTGTTAAACTCTTTTTTGTTCATTCATGCTGTCTTCATGTTAATCTCTGGTTCTTTGGGCACCAGATCACAGCTTTGTCTCTACTCTCCTGCTTCTAAAAGGTGGGGCTGGTTTTCTGTCTTGAAGCTTAGGCTCTTTCCACGACCCTTGTAAGATGCAAAGCTGTGAGCAACCTCTTCTGCAGTAAAGTCCTTTCTTCCTCTCTGGATCTGAGCTTTCTTTGCTGTTTCCTAAGACTTCTTCCCTTTCTGCTTTTCATTCTCTTTATTTTGTGGTGAGCAGATCCTGCATCTGGGTTTTTTTAAATCAGATTATAAGTAAAAGCTATTTTCTTGTTTAGTGTCATCTAAACTCATTTTTTTTTCCCCCTAATGTAGGTTAAGTTGGATACTTTTAATCACTCCCTTAGGTCTCAAAGGTCTGACATCTCCATGTGCAGCAACTCATGGAGTGTCTCTCCCTCTCTTGAGATGAGCTATTTTTGCTTCTTTGAGAGATGCAGCCTCTTCAAATGGTTTTTCCCTTGGAGCCCCAGAAAGGAAGAGGCTTCTCATGCTCAGGGAAGGAAGTTCTGATGAGAGCTTATTTTCAGACTAAAGATTCCTCATCAGCAAATCTCATTTCTAGAGGAAACACAAGGGTGTTGCTAATTCTTGACAAGATAGTAGGGGAAGTTAAAATATCTTTTGTATCTATCAAATGAAATGAAGTGCACTCCCTGCTAGCAGAGTAAGGATGGGAGGAGGGTTGCTGTTGGTGCCACCTGCCCTTGCTGCCAGATGTGGCTCAGCCCAGCTGTCAGGCAGGTCCTCTACAATCCTGGAAAGGCTCCAGAGCATCTCAGTATCATCTTTGGTCCATTCTTCAACTGACATTCATCCACACCCACATTGCTTAGCAGAGCCTGGGTGCAGTACTTGTCAGTTGGCATATGCTGCAGCTGCTGCATCTAATGGGTGCCCATCTCCTGCCAGATGTTGTGGCAGCACAGGGTGGACTTTGTGTGTTCTTTTGACGTGGCCTGGCTGTTTGCATTCACTCCCTCAAACAGAGTAACTGGCCAGATGATGATATAGCTGTGACTGCTGCCATGCCAATGTTTTGTTGCTGTAAACAGCAGTGTTGGTGTTATCTGCTTGGAAAAGCAGGATGGGTTTCTCTGCCTCAGCAGCTTTGGAAATTATTTTATTCCATTGTCAGCAAAGCTGGGACGTGAGTTAAGGACACTTTGGTGTATGCCCAAGCACTGAAATACTTCCCCACCCACTAAAAATGTACTGTGGAACCAAGGGTACAGGCAAACACTCAGAGCTGGGGGAGGCTGAGGGGCATTTTCATGGGGAAAAAAATGGGCCATAGTGAAGGATTTCAGAGAAGCTGGAATGTATCAGGGATCCAACAGGCTAAAGCACAATTTCTAGATTTCTTTATGAAAGGGGTAATGGAAAAAATAGAGTCAGGCACCAGGTTCCTTTAATAGCAATGGAATACACTGGGCAGTTGACAGGGGGAGAAACAAACCAGTGATGGAATATTTCTGATATCTGAGAAAAGAACCTATGGAAAAGATCAGTTGCTTTAAAAATCATCAGAAAAGTTAAGTTTGGCTCTTATCTAATAAAATCAAGCACTTGGGAGTTGGAGACCCCAAACAGACTGTTGCTGTTTTAAACTCATGTAAAGCAATAAGCAAGGAAGTGGAGAGTGAGTTGGAGGAAGCACCGTGAGAGACCGTGCATTACCTGGAGGCAGATCAAGAAAAGCAGCAAGGTTCTGCCTTTGGAGTCAGCTGCCTTCTTTTTTTGTTTGTTTTTTAAGAAACAAACCAACATTATAAAAGACCTCCCACTGTCTGGACCTCTGTGAAGACCAAACGTCTGCTGTGCAGGCTTTGGTAGTTGCCATCAGGGCAGGCTGCAATACCAGGAGGGGAAATTGCTTCCTGGGACCTGTTCAGTGGGAAATGATGTGTATGTAAGTGATCACCTGCCTGCACCCGAAAGAGCTGACAAAGATCACCTTCAGCCCTGTAGGTAGAGCTGTCTCATGTTGTTCTCCTCACACATTTATTTTGAATGTGTATATTGCATCCTACAGCTACAGAGAGGGGAGGTGAGATACTTCTCCCTGAAGCTCTGTGGTCTGTACCAGCAGTGGGTGGTTCAAACTCATGCTTCTTGTCTGCCTGCAAATCTTGCAGATCTTTCACCAGGTTTCACTGTTGGTAACTTTATCTGTCTTTAAGTCTCAAGATAATTTCCAATTCAGGCTTACTCATCGTTAGCTAAAAGCACTCTGCCTTTTTTTTCTACTCCTTTTTACCTTAATATCGTAACCTAGGATATTTAAAATTTCAGTCCAGGCAATCAAGGCTTTTGGCTCCTGTGGGCCTGAGCTGACAACCTGCTTAACCTGGTGGCTAAAGAAACAGGAGCTTCAAAGGTAGATGAAAATGTGAGGGTAGAAAAGGAAAAGAGGGTTACCTCCCAGCTACATGGCATTCATTCCCCCCACATAAACAGTTCTTTCTGCCAGGTTACCACACTTGAACTCTTCCCTAGAGGTACGATTGATTTGGGACATTAAGCTCCAGCTTTCAATGATGTGGTAATTATTTTTCTGGCTTTTAGCTGATGTCATCACCAGTTTCCTGTTGATCATCATGCTGTTTGTCATCAGCTTCAACCTCCTCCTTGGTGTGGTGAAGGTAAGTTCTCCACAAATGACATTTAGCTGCTGGCTGAGGCCTCTCTGAGTCAGGAGGTATGAGAGGGGGGGACCAGAGGATGTTCACTGAAAGTGCTGAGGTATGAACAGAAAAGCAGATAAATCTCTTTGCTCTTGTACAGAGGTGGAAGGTGACTGAGTTGCAGTCTCAGACTCACCTGCAAGGCTGCTGATTGCCAGATTCACCAAACCTGGGTGACCTTTCCATCAAGAGGATTTTTCATGTTAAGAAATGGAAATGTTATGATTTGGAAATGTCATTTTATTGCCTCATTTCCTTGCTCTTTGCAAATCAGACCCCGGGGAGGAACTGTAGCTCCCCTACCATACTGGGGATTAGTTTCCCATTTCAGGAGGAGAAGTGACCATGCATTAGTGTGGGGAGCCAGGTTTCTCTGCAGTGGTAAACTTGGGAGAGAGCTGAACGACAGCTCTGATGGGATCAAGTGCCAATGTCACGTGGTGAAAATTCACAGAAACTTTCCAAGGGGATGAAAAAACTAGATGTTATTGCACTTTGTTGTTTCTGAATCATTTGTCACCACAGTGAATGGAATTGGATGCAGAAATTCCAGGGAAGTATTTGTTCTTGGAGTACTTAACATGTGTCCTTTCAGGTACTGATAGCTGGTCTCATTCTCCCATTCAGAACAGCAACACCACAGAGTGGTCAGGCTTGGAAGGGACCTCTGAAGATCATCTAGTCCAACCCCCCTGCTAGAGCAGCATACCTACAATAGGTGATCAGGAACACGTACAGGCAGGTTTGGAACATCTCCAAATAACTGGCATTGTTTTTCTTTCTCAGAAGAGGGAACGTCTCCTGATTCCATTCCTTGGTCTTCAAGTCTTGGACTTTCTCCTCAGCCTCCTGACAATTTTCAGTTCCTACATAAAAGTCCCAGTGATCATGTCTGTGTCCTCCCTTAGACACATGGTAGGTAACATTTTGCTTCTGGGCTGGTTTTCTCTGTTGTCTATGGGATGGAGACCGATGAGCAATGTAGGAATAAAGAACCATTATCTTGGGCCATGGTACCTTATGGTGAGGTAGTTTCTCTGCTGACTGGAGGCAGGATGCAGTCCTTGGAGGCTAGAGGGTACACAAGGGTCCAGAGGAGAGCAACAAGGCTGGTGAAAGGACTAGAGGAAAAGTCTTATAGGGAGAGGTTGAGGATGTTGGGGTTGTTTAGCCTAGAGAAGAGGAGACTCAGGGGGGACCTCATCACTCTGTTCAGCTACCTGAAGGGAGGTTGGAGTCAGGTGGGGGCTGGGCTCTCCTCCCAGGCAACCAGTGACAGGACAAGAGGGCACAGCCTGAAGTTGCTCCAAGGGAGGTTTAGGTTGGATATCAGGAAGCACTTCCTCACGGAGAGGGTGGTTAGACATTGGAATAGACTTCCCAGGGAAGTGGTGGAGGCACCATCCCTGGATGTGTTCAAGGCAAGGCTGGATGTGGCACTTAGTGCCATGGTCTAGTTGGTGTGGTGGTGTTGGTCATAGGCTGGACTTGATGATCTTAAAGGTCTTTTCCAGCCTTGGGGATTCGGTGATTCTGTGATTCTGATTCTGAAGGCAAGCTAGTGACAGGTGGAACATGGTTCAGTTTCCCATGTCTGAAAATCTTTCCATTGACTTTATTTTCTGTCTCATGGCTTTGGGGAGGTTCTTCTGGGTGTGCCCATGTTAGAAACAGTTTGCTGGAGATTTGCTAGGAGTATCACTGCTCCAGCTAGAGGCCTCTTCTGTGGAGTTTGTATAAATCAGCCCAGTGAGATGGTTTGCTCGTTGTTTTGGCTGGTGTAAGTGAATTAAATAGCTTAGGCTGTCAGTGTGAGCAAAGCACAGGGCATGGAAAATGTGGCAAATCTACAGAAGTGATGCAGTCTTGTAATCATAACCAAACTCCTATTCTTCCCTTCTTGCAGCAGGGGCACTCAAAGATCCCTTTCCTGGCTCTGCAGCTGCTGGACTTCTGCCTGAGTATCCTCACCCTCTGCAGCTCTTACATGGAGGTCCCCACCTACCTCAGCCTCAAGTCTTCAGACAACACGGTAGGTTATGAGCAAGCTCAGCTCATTTTTTCATGCTGTGAACCCCCATGAAGCTTTTTTCAGTGGCTGTTAAGACTGAATAAACTTTCTCTGATCTCTATGGTATGCCCAGAACTTCTCTGTTTGATGACAAAAGAGGATTTTCCCTCTGTTCTCACCAACACTGTGTCCTTGACTGACAGCTTGCTGACGCACGTGTGTCTTAAAAGTTCACCTTGTTTTTCTTGTAAGTATCTTATGGATGCAAATTGCAGAGCAAAGTGATTTGGATAGAGGCTGCCTGCGTGCATTGAAAATGCATTGACTTTTCATCTTTATTAAACAGTCATACTTTTAGTTCTCATTTAAATAGTCTTGTGAAAATCTTTGTCAAAGGAGTGTAAACAGTAGGAGGAGAAAATTATCCCTGTACTCTTTTTGATGAGGAAAAGGTGGTGGCTTGTCCCACCTTCCTGAAGAAACTTGTTGAGATCTCCACCACTTTGATTCTGGTTTAGGAAACAAGCCTTTATGACTTAGACCTTCTCCCCTCTTTTCGCAGGGCTTTTTGCCAACCCTGGAGAAGTTACCAACAGAGGAATATGCCAAAGTGATGGTCACCTTCACCATTGCATTCATTGCTGTCCTCTTCCTGAAGGTAAATGGTCTGGTGAGGCTGAAATGAAGCTCTCTTGCCAGGGGAAGAGAAGGAACTGGTTTTATCTCTCTCTCAAATCTGCCAGGGCATTGGAAAGCCTTGTTGGTCTCTCCTTGGGCATAAAAGGAGTGATGCCTCAGTGTAGTGTCTAAGGGAAGCCTAACATTCCAACTACTGGTTTTATGCATCAGCAGATGCAAATTATAAAGTAAAATCTCTCTTATATCCAGAAATGATTACTGCCCATTCATCTCTAGATGGGTAAGATGTTTGAAAAGAAATCGAGGAAACTCTTTTGCTATTGTGTGCCAAAATAAATTAGATCATTAAGCAGCAGTTTAGATCTTCCACTTGGATGAGTCGCTGTATCCGTGCTGATGTAAGCAGAGTTGTGCACACTGGTAGCCTGATATTTAATTAAAACCCATGAGCTGCTAAATCCTGCTTACATCTCAGAAAACTCCACTGTGAGATGGTTTCTATTCTTCTTGCTTCAATGGATTAGAGAACAGATTTTTCGCTGAGGGGTTTCAGACCATCTAAGAAAACCAGATCTTTCCAGGTACTTGAGCAGGTTCTGTCGCAGTGAAAAATGCGACTTTTTAGTTGGAAAGATTTTTTTATTTAGATTCTTCCCAGGTAGCCAGACAAGCCAGGCTGGAGTGGAGTGTCTGACTGCACAGCACACATTACTTTAGCATATCTTTCTATATTTGCATAAGCTGTGCAGTAGGAGTGGAGATAACTCTGAAACCCAGCTGGCAGTGTGGGTCTTCAGCAGAAATCTCACTGACCTGGCAAATTGATTGATTTGGATTTTCCACAGGGTTAGCTACAGGACTGCTTAGCTTGCAATGACTTCTTGAGCTGGAGTTTGTAAGAGGAGAGAGGGGTGAGGATCATTAAAAAACCAACCAAACAACAACAAAGGACAGGCACAAGTACTCCTTAGTCTCTAAACTCCCCAAAACAAGCAATTAGGAACCCCTAAGTGTAGATACTTCCTGAGAATCCCTCCTCTCTTCCATCTGTAGTAAACCACTTGCATGAGAGTGTTCCTTCCAAATGATAAAGATCTGATGAGAAATGTGCCAACAACATGAAAAGCTTTAGACCTATAAAGGCCATTTGGCCAGTTCAGGGCCCATTGGTTTCAATTTGGAATGCCCACACCAAGGTAGTATCTAAATGTGTTGGACTAGCCCAGGATCTTTTGCATAAATTGACTTAATGACCCATCACAAGCATTTAGTGCACTCGGACTAAAATGTTGTTTCTGTGGATCCAGGGCTGTTTGCCTGCCAACTTGCAGTTACTGTGCCCAAATCTGCATCCCACACTGTAGCATAATTAAGCCAGAAGGTGGACTGGCAGATGGAGAAGAGATGGGGCACCTGCCTCACTGAACACCTCTGCCCATGACCTCAGATGAAACCTGCAAGACTTTGCTCACCCTTTGAGGAAAGATTTCTCTGACAATGCTGGGGGTGGTACTGCTCCTCTCCCTCCTTTCTGTCAGATAACACCACCCTCTGCAGGGACCCTGTCCTGTGGCAACAGGGAAGTCTCTCTGTGCAACTTCACAGCTCCTTACCAGAGTGACAACATGTTTATTTCTAGAGCCCAAGTGGTGATACCATCAGTTGTTCAAGTCTAAGTTCCCTGGAGATGCAAAGTATTCAGAGGGCAGGGCAAGTGAAGCACCATGAGGGCAGTCTCCCTTGCTGATCTGTGTAGCCACAAATAATCTTTATCTTCCCTCAGCATCACAAAGTCCTCCCCCTCCACCACCACCATGATAAGAATGCAGAAGCCAAGGGTGAATAAAACATTTCTGATGGGAAATGAATGGAAGGGTTTAACATATTTTCTTCTGAAGCAGCTCACTTCCTGACCTGGAGGACAAGCTTCCCACCCACTTATAATGTCAATGGCCACTGGAGAAGTTTTCCCTCTTCAATTCAGAGAGGAGAAGGGTGTCCTACAGTGGCTCTTGAGGGTTTGAGGTTTGATGATCCCAAGGTCACTGGCTGCCTTTACATAACCTGCATGTACTAATGCATTCTGCTTGAACTTGCTATTGCTTGCAACAGTCTCTGAAGTCAGCTTCATTGAATTAGGTGCAGATACTGGGTTGGCACTCCAGCAAACTCTTCCAGAGTCAAGATTTTTCTAAATTTATTGGGGTTTCTTTCGTGGATGAGTGGAGGTTTTTGTACAGTTTATACGATGGCTTCAGTGTCTTACATGTTTGCTCTCTCTGTGAAGAGGCTTTTGGAAGGGGGAAGGTTTTTGCAGTATTCCCTAAAGGTGGTCAAAGTTTGGATTTACCTCCTCATCTCTGGAAGTTTGTTTGAGAGATGGATTCCTTCAACTCAGATACTTCATTCCTTTTTCTCATTCTTTGCCTTGGCTTTGTGTCAAGACAAACAGTCCTCATTGTTCTAGGAAATGCTCAGCTACATTGCTTGCTCCTGGGCCAGACAACTCCCTATGTTGCTTTGAAAATGCCAACTGTTTTTAAAGTAGAGCCTAAGGCCAATAAAAACAAGAGGCACACGACTTCGCCTCGCTGCACAGAGTAGAGAAAATATTTATTTAATATGGGATGTTTCACAGGCCTTGCTTATTTTCTTGTGCCACAATCCGTCAATCGATCCATTTTTCTCAGAAAAGCTCTATTTATTGCATCTCATAACTCCAGGAGGTGCAAGGCAGTCTTGTCAGAAAAGTGTAAGTATTGCAAGTATAGGATTTTGTTGAGCAAGCTGACCTTTCAGGTCAGTCCTAGTTGACCAGGGAGCCTTGGATCTCTAGGAGGTGGATGTTGTGCCCAAGGTGCTTTTCTGAGACAACCAAAATTGATATCCTGCTCAGAAAAATCACGTGAAAGACTTGCTTTCCCTTCCTACCTGATGACATTGTGTCCTCAGATGTCTGAAGTATGTGCTTTATGTTTAAATAGTATTACTAGATCTATTGACTTTCCACACCAGTGTTCCAAATAGCTGGAGTTGTCACCTTTCTAGTGAAGGAACCTGATCTAGTTGGAGGTGTCCCTGGCCACGCAGGGGTATTGGAACTAGATGGTCTTTAAGATCCCTTCCAACTCAAACTATTCTATGGAACAAGAGAGACTGATTTAAGGCCCTGGGACACATGGCCCCAAGCTTCTGCCTCTGGAGAAGAGAGTAGGACAATAGCAGGCTGGTGGCAAAAGTGGAAAGGCTCTTGTTGACTTGCAGTGCAGCAGCAGACTCTCCTTTCTCTTTCGTTTTCAGGCCTGTATGTTCAAATGTGTCCTGAGCTGCTTTAAGTATATTAAAGCCAGCAAGAGGCAGGAGGTGAAAGCTGACCCACAAGCAGTTGAAAAGGTAAGTAAACATTGCTTCTGATTTACACCTTGAAAAGGCTTGGTTTAGGCTGGTGAGATGCATAGTCCACAGGAGAAGGACTTGGAGGTGACAGTGAATGAGAAACTCAACATGAGCTGGCACTGTGCACTGGAACCCAGAAACCACCCATGTCCTGGGCTGCATCCCCAGCAGTGTGGGCAGCAGGTAAAGGCAGAGGATTGTTCCCCTTTACTTGGCTCTCATGAGACCCCACCTGGAGAACCTTGTCCAATTCTAGAGCCCCCAACATAAGAAGAACATGGAGCTCCTGGAGAGAGTCCAGAGGAGGCCACAAAATGATCCAAGGGCTGGAGCAACTCTGCTCTGGAGACAGGCTGAGAGAGTTGGGGTTGTTCAGCCTGGAGAAGAGAAGGCTCCAGGGAGACCTCAGAGCACCTTCCAGTGCCTGAAGGGGCTCCAGGAAAGCTGGGCAGGGACTTTGGACAAGGGCTTGTAGTGAGGGGACAAGGGGGAATGGATTAAAGCTGGAAGAGGGGAGATTTAGGTTAGACATTAGGAAGAAATTCTTCACCATGAGGGTAGTAAGGCACTGGCCCAGGTTGCCCAGAGAAACTGTGGCTGCCCCATCCCTGGAAGTGTTCAAGGGCAGGTTGGATGGAGCTTGGAGCAACCTGGTCTAGTGGGAGGTGTCCCTGCCCAAGCAGGTGGGTTGGAACTAGTGATCATTAAGGTCTCTTCCAACTCAAACTGTCCTATGATGACAATCCTTACTTTTGCATCTTTGATGGTATGAGAGAGAGTTCAACCCTTCAAAGGTGCATCAACACCTCCTAATAATCACTTTCCAGTTACATTATATTCCTTTAATCTCTAGTTTTGTATAAAATCTTTCAAAATTAATGGTAACAGCAAGGAACCTGAAACGCAGACTTCAGACAAAGCAGGTAAGTGAGAATATATCACTTGTATTCTCTGATCCAGAGATGTTTATAATTTCAGTTTCTGTTTCTGTGCCTCTCAGTGCTACCCTTGTTTAAAATTAAGTTTGTCTTCACCTCTCACTGGATCAATGTCTGAGAGCCTTGGTGCATCACCCTTCATCTTAACAGTTTGCTAAATAATGAATATCACTGTCCTCCCTTAGATTACTGATGATCTCTTTAATAGTAACACCCAGGTGCTCTGACACCATGGGAAGATACTGAAGACCTTCCAAAAATAAGAAATACTGTAAAGATGGATGAGAAGTAAAAGAGGAAGGATATGGAATGCTAAGTGCAGATAGGAGTCTTGTTAGAACTTGGCAAATATGATGAGCCTTGTCTTGCCAGCAGTGTGTGCCTCTGCTGTGCTTGCATCATGGATCTGAGCTTAGCTGCTTTGGCTAGGCAACAGGGCCTCTGTTCTGGACATTAAAGAGCCTTAGTCCATTTATTGCAACCATTCTTTGGGAGCAGGAGGTGGGACTGGCAGCAAAGTGGTTATAAAGCACTGCAGAACTCTAACTCTTCTGGATTTCTGCCCTTTATGTCTTACAGCCCTGATGGTTCTTCTACCCTGTTCTGAACTTGGGAGAAAAACACACCCCAAATCAAATCCACTTATTGTGATCCCCAGAGCATAACTAATGGTCTTCTCTTTCAGGCTATGCTGCCATCTTATGAGGAAGCCTTAGAGTTGCCTTCCAAGGAATCCCCGCCGCCCTATGTAGCAATCTAAGCTCCACTCATGGAGAGAAGAAGACAACTGTATTGCTGTTGGTGCCTCTTACCCCTTCTGTCAGACAGTCAGCCTCACTGAGAAATCCTTTCCTTATAGCAGAATCGTGCTTCTTACAACCCAGCTCACTTTATGAGCCTACAAAGAGTGAAGGTGAACCACTGGAGCTGGTGCCTTGTTCTAGGCTGGTGGCTTTGACTTGGCACTACCAAGCTGCAGTACTAACTTTGATAAAGGTGGCACCAGACTCCCCAGAGGTTCCCATCACTGGCCTCTGGCATCTGGCTAACAAGAAATGTAGGCACTGGCCTGACCCCCTTGTCAGGCTCACTTTATGCCAGCAAGATGCTGTTTCTCATCTGTCTCACATCTAACTCAGCAGCTGAGACATTTAGGAAGTAGAATGGGGGGGAAATGGACAGGAACCTTTTGGCTGAGCTAGTCCAACCCTGAAACTATGCCAACCAGCACGGTGTAATGAGGACCCTACAGGAAAGGGAGCAGCAAAAGAATGAAGATTTCAAATGAACTGTGATGCAGATCTCATCCTGTCTGCTTGTGGTGATGATCAATAGTGTGCACTTCAGAATATGCAACGTGCTGGGATTGTCACAGTGTCACTCTGCTGATTTATACCTGAGTGTTTGCATTTTTTTATTATTATTATTATTTTGCTTTTAGCGTGACTTGAAAGAGGAGTTTCCATTAAAAAAACCTGTTAATGGCTTCAATACTTTGCTGTCTGGTTTCTGAGTGATGCTGTCCTTGCTGCCTGAAGTATGTGGCAAGGAAGCAATAGTTTGCTTTCAAAAAAATGCATTGGCAAAAATGGTACTTCAGCCTTAACCTCATGTTATCTCATGTCTGTACTGCTCACAGAGGAAAAAATGGCATTTCTAACACCCATCCTGCCAATTTCAGCTAAAAATCTAGCTTGTTCCCTCCTCTTGTACATTATTACTAGTGCTAAAGGTCCTGCTTTCTGTGGCATTTTGACAACTGACTCTGATTGCACAGGTCAGTCCCTGTAGATGTTAAGTGAACAGTGTTGCTGCTGGCAGATAAAAGGCATCTGGAATTTAACATCTGCTCACCTTTTTGGATTGTTGCCTGCTTTTTGAAACAACTCAGTAGGAAAGTGTAATTTGCTCAGTGATAACTATTCCAGCATCATCCACAGTGTGGACCACAGCTTGGGGTCTGTGTTCTGCTCAGAAACAAAACAAAACAACAAGCTTCAGTGGAAGATTTGCATAAATGTAAGAAATGTCAGTGGTGCCCCCTGTTCTTTTCACTGGATGTATATTTATGGATATGGGGATGAAGATAATTATCTTGGTCATACACTTTGAAGCTGGTTTTCTCATCACTGAAGAGGGAAGATGACTCTCTTTCTTCATGCTTCATCTCCCTTGTTCTGAGGACCATGGAAGAACAACCATGAAGTCTGGAAGGGTGTATCACAATGACATCTTAATGTCTCCAGTGCTTTTAACTATGCTTAAAATCACTCACAAAAGTACAAACCCCTCAAATTCTTCCAACAGAAAAGAAGTTTTCTGACCTTACAGATCTGGCAAATCTGTAAGTGTGACCAAAGAGCAAGATCAACCCAAAATTCAACCAGAAAACATTGCAAAAGCACAAGAAGAGCCCAGCTTCTTGCATCAAGGTCCTGCCCACTCTCTTGCTTAATTAGGTGTCAGCACTGTTGGTCTTGAAGACCAGGCTGGATGCTGAAACTGTCTGCTTCCCTACCTGGCCACCTTGGTTGCAGTGCTCAAAGGCAGGTCTGAAGGAGGCCACAGGGTGGACTACCTTGATGGAACTTCTTTCTCTGTTAGTTTAGGGAGCCATTTGGAAGCACAGTCCTTCCCTTAGGATTCCTTGTCAGAGTCTGTAGGCGCCAAAATGGTGTGTGACAACCATCACACCACGGGGACACCTTCACCAGGCTTCACCCTGACCTTCCACTAGCCAGGACTGACCAAAAGCCATGGATTTTTTTCGCCCAGAATATCATTAGGAGAAATGCTGGCAGTCCATTTGGCTTCTAAACCAGAAGAGGGTTCCTCAATGTGATCCACCTAAATTCTGTTAAAAATCCTTTTCCATCTCTTTAAAGGGCTCAAATTGTACCTCTAATTAAATTCCCATTAATAATGCTCTTGGCTGTTCAGTTACCACAGCAGGGTTAACCAGTCCCTAAGCTTCTTGGTTTAATTGACTTTAATAATAGACCTAAAGTATGTTCAACACATCTCTTGCAGAGAAGGGGTTTGTTTCAATGTATGAGGAGTCAAGTCTTTGGGCACACACATGATCTTCTGAATGAACCTGATGTTTCCTGGCTCTTAGCAAGCCAGATGATCCTTCTGCTTCACATAGTGTTTTTCTCTCCAGGGATCAAAATAGTTTCCTGTGAAAGCCTGGCTCAAAAAAATCTAATAAAATGTATAGATTGATTGTGAGTTTCCAGCCAGGTCAGGGGCTGAGTTCTAGACAGGAAGTGGTTTTGGTTTTCTGAAATGTTAGATGGTTTGGCCAACACAAACTGAACACAAGCTGTCCCCAGCCTGTTAATAAGTCAGACGATGGCACTATCAATACTGGTTTTGAGACTGATAAAAGACTCTTTTTCATATGCTACTGTTATAATGTTTTTTCTTCTCTGAACTGATTTATGGATACGTGTCTCTCCAATATAGGCTGAGAACCAATTTACACAAATATGCTTAATGCTGCTCCACACATTGCTTTTTTTTTTTTTTTTCCTTCCAATGCACAGCAGAAATGAGCAGGAATTCTTTAATATAGAGACTAGATGGAGCTGATGATATCAGAACTGGAAGAACAGGAAGGTAAGAGGGACTTGACCACCTCTAGAAGCAGCAGTATATCTCATGGAGGTGGAGATGCTCTAGGACTCTGCAGCTGGAGCATGTCCAGAGAAAGTCAACAAAGAAGGGCAATGGAGCTGGGGAAGGGTCTGGAGCACAAGTCTCCTGAGGAGTGGCTGAGGGACCTGGGGGTGTTCAGCCTGGAGAAAAGGAGGCTGAGGGGAGACCTTCTCACTCTCTGCAACTGCCTGAGAGGAGGTTGGAGCAAGGAAGCGTCAATCTCTTCTCCCAAGGAACAAGTGATAGAACAAGAGGAAATGGCCTCAGGTTGTGCCAAGGGAGGTTTACCTTGAATATTTGGAACAAATTCTTCTCCAAAAGAAGGAACACCCAGGGCAGTGGTGGAGTCCCCATCCCTGGAGGGATTTCAAAGCCGTGTAGATGTGGCGCTGAGGGACATGGTTTAGTGGTGGCCTTGGCAGTGCTGAGTTAATGGTTGGACTCAATGATCTTAAAGGTCTTTTCCAACCCAAATGGTTCTATGATTGTATTTATGACTCCAGACATGCCCATTAGGTTATGACTGACTGTGGCTTCTTCCCCCTATTTGACCCGGAGCAAAAGCTCCAGTGGAAAAAGGGCCTTTTGCTTGGAGTGTTTGTGTCTTGCTTTGAGATCTTCTGCTTTAATTTCTTGTTCTTCTCTAGAACAAGGTGCTCCTGCCTTCAGTTGGAGGAGAAATGGCTCTAATTCTGCTCTGAAAAATGAAAAAAACAAACACACTTCACTAGTCTCCTTATTCCACAGAAAGGGAAACTGAGGTAAGAAGGGAAAGGGAATATCATGGTTTCAAGCTGGAAGAGGTGAGATTGAGGTTAGACATGAGGAGGAAATTCTTTAGTGTGAGGGTGGTGAGACATTGGAACAGGTTGCCCAGGGAGATCGTGAAAACCCCATCCCTGGAAGTGTTGAAGGGCAGGTTGGATGGGGCTTGGAGCAACCTGGTCTGGTGGGAGGTGTCCCTGCCCATGCAGGGGGCTGGATCTAGATGATCTTTAAGATCCCTTCCAACCCAGACCATCCTATGGTCTAAATAAAGCCCCAGTGACTCCCTGTGGGTGGTCCTCGTGGCTGGGGGAGATGGGGCTGTACTCTGTGCCATTGCAGAAGTATTTTGTTTTGTTGGCACAGGGCAGCCCTCCCTGAGGCTCCTTCCCTCAGGCTTGGGATGGTCCCAATGAGACAATCTTGCAAACCCCAGTTCTGTGCTGTCATTGCTCCTGTGCACCACTCTCAGCCTTTTAGTCAAACATTTGAGAAACCTCCCCACTGATGGGAAGTGTTTTCTGGTGAAGGTAACCAGCACGGGTTGCTCCAGCAATTCATGCCACACCTTTTTATAAGAGATTCTGTGACGTGGACACTGAGTAAAATTTCTGGTTCTGCAAAGTCTCCTGGATGTTAAACAGGACCAGGGCTGGCAGAAAATACAGTGTCAGTAAAGCCTGAGGAGCACCGGAAGCCTTTTTCTGGTGCTGGCTTCTTTCAGACTTTGAAATGGCATCTGGAAACATGATGGAGATGCTGGCACCTTGGCAAAAATAATGCAATAGGAACAACAGTTCCCAAACCCAGCATCCACTATGATGGAAATGTCTCTCATATCCTAAGGGTATTCTGATGTCCATGAGTGGGTATAAATAGACCTTGAAGAGGGCAAAGACAGCAACTTGGCAGCATTCCCTGGCATCTCCTGGAGCTGATGTAAGCCAATGTGCTTCCTGGCCCTGGAGTGGTGGAGGGAATCCTGGCTGATGGATGTGTGGCATTGCTCCAAGAGCCTGTCACTGCAGACTGCCCTGCACCACAGGGACCCTGCTGCCTTGCTTGGTTTTCTTGCTGCTTTGGTTCCTGCCAATTTGAATGACTCCTACAAACCTTCCAGAATCCAGACCCTGGAGCCTGGGACAGGCACTATTATAACTCCATAAATCAAACATGATGAAAAAGACAGGCTTTACTTTAGCTTTCTTGCAGACAGTTCATTAAGGTAATTACTCACTTGTGTCAGTCAAATTAAGTCACTGCAACTGCTGTCCCCTGTGGTGAGCCCAGAACGACAGAAAGTGGCTGTGTGGTCATGCATCAACCCAAACCCTTTTGGTGCCCTGTCCTTTCCATCTGAGCACTCATCCATCAGGCCAGACCCTCACAGAGTCTTGCTGAGGATCCTGCTCATCCCTGTGTCTGCCTACAGGAGTTTTGTAACATTTCTACTAGTGAAAGCTATTTTACAAAGATGTTCCTCTTCTTGGATGACCCCAGAGTGTTCGTTCCTACATCGTCTACCCTGGACCCTTTGTATGGTTTGCCTTGATCCAGCTGGTCTCTTGGCTCATTCACCTTGGAGAAAAATAGCTGCCCACATGGTGACCTTCATCATTACAAATGGTTTTATGCTGTTGTTTCATTTAATCTGTTTAGTAGGACAGACTGAAGGACTTCTGGGCCAGGCCAGCGTTGTTGGTGGCACGGTACAGAGGGACAAGTCAAGGCATGGAGAGAGGACATGAGCTGCCCCAAGCTCTTCAGGTGGCCAGCAGGAGAGCCAGGAAAAGAGCCCGGGAGGCAACTTCAGTCCCAGGGGAAAGATGTGGGCAAGGTTAACATGGCAAATAAAAAAGGATCCCTCTGAAATAAATGTGACCCATAAAATACATAAACATTGCCCAGCCATAAACAGCATTTACTATTTACAGCATCAGAGCACGAGGATATTTGCCAGCTAGTTGCAACTTCAAGGATAACCAGCAGTTGTTTTGATCCCACCTTGTCAGAAGGGTTGTATCTGAAACCATTCACTTCTCCCCAGTCTTCCACCCTTTATACCTTTATTATTTTATGCTTTGCACTGATCCCTCTGGTGTAAATGCCACTTTTGCAATAAAGCAGTGGTGCAGTAAATCTCCTTTCTGGTCATGAAGAAGGCTGGGAGGGACTCCACCATCCTCTGCAACAAACTGAAGTAGAAACACCCCGGGGATACAACACAAGAATTGGAGCTTTGACTAAATGGCAGCTTTTGTCACCGTTTTGCTGAGAATTTGAGAAATGAAGGCTGTGAATCCAGCTCAGAAACACTCACCTGGGAATGTCAAAGGAAGCCTGAAAAGGAGAAAAAAAAATCACTGAGCATTTTGCTAAACCTTGGAGTTTTCTGGTGACTGGAGGGCAAGAAAGCTGTGTTTACTCCAATTAATAGGTTTGTTTAGAATCAAATAAAATCAACAGTAAACTGCTCAGGATTTGGCTGCTTGTCCCTTCCCAGCCCTCTTCTTGCTCTGCTGCCTCAACTAGCGTGACGGAGCCACAGCTCCAGCTCCCTCCTAAGAAGTATTTATGTTCCAGGGCTACAAACACTACACCTTTTTTCTTTTTCTTTTTCTTTTGTTTTTTTTTTTTTAAGAAAATCCAATATTTTAAGTGCCTTCAGCTTGAACTCTACTGGAGGTCCGGAAATGTCTTGAGATCCCTGAGGTCTGATTTTCTTTTCTCACACACAAAACCTTCACTTTCTCCTGGGTCATTTACATGGAAGTGCCCTGGAGGGACTGATTCGTTTTGATTTGATCCTTTTGGTTTGTTGCAGTGTGAAATTTATGCAAAAATATTAACTGTAATAATGCCATGTTTATTGGCAATATGTAAACATAAAACTAAAATACCGTTTTAAAATAAAACCGGAGCAAAAGAAATTGGAGAAGTAAAAAACCAAATCAAAGCCAAGCATGTCTGCACTATTGAAACTAAAATGTCATTTTTCTTGACTTTTCCTATCCAATCTACATTCCTGTTAAGTGTTTTGCATATAGTGATAAAGAATCTGCATTTATCTAGTTTATGCCATCAGACTTGTTTGTCTTATGACAAATGAGGAGTTACCATCTCTCCCAGTTGTAGTTCTGCCCATATGCTTTTTGATACTTTTAGTACTTTTAAACTGGGCTTTGCTCTCTCCTGGCCCACCCTCAGGCTGGCAGATTTGACAATCCAAGGAAGGCATCCAGCAGAGTGGTATTTTAGCATTGGGATTTTACAAACCAAGAAAAGGTTGTTAGAAAAACAAGGGAGGACCCAAAGGACTCTGCAGCACAATGAGCAAACCATGAATCTGTTTGGGGCATCACCCAAAGTTCTGAGGCACCAGCCACCACAGGAAAACCTGTCTTGTCTGGGTGCAGAGGATGATGCTTTCTTGATGGGTTAGACTGGGAAGGACAAGCTGCATCTCCTGACTTCCCATTGGACTCTTTTCCAGCCCTGATCCAAGGAAGTTGGGGTTGTTCAGCCTGGAGAAGAAAAGGCTCCAGGGAGACCTTAGAGCACCTTCCAGTGCCTGAAGGGGCTCCAAGAAAGCTGGGGAGTGATTTTGGACAAGGGCTTGTAGCAACAGGATGAGGGGGAATGGTTTCAAGGGGAGGGGAGATTGAGATTGGAGATTAGGAAGCAATTATTGAGTGTGAGGGTGGTGAGACACTGGAAGAGGTTTCCCAGGGAAGCTGTGGCTGCCCTATCACTGAAAGTGTTGAAGGGCAGGTTGGATGGGGCTTGGAGCAACCTGGTCTGGTGGGAGGTGTCCCTGCCCATGGCAGGGGTGTTGAAACTAGATAATCTTTAAGGTCCTTTCTAACCCAAACAGTTCTATAAGTCTATGATTTTCCTGGGCCTGACTGCCTTTGGGAAGCTGGTCGTTTAAGTTCAGCCTCATTCACTTAGAGGCAGAAGCCATGGCTGCAGTTGGGCTGTGTTGGTTGGTAGGGCAGTGCAGAGCCCCTCGAAGCACTTCCAGTGTTAGTATTTTCTGGCTGAAGTCTCCCAGCAGGCTCAGCACTCTGGCAGTGAGCTTCATGCTGCCATGTCATTAAACATGTCACATCCATGCTGGGACATCCAGACACTGAAGCTTAGTGTGGACAGGCTCATCCATCCGAGCCAATGGACAACGGGCATCAGCAACCATGGACTCACACCAGTGATGACAAGCTGGGCCCAGCAGCTCCAGCCCCTCTTCCCATCTGCTGGTGGGAGCACGGAGGCTGCAGCCATCAGCAAAGGGCTTTTACCCATAGTGCTGGTGGAGCAGAGCAGAACATCCCATCATGTATGCAAGATTTCACAAAAAAATTGCATTCATCTCCTCCATCCTCAGAATAGTCCCAATGGTCATAATATGAACAGAGACGTGGAGAGCAAGGAACCAGGGTGCAAACCCAGTTCAGGTGTTGTCTCTATCACCTTCTTTGCCTCAATACAAAACATCTACATGCCTTTTGTCCTCCATCTGCACTCAGATAATAATAGAATGGGACTGTTTGGGGAAAAAACTCCCTGACTATGCACAAGAATTTCCTACCAGTATGAAGCATTTTATTTCAGCAGGAGCAAGGTGGGACCAGGATCTTCTGCTGACCATCCAGCAGAAGAAGGAAAGAGGGGATCTGGTATTTAAAACAAGCATTTTTGTTATAGTAAGGAGACATGGAGCTGAATGTGTTGGAGGAAGAGGCAGGCCTTCCTTGTGCCAGGACACATGAAGCCCACAACATCAGCTCTGCAGAATGGCAGGGCTGCTCTGGGGCCAGCCCAAGCTGTTAATGGTTTGCCTGTTTATGTTGCAAGCAGGCTGGGGAAGAGCTTTAAATGCATATTTTCCCCTTGAAATATTGACTCCAGTGTTTTCATTTTTGGAGGCCTGGGGAAAAATTATGTTTCATATTTTATAAATAAATACTGCTTTTACAGAGGTATAAATGCAGACCTATAGTACCCGCACACCTTTGCCTCTTGCCTTATTTTCAAGGCTTTAATGTTGCTTGTGTGTCACAACCTCTGCTAGTGAAAATATTCACCTGAAACGTATTTATCTTTCTTTGCTAATTAACAGCAAAATGACACAGAGAAACTTTATATTTTCCTCAGCAAGAACAGCCATAGAGACTTCATTTACGGAGGGCTCTGAATGATCCCTATTCATGGTACTCAAGTACTGTCTGCACCAAAAGATCCTTGTATGCAGGGCAGAGAGGAGAAACCCCACTGTAGACAGAGCTGGAGGTAAAATCTCCCCCATTTTATGCTTTTATTTCACATTGTTCCCTAATAGTTGTAAATGTGTGGGTGTAGCTGTTCTGTATATTTGGGGAGCAAATGTACCTGTGTGGATATAAGCACACAAAGGTATTGGGGAAAGTGTTTATATATATTAGCACTCATCTAAATCTGAACATAGATAAACATATCCATGAAAAGCATGCATGGAGGGGTGCTGTGTGTCTGGATGTATGTGCACACTTCCATATTTTTATGATAGAATGCCAGTTTGGAAGGGACCTCAAGGACCATCTGGTCTAATCTTTCTAGCTAATAACACAGTCTCAATGAGATGGCCCAGCTCTGTCAAGCTGAGTCTTTAAACTGTCCAATGTAGGGGAATCCCCCACTTCCCTTGGGAGATTATCCCAATGTCTAACTGTTCTCATGGTGAAAAATTTTCTTCAGGAGCCCAATCAGAAGCTCCCCAGGATTGACTTCTACCCATTATTCCTTGTCTTTTCCACGGGACTCCTTGTAAAAAGGGAATCTCCATCTTCTTGGTAGCCACTACATACATAAACACACACATGTAATCATGTTTATGTGTGTGTACAGTCACGTGTGTATCTATCTATGCATCCACTCCCAGGCACAAGCATTTCTAGATCAAGGTTTTATACCAGGCTCTTTGGGCATGCTCATGTCTACAAGGTCTGCGTGTGTTTTCTATCTTACTCCATGATCATAATCTGCAATTTCCACATCCTGCATGGTAGCTCTTCTAATCCTAGGGGCTCTGAAATAACAGGCAAATAAAATAAGATGCCACCAAACTCGGAATAGGGCCTCAAGGACATAAATAGGTTAAATGGAGCAAATCTCATCTCGGGTATTTGCTCCTTCTGGTTAAAAATGTCCAGCTAGCTGGAACCTGTGGTTGATGGTGTGCATCTGGGAAGATATCAGTGGGACAAACCCATGCTGATTTTGGATGAGAACATGGCTATCTTTTAATATTTTCATTAACCCTTTTAATGTTGAAAGAGTTAAGACTAGCTTGGCAACTTCTCTAAGGACGGGTCCTTTTTTTTTTTTTTTCTAATCAAAGAGTCTTTCTCCACAGGAGCTCAGTCTGTATTGAAGCACTTTTGGAGTGAAGAGTGACTCTGGATAAGGGGAGAGAAACTGGGCTTTGAATTGAAGGAAGTTTGCCAATGCACTGCACCAACACAATGCAGATTAATTGGAAGAATGCTCCAAGGGTGTGCAGCTGGAAAGGTGAGTGAAGACAAATCCATCAGAGGTGAAGGGCTTTAATCAACTGACAAAAGTGTTATTCAGTCGTTAAAGAATAGAAAATAGATGCACTGCTTTGTGATAAACCCCTTATTAAATTCATCTTACTCGGGTACCAAATCTCCCTGCTGCTCTTCCATAAAGAAAACACTGGATTTCTGCTCACTTGCAGCAGCATCAGTCTTTGTTGATTTAGATCATTGGCTTTTTGTGGCAGGAGCTACATCTCCCTCATGTGTACAGAGCTGAACGTTACGCTGTAAAAAATAAATCAGACTTCTAATCTGTCTGTCTGTCCAGAGGATCTTGTCTACCTATTTATCTAGTTTAGGCTGCTGGGTTCTTTCTTTCCCTCTCTGCTCTCCTGCACCGGGCACAGCATCATAGAGAAGTAACTGTTTCACACAGGAAGAAACTTGCTCTGTATCCTTCACCCGTGCCTGCCCAAACCTCACTCTTCTCTTCCTCTCCCCTCCTCCTGCAATTCTCCTGCAGATGAAGCCAAGGAAGCCCAGTCCCCCGGGTCCCACAGGCTGGTTCCCACCTCTGCTCTTGGCAAATGCAGGGACTGGGAGTTGATTTATGTGATGCTGTTCCAATCCCCCCTCCCTGAGCTCTGCTGGAGGAAGGACACAGCCTGACACACCACAGACCAGGATTTGCAGATGGGAGCTGGTGATTGACAGGTTAACCCCAGTTCCCCAGGGCTGGTTTCACTGGTCCCACTGTAACGGTCCCAGATTCCCCACATACCACGGCCCTTGTGGGTCCCTTTACAGCTTCCCATCTCCTCCGCCAGCAATGAAGCCATTGTGGAGGGGATGGGGGCTGGCAGGGCTTGGACATCCTCCTCCTCCCCACCTTTGGGCAATATTTTCTCCTCACCCTTCTTGCTGGTCCCTCTCCCCTCAGTGCCCCCCCGGCCCCTCACACGTGTCAGGGGCTGGCCCCAGGCCTCCCCGAGGACAGGCAGGTTAATACCTCTGGGCCAAGGCTCTTGCTCACCACTCTGCATCCAGCCTCCAGCTCCTCCACAGCCATGGACAGGATTTTCTCTGCCTTGCTGCTCTCTTTGCTGCTTCTCCTCCAGGGCTATGGAGTTTGTGGGGCATCTCCACAGCCGAGAGGTAAGCGGGGAGCTCAGCGGTGGGACGTGCGGTGTCAGCCCTCTACCTCCCTGCCACCAGCCTGCGTGGGGACTGGGAAGGAGATGAAGGAAGAAGAAAGACCCAACATCAGTCAGGGAAGCGAAGGAGCTTTCTCAAGTATTTTCCCAAGGCAGCAAAGCTTGGAGATGTGTTTGCTTCTGCCCGTTACGCTGCTTTAAAGAAGTAGTGGGAGGTCTGCGCAGAGGCACAGCAAAGCTGCCTCAGGTCAGCCCCAACCCCAGCAGCCTCAGGGCTGGCAGCTTTGGGCCAGAGCAGGCCTGGGCAGGACTTGGGCTTTCCTCTGCCTTCCCAAACTGCTTCTCCTCTTCACAGGTCTGCATAGGGTGGGTTTTGCTGGGAGCTGGAGGTGGAGTTGGCTGGACACCCCAAGCTCTGGTTAACCTTAGCGAGCAGGAAATTCTGGGTCAGGTTGCTGAGGATGGGCTTTTCCTCGGTTTTACTTCATCCATCCCTGAGCAAAATCCTGCTCAGTTTGTCTTCCCAGATGGGAGCAGAGCTGCCTGCTCTTCAGGTTGCAGGGTCTCTAACTCCAAGTCAGCAAGTGCTGAGCAGGAAGGGAAGGACTGGAGGGGCTGGTAGCAAGGAACCATCTCTCCTCTGCCAGGGGCAGGATGCTGCCAGAGCTCCAGCCAGCCTGGGGAGCTCAGGAGAGGTTGCCAAGCCAAAAGTTACTGCTGGGTTTTTAAAATCTTTTAATGATTTTATGATTATGTAAAATGCACATACCCAGGCAGACTGACAGTTGTAAAAATGGCATGAGTGTGGCTGCAGTGTTAGTGCAGGGTACAGGGTGAGTTTTCTGATACACTGACCAGTTTCTCCTTAGTAATTTGGAAAGGGAGAGTTATCTTTGCTGCAGAACCACTAAGCACTACCCAAGTCAGGAAAGTAAACAGACCATTCATTCAACCCAGCCCTACCACGAGCAATGGCTATTGCTAAAATAAACACCTTTTAATTCTGAGTTACTAGGCAAGTTTCCTTCTTTTAATGAATAGGGCAAAGATTTCCTAAGAGATATTTTCTGCTAAATCCATGCATGAATTTCAGCTATTCCTGAATAACTTCAAGTGTGGACATTTTTTAAAATACAGGAGTATTTTATTTCTGGTTTAATTGCCTTTTAAAATACACTATGCTGGGTTAAGATGACACTCAGAGTAAATGTGCTCCCATAGACAACCAAGGCCTGTCCTGCAGCCCCTGATGTGTGCAAGGTGGCTGTGATCAGACAGGCTGAAATCCCAAAGCTCCCATCTGCTATCTCTTTTATCTTAATTTCCCTGAAATATACTTCACTATCATAAAAAGAGGTCAAAAAATATTATTTAGGGTAAAATCACAGAGCTTTCATGCAAAATGAAAGAAATTATCTTTCAAAACTCCTATTAGATCCAACTGTTCCTAGGGAAAAAAATTAAGTTTTCTTCAGTTTGTCACTGAAAACAAATGGGATTCAGTAGCAATAGCAGCAAAGGGGAATCTGCACTTCATTTCTGGAGGAACTGATTGCAAGACATTGAGTCTTTTTCTGTGCCTTCATTTCTCACCTGTAAAATGGGCATAAGCAACCCCCTGGTAAAGGGATTTGCAGAGCTGCAGATGGACTGCCCACTGAGTTTTCCCTTCCTCTGCAATGAATTACGGTGGCAAAGCAAAAGTTACCCACATGGGAAAAGTTTATATTGCATTTTAGTGGAAACTAGAGCATCTGACAAAGTAACCACTGCCTGCTTCCCTTCTACACACAGCATCTTTTAAAGAGACCTTTCCGGGAGCCAGAAGCAAATTCAGCATTAGTGTCTCTCAGGAAACTAACCTGATTATATTCTTTATGGATATATCACAGGGTATTTATTTTCATCTGTCTGAAAGACTGAAAGCTCCATTAGATTTCACACTGAGGACCAGCTATAATATTTATATCATAATTTGGAACAGATTTGTTGGCCCAAAAGCTCACATTTAAAAATCTGTCCGCAGAAATCTCCTTTATTATATAACCTCTATCTTCCCTCTCTGCAGAAATCAGATATTAACTGAGCACTTGATGCCCCTATAGAGACAGGCTAAATGACAGGAAAAAAATTAAAAGAACAGAATGCTGTAGATCTGGTGGGGAAAATGGGACAATTCATTTAGAAAATAATAAAAAAAATCAGTCCTTTTCATGGTTTGCCACAGCTGAAAATTAGAATGGAAAACAGCATGAACACAAGAAATAAAAAAAAATAAATAAAATCACTTGGCCCTTTGCATTGCTAATGTTTCCTTTTCATCCCACTTACTTTTTACAGTGGATATTCATGTCTTACTATGGGGCTGTAGAGATTAACTACCAATTACGTGGTTCTGCAGCTCTCTCTTGGATCCTCCCTCCCCAGCTCACAGAAATAAACCAGCACTGGCCTTTCTTGTGTTACAGTATTTCACTATTACTGCCCCTGGCTGAAAAACAGGTTCATGTTACCTTGGTTTGTTAATCTGGGCACCTCAAGTCACAACTGAATCTGAGCTGCTGAGTTTCACACCTGGTTCTGGCCACGTGTGACAAAGATACAATCTCTTTAATTAATATCCAGACAGATTGCTTATCCACGTCTGAAATGTGGTAACTCCTTTTGAGATTTGTTTTAGTGCAGAAGTGCACACACGGGCTTCAGTTCATGGCTTTATTCCTCCCTCTCTGCTGCTGTAAGTGGATTAAGCTTCATGTAGACATCAGCAATAGCCTGGGGTGAAAAGTGGGTAATTTGCTCCCCCAAGGGCAGTGCTGGTGTCTTCTCAGCTTGCTCCTGCAGAAGTACATGTTGTCAACTGGTAACTCTGCTCATCCTACACTTCCCTATCAAAGGGCCTCTCTGAGACAGGCAGAGACAGGATTGAAGCTTGCAGGTCCTCTAGCCTCAGTTGCTGCTCCAACAAGACCATCCTTTCCCTCCTAGTATACTTTTCTTTTTCTTTCATTTTTCTCCTCCCTCCTTATCCTCCCTAGGCACCCTGTGCAGAACCAAACCCACCGACTTGGTGTTCATCATCGACAGCTCCCGAAGTGTTCGCCCACACGAGTTTGAGAAGGTCAAAGTCTTCATGTCCCGGGTGATTGAGGGGCTGGACGTGGGCCCCAACTCCACACGGGTGGGTGTGATCAATTATGCCAGTGCTGTCAAGAACGAGTTCTCCCTCAAGACCTATCAAACCAAAGCTGGGCTCCTGCAAGCAGTCCGGAGGATAGAGCCACTCTCCACTGGGACTATGACTGGTCTGGCTATCCAGTTTGCCATTACCCGGGCTTTCAGTGACTCTGAAGGGGCCAGGGTGAGGTCTCCCAATTTTAATAAGGTAAGGAAATTCTCTTTCTTGGATGCTCCTTCTTTCATGTGGCTCATCACAGGGTGTTTGGAAAAATCAGAGAAGGAAGAAAGGTGATTTTCTCTGTGCTTTCAGTGTGCGGGGACAAGCTGGTGTTAACTGTCAAAGGTGGCAAACATTTGGGAAGTGGAAACCTCCCAACTCCTCCTAAAAACAAAGCTCAGCCTTCTTTTGGATGGAGCTGGCCAAAAGTGCAGCTTTTTTTTTTCTTTCCAAAAGTTGCATGGCTGCACACTAGCAGGAATTGCAGGAAGTTGCTAATTTAACATTAAGTGGCCTTTGGGACCTGACGGCTCAAGGTTGTCACTGGAGTGGGGCTCTTCCTCAGGTTCCATCCCTTCTACCTGCATCAGTTCAGATGGAGAGAGTCCAGGAGGCCACAAAATGATCCAAGGGCTGGAGCAGCTCTGCTCTGGAGACAGGCTGAGAGAGTTGGGGGTGTTCAGCCTGGAGAAGAGAAGGCTCCAGGGAGACCTTAGAGCACCTGCCAGTGCCTGAAGGGGCTCCAGGAAAGCTGGGGAGGGACTTTGGACAAGGGCTTGTAGCAAAAGGACAAGGGAGAATAAATTAAAAGAGGAAGAGGGGAGATTCAGGTTGGACATGAGAAGGAAATTCTGGAGTGTGAGGGTGGTGAGACACTGGGCCAGGTTGCCCAGGGAAGCTGTGGCTGCCCCATCCCTGGAAGTGTTGAAGGGCAGGTTGGATGGGGCTTGGAGCAACCTGGTCTGGTGGGAGGTGTCCCTGCCCATGCAGGGGGTTGGATCTAGATGATCTTTAAGGTCCCATCCAACCCAAACCCTTCTATGATTCTATGACTCACTTTACCACCAAGGGGGCCGAAGCCTCTTTTCAACATTTATCGTGTGAGCAAGGGAGGGTGGCAGAGGAACAGCAAAGGGAGTTAACACTGTTTCAGGTATCTGCCATCTTCCACATGAGGAGCCCATTGGAGGAGCAATCCCAGTGCCCTCCATGGCACCAGTGATCCCACACTGAGCACAACCCTGACACAGCTCCAGCAACACCCCCAGAGTGCTCAGATCTCTTAGCTGGGCAGACGTCCTCACCCAACAATGGAGGGAATCAAGAAACAGGAAACTTATGGTGGGTCATTGATCCTAGGATGAGACCTGGGTTCTGAGTAAAGGATCCTAAAGGAGGGGTCTGATTTCCAGTCTTGCTGTGTGAAGGCAGCTCCCATTGCTTTCACTGCTTTTCTTATAATCTACCTTTCAAATGGAACAAATAATCTTTTTAGATTCATTTCCCTCTGGGACCAATGCTCGGTCCATCCACAAACCTCAGACATCTCACCGTTTCTCTTTAATTTCTCTTGTCTTCATTTAATTCCCCAATGTCTATTTTAAGAAAAGGAGACCCTATTTAGATCAAGACTGAGACATAGTCTGATTTACACAATACACTTAAAATACAGTCACTATTAATCTCTTCAAACAGCCTGACACCTTGCAGGCAGCATTGACCATCAGTGTAGACTGAAGAGACATTTTCACTGAGCTGGCTGTGAAAATGCCTGGATCTTTATCTGACTAATCTCTTCCACACTATTTAAGTCACCTCTTTGCTCATGCAGTCTTTTCCTGCTTTGTCAGGAACTCTGAAGTTGCTTTGTTGCCCTGACATCTTATTTCCTGGACATCTAAAAAAAGCAGAAAAGTAGTAGTGGTCTTTTTAATTATTTGTCTAGTTATTAAAAAAAGAAGAAAAAAAAATTAGTACAGGCTTTTACCTCTTTCCTTTCACTTTGGATTTGGTCAGAGACAGAGCCACAGAAAGTTTGAGGTTGGAAGGGATCTCAGGAGGTCATATTGACCAACCCCCCCTGCTTAAGCAGGGTCACATAGTGCTGGTTGCCCAGGACCATGTCCAGGTGGCTTTTGAACACCTCCAAGGTGGGATCTTCCACAACCATTTGCATTCCTTTGTCCCCTGCTTATTTTTTTTTTATTTTTTTCCATGATGTCTTGAAGTCCAGCAACCTTCTCCTCTTTATGCTACCCTTATGCTGCTCCAGGTAACCCCATGGTATGCATGGAAAGAATTAATAAGTCGTGCAGTAATTCAGAGAGGTGAAGCTTGCAGAAACATTGGACACGGTCCGTGCTCCTTCACACAGCAGAAAATCTGTGCTATGATTGTCAACCATGTGGGCCACTGGTCAAAGCATCACAAGATCACTCAGTCTTCTGTGCTCTGTGTGGCAAATGTCACCCCAGGACAAGGAAAAGCACCATTTGTCCCTGCAGGAGCTCAGAGTAAAACCTGTTTCTACTTTTATCAAAATCTACAGGGGTGCCCAATTCCTTTTATCTTTCTTTAGGAGGAACAACAAATAAACTGTCAAATTGCTGAGGAAATCAAGGGCTTTTTCATCTTTCTGCCCAATTCCCCTTTCAGTTCAGCTACAATATTCACGGGGTGCTCTGTGTAATGAGACACAGCCACCTCGTTAGCTGCTAGGCTGCCTAACAAGGCAACCCTGAAATACACCTACAGATGCTTGTGAATACTCAGGTCTCTTAGTTAAGCAGGAACAAATTGTGTCCTGAGAACACGGAGGATTTCTACATGACAGAAGTAACACAAGGAGGATCTAGAAAGTTAGGAATCCCCAGGAAAATGAAAGGAGGTGGTTAAAATTAGCTTTGACCTTGAAAAGCAAAAGTTTCTGAGGTTCCTTAGGGCAAAACTGGAGATACTGTTCAGCTATTTGAGACAGCAAAAGTGTTCACCCTTTCTTAACTCCTCCCACCCGGATACCTGCTGAGCCCAGCCCTCTCCAGGATGCTGGGGTTGCTCCTTTCTTCCAACTTGTCTCTTGCTCTTTACCAAACAAGGCACATACCAGGACTCAGCTTTGTAAACGAGACAAGGTCACCACACAGAGAATTACAGAGATCTTGTGACTGCAAATAATCTGGAGGTAGGTTTGGAAAAAACAAAAAGGGGGGGGGAGGGAGGGACTTTCTTCATGCTAGAACTCACTGCCTCAGGCTGGCAGGGAGGGCAAATGTCAGAAGGGGAATCCTAGGGAAATAATCAGGATTTCTTGATTATCAAGATAACTACATATGATAGATCACTCTATACTTGTTCTATTTCTTACACTCTATCTGTAAGCTCCTGGTCCTGGTCACAGACAAGCTCCCTGGCTGATTGGTGCTTGTTCTGACTCACTATTATGTTCATTTTAGCCATGAATTCACTGATTAATTCCCAATGCCTGAGCTGTACTATTTGTACCTCCAACAGCAGGTCAGAAGCTACATGGATTTTGAGTGCTTTACAGCAGATTTTCACTCTGTTCCATTTTGAAGATCTTTCCCATCAGAGCCAGATGTGGATGCTGGTACCAGACACCTCCTAGGTCTTAACTGGGGCTCAGGCCTATGTGAAGATGCCACCCTGGATGTAAAGAACTAAAGGAACTGATTAAACTTGAAGACTCTATTTAGACAGATAAATGCCAGGAGGACATGCAACACCTCCATCCTGTGACAAGCACTGAGAGAAAGATACTCAGCTACTGACAGGAACCTGCTCATAGGGTGGTGGTGCTCACAGAAGCTACTTGATAATACATCTCGTTTCCTGACAGGTTGGCTTTTGATAAGCTCTAATTGGCAGCCCCCATCTCAGAGCTGCTGAGCCTGCTGCCGAGCAGCTGAGTCGAGGGCTCTCTCTCCTGGCAGAAAGCACAATTGCATGGCAAGATAAATACTTGCATTTCTTTATGATTTTCTCAGTTACAGAACCGTGATGCGACCAGGAATTCTTCATTTTGTAGCCCTTAGGAAGTGCAGATCAACACCTGAACATATGGATCTGCACCAGGTTGAAAAGCTCTACATTTTCATCCATCTTTTGCATAGAAGGAAAGCTCTGAATGGGGCAGCAGCTCACTTTGCAGTACTGCTCTGGGGCAGGTAACTGCAGCATTCAGCCATTCCTTGGAGGAAGGGAGTGCAGAAGGGGAAGGAGCCACTTAGGGCTCCTTGGGTGCATGGAGCAGGGGTTCCCACTCCTGACCTCACCCGAGATTACTTTTCTCCTGCCTGAAGATGTAAAACAGGGACTAGCTGTCCTAACCAAGCAGCTGGTGGCTCTGGTTTTATCTTCAGAAAGATGGAGAGCATCTATGGCATAGAGGAGAAGTGCAAATACTGCCTTAATGACCAACTGACAGCTCTCTCAGACTCACTCTTGCTGCCAGGTGGTATTTTTTTCTGCCTTTTTTGTTTGATATTTCTTCAGATTCCATATTACTGAGGGTATTTGCCTGCAATTGAGAGGTTTTTTTCTGCTTAGCTGCTCACCTGCTGATGATATTTCTCCATACTGCATTATATCCCAGTCATTTGCTTCAGGGTTGACAGCAGTGTCACAATAAAACAATTGGAAGGAAAACTGGCAGCAGTAGATGAATTGCCAAAGAGCAAAAACGTTTTCTGTCACTTATCAGCAGAAAAATAAAGAGGAAAATGGCCAATCTAACAACAGGAGCAGGACTCTTGAAGGCTTTCCACTGGTTTAGGGCTTCACCTGATCCAGGGTGAAATTCAGTTGCCAGCTGTGATTTTAATGCTCATGTTAGAAGGGGTAGGATTTCATCTCTGCTATTTATTGTGGCACAGGGAATCAGAAATCATGGCAGGCACCAACACACAGCATGACCTTAGGCAGAGCTCTTCCCCTCCCTCTTCTTCAGCTTCTTCATCTATAAAATGGAGAAAAGTCTTAATCTCATGATGTTTCTGTGACATTTCCTGAGATTCTTTAAAGCCCTGTACTGAGTCAGAGTTGTCCTTAGTGTCAGCTGGATGTCCATGAAGATATTCAGAGTTTGGCTTGAGCACTAGTTTGCATATGAAAAACTTAACCTTCAATTTGGTTTCCTTAGGGACGAGATGCTCCAGTTATCCCTTAATTACATCAGTTAGGTCCCTGGCAGTTTAACCTTTCCAGCTCAGAAAGAAACAAGCTCCCACATCATCTTGTGTGATCTCAAGAAGAGCAGGGAGAAGGGAAGAAGGTGGCATTTCCTCTCTCTTTAATTTCAGAAATGTGAAACCTCCTTCACTAACCCAGCCTGTTCCACAAGCAATAGTGATGTTAACACCCATTCAGGCATACACCTGCCCCCTGCCCTCCTGTGTGTAGGTGGCCATCGTCGTGACCGATGGACGTCCCCAGGATGGAGTGCAGGATGTGTCAGCCAGGGCCAGGGCAGCTGGAATTGAGACCTTTGCCATCGGGGTGGGCCGGGTGGACATGCACACGCTGCGGCAGATCGCCAGCGAGCCCCTGGATGAGCACGTGGACTACGTGGAGAGCTACAGTGTCATAGAGAAGCTGACCCACAAGTTTCAAGAAGCTTTCTGTGGTAAGTCCTTGCCACAACCCTGGGTTCCTAGCCAAGAGGTACGAGTGGCTGCCAGCAAGCTTTTCATATGGAAGTTGTGTGTGTGATCATCCTTCATCCATCTGTTTCCTTGTTCCAAGGACTTGGGTCTGCAGGAGCATGAAGCAGGATGGAAGACAGATGCTCTTTGAAGTTGCCTTTCAAGAATTTCAGGTTTTGTTTAGGGAATTTCATGTTTTAGTTGAAGAAGTCTCCAGACTTCACTGGCACAGATGAGTTTATAAATATGACCCACATACTTCTTGAGGCATTGAAAAAACCCTGGAAAACGTGATCTTTATAGAGCTACAATAATTGTCCTTAAGTTTAAGGCTATCTGGGCAGTTTTGAGAATCTGGCTTGTAATTTCCCCCACCAGTATCATCTCCTCAATTCCCAGTGGAGCAAGGCTTGGTTTCACCTGCTAGAGGCTGAACTGCCTTTGCCTAAGCTGGTGTTTTTGCAAGTCCTGTGGGGCAGGAAACTCTCCTTGTGCAGCATCTCATGCCTTTCTGCATAGGGTATGAACAGCACCTATCCTACAAACACTTCCTCACTCCTACATGAATGGAGTGAGAAAGATTTATTACTTTCAAATGTACCCACAAGACTGTAGGAGATGGTCTATAAATACCTGGTTTGTGTGTCAGCAAGAGGGGCCGGGGTGTTTCTCACACCCATCCCTCACAAACGTGGCAACACTTTTTAAAAGGTGTGCTGCACCCCGGTGCCCATGGCAAGGCACTGCAAACACACACACACACACACAGATGGGCCTGTAAAACTCTCTGAGACCAATCTTTTCAAGAGGTGTAAAATTTCATTATTCAACTCTCAGGCTGAAAGTGATGGTGGCGAGCAGCTTTTTGTCAGGGAGAATTTCCTCCCCTGTAGGAAGGAGGAAAATTTTGAATATAAAGTGAGTAATGTATTATAATCAGGTGTCACTGCACCAGAAGCTCATGTAAGAGGGGAACAAATCCTTCAAACTAAAGGTGGGTTAGAGATTAAATATAAGAAGGTGGAATCGATGCCATGAATATTTGTGGGAGTTTGTTTTGGCTGCCCTGGATTCAGGAGTCAGCCAGAGAGGTCTGACTATGTGTTCTGAAGTGTTGGCATCGGGGTCATTCAACAAGAGAGGAAAAAAAAATCTTTTCTGTGCCTTGCTTTTCAAACTTATGCAGATGACACAGTTCTCCCCCTGGTAAAAGCCCTCAGAGGTGCATCCAAGGGAAGCCTGTGCCAAGGATGAGTGTAGCTGACAGAGAACAGCACTGTATTAACTGCCACATGGGCAGGTGCTGTGCTATGCCCGCAGCTGCACAAACCATCCTTGGAGATGTACCCAAAACCCACCTGCTACCCTGATGCACATTTGTGGGGACTGACAGCAGGAAGAACTGTGCAGCACTGTCCAGGCTGCTTCCCATAATGCTCAACAAACACATGGGAAAAGGGAGACCCTTGGTGATCCAGCCCCTAGTTAGAATAATAACTTCTCTGTAGGCTTCAGAGAGCTCAACTGGAGAGTTACAGCCATCCACATGGTTAGCAACACTCTTAATTATATGAGCTCCATATCTGCTGGAAAGGTCTACCACTGCTGACACAGCATGCAGCCATGGGAATTGGCAAGGCCAGAAGTACAAAATCCGTGCTGAGCAGAACACAAACAACTTGAAATAATAAATACAAGCCCCATAACTTTGAAGGACTTTGCATCACCTCTCATATTCTGACAGAACTCAACACACAGATTTCCCTGATATTTTGGATACAAATTGCTTCAACCAGATCTGTTTACTTCTGAGTTTGGTTTCCATCACCATTGCTGTAGCTGTGACAGTGTTGTCACTCACTGGACGCTGCTGGCTCAGGCTGCTGCTGTTCAGCTCCTGTTTGCTCACATCCAGGTGAAGATCAGGAGGCAGAAAGGTTTGTAGAGAGCCAATCTGAAAGCTGCACATGGGAGAGTAGCTCTGAAGTGAATTCCAAGTCTGTTTGTACATGAATCCCATCCAGAAAAGACAACTGGACATGGGTCTGAACTCACTCCTCATAACTGTACTACATGGCTGGAAAAGATGGGCATTGGCCAGCCCAGATGGTAGGTTGGAAACAAAAACTCATCTGATGCCTTTGGAGAGTGAAGTATATTGTGATATGCCCAACAGACAGATGGTTTTTGCCCTCAGTGTGGAGACCATTTCTAGTCCTGGCTGTGCCTTGGAGTCAGCAGTCTTGTGAAAACATCTCCTTGCCTCTGGTACCTCAGTCACTATCCAGGAGTAATGACCTGCTGCTCTGCCGTGCCGCAGAGCGGGTTGAGTTATCACGGAGTGCATGAGACAAATACCATGCTATGTGTGAGAGCTGAGTGGGAGCTGAGTGAAGACAGGTTGCCATGGTCTCTGACTTTAATCTACACCTCTGCTTCCAGTGGTGTCAGACCTGTGTGCCACTGGAGACCACGACTGCGAGCAGATCTGCACCAGCACCCCGGGAGCCTACAAGTGCTCGTGTAAAGAGGGCTTCACGCTGAACGACGATGGGAAGACCTGCACTGGTATGTGATGAGTTTCATTTGCACTGAGCCAAGCTGGGATCTGCAGTGGCATGGTGGGGATCAGGATGAGACAGAGTAGATGTCTTCCATTCAGAAAAGGCAGAAAAAGAATCCAGGCATTTATAACCAGGAACTATTTTTAAAACCATATGAAACACTACTGAGTACTAATGGATTAAAACTATTTCATTAGTGATAAACTGAAACTAGAGTTATATTTTCCTACATAATTCATTGGAGTCTTATTGCTGTTTTGTTTCACCCTCTTTTCATATTCTTCTTCAGCTTGCAGTGGTGGGTCAGGATCTGCCCTGGATCTTGTTTTCCTGATTGATGGCTCCAAGAGTGTGCGGCCTGAGAACTTTGAGCTGGTGAAGAAATTCATTAACCAAATTGTGGACTCACTGGAGGTGTCAGAGAAGCAGGCCCAGGTTGGCCTGGTTCAGTACTCCAGCTCTGTCAGACAAGAGTTTCCACTGGGACAATTCAAGAACAAGAAGGACATCAAAGCAGCAGTGAAGAAAATGGCCTACATGGAGAAAGGAACGATGACAGGCCAGGCTCTGAAGTACCTCATTGACAGTTCCTTTTCCATCATCAATGGAGCTAGGCCTGGGGTCCCCAAGGTGGGCATAGTCTTCACTGATGGACGGTCACAAGACTACATCACTGATGCTGCTAAAAAAGCCAAAGACTTAGGTAGGTCTCCTGAATTTCTTGTGGCTTGTTTCTCCCTTGGACCAGGTACTGCATGTAGTATGAACCTGGTATGACTCTTTTCCTGGAAATTACACAGGTTACTATAGAGTGACTTTATTGGGTTGCCTGACTATCTCTGAACCCTCACAAAGAACTTGGAGAAACTCTGACCGGGGTTCAGATGAATTCTGGTTTGCCAGCAGCTGGCTTTTGCTCCCACAGCTCCTCTGTGTCTTTGATCTCAGTCTGCTGGAGGTCTCTCTGCCGGGCGGGATGGAGTTTCACACATGTGGGATGGGATGCTCACTGGTCTAGCATGTTTCACACAAACGTGAAGGAAACTGCAGGGAGAAGCTTGGGATTCATCTAGTGTTGGTAATGGAAGTCAGGTCAGCACCAGCAGCAGTCATGGTGAGGCAAAGATGACCACCAGAGAGGCCCTTGGGGAATAATGGGAGTTGTAGGGCCGAGTGGGGCTTGGCTGTATCAGCCTTAAGGCTTGGAAAAGAAAAAGAAGAAATAAAAACTAGAAACAAAAAAAGAAACACAGATTAAAGGTGTAACTGTGGATTCTCTGTCCAAATCCCAGACACATCAAGAAGAAATCTCTTCAGCTTCTACTGGAAAAGTTCACAGTGGCTACATATTGATATAGTTATGTCTAAACACCGTGAAGTATAAATATCTTGAGATCTGCCCCTTTGCTGACCTGCTGAACAAGTCCTCAGGGTCCTGACACCTCTGTTAAATGGATGCAGCCCATGTGAACACACTCCTGAATTGTTAAATCCTTGACTTCTTTTAACTTCAGTTTCAACCACTAGATGGGACTAAGGGCTAGCACATCATCATAGAGGTCAGGTTCCAGCTGATTAAAAGCTGATGTTTACAAAGCAAGTTGACATGTTCTGTGGATGTTCAGCTCTTATAAAACGAAAGGCCCTTATGAACTGCATCCATAGAATTTATTCCTCTGTGATGATAAAACTTTACACCTTATCTCTTCCTCCTCTCTTGTCCCTACACAGAAATCTCCAATATCTGCTCGTAAGTGGTTTCACTGGGATAAATAACAAGATGTTATATCTCCAAACATGTTCCTTGACCTGAACTTTGAAAAAAACCCCGATACTGAATATGTCCAGAGATAGAAAGACAAGGCAAAAAGGGGAGGAGGGGAAAGCATAATCAGTGCCCAGACATGGCCAAGTGGAGACAAATATTTCAAAACAGGGATTAACTAGTCTCACCACTCGAGTCAGTGCAAAATCTGCAGTTCAGTAGAAACAGGTCTAAGACAGAGGTGGCAAATCAGTCTCTTGGCAGGGAGGTGTAGTACCTGGACACCTTCTTAACCCACAGTATGGGTTGCTCTTGACAGACTAGAGGAGTTCATAGAGTCACAGAATCCCAGACTGGTTTGGGTTGGAAAGAACCTTAAAGATCATCTAGTTCCAACCCTCTGCCATGGGCAAGGACATCTCCCAGTAGACCAGGTTGCAATTTCAGAAAGAGCTTCAGGTACTCTTTCACTGAACCACAGGTCTCCATTGCACAGGGGACTTTGCCCTGACACAGGCTGATTCCTGGTGGCTGCAGCCTATCCTGAAAACTTTCCCTGCTTCCTTTTGCTGTATTATCACTTCCCTATTAGCTGGACATACGATTTGGACAAGGCATTATGATTATCTGCCCTTTCTTGTACCTCCAAAACATTGTTCTTGTGGTGATAGTGGTCAGTGGCTGGATAATTCTAGGAAGACTTAATGTGCAAAAATCTGTTGGAACTCTCATTGACCTGGTTGAAACAAGTCTATAATATTAGAGGGTAAGGAGGTCAAATTCCCAGATAAAGCAGAGCTTTGTGGAGGCTGGGGATACAGAAAATGAGCAAGGATGTACAAACTGATGGAGGGTTGGAACCACAGCAGGAAGATGCTCCATGGCTGCCTGACTGACAGGTTTCTGTTGCTCCCAGGCTTTAGGATGTTTGCAGTGGGGGTTGGCAATGCAGTTGAGGATGAGCTGAGGGAAATTGCTTCAGAACCAGTAGCTGAACACTACTTCTACACAGCTGACTTCAGAACCATCAGCAAGATTGGGAAGAAGCTGCAAATGAAAATCTGCATTGGTAAGAGCGGGGGATTGAGGGAAGGGGAGTTTTAGTCCCAGGATTTGAAGGCTGGAAGCAGAAGGATAAAAACACCCCTTCAGATGGATGTTACAAAGAGGTCTCTGTTTTCAGTGTACTGAGTTTGCAGAGTACTTGGAAGGATCACAAGACATCAACATTTTGGGTGGTTACCTGAACCCTAGGCACCCCTACACCTCAGCCATCTGCCCCTCTCAGAAACTGTCTTCTCCTTCCCTTCTCCTCCACCCTTCTCCCTTTCTCTCATTTCCTGTAACTAATTATTCAAGATGTACCAGGTACTGAGGATAGCCAAAAGTGAAATAAGGAAAGAAGAGTTGCTCTTAAAAGAGAGTATAAGGGCTTATTTATTTGGCTTAATTTCAAGATCATCACAAAATTAGAGATCTGATTTGAAGCTCGGCTGCTTCTATAGTCAAACAGACACCACAAGGGTGACACATTTCAAGTGGAAAAAGCATCTAGTATCTTCCACATGCCTCATAGGTGTCTAAATTTGAGCAACATGGATGCTGAGTTGCTCACATTTGGAAGCCTAGTGAAGCAAAGAATCATAGAATCGTGGGCTACCCTGTGCCAACAAAACAAAATACTTCTGCAATGGCACAGAGTACAGCTCCATCTCCCCCAGCCACAAGGACCACCCACAGGGAGTCACTGGGGCTTTATTTAGACCATAGAATGGTCTGGGTTGGAGGGACCTTAAACATCATCTAGATCCAGCCCCCTGCATGGGCAGGGACACCTCCCACCAGACCAGGTTGCTCCAAGCCCCATCCGACCTGCCCTTCAACACTTCCAGGGATGGGGCAGCCACAGCTTCTCTGGGCAGCCTGTCCCAGTGTCTCACCACCCTCACACTAAGGAAAGGCTGAGAGAGGACTGAATGGGACACAGGCATGACAAGAGGAAGTGAAGAATAACAAGAAATTTCAAGAATATTGATCTGCAAATAACCTGAGTCTAAAAATTATTTTAAAATAACTAACCCACTTATTTTAGTTTTTTGTTTTGAAGGAATCATATGGCTCCTATGAAATGTTGTCCCTTTGTAATGGATCTGCTTGAGCAGGCAGAGCACAGTGAATCCCAAACATTTGGGCTTCATTTCAGACACTGAACATCTTGCAGTGCCTCTGAGCACCAGGCTGCCAGACTCACAAGGAACCTGGCACTCTCTCGTCCAGTCCAGGTGCTCAGGCTCCTTTATCCTGCTAGGCAAATGTTTCCTTCCAGTTCCCAGCAAAAAACATCACACACAGCTCTGATGGGGCCCATTTAGTTCCCAAAAGAGCTCTGCCAAGCTCAGCTCCACTTCCCACAAGTGTGCAGACCTGCTTAAGTCCCCCATGGCCCCACGCGATGCAGAGACCTCCACTGTCCTTCATATGCCATGTGGAGATGCTCTATGGCATCAGCTGGATAAAATAATATACACTGCCAAATGTTAATCTACTTTTCCCCTTTCTTTGCAATTTCTAACATTGTTATTTGTGCCAAACTCAAGAGATATGAATGTAAACACTAGTGGGTTGGCAGCTCAGCTCTTTTTGTCCCTGAGAGCATGTTAGAGAGAAAAAGCACTCAGGAAGTTAGGGGCCTCACCTCAGGAAAATCAAAGTCAGTTCCTTGCATCTTCACAGATGTCCTGGGTCATGCTGGGCAAGTGCCTTGTTCTCCGGATTCCAAAAGATGGGACATTCTTTTCCTCCTGGGGAAGTCTGAGAGGGACAAAACCCTCCAGGGTCCTGTGTCTGCAGAGCCTTGGTAGCCTGGCTTGCAAGATGGAGACTCTCTTTGCCATGGCTACTTCAAACAGTGGGAGTCCATCCAAGAACAAGATGATGGGAGCTACAGAAAAACCTCATCATATTGTATTTAAATGTCTTTCAAGAAAATAAATACATTTAGACTTAAGTAAAAAAAAAAAAATAAAAAAAAAATCAGAAAACTTGTTTGCAAAAAAGAAAATCCATTTTGGTAAATCATAGAATCACAGAATGGTTTGAGTTGGAAGGGACCTTAAAGATCATCTAGTTCCAACTCTCCTGCATGGGCAGGGACACCTCCCACTAGACCAGGTTGTTCCAAGCCCCATCCAACCTGAGCTTGAACACCCCCAGGGATGGAGCCTCCACGACTTCTCTGGGCAGCCTGTTCCAGTGTCTCACCACCCTCACACTCAAGAATTTCCTTCTGATCTCTAACCTCAATCTCTCCTCCTGCAGTTTCAAACCATTACTCCTTCTCCTGTCACTATGTGCTCTTGTAAAAAGCCCCTCCCCAGCCTTTCTGTAGGCCCCCTTCAGGCACTGGAAGGCTGCTATGAGGTCCCCCCGGAGCCTTCTCTTCTTCAGGCTGAACAACCCCAACTCCCTCAGCCTTTCTTCATAAATATCTTAACATTTGAGATTTAAAAAAAAAAAAAAAAAAAAGGAAAGAAAATATTTGTATTTGTTTGACTTCCAGTGCCAGCTTGTATTTATCAACAGATGGCTGGAAATCTTCTCTTAGTATCCAGCTTTAGTTTACCCATGACTGGTTTAATCCTGTTGTGTTTTTGTGCAAGTGATGTCCTTTCCCTTAAAAAGTCCTTTTCTGTACTCCTTCCATTTACCAGGCAGATGAGCTGACTTGGTATCATCCTGTAAACATCTTCTGTCTTTCCCCAGTCATCTCAGTACCTTTCCTCACTTCTATTCCAGTTGAAGTTATTTTCTCTTGAAGACCATGGTTAAATTATTAACATATATTAGCAAACAAATTCATGCACATGGCTCTGGCTGCTCAAGAACTAGAGTGTTGAAGCAAAGCTCAGACAAGTCTGGCCTCTCAGGAGAAGACAAACAATGCCTTCAGTTTTTATTTCACAAAGCAGGACCAGGGGCCACCATGGTGATGTTATTGGGCAGCCAGAGGTTGTTTTGAAAACTGCGTTTTGTCAGATTCAAATGTTGGGGGCAAACTTTAAAAAGCAGTAGTAGAGCTCAGTGGGTTTTCAGGAAATGAGAAATCCAGGGGAGATTTTTGTGCACAGAGCCTGGACTCTGTAACCAAAAAAAAAGTGAGATTCTTGAGTCATTTGAGGTTAAAGCCAGAAGTGATCAGTCAGATAATTCCTTCCCGTTCCTAATAGAAAAATAAGAATTGCTTTATTTCACCTGCCTCTGTGATTTTGATTTAATCCTTTTGTGCCACTTAACTCATCTTCTTGATATTCTGATCCACAGAGGAAGATCCATGTGAATGTAAATCTATTGTGAAGTTCCAGACAAAAGTAGAAGACCTCATAAACTCCTTGCAGCGGAAACATATCCTTCAGGAGCTTTCTTTGTGCAGAACTCAGTGGGTTGGGTTGTGCTTTCTAGAGAGACCAGTGAGGAAAGTCTTATTCGTGGGAGGAGGAGGTTGGGTAGGAGTTTGGGAAGCTGGGAAATAAGACACTTGGGTCATGAATGTCTATAACAAGAGTAGTCCCTGCACCAGGGTGTGTAGCTACTGGTTGAACACAGAGTAAGTGGACCAAAACCAGCAGAACCAAAGTAGAATATGTCAAACCACTGCAGGACAGCAATGAGCTGTAGGCACCAAGGTCAGTTTTTAGAAAGATGCTTAAATGCTGCCAATGTGACATGTGTCGTGGGTCATGCATGGGATGGTGCTGCCACCTCTGGAAGCTGCAGGTGCTGTGAAGGAGGGCTGAGGGCAGCGGTGGCTGACACTGCTGTGAGCAGAGGAAACCACGGGTGAACTCGTGCAGCTGAGTCATTAAAGCTCCATGAATTCTTTTTATGATGGGAAATGTCTACAGCACAAACGTCTGAGCTGGATGCCTAAATTCCTCCACAGCACTGGAGGGAAAGAGGATCTTCTACAGCAAACCACCTCTGACTGCACAGTTGGTGGTCTGGATAAACTAGGATGGATTGTCCAATGATCAGATGGGCAGCTCTAAATTCCCCCAGGTGACTAAAGCTCAGTTCTGGGAGACCAACTCTCATGTAACTACTGGCTGCAAACATCTCCAGTGAGGTGAGTTGGATCCCACCTGAGGTGAGTTGGATCCCACCTGAGCTGAGTTTGTGGAACTGCATTCTGCCCTGCTGGTTCTGTCTATTGCACAAAGACCAATAAGTATTTGAAAGACAAACAAGAAGAGAAAAGTTGTGAATAAGATTCAAACTTCTCATGGGGAGGGGAGTTAGTGAAACTTTGGAGGGGCTCACACAGGGCTAGGGAGATTTTTTCATTCATGAGAATAAAGAGAGAATCTATTTTTTAAAGCCAAGTTCTAATTTATTCACACATTTCTGTGCTTTGCTATGCCAGTTGCACAGTGTATTTTCTACTCTTTAACTCAAACTGAGTGAAATCCAGGACTTAAGCAAAAGGGCAGAGCAAGTCAGTAGTTCTCCCCCCGTGGGCTGCCCCTCTCAGGCACAGCCTGAGAAGCAATTAGTGAAAAGAGCAGAAAATTGTGACACACTATGAAACTCCCAGCAAAGCACTCTGCTCCACCCTTCACACGACTCCTACTGCTCAAGGTCAGGAATTCTCTGCCAGCCACTCAAAACACACTCCAATCATTCTCACTTTTTTTTACTCTTCCTTTTATAGCAAATTTATAGGTGCGTGTGAGTGTGTGTGCATGCATGAACGTTTTCCACCTTCCATAAAATTCATCAGCCTGAGCAGTTGTGGAAATGCCAGAGGTAGCTCCAGTCATTACCTGCTTTGCAGGCCAGGGAAGGTCCTGAGCAATGAATCACTAACCTGCACTGTCATTTTTTTCACCTTAACTCTTGCTCACTGGAAGCTGTGGCAAAAAGGATCGAAGCCCTGGAGAACAAGATCATGTAAGATCCCAAACCAAGATTCTTTCCCTCCTTCCTAATGTAACAAAATGAGAACTCCTTCAGGCAGAAAGGAGGGCAGCTCAGCCTCAGTGCTAAGGCCAGCTTGTATTTTCTTAAAGTCTAGTCTACCTGCATTTGTTTAAAAGGGAAGAAGTGTAACAGTAGAGCAGACATTGCATAATGGGCAGAGCACTGTGTGTGACTGAGAGCCAGACCATGCTAATGTTTGTTGCATCGTATAGAGTGCATAGATTAAAAAACTGGAAAGATTTGGGTTTGATTTAAAGCTTTGTATCTGTACGTCTTCATAAGCACTTGATGATGAGTTCTGTGAATCCTCGCTGTGTTCTTCTGCATCTTTTGTTTTTATGCATGAGGTAATTTAATTTAAAAGTCAAAGTGACTTAAAATCAACTCAGATGCTGAGTGTGCAGCGTCAAAGGTGCTGATCAGCTTCTTATTGAGAGCACGAGGTGTTTGTCAGTAAGTAGGTGAAATAGAAGAATGATTTCTGAGTTGCAGATGAGATAAGGTAGGATGCTGCTGCTCCTGGGGTTTATCCACAGCTGCTGAACAGTATAGCAAGAGAAAAGCTCAGCTTTCCCAGCCAGAGAATGCTCTCACCATGTCCCAGTCTCTTGCACCTGAGCTAGACCCAGGCTGGGTGAGTCCTGATCCTGTGCAATGAGCCAGTGGCTGTGGCTCTGGGTGAGGCAAGGCAGTGCTGTTAACACCAGCCTCAGGAGATATGTCCCTGCTCCTCAGCTCTCTAGTCTCCACGTCCTCATCTGAAGCTACTAAATGTCATTAGTGCCTAAAATCCAGGGAACTGCTGCTGGAGCTGCTGCCGACAGGAGCGGTGTCTCCACCACTGTGTCAACCAGAGGCCCACCAGGTCCTTCCTTATCCCACACCTCTCAGCACCTTCAAAGCCAGGAAGTGCATCTCAACACCTTTCAGACTCTTGTTCTGTTCTGGATCCCTGGCACTGCCAAGACAAAAAAGCAATGTGGGCTGGAAGCATCTAATCCTGCCTGTCTCCTACAGCTGTAGTCTGGTTAGGCATGGAGTGAAGAGGCTGGACTGGTTCATGGCACGATGGCAAACCATCAAATGTGAGCACAAGGGGTTGGGTTTGGAGGGGGTTTTATTTTTATTTTTTTGTATCAAAATATTTATACTTGAGATTATATGAAAAGCTTTTCAGAATAACTTGGCTTGTTCAAAAATGTCACCGTAGCAGATGTGTTTTGGGTGAACATTAAAAGTTTGCTGAAAATTTTAAAAGCTAATTCAACTTCTTTCTTTGCATAAGCCTGACAACATCACCTCTCTACAGTCTTGTTAGTGGGAAGGAAATCCTGAATCTCATGTCACAACCTTTTATTTCAATGGAAGAGAAGAAACAACTCTATAGAGAAACTGAGACCCTTCTCTCAAAACAAAAAGCTCCTTTTACTACAAAACTTCTTTTTCATACTCTTAGACTTGCAGGAATGAGTCAACACACCTCCAAGCATTAGCTCAAGACCTACATTTGGTTCTTGATAGCAAAACCTCATCCTGGAAGAGGGGAGATTTAGGTTAGACATTAGAAATTATTATGTGTGAGGGTGGTGAGACACTGGGCCAGGTTGGCCAGGGAAGCTGTGGCTGCCCCATCCCTGGAAGTGTTGAAGGGCAGGTTGGATGGGGCTTGGAGCAACCTGGTCTGGTGGGAGGTGTCCCTGCCCATGCAGGGGGGTTGGAACTGGGATGGTGACTCCCCACCCTCACACTAAAGAATTTCTTCCTAATGTCTCATTTCAATCTCCCCTCTTTCAGTTTGAAGCAATTTCCCCTCATCCCATCTCTCCCTGGGCCTTGTCAAAAGTCCCTACCCAGCTTTCCTGTAGCCCCTTCAGGTACTGGAATGTTCTCTAAGCTCCTGTCAGACCTGCTCCAGCCCTCGAATCATCTTTGTGGCCCTCTTTTTTCAGTTTTTCTGTCTTTCCCTATCTATATTTCTGACATTTTATCTGTCCATCCATCCCATTCAATCAATCAAGTAGCAATCTTCACATTCCTTTATACTACAGTCCTTCCTCCCTGGAACCCTCAATCCAAACCAACCTTTTGGCATCACCAGGCCCACATCACACAGTAAAACCCTCCTCAAGGAACACAACAGAGGAAGAGGCCATAAACAATTTGCACGTGTAAACAGAAAAACATGCTTTTCCAGTGCTCTGAAGAGGCAGGAGGGCCAAGATAATATACATCAGGCAGAGAATTGCTTCTGTAATTAATATTTTGTTTGGTGTTACAGATAAAGCAGAACTAAACTAATTAACAGTTATTTTTCCTCCCTTCTCGCTTCTCCTGGCTTAAAACAACAAAAGAGCTCTTGCATCTCCAAAGTCAATTAGTCACTGGGCTAGAACATAAGCTTTTGACATTGTAATTAGACTTCATTAATGGATTGCCAAGGGCAGCAAGATGGAAACCTCCTGGATGAGCTTCTCTTTGCATTTTCTTTCAGCTCATTACATGCCTATCTCGGAAACAAAAGATGCTGCACACAATGAAAAAAAAAAAGCAAAAACCCTCTTATATGTCCTAAATTGTGGAGCGATGGGCTTATAGTGAAAGCCTTCTTGCTGGAGGTTGTAAAATGATCCTTCTGCTGACATGGAACTTCTTTCTGCCCCTTTGCTGCTGCATGGTAGGTATGACGAGTCCTCCTCTCTGCGTTGCCACCAAGTCCCAAGTTCCTTTAGATCTTTTAGGTGAGTAGTTTATAAAGTGTTGGCCTTTGGGTATGGAAAAAATCCTTGACCACTTTTTCCTTACCTCCCTGTGGATACTGAGCATGTCCTCGATAGCCTGAAGCCTCCACTGCTCCCAAAGGCAGGGGGAAAAGTCCATCCTCCAGCAGAGCTCTTTTGCCAACAAGATCCCTCTCGGGAAGCAATTTTCTCATGCAGGTCATTGATATTATAACACAGGGCCATTAGTAATCAAATAAAAAAAGTGCTTTCAATTAAACTGAGGGCTTCTAGCTTGGTAACATCTTTCAACAGCAATTTGTAACACTAATACAGTGTAATTGCTGCTAATGAATAGGTAGGTAGCAGACCAGCTCTTATGATGATTTTTCTCCAAGCAACACCAGGCAGTGAAACCTGTCTCAGGCCATATGGATTTACTGTTCCTTGTGAAATGCAGTGAGCTTCCTTCCCTTCGTCCTCCGAGGTAATTCAATGAACAGGTAGTTTAAGGTGCTAGGAAATTTATGTTGTGTAAATTACTATTTGTCATGTCATTTTATGTTCAACTTGGGAAGAGGCTTCAACAAGCCAGAGTACACTACCCCGTGTAATTCCTTTCATGATGAACTTGCTAAGGATCAGAGCTCTGGCAATAAATTCTAAGTGGCTTTGTACTAACTTATTTTTTAATCACCAATCATGGCAGGAACTGTTTTGAGAGTTTTACAATTGTTGTGGTATTTTATTGTTCCGTGGCCTATTCCCACTATTATATACTGTGCAGATTAGAGTGGAGATAACAATAAATGCTGAGCAGTTATCTGTCCTCAGGTAGTGCTGTGCTCTGTGGTGGAGATCAGATTGCCATCCCTCTCCTCCAGATGGAGAAAATGAATCCTAAGCAAGCAAAGCAGGCAGAATGAAGTGCTTGAGGCTGTAGGGATGGGTGGGGAGGGGGAGTTCTGGCACCCCAGAGCAACACTAAAGCAGATGAAGGACAAGACACACGGGTGATTTTACAGCTGAGCAATCAGGTATGTTAGTTCCTACAGCACTGAGCACACACATCCCCCCATCCTGGATGATGGAGACACATCCACAGTGAGACAGCAGCTCTTGACACAGCCTGCAATGAGAGGGGTGTCTCTGGGGTCACTACAGACTGGCCCCACACCCAGCTGTTGTATTGCACAGCTCTCTGTCTCAAACTGGCCTGACCTTCTCCTGATGAAAAAGTGCGTGTTTCAGAGAGAGAAACATAAAAAAGCCTGTTCCTGTGCTTGGAGCTGAACTTTGCAGCACAGACCACTGCAGGCTCACCTTGCAGCCTCACAAGGGGGAACAGCAATGGGAGCAGCCCTGGACACAGCAGGTGCAGGAGTTAGAGTGGGGGAACATCTCCACATCCCTCAGCCAAGTGGGAACAGAGAGGTTGGCAGCACAGCACAGCCTGCCATGGGGGATGCTAACAGGGAGCTGGCATGGGCATGTCCCATCCCAGAGCTCCTGGAGAATTAACATGTACAGGCAGCAAGGAACAGGGATGCCATCACGATGGGGGCACTGGAATCATGTGCCAGGGCCCTCTGGAGACTCAGGGACACTGGTGCTAGGCCTTTCAGAAAGGCTTAAATTAATAAACCACCTACATGGGGGAAAGCATTCCCTGACCTTTTTCACAGTCAAACTTCAGTGTAAACACCTGACACTTCTGGTTTTGTCAGTGTACCCACCAATTAGCCATGGTGCCTTGGCAACTAATAGGAAGAAAGTAATTACTGGCACTACTGCTAGAGCTGATAACAAGGGCTGCTTTGGGACATAAAGGATTAATTCCAACTGTATAAGTAGGAGATCTTGATAGCAGCAAATGTAAGGGGAAAAGAAAATTTAGGTAGACATAAATGTGGTAAGAGAGATACAATGGTATGGAAGTGTATTTGGAACTAAGGTGCAATCTTTATAGCGTGTAGGACAGTGATGGAAACTTCTCAAACCCAGAGGTCATTTTCTGTTAGCAATAACTGAACAAAGTGAGAAAACTCACAGAGAGAAGGTAGTGACAGGAAGGTGGGGTTTTTTCATGTCACGGGGGCCTATCCCCAAAATCAGAATTGAGGGAAGGGGATGGTGAGATCAGGCTGGAACGAAGCCAACAAAACTCCATCTGCTTAACATGGAACCACCTAAGATGACACCCTGGGGACCCCCAGGAGCTGCACTGGGATGGGTGTGAGGGCTGGTGGGAATGTGTCTGACACAAGACCCAGCCTGTGTCTTCCTAGTCATCAGGGAGTACCAAGGGGACCAGGATTGCTCTCCTCTCACCAGGCTGGACACTGGAAGTGGCTGGGCTCCAAGAGCCACATCCTCCTCCAGATGGGCAGTGAGGGCTTTGAGGGCAGGTCTGGGTTACACCCCCACACCCTATAGGATCTTACACATCTTTTACCAACACCTCCAGTTTCTCCATATCCTCAGCCTATTCTAGAAAGCCTCAGGACACAGGGAGCTCAGAAATCAGGAAGAGAGCTGGCTGTTTATGTCACGGGGAGTGAGATAGATGTGAGAGGCAAAGGATCGTTGCTTCCAAACGCACAGGGCTGCCTGGCCTGGATGAGGCTGGCTGCCTCAGAGCATGGATAAAAGGAAAAGGCTGCCCTTGGTTCTTTTCAGAGAAGTTTTCCTGAGCAGAGGACATTCAGGACAACAGCTCAGCTGAAGATGCCCCCTCAGCAGAGCAGCTGGTGGGATGCAAGGCCCCCACACTGCATCCATGTGGTGGGATGCAGATCTGCCTGCAGGAAACCCCACTCCAGGCAAGCACCCACAGCCTTGGCCACACACTTAGAGCAGAAATAGGTCTGGGAGAGGGAGAGACAGAGCAGGAGCAAGGTTGCTTTTCTGACAGCATGTTAGACCATGGGATGGATCCAGAGGTGTAGAGGGACTTGGAGCATCCCAGTGCCTTCTACATTGAACTGGGAGCATTAGGACTCCACTTCCTCCGTTTCCCCATGCTACACCCTGGTGTGCTCAGTGGAGCCTCTCAAAACACAGACCCCTGGCACACGTGGGCATCCCTTTTCATCACGTACATCCCAGGACACCCAGCAGAGTCCAACCCTAGTGCCAGCCTCTCCTCCTAGGTCAAGTCCCCTGCCCCACAGCTCTGGATGAAGGGAACCCGTGGTTGTGACCTGGCTTTGGGGAAGCCCTACAGCATGGCAAAATACACAGAGCCCTGATGCAAAACCCCACGGTCCTTTAGGGGCAGCAGAACCGTGTCTAAAGACCTTGCTGCCCTGGGGATATCCTCTGAAGGATGCCACATCGGAGCAAGGTGAAGGTGAAGAAGGAGGAGTGTCAGCAGTGCAAAAGCTGCTTTCCAAGAGGCCCAGGGGGCTGTAAGCGAGGCTTTGCATCGCCGTTACACCTCACCAGGATCTTCAATCCTTGCAACATATCCCCGTCGTCACTAGATGTCCCCATCTGAATACAAATGACAACCCGTCAACCCCCGCAACACCAGACCTTACACCCACCCGGTTGTTCTCCTTGACGCTGACAGTAATTAGAGATAACACCACTTAGCTTTCTGTCATTTGCACCGCATCAGTAATGTTTGATTTGTTTAACCTTTGCATCAAAAAGAGCGAAACACATAAATAAGCACCTCTGCAGGGTGTGTGGCACCAAAGGAGGGATCAGCAGCAGCCAGGGATAGCGTGGGGCTATGGGAAGGTTACATGGAGGATGGAAGTGCTTCTTGGCCCCAGTTTGATGTTCCCTGTTTGCCTCCTGCATCCCCTGGGCACCACCGGGACTCTTGACCTCTGTTGCCTTCTCATCCCTGTTACTGGAGGGAGGGGGAAGGAAAAGATGTTGGTTCCTTCCTCAAACGATGCTGCACTGAGCCAGAACTGACAGTGCTCACGGGTCCCATCTCACTTTTCATGCTGGCAGCATTAATTACCCCTGAGATTAATATCTGGAAGCTTGCCAGGGAGCTGTGGGTGAGGGAAATAAAGGCTCAGAAGGGATATGAATTGCCCAGGTCCAAGGAGCTGTGTTGGAGGCAGGAAACAAGGATGGCCAGAGGGAGACCAAGCCGGTACCAGGGATGGAGAGAGCAAAACTTAAGAGCAGGAGCCAGCTGCAGGAGCAGGGTGGATGTGAGATGGTCAGTCCCCAGATGTTCAGCAGCAGGAGTCAGGGTAGGGGCATTTTGGTTGTTCAGACCTCTCTCTCTGTCTGCACAGACACTTTTTTCTACAGGGACAACCTCCATCCCTGATCTCATGATCTGACTGTCCCCAGTGTATCTTTCCCCGTGGTGGTCTGGTTCCCAGGATGCTCCTCCAGCAGAAGCCAGCCACAGACAGTCCTCATGGCAGCTCTAAGCTATCCCCTGCTCTCCATGCTCTTCTTTCCAGTTCCTCTGTCTTGTTTTACCTGGCTGCTTATCCCAGACTTAATATTTCCAGGTTATTTGTGCTGCTTTATTTCCTTAAGGAGAGGCAAGTGGAGACTATAACTGGAGTTGATAAATCCTTAGACTTTGACCTCAACATTTATCTGCTTAGGCTGATGCTCTCCATTTCTCCAGGCTGTGCAGAGGATCACAAGTATCACAGAATCACACCGAATTGTCATGGTTGGAAAAGACCTCCAAGATCACCAAGTCCAACCATCCACCCAGGAGGAAAAACAAACATACACACCCACCATGCCCACTAGAGCATGTCCTGAAGTGCCACATCTACACTTTTTTTTAATCCCTCCAGAGATGGTGACTCCACCACCTGCCTGGGCAGCCTGACCACTGTTTTGGTAAAGAAATTTTTCCCAATATCCAGTCCAAACCTCCCCTGGTGCAACTTCAGGGGAAGAAGCTCCATTTCCCTTGAAAACAGGCTCTCATTTAAAGGCAGAGGATGACCCCATTGCAGACAGTCCCACCTGCTCTTGCAGGGTGCCCTACCTGGGGATGATTTTTAGGCTCCAGGCTTATTCAGCCTGCAATCAGCTATGCCCTCCTTCAATGGCCTGATTTTTGTCATGCTAGCACACAACCCCCCAGAGGGGCGTTTTTCCTTCTTTTATCTCAAAAAGAGAGATCACAGAACTGATCGGGCTGTGTGACAAGGCTGATCCCACAATATGGCCAGGAACTGCAAGGCATCATGTCTCCCATCACAGGAAAATGGCCCATGACCATCAAAAGAAGAAGAAAAAAGCTCTAATAGCAGGCCATTATCTCATGACAATGGCTCTGTTAACACACACTAACCCTTCTGATGTGCTTAGAAATCCGAGACACGAAATGAAAGGCGGCGCTGCCGCTGAGGAGAGCTTGTGTTTAGTGTCTCTGTCCAAGTGGAGAAATGGGAAGTGAAATCTGAGACAGCGGTCCTGCAGGCTTCAGGAAATAGATTGAAAACGCATTTGGAGCACGGAAACAGTGTAAACCATGTTGCTGTTTGGCTCATTTGGGATTCCAGTCAGACAGGCAGCCACGCTGTGGAGATTTAGCTTGCCAATCAACGTCTTAGTTATTTCCTCTGAACAGCGGATCTTTATTCCGCAGCCATCTCTGCCTCCCACATCTATGGAGACTGCAAAATCGAGCAGCTTGGCTTGTTTTTTGGTTGGTGTTTTGTTTTGTCCAGAGCAGCACGAGAAGTAGGAAAATATGGCTATTAAGGAGAGAGTTCCTTGGCCCTGTGGGATTGCTGCAATCACCTCCTGGTCACCCAGCCCTGCCTGGCTCAGGTGCAGGGATTGCAGGGGGGTGAGGCCAGAGCTCATCTTGCCAGGGATCATCTCCCTGGTCTGGGGTAGAAATCCCCACCCAAGACCCTTAGGCTGGGCTGGATGAAGCAATTTAGAAGAGGACAAAGAGGCGTCCCTGTCCATGGCAGGGGGGTTGGTACTAGATGATCTTTAATGTCCCTTCCCACCCACACCATTCTAGGATTCTATGAAGACTGAAAAGAAAACTCCAGCTTTCCTGCCTGGCACACTCTTACCACTCGAAGCAGGTCCCAGATGTGCACATCTGATGTCTGGTGGTTTGTGTGAGCTGTGCCAGGGGCAAAATCCCTGGGGAAAGGCTCAGGATGGACTTAAAAGGTGTCAGGAGAACTGGGCCAGGCTTTCTTCAGTGGTGCCCAGTGACAGGACAAGAGGTAACAGACACAAACTTGAACATAAGAAGTTCCACCTAAGCATGAGAAGACACCTGCTCTAGGTGACCCTGCTGTAGGTGATCCTGCTGTGGCAGGGGGTTGGACTAGGTGATCTCCAGAGGTCCCTTCCAATCCCCACCACTCTGTGATTCTGTGACCCAGAGCCTGGGGGTCCTGTTTAAAGCCCAGCCTCTCCCAGCAAGGAACAGGGTACCCCAGGGAATGCCATGGGGCCAGCACCCCCAGGCTTTCCAGCCTCTCTGGCCTGGAGCAAGAGCAGCCCTTCACTCCCCTCCAGGATCTCTAGGTGGCTCCAGCTCCATGGGGCATCCCCAGAGCCTTCTCAGATTCCTGGAGCTCCCAAAAAGTCAGCGAGTGTCCTGGTATTTTGTAAACATGAGTACAGCCTCAGTAGTCCCAGGAACCAGAGGCTCGGGATTGCTTCAAGGGGGGGAAATCAAAATAAACCATTTCAAACAGAAACACCTGTTTGAGGATAGCTCCTTTTTTGTTTGGGTTTGTGGTTTGTTTTTTTCTTTTTATTTTGAATTTTTTTGGTTTTGTGGGTTTGTTTAGGTTTTTTTTCAAAGATTTTCCAGAACTCCCAGGGTGGGAGAAGACATTCAGATTCTCATTTTCATTCTGTTCAAGACAGAAACCTTTTCCTGCAGTTGTTCCCTCAAAAAAAGAAACTGATTTTTTTTCCACTAATCCTCCCTGAATCAAATAAAGAAAAAAAGGGTCATTTAAATGAACACTGGTGCTCAGAAGGTTTAATACATTAAATTAGATACAGTGAAATAAAAGCATGTTGGACCTGTTCTTTCAATGAAGTAATTAGAGAAAAGGTCTCCCTATTAAGAAGGAGGTTTTACCATTGTTTTTCCCTGGAAACATTTGAATTCTACTACAAAAGAAAAAAACTTTCCAAAAAGAAACATCAGAAAGTAACTCTGGATTCAAATTAATGTAGCATGGTGTTTTCTTTGGGATTTTGGAACCAGGAAAACACACTTTTTTGCAGACAAAAATAAAGTACATGCCAGACTGTGGGGAGAAAAGCTGCACACCGAAACGTTAGCACAGAAAAATGTGGTTTTTTGCTTAAACAAAATTAAAAAAAAAAATCAAGATTCACAGATCAGGTTAAAAAGAAACAAACAGAATGATTTCCATGTGTTGAAACACAGCCAATTGTTTTCATTGTGGGAGGTTTGTTTTTTTCCCCAACTTTTAGGTTCCTCCCCTTAAAAAAATATATGAAATACAGGTAACAAAATAATCCCCCACACTTGAAATGCTTCTAACCGAAGGTTTTTCTACCTGATTTTCTGCAGGAAAGGTGCTGGTCTCCTGAGGAACTCAGTGATAGCCCAGGCTCCTCCCTGCTCAGTGACTCTCTGCCTTTAACACCTCCCAGCAATCACCCTGCTCCCAGCTCAGCTGGGGTCAAGGCCTCACCAGGCCCTACAGGGCAGCTCTTCACAGAAATCGGCACCATCAGCTTCTACTAAATTAAGGCCTGGTGCCACAGGACCCCTGAAATGCTGGTTATCTTCAGTTCTCTGCACTCCTTCACAGTCTCAGTCCCTCACATTGCAGCTTCAGGCAGTGTGATCTCCTCTGGCACTGGTCTGCAACAGACCCCAAAACATTCTACACACCACAGCAGTGTCCTTCTGTCACATCTGGAAGACCAAGAGGCACAAGCAGAACCACAGAACCATTCTCATTGGAAAAGGCCTCAAAAGCCTCACTGGTGGGTAGAGCTGACAATAAACAGAATCACAGAATTACCATGGGTGGAAAAGACCTTCAAGATCACTGAGTGTGACCATCAACCTAACACTGACAAGTCCTTAACTAAACCATATCCCTCAGTACTGTGTCCATATGACTTCTAAATCCCTCCAGGGATGGTGACTCCACCACTGCCCTGGGCAGCCCATTCCAATGCCTGACAACCCTTTTGGTGAAGAAATTCTTCCCAACATCCAATCTAAACCTCCCCTGATGCAACTTGAGGCCATTACCTGTCATTTGCCCTGTCATTTGTAACTTCATTGAATAGACTGACCCCCACCTCTTCACAACCTCCTTTAAGGCAGTTGTAGAGAGTGTAGATGTCTCCCCTCACACCCCAGGTCCCAGCTGTGAGCCTGAGGTCATCTCTAGAGACTGAGCACCTAAATTGGTGGATCAGCCACCCAGGATCCAGCTGTGTTCAGGTGCTGATGATCTGGGTGCTGCCCTCAACAGAGAGATGCTGTGTCAGAACAACTTCCAGCCTGACTGATAAAACACGACTGTGGTAAAAAGGCCACACAGCAGAAAGATGACAGAGCTGCCACAGCCTTGCCTTGCTAGAAAGGAATGGTCCACAGGGCTACTGCAACCTCCAGTGGAACACTGAACCTCCCCAGGAGAAGGCTCTGAAGGACCCCTACAGCATTACTCAGAGGGTGAAAGCCAGCACAGTTAAAACCTGAGGAGCACAGTGATCTGCAGGTGCTGTCTAGCAAAGCTAGTGTCTAGGCTCCAGTGGAGCTGGTGTCACCCAGAAACCTCATTCATCTCTGCATGGGAGTCAGTCCCACCCAGAACGGATCCTTTTTTCTTTCTTTTCTTTCACTCATTTGTTTCATCCTTCTGGGAAAAAAAGAAAAAAAAGCACCAGATAAAGCATGAGTCCCTTTTCAGTGTAGGGCAGGAGGGGAAGGAATCTTACTGATAAGATGTGCTGATGAGGAGAGAGGGTGGGAAGCACATCTGCAGAGGATACTTCTCCATAGATTGCTGTCTGCTGGGTGTCACCAGCCCATTTCCTCCCTTCTGAATTCTGCTGGTGGAAGCACTATCCAGAGAGACAGCTTCACATCTGTACACAACCCCAGAGCCTGGAAGAAATGTGAATCCCAGCTTTCAAATGGCAGTGATGAGAGGAGAGAGAGGGGGAGGCAGAATTGCTGCTTTTATTAATCAAATTCCCCCCTCCCATCTGCTGCCATCAGCCATCCTGGGGAGCGAGGGGAGCCTGGCTGGTGATGTGGTCTGTTGGCAGAGCAGCCTCAGGTACCATGTCCTCCAGGTGAATGTGCCACCACTGCCAGGACTTTGTTTAGCTGCCTGGAGGGGTGATCCAGCACATGGAGCTCAGGCCTGACTGTGAATGGAGGATGCCTGGCTCCTAAGAGTGGAAGCTCTAAGGTATCTGGGAAAGGGACAAGGAAAGAGAAGTTTGTACTGACCTGCTCCATCATCTGCCATTCCTAACCCATCACCAAAGTGCTGAGGTGCCCGAGGGGAGGACACAGCCTGGAGCAGAAGCAGACTGGCAAAGGGGAAGCTGTCAGGAAACATAAGGGAAGAGAAACTGGCCAAGTGTGGGCAAGGTCAGAAATCAAAGAGCTCCTAAAGTTCCCTGGTAGAGGAGGAAAAACTGTTTTAGGAAATAGATAAAATGGAGATTGTCTTTGCAGGGGCAAATTACAGGAGTTGGGACTCAGCTGGGAAACCCAGATGAGAAACTGGCGTGGAATACTGGGAAACCCAGTGGAAACCAGTTTCCACTGGAAACCAGTGACACTCCTCTTGGTGACTGACATCAGGGTTCAGTCATTCCAGTACCTGAAGAGGCTCCAGGAAAGCTGGGGAGGGACTTGGGACAAGGGCAGGGAGGGAGAGGACAAGGGGGGATGGATGAAAACTGGCAGAGGGGAGATTGAGGTTGGACATGAGAAGGAAATTGTGGAGTGTGAGGGTGGTGAGACACTGGGCCAGGTTGGCCAGGGAAGCTGTGGCTGCCCCATCCCTGGAAGTGTTGAAGGGCAGGTTGGATGGGGCTTGGAGCAACCTGGTCTGGTGGGAGGTGTCCCTGCCCATGCAGGGGGGTTGGATCTAGATGATCTTTAAGGTCCCTTCCAACCCAAATCAGTCTGTGATTCTATGATTCAGTAATTCCCAGGAATTCAGACAACCAATGCAGTTGGCCCAGTTGGGACCAGTAAGAACCAGTTTCCAGTTTTCAAATTCTTGTCAGAGCCAGTGTAACTGGGAGGGCAGTGGGCTGGAGTCAGCCTTGGCCCAGGCTGTCACACACTGGTGCCCCCTGAGCCTTGAGCACAGGCTGAGGGCAGGAGAAGGTCCCTGGGCTCCTGGGCTGTTCTAGCATGATGTCTCTGTTGACAACCACAAACCAAAATGCTGTCAGCACCAGGGTGGAGGTGAGTCTCCTCCAGATTGCAGCTCAGGTGCTCAGCTCAGCCCTTTCTCTGCCATGGGCCCCTGTGACAGCAACCTCCTGGTTCTGCAGGCAGGTCTGGCTTCTCAGTGACTGGGATAAGTGACGTTTGGGACACAGGGCAGTGACCACCTGCAACACCCCTGGTGACCTGAGGCCACCAGCTCTTTTCACTGGTGTCAGTGCTGCCCAGCACCAGCTGCTGCTCACTCCCAGGCTGGCATACCTCCTGTTTCCTACTCTTTTTTTTTTTTTTCTGCTTTTTTTTATTTGTTGAGATTTCTTTGACAAGCCACTGTGCTCAGCTGCAATGTAGCAGCTTCTCCCTGGCCTACCAGGGATATAATTTACCCCCTCAAAAACTAGACAGGTGTGAGATGATCCAAGGATAAGAATGGGAATACCCCCACTGCAGAGTGGCAGCAGGAGCAGGATCCCCACGGCTGACACTGGGAGTACCTGTGACCCAGGGGTGGAAAATAGTAAGTGTGAACTGATCTGATGCTGCTGAAACTTCTTGCTCTCTCTCCAATGCTCCTCCCTGGGGTCCCACCAGCTCCTGGGAAGTGAGTTTAGGGTTCCAGTACATCATGACATTTTGCAGCCCATTGGTAGAGCCCTGTGAAAAGCCCTGGTGCTGGTTACAGATGCTGCAAACTTCATCTGGGCATCAGCACGACTGACAGAGCACTGTGTAATGGTGGTGCCAGGCCTGAGAAGTTGTACTTGACCACCATTTCATGCTGTAACATGCCAAAGAGTGCAGGTCCTGCTGGCTCTTGGAGGGTGGGGGTGCTGGGAAGCCCCAGGTCTGCATTAGGTAGGGCTCAGATCACCTGCAAACACTGACTCCTGTTGTGAAGGGTACAAATGGCTGAGAAGAAAACAGGCTCAGGAAAAAAGGGGGTTGCCCTGCTTTTACAGGTAAAAAAACCTACAATTCAAAGTGTAAATGACTCACCTTAAATCACCCCTGGGCCTTTTCAGCACAGCATTGTCTCCAACATACTTCAAGACCCTCTTTAGGTGGAAGCACTCTCTGACCCAGGCACTCAGGGTGAAGCCAGTGTCAGCTTGACTGGAGGGTAAAAGGATTTGTGGAACTTTCTGTGGCCCCGTTGCCAGCAAGGACACATGATTTCCATTAGCATCAGTAGAAGTGATGAACCTGCACCTGTGAGGGAAAAAAGCATATCCCAACAGAAAAGTGACCCCATGTAAAGGATAATATATTTGAAGATGTTAATCAATCCCATTAAGGAGAAGTGGTATCCATGCTCCTGTCATCCAAATCCGAGCTGCAATGCTGCCAATCTCCCTTAGACAAGCTCGTTCCTCCTCACAGCCTTTTTCAGATGTAGAGATTGCCTTTGTGCTGAGGTGATATAGGATTGATTCAAAACAAATTTTAGGATGTTTCAGGCATTAAAGTTCTTTCAGAAGGTCATTACATATATACGGTACAAGCAGCTCCTTCTCAATCTATCCTTTAGTTTCAATTTACAGTTCTGCAGAGAACCAGAGTGCTCTGATTCCTGGGTTTAGAAGAAAATAAAACAAACTCGTGGTGAGGATGGGCAGAAGTCTTTGAATTTGATTGTAGCAACTCCTCTGTTTGTGTCAGTAGTTGGGCCTTGGATCTCGTGTCTAAAAGCATGTTCTTTGCTGGGATGAGATTAAAGAAAAGTGCAAAACCAAAGCCATGTTGCAGCACCTGGGCCTCCTTGGTGTAGAGAGCACAGCCTGCTGGGCTTGTGACAGGCCACCAAGGGACTTTGTGAAACCCAGGGGGAAGGGAAGGGGGATAGAGGGAAAGTCAGAGCCTGCAGAGCCTGCACCCTTGCAGGCAGTGCTGTAACAAGGTCATAGACTGCTTTTCATGGGCTGTTGAGGAGAGATGTGACAGGGAATGATAGACTGGATGAGCCCACAGACAGTGGGGGCAGGCAGGTCTGCTGATAAGGGCTGTTGGAAGGTCCTGGAGGACAATGTGGTGAGACAACTGACTGATGGAAGAGTTCTAATGAGTTGGATGTGCAAGAAGGGAGACTGATAGTGGTGTTTTGACCATGATGGTCGAAGAGTTCCATGGAGAAAAGGTTTGCAGGGAGAGGTAATGGCTTCTATTAGAACAATTGGTGTCATTGAGGGGAAAAAATGACTAGCTCTTGAGCACCCAGGCACTGCAGAACTATGAAAAGGAAAGTGGGCTGAAGTACTTCAAAAAGTACACGGAGAGAGAACCTGATATATTCATTTGAATAGCTGGTGGGCTGGTTGGTAGATCTTCTGTTGGCTGACCCTCTTTTGGGGCATTTCCATTCATGCAGGCAGAGTGTAAAATGTTTCTGAATCAGAGTGGAATGACTCATATTTCGCTTCTTCTCATGTTTACTTATGTAAATGAGAACAGTGAGCTCAGGACAGAAAGAGCTAGATCCTCACACAATGTACATTTTTCCTTCAGTGGCCAGGACTACTGCTCTGCATTATTATGCACTGCAGTCAGAGATATATTGGCTCAGTGAGCCAGACAGGAGATGTATAGACAGTATGAATCAACCTAAATATCCTCGGGGTGAAAGCCCATGTTCGCTATTTATGGGGAAATGGAAAATTCACTTATTCAAAAACAGCAAGTTGGAGGCAATATCCATTGTCAGGGACAGCTACTAGAGGGAGACATCACCACACTCTCTAAGGCAGGGCCACCTAATTCATGGCAGTATGTCCATAATATCATAGAATCATAAACTCACAGATTGGTTTGGGTTGGAAGGGACCTTAAAGATCATCTAGATCCAACCCCCTGCATGGGCAGGGACACCTCCCACCAGACCAGGTTGCTCCAAGCCCCATCCAACCTGCCCTTCAACACTTCCAGGGATGGGGCAGCCACAGCTTCCCTGGGCAACCTGGCCCAGTGTCTCACCACCCTCACAGGGAAGAAATTCTTCCTAATCTAACCTCAATCTCCCCTCTTCCAGTTTTAATCCATTCCCCCTTGTCGTCTTGCTACAAGCCCTTGTAAACAGCCCCTCCCCAGCTTTCCTGGAGCCCCTTCAGGCACTGGAAGGTGCTCTAAGTCTCCCCAGAGCCATCACTCAAGTAACAGGCAGAACAAATGCATTAATATCAAATCCAGGCAAAAAGGACCATTGAGCAGCAGTCCCTGGTAGCCTCACATCTACCTCCATCTGCAGATGGTCCTCCACTACCCCCACTGCTCTAGAGGTCCCGGATTATTTTAGGCACCCTGAACAGCTTATCGTTTTTCCAGTGTTGAAAAAAAACAACCTTTCTCTTGTGCTCTCACCTTTGCCCCTTTCTAAGGAGGGTCCCTCCCCATATGATACATTCCTTTAGGGGACTCTGCCATTGTTTGTTGGCTTCCTTTCCTTGGTCTTCAGCTTTCTGACTTTTCTTGCTTGTTCACTGAATTGCTGCTTTTTTTTTTTTTCTGAAAAGGGCTAATGACCCGCGTCTTGGAAGTGTGGCTTGTCTGCAGGTTATTTAGCATTTCAATGCCAACACACGGTGTAAAACAGCACCAGGACTCTTTTATTCACTAGGAGTTGTTAAGACAGCTTGATTTGTTTCCAGGCCTTATTTTTTATTTTTTTTTTTAGATTGTATAAAAATCTAGCAGGAGAAATTTTCTCTTACTATTTATGCTTTGATAACGACCAGTCAACTAAGATCAAATGTTACCGAGTGGATTTCCTTCTTTACTGTCCATCCATGGCTGGTTTAGGTGGTAGTGGAAACCCCTTGTCCTCTCTTCATTAGTACAGAAAGCAATTGCAAATTTGATGGAAATACTTGAGACAGACAATTCTGTCCTCGTCACTTGTCTTTAGAGAAAACAGGAGCCATGAATCAGACAGAAATTGCTTTAATCTTGTTATGTATTAATAATATTCAATTCCATTTATTGTGAGCAAGAGGAATACAGAGCTCCCCTGCCTCCTGCTACGTTCATAATTTATCTCCAGCCAATTAACTTCTGTTGCTGCAGAATTAATAAACTATTATATTATTGATGCCAAAAAGCAGGTATGGCATTCTCTGTCTTTCTGACAGGGCTGTGGAAAGTTTCGTGTATCATTACAACAGCAAGGAGAGCTTTTCTGAATCCCCCTTTGTACCAAGCTGTGGGAGGTGACACTCTGTGGGAATCACTTCTCAGTTCTTGGCCCAGCACTGACTCTGTGGCCACCCTCATCCGGCTCTTCTCAAAATGCTGCAGCCTGCCTATGTCCCTCAGAGTTTCCAGTGCCAGTGGAATTGCTGAGGTATTTATGAGGTTAAATGGTGGGTTAAATGGTGACCACACCTGGAGTACTTGGTTCAGCTCTGGAGCCCTCAAGACAGGAAGGACCTGGAGCTGTTGGAGCAAGTCCAGAGGAGGTCACAAAGATTAATGACTTCTTTGCCTCGGTTTTTAGTAACAGGACCAGTTCTGTTGAGGGAATCCAACTCCCTAAGCTAGGCAATAGGGACCAGGAGCAGAATGATCTCCTCCACAATCCAGGAGGAGATGGTCAGTGACCTGCTACACCACACAGATGTGCAAAAATCTATGGGGCAGGATGGGATGTACCCCAGAGTGTTGAAAGAGCTGGCAGAGGTGCTCACCAAGCCACTTTCCATCATTTATCAGCAGTCCTGGCTGACTGGGGAGGTACCAGCAGATTGGAAATCAGCCAATGCAACCCCCATATATAGGACAGGATGGAAGGATGATCTGGGAAATTACAGGCCTGTTAGTCTGACTTCAGCACCAGGGAAGCTGATGGAACAGATCATCCTGAGTACCATTATGTGGTACCTGCAGAACAACCAGGTGATCAGGCCCAGTCAGCACGGGTCCATGAAGGGCAGATCCTGTTTGACTAACCTCATCTCCTTCTATGACAGGGTGACCTGCTTATTGGATGAAGAAAGGCCTGTGGATGCTGTCTACCTTGACTTTAGCAAGGCCTTGGACAAGGTTTCCCACAACATTCTCCTGCTCTTAACACCTCCAGGGATGGAGCAGCCACAGCTTCTCTGGGCAACCTGTGCCAGTGTCTCACCACCCTCATAGTGAAGAATTTCTTCCTAATATCTAATCTAAATCTCCCCTCTTTCAGTTTGAAACTGTGACCCCCTTGTCCTATTGCTACAAGCCCTTGTCAAAAGTCTCTCCCCAGCTTTCCTGTAGGCCCCACACTTTTAGTCTTAACACAAGCAGTTATGAGGCTGAACACAAGTTATAAATGCTGAGGTGCTGGTTGTATGAAACTGAATTTAAGGACAAAGATACATTTTAAAAGATATTCCACGATTGTGGAAAAGTGTCTGTATGGAGCAAATCCACCGTTTCCTTGGGAGTCAAGATGAGGAAGTCATCTGCATTTTTTTCCCCCAAATTCATGCTCCATAGTTGGGAAGAAATCAGGGCCTCAGGGCTCAGCTGTGTGCTTTGGAGCTTCTGGGATTTTGCTCTGTGGCTGATCTAGGTTATATGAAGTTATCTGGTTTGTACTCTGTGTCTGCTTGTTCCCTGGTGAGTATCCACAACACTGATACCTGCTCCTCCTCCATGGGTCCCACTTGTTCCTTGTCTACAACAGGAACTCTGAGAAGGCCAAAAATGCAGTTTGGAAAAAGTCCCTGAGCGGGGGTGGAAACGCAGTGAGGCTTTGTGCTAGATGTGACATCCAAACAGCCAAAACAGTGATTTTCCCCAGCTCTCCATGGGTGTCTTCCACTTTGTAAAATGGGCCAACAACTTCCCTCTGCTTATTAAATTCTTACAAGAGACATTCAAAAGCTCTGACATTCAAAAGCTCCAACATACAAAAGCTGTGACATTCAAAAGCTCCAACATTCAAAAGCTCTTTTGTAACAAGAGGGTAAAAGCTTGCCCTGACAAGGTGGCACTTTCCATCCCTTGATGGAAGCTGTGAAGGAGGGTGGAACACTGCAAGCTTGGCAAGTTTGATCTTACAGATCAGACACTGCCATCCTCTCAGATGCAATGGCACAGGACACAAGGCACAGGTGTCCTAAATAAACCTTGGACTTCCAGTACTCATGGGGCACCCACCCATGCCAGCACTCCTGACTTCTTTGAACAGGTCCCTGGAAAGCACTTTCGTGGCCTGCCAGGGTATAACTGCTGAAGGAGGGTGGACAGTCAGCCTGGGAGGCCCCAAAAGGGGTGATGGTCTTTAGAGGGTTGATTCTTGTAAAATAGGACTCTCTTGCAGGAAATTGTAATAAATAAAAGAGGCAGGGATGGCAAAGCCCTTTTAGTATGTGGATGTACAGTGGGACTCTGGGGCCTGGTTTTCTTCCCTTACTTATCTCTAATCTACTGTTCTCAGGTTGCTTCATGTGCTTCTCACCTCCACTTCCCATGTCTGTACAAGGTGACATCTTTGGAACACCAACCAAGATCTGGTGACAAGAAGGCCCCTGTCAGAGCTGCTCCTAGCAGCACATTCAGCCTCAGAAAGGCAGTGATTACCCAGCTCTTGCCCACTGTCTTGAATTCAGTGCCATCTTCCATCTCTGCCATGAAAATTGTGCTCACAAGGACAAGGAGGGACCTCAAAAGGTGTTTGCAGTTCACTGGTGAACACGCTGTGGTGCTTTAAAGAAGGTCACTCAGAACTGCCACATGAGGTTCAATGACCAAGCAAGGGAAGCAAACAGAGCAGAGGAAAACATCTCCTGTCCACCTCCCACATACCCCTTGTGTCCATCCCCAGAGACCCAGGGCAGCAGTAGCAACTTCTGCTAAATTGAAGAATGATCTGGAGCACATTTAAGCCTCTCCACCCACTTAAGCAAGGTATTTTGCCACAACGGGTCTCTGGTTTGGAGCTGACAGGCATTTATGAAGACATGAAAGCTGAAGTTTCCCATAATGAATAGCAACTGCTTATTAGCCCATCTCTCCTCTCCTAATTTTATTTTATGTGCAATCTTGGCAGAAGTTCAGCAGCACAACTGCAGGTGGGAGATAGGAAGTAAACTTAAATATGTATGAAGAAAGAAAAGAGTGTGTCAGAAAAATGCAGTAGAGAAAGAAAAAATTTAAAAAATGTAGGGTGGAGGGGGATTGAGGAAAGGAAGTTCTGGAAACATCATCTTCTCTGGACAAGTATTTCAGCCTGACTCACCTGCGGGTGGGAGGACAGCGGTTTTCAGTCTCCTCTCTGTAGGAATTTGCACCCAATAATGCTGAATATGGCTGTTCAGGACAGGACACTCTGTTTTAATTTGTCCTCCTCAGACTGTGGCTGTTAAAAAACTCCAGAGTTGATGCAGCTCAAGGACCTAAGTGGCACCCAGAGACTCTCTCAGCATTTCTTCCGAGAAGGTGGGACTGCAAACGCTCCTCTGCCTGCCTGTTTTTGCTGTCTGATTTCTATTTGTGCTATCTCTGAGCCTCACCTCCAGCTCAGTTTCCCTGCATGATCCCAAAAATGAACAGTTTTGAGCATTTTGTGACCTCTTTCTTCTTGGAAGGAAGGGGTCTTTTTATGTCCCAAGAGCCGAACAGGTGACAGGACTGTAATTACCACCAAATGATCCAGGTGGGAATGAGACAGGTGGGTCTGAAGATAAAGGACAAGCAGCCACACCATGTTCATCACCACCACTAGAGTCTAACTAGGGCTCTGGGGTTGTCTCTGCAGGAAGGCTGGCTCTGAATGGACCATGGAGGAATAATAACACCCTCATGCCTTCGTTGCAGTCCCATTAGTGTTGTCAAGATATTGGTAGAGCAAGGCCAGGGTTTGAACTGTCATTGTCCACCTTGCAATCACTCTGCAAGGGGAGCATCATTATCTTCCAGGCTGTCTATCTAAATTCCCCTTCCAAGAAAAGGAGAGTGGAGAAATGCTTCCATGAGGAGAAATGTCTCTATGAGGATGGTTAACATATAAATACAGTCAGCCTGAATTCTTATTTTGCTGTTTTCCCATCCCAAGAAAGTTTATTTTAAACTCTTGGTTTCCCTGTTTGCAAGAAGGAATGTATGCATCAAAAGATGCAGAGCCAGGAGGTCAAGACTGTGCCCCTCTACTCTGTTCTGGTGAGACCCCACCTGGAGTGCTGTGTTCAGCTCTGGAGCCCTCAGCACAGAAAAGACATGGAGCTGTTGGAGAGGGACCAGAGGAGGCCACAAAGCTGATCCAAGGGCTGGAGCAGCTCTGCTCTGGAGACAGGCTGAGAAAGCTGGGGTTGTTCAGCCTGGAGAAGAGGAGGCTTCACTGAGACCCTAGAGCACCTTCCAGTGCCTGAAGGGGCTCCAGGACAGATGGGGAGAAACTTTTCACCAGAGGGAGCAGTGATACGACAAGGGATAAGGGTTTTAAACTGGAAGAGGGGAGATTTAGGTTGGACATCAGGAAGAAATTCTTCACCATGAGGGTAGTAAGGTGCTGGAACAGGTTGCCCAGGGATGTTGTGGCTGCCCCCTCCCTGGAGTTGTTCAAGGCCAGATTGGATGAGGCTTGTGCAGCCTGGTCTGGTGTGAGATGTCCCTGCTCACAGCAGGGAGGTTGGAGGGTGATGATCTTTAAGGTCCCTTCCAACCTCAACTATGATTTTGTGATTCTGCAGTCTGGGTTTCTGCTATGGTCTTCCGATGGGGTTACTGGAGGGGTGTTGGTATTTGAACGCAAACCTTTCCATTACCAACAGCAAACAGCTTGGTGGTTCCACCAAAGAGTTAAACACTACCAGGAGTCATCAGCTTTAAAAGGTGTACAGGAACGACTGTCAGACATTACAACCTTAATACTTACATCTTCGTGGGCAAACCCGGGAGGCCAAGAATGTTCCCGATATATGAACCAAAGAGGAAACAGGTTAATGGGGTGGTAACTACCAGCTCCCACCCTCTGTACACCGGCTGACAGCCCGGGGAAGCCTGAGGACTGTGCGGGTGAAGGGCAGAGCAGCAGCCCAGCACATGCTCCGTAGCAGGGTGCTGCAGGCAAAACAGTCTCAACTCAGAGCATTTTTTGCTTAATTTAATTTCTCACCAATTAACACCAATGTCTGATGCCTGGTTTGAGCATTGAGGGGGGAAAAAAAAAAAAAAAAAAAAAAAAGAGAGAAAGAAGACAATTAACAAGCACTTAAGAAACCGTTTCCTCCCATTCCCTGGGGCTCAGCTCCAGCCAACACTTTCCCCCACACCCCATTCCAGTCTGTATGCAGTCAGGGCTCGATGCTGCTCTCTGCTTGTTACTGATTCTCTTCCACTCAAACCTTGGTCACCCACGGGCTTCAGTCCCTCAGGGAGGTCCCTGCCCTGATGTGGGTCACCAGCAGACTGAGGACCTGGTGTGACTCTAATCTGGGGACTTACACCTGATGCAGAGCAGAGAGCAGTGACAGAGCCCTCCAAAACCTGCCAGGAGGCTTCAGCCAGAGCTCTTAAACGGAGGTTACAATATTAATACCCATCCTGCTGTCATCTCATTGAAACGATAGACTGATAACATTAAGCACCCTGTCAGCTATTCATTAAATGCCTGATTGAAGACTGTCACTAATGCTTCTTCTCTTTTAATGAAGATGGGCACTTCAGAAGGCAGCCTGTGGGCTCTGGGCTCTTGTGTCAGTGCTGGGCTGGGGGAGATGGGGGGAGGACCCTTCCCACTCCTTCCCCTCCCTCTGAGTCTGACTTTAGAGAGAGTGTTAATTAAAAACTGTCTGAAGGATTCATCTGCTGAGACTGCTTTCTTAATTAGCACACCCTATTAGCAGTAAAACTGTGTAGCACAAACAAGGTTTTACATATCTTCCCATTTTCTTCTCTTACATTTGCTGGAGCGATAAGGGAAGAAGGATGATCCGTGGGTGTTTCAGCTGATTAGAAGCCAAGTTTTTTGTTTTCTCTGTCCCTTTCTGCTCAAGTGTTACCAGTGACTGGATGCAGGAGATTTTATCTGTGTGAACGCCCATGGAAAGCGAAGCAAGTGCATGGGGAGGGCTCACTAATGGAGTGATTTGGATGGCAGTTGGTACACACCAAGCATGTTCACACAGTGAAGACCAGCTCCCAGAGGTACCCCCAAAGACAAAGAATAAATATACAGTAAAAAAAAAAATACAAGATCTCAAGGCTTTCTGCTTGCTTACTTTACAAGGGACAGCATGAACCCTGATCAGATGATCCGAGGGCTGGAGCAGCTCTGCTCTGGAGACAGGCTGAGAGAGTTGGGGGTGTTCAGTCTGGAGAAGAGAAGGCTCCAGGGAGACCTTAGAGCACCTGCCAGTGCCTGAAGGGGCTCCAGGAAAGCTGGGGAGGAACTTTGGACAAGGGCAGGAGTGAGAGGACAAGGGGGGATGGATGAAAAGTGGCAGAGGGGAGATTGAGGTTGGACATGGGGAGGAAATTCTGGAGTGTGAGGGTGGTGAGACACTGGGCCAGGTTGCCCAGGGAAGCTGTGGCTGCCCCATCCCTGGAAGTGTTGAAGGGCAGGTTGGATGGGGCTTGGAGCAACCTGGTCTGGTGGGAGGTGTCCCTGCCCATGGCAGGGGGTTGGGACTGGGTGTTCTTTAGGTGCCTTCAAACCCAAACCAGTCTGGGATTCTATAATCCTATAAACCCTTCTGGGAATCCGGGCCCCTCATTCAGGTGTTTCAACAGGGCCTGGAGAGACAAACATTGAGTCAAGCCCTGCTTAGCAAGGCCGTGGCTGGGTTGTGCAGGGAGCAGTGGGAGATGCAGCCCAGCACCCTGCTCTGCTCCCTGGTTCCTGCAAGGGGGTCCCTGCTGAAGCAAACAGCATGGCCCAAACCACCAGTCACTTTGGAACCCTTCACCTTGGCTGGCAGCTCTGGCTCCTACCAGGAATATTTATACTGGATTCCATGCCTGTGGCTTGAAATGATGAAGGGTGGTAATTTCCAAATTCTTTAGAGGAATACAAAGCTTAAATATTATACTCAAGTACAGAGTCTCCAAAAGCACTAGTAAGAGGCTTCTCTTCATTATTCCTTTGATTTGCATAGTGTTGTCTTAATGCAGACTACATGTAATTATTTCTCATCCCTGGTTTGCCTGTATTAGTAAAAGCTAATGCCACAGGGCCTTGTTCAAAAAATGCCTATATAAATATTGTTAAAAATAAATGCATAACATTAATTCTCCATCGTTCATGTCGCTGTTTATTTAATGCTCTGAAAAGCTAATTACCACTAATTTTATTCTACATCTTCTTCAGGTCTTACAGTCTCGGCACTATAAGATAAAAGAATTAATTGTTAATTAGCATACCTTTTTTGGAGAACACTTTTTTCCTTTATCAAAGATTACAAGAGGAGGAAGAGAGGGGGAAGGGGAAGAAATGAAGCTCTCGATATTTCTGCCAGCTATGGTGCCAAAACTGGCTTTTTCTTAAACAACAACACAAAACTTTGATCTGGCCCTGGGGAGGAGAAGTACAAGCTCTGGTGTGTGAAGCCAATAAAAAGCTTTAGTATTATTATTAGTTTTCCTTGCACTGGATGTCTGAACACATTGTACCCAACTGTGTCTGCAGCCTGATGGATTTGTAAAATGAGAAATGATGTCGCTGCAACTTCAGACATCCAGCAGGAGCCAGGGGGCCCTTTGCTGCAGGAGCTGGGAGGCAGAGTGACCATGAACCCTGGACATCACCTCTGCACGTTGGCAGGGAGGTGCTGCCTTTGAAGGGGCACTGGTGATGTCAGTTATTAATTGAAATCAGTAACATTTCAGGAGAAAAAAAATCACATTTGCAAAAAAAAAAATCACACAAAAGAGAATGTAAGGGACATGCAGACTGAAAACAGGGCCTAGATAGCAGTGAAACAGTCAGAATTAGACAAAACCAGATTCCAGTTAGAAAAAAACATGCCCCAAGTAGTCACCAGCCCGGCCTTGAGACAGGTCTGCAGGAGACCCGCAGGGCAGATGGAAGGGATGGAAAGGAGCACTGCCCACAGCTTATCTTGGTTACAGCCTTCAGCACTGGGAAGAAACACATGGAGTAATTGAAATCACCAATTGAATACATTAATGAGCCATTAGCATACTCAAATCCACACCCACAGGCTAGAGGGACCTCTACTAACAACAAGCCCCCCACTCTTGGAGCAGGCGCGGTGACATTTTTCAGCATTGCCACTTGAAATGGAAGAGAGGGATTAGTGACCCCACCGTGTGTGCCTGGGTGATCTTTAAGGTCCCTTCCAGCCCGACCCATTCCAGAATTCTATGATCAAGCTCTGCTGCAACAAATCTCCTCAGAGCCTCCCCAGTTGGTGCTGTGATGGCAGCGTTGCTGTTCAGGCTGGAGCAGACTCGCTGGCTTGGTGATGTATTTATAGTTGCCTTTCTTTTTTCTTCAGCTAATTGGAAATGTCATGGAACTTTTAAATTGTAACAATGAAGTGAAACTCTTCTGCCTCCATATTTACATAAATTAGGGGGAGTTTGCATACGTAATGTTTCCTGGAAGAAAAAGCAAAAAAATAAACAAATTCAGGATGAGTTTCCTACTTGAAATATTCATGAAGCCAGGCATAAAAATATAGTAACTGACTAGACAGACTTGTCAAAAAAGAAAATAAAGAACAGAGCCATGGGGACAGTTTAAAAGCATGTCCTGGAATGCTTCTTGCTCTTCTCACTCGTTTGGTGGAGGACTCTGCTGCCCCTGGGTTTTGTCACAGGTGGAAGAGGACAGTCTCTTGCCCCGTGCCAGATGCTGCCCAGTGAGTAAACCAGCTCAGCAGAGCTGGGCCATGTCTGTCCAGCTGCTCAGCCCCAGGAAGGAGATGGGCTGGGAAAGTCTGGCTGATCCAAGCAGGAAATCCCATCAGTCTGGCATGTTGGTCATGCTGGGGACCCACAGACCAGCCTCTGCTCCAGCCCTGGTTAGCACAGAAGTCCAGGAGAGCTCTGGAGGGCCGTGCTGGGCTTTGGGCAGGTCTCTGCTTTGGGCCACTTGTGATGGGGATTTGTGGGTTGTTGGTTGGTTGGCTTTTTTTCTAAAAAGGTCCTTTTCTTTCTTTTGGCTGCTGCTTTGCAGAGGTTCAGGCAGCCTTAACGAGGTGCCTTTGTGAGGAACTACAAACTGAGTTCCTTGGCTGTGCACAGGGCTGAAGGAGACAGAGGGATTCTGGGGTGGAAAATGAGTATTTATCAGGCAGCAGCAACAACTGGATTCTGTTACTTATCAGTAACAGCAAGGAAAGCCTAAAAAACTCCGTTCTTGTAGCTTGTCCTACCTTCATCTGAGCATCTGTCCACATCCATGACTTATTACCTACTCCCAATAAAGGTTTAACTCAGATAGCTTAGCATTTTTTGGCTATTTTTATTGTACCTGTAGTCAGAGCACAGCAAGGGTCAGTGATTCAGCTGCTGGCATAATTCATACACTGTGTTCTCCAGCATTATCCTATGAATCTACTATTAACCTGCATTATTCCATTGATTCAATATTTATCTCTGGTGCTGTTAATGGAGTATTTGATTTAACAGTACATGAATATTGCATCCTGCAGCAGTAAGAAAAAAGGTGAAATTAGAATTTAAAACCAGAACAGGATAATTGCTACTCTAATATACTTGTGAAATTGTTCAACACAAATTCTGCCAGGCTTACCCCAACCGTTGGGGCTGACATTTCTATCCAGTTAGCACAGATGGAGCCTTTTGTAATTTGTACAGAGACATATTCCATGAAGGAAGCTGGAACCCTGATAAATTCACATCTGTTAGACGTTTCACACGGTTTGCTGCAGCTACACAGAAATTCAAATGCAAGGGTAAAAATATGTCTTGGAGGAGCAATAGCAGCTTGATTTAGTCTTGATGCTTTGTCATTTTTGGTTGTGATGGCACTAGGATACAGCCTGTAGAAAAGGTCTGGGCCTCACATGAACAACCCATTTGGAGGAACTGAGCTTGGAGAACTGTGAGTTGATTCCCTCTTCATATATTCTTGTGTCTTCAAAATTGCTCAGAAATTCTTGTTACAGACCTTGTGAGTTCCCAGACAGACTGAAATCAAGTAGTAGTGGTAACACAGGCTTTGAGGTAAGTCTGAGCTCTTGTATCTCTCTATTTTGGGCCAAACAATGGACATCTGACAGATGCTTGACTAGCATCTTCTAGATAGTTGCCACATTTTCATTTGAAGCTGGCAAAGACAGAGGATCTTCCACTGTTTGTTTTAGTAGCTGATCATTCACACTGCTAATGTGTTATGGCATCTTTCTCATCTCTCTTCTTGTAGTATTGGGTTTTGTTGTTCTTTCCTATAGAGCACTTTGAAAGAGTCTAAGATCAACTCACCTCCAGGTTTCCTCACCTTGAAAATCTGTTTAGATGTTAGCATTGGTCTGAAGTCTTTGCAGGAAAAACAAAACAAAACAAGACCAAACAACAGCTGGAAAACTAAAAAGCAAGTGAAAGCTGGCCTAAGTCACCTGGCAGTGCTGCCACCCTGAAGCCCTCTGCCTGGATCCAAAAGCTGCACAGCAGCTCTGTCCTGCCATCTGGGCCACTGCATGCTTGCTGAGATGATTCTACCTGGTAAACCTTCTTCTTCCTGATGTTCCCCCTCCTGCACTAAAGACAAGGAGTTTGCACTCTGGTTGACAGTCTGTCCCACACCTCTTGCTCCATCCCTAATGCACAGCTCATGAGAGGGTTTAAACATCTCTGTTCCCTTTCATTTGAAATCCTGTCGCAGATTCATGATCAGGGCTTTAAACAAACAAAGAAGGTGCTGTCTGCAGACAATCCCTTTTGAGTTTTATCTTGATTCCACTGCATGCTGGGAGAGGGGATTTGAAGCTTTTACCAGGGCTTTGTGGTTACCCAGGCAGTACAGATCGATGAAGCTTGTTGATACAGACCTCATTATCCTGTCTCTGACTCTAGAAGCTCCTGTTTACCCAGGTCATCAGAGAATACCTTTAAGTAGGTCAATTTGAGGGAGGAGGGGGCAGCTACCCACCCTCTCTCTTTAGTATTCAAAATTTGCACTGGATTTCCCATCTCTCATGGGGTGGTGAGTGTTAATTACATGGGTGATGAGAAGCCAGGGAGGGTGAAGGCAGCATCAATCTTGCCCTTCTGGTACTTGTCAGAATATTCATGCAGAGTATTTTCTTGTTCCCAGATCTGCTCAGGCACGTAATGATGAGAGCTTTTGTGTGTGTGTGTGTGGAAGTTCAGACTTTTCATACTAGAAGAGCCTCCTGCTCTGATGTGGTGTTACCAGAGCTGCCCTCCTGCAGCCTGGGGAAAGACAAGGGCTGTCTTGTTCGTGCAGAATACAGAGCATTTGCAAGTCGTTGGTGTTTCTCCCAGTCTCCTTTCAGCACTTGCAGACGTTAGCAAGCAAAAGCTTTTATGGGGCTGTAACAGACCGATGTTGAAAAGAGATAGTTGCTTATCTTGTAGGCACAAGCAGTGATGAAAAGAAATCAGGGTCAAGGATCAGAGACTTTGTATAGGGCAGATGGATCAGACATGCAGTGCAGCAAATTGATGAGCTAGCTCTCACCTGGGTATTTACCATATCAAGGGCCCTGCTGGAAGAGCAGTTCAGTGGGAGATTTGTTCAGATTCCTTTGCTGCAGCGTGGTCAGCCACGTCAATATGTCACAATCACTGCAACACACAGAGGACCAAACCCCTCCTCACCTTCACCACAGTCTGACCAGGGAGAGATTTGGACAAAGGGCTAATAATAATAGCTTTCTTACTGATGCTGCAGGATTAAACCTGAGTCTGGAATTTGGTACTGGACCTAGGCCAAAATGATACCTTAGTAAATGTCTACATTTTTGTCAATGTCTACAAATTGTCAATGACCTGCCAATTTGTTGCAATATAAAAGTGCTGCCCAGCTGGTCCAGGAGCTTCCACAACTATCTCCCCAGTCATGAGCTGTTTGGGCTTTCTGGACCCTGCTGCCTGTGAGGAGTCATAGACTCATCAGGGTTGGAAGGGACCTCTGAAGATCATCTAGTTCAACCCCCTGCTAGAGCAGGATCACCTAGAGCAGATCCCACAGGAACATGTCCAGCCCATCTGCTCAGTTCAGTAACACCTGGGCCTTTCAGCTGAGGACTTCTGCCTAGGTCAGGGCTGATTTCCTCATACAAGGAGCATTAAACCCTTATTCTTGTCATCTTTACACATTACATTTTTTTGGAATACCAAAATTTCCCCACGAAGACACATTATATTTCTCTGTGCTATTCTAAAAAACATTAAATCTAAGAACTGCTGAAGGAGGTTCTAGCTTGTCTCAGACTCAGGCATCATAACACAGTTTTTTGCCTCAGCATCTTCCTGATGAAATGCATCTCCTGTCCATGCTCTACCCACAGGCCAGCCTGGGCCTGCAAGCAGCAGAAATACTGTAGCTCTGAGGAGCTGGGAGTTTCTCACTCCTCTTTGATCTCCTTTAGCATCAGCATCAAAGCAGAATTAAAAAAATACAGGATAAAAGAGAAGGGCTGCTGAGTATGAGGTGATCAGCTGCTATAATGATGAAGGCCCTGGGTCCAGAGATGGACCCAATTTGACTCCAACTGCATTCAAGTAAAATACTGCAACACATTTTTGGTTTGAATCATTGAATTATTGAGGTTGAAAGGAAGCACTGGAGATCTCTGGTCCAACCTTTGGCTCCGAGTAGGCCAGACTGCAAGGTTAGATGCAACTTGATGGTTGTAACAAATCTCCCTTGATGTCTGCCATCACGTTTCTGTTTCCAGGAGCAAGGATAAAGGCAGGTTTGTTCAAGCAGTCTTTGCATAGTAGCTACACAATGGGGGCAAGTTTGGGGAATGCAAGAATTACATCAAATGACAATGAGATGTTTCCCCTTCTGAATCCAAGTTGTCATAGTCTTCCAGTTATTATAAAAGATATACCTCCAGATATTATTTGGCAGCTATGTGCTATGGAATTGCTTTCTTTAATATCAGAAGAGGTAGGAACCCACCCCACAGGCTCTGATGTGAAAATCCTGTTGAACCCTTGAGTTGTACTGTCAGACAGAAGTGGTAAATATAGCCTGTGACCTCTGCCAGAAGTTGTCACCTGTAATTCCCTCTTTTATTTTCTCCACTGCTTGCTGCCATGTCCTGAATCTCTGTTTGAATGAAGGGTGTCAGTTCCTGTGGGTAGTCCCTGATTTAAGGCTCCATTCCTATGTTGGGAACAGTTTTGCCTCAAGATATGTGAGATTAATTTAAATCACATGCAGTGATGAAAGAGCATTTGTCTGACAGCAAGTGCACCATCATCCTTTGGTAGGGCACCCTCCTGCCAGGGCTGAGACATGAATCTTTGCCACATGCATCCAAAGAACTGCTTTCATCTGGGGGTCACCAGGGCCCCCTGTGCAGTCAGTTCCCCCTCCCCTCTGAGTGTATCTTCACCACTTCAACCTTGTCTATGCTGGGAATCACATATCACAAAACTTTTAGTCAGATACCACAATTGCTCCAAATGAAATACCTTTTTTTTTTTGCTTTTTGGTCTGTTCTGGAGATCTGCAGCAGTGCTGATGCTCCAAAGTCTGACAGAAACCAAGCCTTTTTTTTTTTTTTTTTTTTTTTTTCAAACGAAAATCAGAGGAAGAACCTTGAGTTTTAGTCAGAATACTTTTTCAAGTAAATAATTCCAGCTGGCTTCAGTAATTACCTTTAAGGGGTTTGTCTGTTTGATTACCTACAACTAAAGGGAAACCTGTGCCAGTTCACACAAATGCCCCTTCTCCCTCTTCTTTTGTTTTGCTTTTATCACTCTCTAGAAAATAACTAACGATGTCAAATCCAGGTTTAAGAGCATTTTTATGATTTTTTATTACTGTAGCATTCTTCTGATCCAGGAGATTCAGTTGAGAGAACTGGGACCTGCCCTCAGCCCTTCACCCCTTAGCACACGTCAGCTTGGTAATTCTACACAGACACAATGTTCCCATGGAAGACAAATCTTGGCCTTTAGCCATCTCCTCTTGCTGTCTTAAGAAGAAACCTCTGAAAGAAATTAATGAGTAAATTATTACTTCAGGTGTCAGCCAGGAAGAGAGGCAGAATCTGAAAGTTGCTGTCTCTGTGGTACAGCCAGCTAAGAGCAGGCAGTCTGTGCTTGGCTGGTCATTGCAGCCTCCCTGGTGGTTCATGGGTAGAAACAAGAACTTTACACAGGTGATCCCTCATTCCATATGGTCTGAAGATGGATCAGGCACTCTCTGCAGATGTCTTCTTTTGATCCACTATTGGTATATTGGTATAGCTTAAGTAGTTGAAAATAGGTGGCTGGCTTTTAAAAGGGTGCAATTCAGTGCTACGTGCATGGAAACCTCATGAAGTTCAGTAAGACCAAGTGCAAGGTTCTGCACCTCGGTTGGGGAAACCCAAGCACAAACACAGGCTGGGTGGAGAATGGATTGAGAACAGCCCTGAGGAGGAGGACTTGGGGGTGTTGTTTGAGGAGAAGCTCAACATGACCCAGCACCATGGGCTGGAGCCCAGAAACCACCCGTGTCCTGGGCTGCATCCCCAGCAGTGTGGGCAGCAGGGCCAGGGAGGGGATTGTCCCCTCTGCTCTGCTCTGGTGAGACCCCCCTGGAGAACTGTGTCCAGGTCTGGAACCCCCAACACAAGGACATGGAGCTCCTGGAGAGAGTCCAGAGGAGGCTATGAAGATACTCTGAGGGCTGGAGCAGCTCTGCTCTGGAGACAGGCTGAGAGAGTTGGGGGTGTTCAGCCTGGAGAAGAGAAGGTTCCAGGGAGACCTTAGAGCACCTTCCAGTGCCTGAAGGGGCTCCAGGAAAGCTGGGGAGGGACTTTGGACAAGGGCAGGGAGTGACAAGACAAGGGGGGATGGATTAAAACTGGCAGAGGGAGATTGAGGTTGGACATGAGGAGGAAATTCTGGAGTGTGAGGGTGGTGAGACACTGGGCCAGGTTGCCCAGGGAAGCTGTGGCTGCCCCATCCCTGGCAGTGTTGAAGGGCAGGTTGGATGGGGCTTGGAGCAACCTGGTCTGGTGGGAGGTGTCCCTGCCCATGCAGGGGGTTGGGACTGAGTTATCTTTAATGTCCCTTCCAACCCAAACCATTCTAGGTTTCTATTAATCCCAGCCTCACCTGGCAGAATGGAGAGAATAACTGAGTGTTTGGTTCTTTGATCAGACCCAAGGAAGTCCTCAATCACCTTCAGCACATCAAAATTTCAGTTTTGTTGCTTACCTTCTAGATAGAATGAGAAAAGCATTGAGAACAATCTGGGAGATCAGAGAGTACGTTGAGTTTAAACCGAAATGAATCAGTTCAGGTTGGAGGTTTCTGTATCCCTTTAAACCTTTGGAAAAGTTAAATTTAGGTCAATATCAAAGTAAAACATCATTTCAGCATGCCAAGGCAAAGAACTCACTTTGCTAGTGTAGAAACTGACTTTTACAATTTTTTATGTGTGATTTTCTCTTGTTGCCTCTCTCTCACTTGAAAACATTTGTCAAAGTTGGTTCAGATTCACAAATAATTATTTTTTAACCTGGCCTGAAAATGGAAAAAGTAGAGCTGAAAGTCACTCTCATTGCCCCTGCCAACCTGTCCAATGCAAGGATTTTCAGCAGCACAGGCTTCTGTGCTTTGAAACAAAAGAGTATCAACAAAGGATGACTTAAAATGAGGGGTTTTGCCCAGTTTCCCCTCTGCAGGGGTTTCCAGCTCTGGACACAGCCTGAAGCGAAAGGTGATGATTGCATCACAGCAGATGATTCCTACTTACATGTTTATTTACTCACCTGTTTTAAAGAAGCAATAGGTGATGATTTCCCCTCTTGCACGTCCCTCACTGCAGTGATAAATGCAACAGAGCATTGCCCATTTTCTATTAGAAATTAATTCTGATGTATGAACGTGCCAATGTTTATAATTAGCACGGTAATGTAAAGGCCCTGCTCTTCATGGCTAATTTTTCATTTCTATTATTATTCACTTGTTGGTTACAGTGACTGTTTTCCACCTCATAAAGTGACAAGACTTGCACGTCAACACTGTTTAATGCATTAAAGTTGTTTCACATTAAAAAGAAGCACAAAACTCAGATGCACTATAAACAAGGTAACAGAGAGCACAGTTTGAGTGGGGCAATTGTGTACAGAATCACACACAGGATCACAGAGTGGTGGGGTTGGAAGGGACCTCTGGAGATCATCCAGTCCAACCCCCCCTGCCAGAGCAGGATCCCCTAGAGCAGATCCCACAGGAACACGTCCAGGTGGGTTTGGAATGTCTCCAGGGATGGAGACTCCACAGCCTCCCTGGGCAGCCTGTCCCAGGGCTCTGCCACCCTCACAGTCAAGAAGTGTTTTCTCATATTTAGGTTCAACCTCCTGTGCTCCAGTTTGTGCCCATTGCCCCTTGTCCTGTCACTGGGCCCCACTGAGAAGAGTCTGGCCCATCCTCCTGACACCCCCTGGAGATATTGATCAGCACTGATGAGATCCCCCCTCAGCCTCCTCCTCTCCAGCTGAGCAGCCCCAGCTCTCCCAGCCTCTCCTCACAGGGCAGATGCTCCAGTCCCTTCAGCATCTCAGTGCCCTGTGCTGGACACTCTCCAGTAGCTTCTTGTCCTTCATGAACTGGGGAGCCCAGAACTGCACACAGTTCTGCAGGTGAGGCCTCATCAGGGCAGAGTAGAGGGGGAGGAGAACCTCCCTGACCTGCTGGACTCACTCTTCCTAATGCACCCCAGGATGGCATTGGCCCTCGTGGCTGCAAGAAGTCTTTCCTACATCAGGTTTTCTATCAGCATGGACCCCAAACAAACCCACAGGAGCCCATGAAGACATGACAAATACTCCTGTCAGGCTCAGGTACCAAGAACATCCCTCTCCTTTAAGCATCAGCATTTCAGAGTAGCACAGTTGACATTTGTGCATCAAAATGAATGGCTGGATTCTCAAGAGACTCAATGAAGATATGATGGCTGCTGTGGAGAGACAGCTGAAACACTTCACAGAGGCAAACCCTGCCCAGATACACAGTCCCATCAGGATGGGAGATTATGCAGAATTGTGCTGATACCATCAGTATGTTATCTTACAAGAAAATTCTGAAAATATCGACATATCCCTTTTAAGGATACTTTTATTTTAACACAACATTTTCATAGAATCATAGAATCATAGAATTGTTCAGGTTGGAAAAGACCTTTAAGATCATTGAGTCCAACCTTATCCTAACCCCATTCCCCTATTTCTGATGACCCACTGCTAAACCATGTCCCCAAGCACCACATCCAGACAACTTCTAAACACATTCAGGGATGGTGACTCAACCACCTCCCTGGGGAGCCTGTTCCAGTGCCCAACAACCCTTTCTGTAAAGAAGTTTTTTTCTGATATCCAACCTAAATCTCCCCTGATGCAACTTGAGCCCATTTCCTCTTGTCCTGTCATCAGTCACCAGTGAGAAGAGACCAACCCCACTCTCACTACAACCTCCTTTCAGGTATTTGTAAAGAGTGAGAAGGTCTCCCCTCAGCCTCCTCTTCCCCAGACTAAAGAGCCCCAGCACTCTGCAGTTTGAAATTACTTTTCACTTCGTGGTTATAGTTTTAATCTCAAAATTGACCTTAAAATTAAGTACATTTACTCACAAATCTTTGTTTTCAGAACCAAAAGCCCTGACTCGGAATTTCACCAGAAAACAAGATGTTTCATTCAGACCAGCCTAAAGTTTTACCTTAGATTTGGCATCATGAATAGAAAATAAGGCTTTGAGGGAAAGGACCCCTTAGCATCCCAGTTTTAGTCCCAGAGGAATTGGATTTATGGCAGGCACCACTCTCCCTTTTCCAGCACTGGGACAGGTACTGTCAGTGCTGTCCTCTGCAGTGCCAAACAGCTGCCACACCACCAAGCTCACTGAACTTACTGCTTTCCCAGGGCTGACTTCAAAATTCCCATGTCTTCTTAAAAGATGAGCTTGGCCGAGTAGTCAGTCCTCACTGAGTCATCATCCCATCTTCTGGGATCCACTCTCCAGGCTGTGTGGTGAGGTAGGTTGTTCCCACATGGTGGTAAATGCAGTAAGATGCATTCCACGTGGCCCAGGGGGCTCAGCAATCATCTCACACAGCCCAGGAACATTTCATTCCATCAGATACAGGCACATGAGAGGACCATGTATTAAAACGAAAGGAAAAATTTTATTAGGTAGAAATTGGTTTCAAAAACAGAGCCCCCACTCAATTGCATTTCTTTCTCTCTTGGCCAAACCCTAAAATGCTGAGAGTGGACCCCTTGACTGGTGTAAATTGTAAAAGTTAATGTGGCCATGATGCTTTATGATGAATGTCTGGCTTGTATTATTTGTACACCAGTCTAAGCCCTCTGAGTGCCAGGAAATTATTCCAGCTTATAATTGAGATCTGTATCTGGCCCCCAAAGAGTAACTGTAGTATATAGCATACAGCTAATGGTTTTATTAAGAACTTTTCAGTTCTCTTACTACTTTATGGGAACATTTTTGCAGTAGATGCGTATTTTATCACCAGAAGCAGAAGAGAAAAATACTCCCTAAACTTTTCTGGGTGCTAGGATATCTTGGTACAAGGATGCCTAGTTGTAAGCAAAACTAAGGAGCAGCAGGATGAGGTGCCAGGGGTATATCCTAGGTCTAGCCTAGGGAGATTGCCATTACATGAAGATCTAGCCTAGGGTGGACCTGCATGTCTGCCCAAAGCACTGTCTCTCATTGGACAAAATTGGTAAGTTTTCTCCTTACCCACGAGTATTTTTGTCAGGAATGTTGAAATCCTGCATGGATCTTATGGGTAGTTTTGGGTCCACTTCTTTTTTTAAAATACTGTCTTCTGGCTCCAGGGAGACCTTAGAGAGCCTTCCAGTGCCTAAAGGGGCTCCAGGAAAGCTGGGCAAGGGCAGGGAATGGGAGGAAAAGGGGGAAGGGATTAAAAATGGAAGAGGGGAGATTGAGGTTGGACATGAGGAGGAAATTCTTTCCTGTGAGGGTGGTGAGACCCTGGGCCAGGTTGCCCAGGGAAGCTGTGGCTGCCCCATCCCTGGAAGTGTTGAAGGGCAGGTTGGATGGGGCTTGGAGCAACCTGGTCTGGTGGGAGGTGTCCCTGCCCATGCAGGGGGTTGGGACTGAGTGATATTTAAGGTCTCTTCCAACCCAAACCAGTCTGGGATTCTGTGATTTACTATCTTAATTTATTTGGATTTCTGTCTAAATATAAAGGTTCCTCCCCCCATCTTGGGGTTTAATTTCTGACAAAACACACTGGCCCTATTCATCAATAATTAGACTAGACTAGACTGGACTATTTCAGTTGGAAGGGACATACCAGGGTCACCTAGTCCAACTGCCCTGCCACTCCAGGGCTGACCAAATTAAAGCGTGTAATTAAGGGCATTTTCCAAATGCCTCTGGAACACTGTAGGTGGAAAGCCTTGTGATCTCCCTTTCTGCTGCTGCTGGAATCAGGAAGGGCTTCTGATGATGTCCCAGCAGTGGGTCACACTGATCACTGTGCCAGTGTGAATCTGGAGTCCCTCCATTAGTGGCTGTGGAACAACCCAAGATTGTGCTGCCCTGTGTGGGTAGAGTAATTGGGACTGTCTGAGTTGACAAAGACTTGGAACATCATTACTGTTCATTAGCAGATTTTTTTTTTTAAATCTAACTCTAAAGTAAATAGCAGTTTCCCAAGACCAATTTAAAATCTATTTTTACTTCCATCCCTGAGAGTCTGGAAAAGGGTTTTGAAGAAAGCTTCTTTCAAAGTCTCTGGTGACTTGACTAATTAAATCAGGGGCCCCATGTGGAAAAAAATACAGAGGTAGATACACTTTTGTAGCCTCGTTTTATTCATTCTGCAATGAAAAAAAAATAAAATTAGAGCTTTTGTTTTGTTGTTTTGGGCTCTACAAATTCATGAGATTCCAGGAAAGCTGCTAAAGCAAATTATTGTCAAGAATAGCTTCCTCCTTTATTAAAAGGTGCTCAGTAGCCCTGAAACACCACATAATTTAGGGATGCAGAACATGAAACTGTGATGATTTTTGTCATCCCTGTGCTCAACCTTCATGTCTCCAGGCATTTAGCAGCCAGCTCACTCCCACTGTGCTGCAACTCTTTAAAAAGGACTGACCAGCACGGTGCTGTCTCTTGGATACCTTCATTATTTGTATCTTTTGTCTAAAATACATACCATTTTTGATTGCAAGTGCATCTGGTTTGCCCCTTTTAAAATGTAAGTGGGTATTTAGCAATAGCACTTCACAGTTTGCTGATGGCTCCTCTCAGAGTGATTTGCAGACACTAATGACTGTGCCTCTAACAACACCCCTGAGAGCAAGCCCGGTCACAATACTGTCCTCAGCTTGAACAGAAAAACTGAAAAACTGCAAAACTGAAGCACCAGGGTGGTGTCTGGGATGGTGGGGAATCCACACCACCCCCCCCAACCAGCACCCACCAGCTGAGTATTTTCCTCTCTTATGAATCACACCTACATTCCCTCTCACACCCTTTTTACAGAATTACCATATACATGGTATACACATAAATATACATGTTCAACACGTACAAAGAGTGACTTGGTAATTAATGCCTGTCCAATTTATTTGGAGCAACACACTGGGAAAGTTATTACTTATGACAGGTCTGCATGTGGAGCACCTTCCCTTCCTGTTGCCCTGTTTCTCTCCTCCCTTGGCTGTGCTGGAGCCTGCACTGTGAACTTTCTTTCTGCAGTCACCTTGTAAAATTACACAAACAAACAAGAGGAGGAGGGAAAATAAATAAGAAACTATTTCAGGTCTTGATATAACCTTCAGTGCTTCAGATCAAAAGTAAGCCTAATCCATCTAGTCACTGTATTAAGAGCAATACCTGGGGAAGATCACAATCTCTTTTACGATTGCTTTGGAGAAAAAAAAAAAAAAAAAAAAAAAAAAAAAAAAAAAAAGACAAAATATTCTCTTGTTCATGTGTTTCTTCAGTTATTTGGAGAGATCCAAGGGAATTACAAAAAGTACACGCTTGCTTTTTATCTCTCTCCCCTTTCCCAGCCTCCACCTTGATTCATCTTGTTATAAACTTCAGCGATTTAACACAGTGTGTTGTCTCCTGCTGAGCAAACGGAAAAGTGACAAGAGACAAGGTCGAGCTGCCCTTTGCTCCTCCTGATACACAAGCTATTGCATGTGTCTAAAGCTCTGGCTGTAACAGGACTGGAAAAATATCAAAATATATTAAAGTTAAGAAAACACCTCACGAGGAGACTGTAACCTTCATCAAGTGAGAAAGCAAAAAAAAACCAAACCCCAACATTCTTAGTCTTGGCTTTTCTGGTTGCCGTGCACTTGTCTGAACCCACAAGGCTCTCTTAATGTTCTATTTTATTTCACCCACTCTTCTTTGAAATGTTATCGTTTCAGAATGGAAAGCAATTTTTGTGAATTGATAGTTGAGAGATGCTGGAAGGCATGTGTGTGTGCGCATGTGCATGCCAGGCAAGAAAACCCTTCGTTGTCCCAGCAGAGGGACAATAAAAATGACCATAAATGCCAATGAAAACAAAATGCTGAGTTTTTTCTGAAGACTGATTACAGATAAGACCTCTGTGAAGACAGTGGTTACTGCTCCCCCTTGGATATTTTATGCAATTGTACAAGCACATTGGGGCAACGCTTTTGATTTTTACTTTTGGTAAAGATAGCAGCAATAGATAAATAAATAAATGCATTTTGATAGTCTTTGTTTTGTCCACAGTAAATGTAGGCCTGGAAAGAAAATCTATAGCTTTTTCCTTTATTGCTGCCATTTCAAATATCTGGTAGATTTGAATGAGGAAATATATCTACAGAGTGATATGCTTTACTCTGTCAAAGATTTCAAAGGTAAATAAACAAGTTTTATTGGCTGCTCTTACATCTAGATGTAGTATTTAATAGATATATTAAACAGTGATACAGCTGCCAGATATTCCAAAGAAATATTGTGCATATCACAGCTAAGACTCACAATGTCATAACAAATCTATACTTCACTAATGGAAACAAGGCTTTCTCACATAAACTGCTCAGAGCTTTTGAAGCTAATTTTCTACCACAGTCATTCCTCCCTTACTCTCAGATGTTTCGCAGTTATATCCAACTGCTGTTGCCAACAAGACTGTGCTGTACAAATGACCTTCATTTCTCAGTGGTTGTGGTGACATGTTGAAGCAGAAATTCAATGTAAATTTGGGGTGGAGTAAGGCCTTGGTTGAAAAGGTACACACAGAAGGACTCTTTAAAGGACCGTGGTAGCTCTTCAAGCAAAAAGGTTGCAGGACAAGTACCATATCAAAACCAAGACTCAACTACAGTAGGACCCATGTAGGTGAGGTGTCAATGCAGAATTAAAAAGAGACAGAGCCCCTCCAGCTTTATGGTGGCCGGGCTGTTTTCTTAAGAGACAGTGAGTTTTAATACTTTTAGGAAGCAAAGTGAATCAGACCTCTCCTACATCTCCTACACCTTTGAGTTTTATTGCTATTTATAGCCTTTAGTATAAAAGGCTCTGTGCTTTGGAGGTGGATTTGAAATAATCTCATTCAAAAGAAGAATAAATCTCAGCTTTTCTCTTTCTTCTTCTCTTCAGGCAACGGCAGGGGCACCTGCCCTATTCGGAAAGTTTCAGGTCATGGGTTCTGAGTGCTTCAAGTTTTGGAGCTGGCCTTGTTACAGCTTTCTAAATTAATCCCAGAGGAGGTGCCTAAAGCAATGATCTGACCTCTATTGCTGCAGCTCAGTGCTAAACCTCTTTTCCTTCTCTCCATATAGAAGCAGTGACTGCTGGAGCCTGGTCATGCTGATGGAGTAGGAAAGGCCTTGTGACTTCCTCCCCCAATGGCTCCATGGTCCCCTTGCATGGAAACCAACCATGAGTTTGCAGGGTGCCTGCTCTTGCAGCCCTGTGGCTCCTCTGTAGAAAAAAGCCAGTGGGGCTGGATGAAGATCAGCAGATGATCAGACTCATGAACAATGCTATTTGAGTACAAGTCCAACCACTCAAAACCAAATGAATACAGCCCTTGCTCGTGCTCTAAGTCCACAAGCCTGCTTTGAGAGATTGTCCCAGCCTAAAACATGGAGGGAAAGAGCTTGAGTAAGGTCAGTCCTGAGGCAAGTCAAAGGTCTTGCTTGTTTAGCCACCTTGTACAGGACTCACCACAAGTAGTACAGTTGCACAGATGCTCCAAGTCAGACTTTTCCAAACCTCCATGTGAATTATTTCAGCCCAAGATACAGTCATACTAGCTGCTAGCAACAGGGACAGAAACCATGATGTTCATGTAGAGAGACATAATTAAATCTGGATTCAAGCCCACTCTCAATCTTACAGAAGACTCATATCACGCCAGCTTTCTTCCTCTATTGCAAAAAGCCCATTTTCATGCAGCTGTTGTCTTCTGCCCCTTTCTTGTTGGTGCCAAGATGTAATAGCAGGGTTATATTGCTGGGCCCTGGAACAACATAGTTACAGTCAAAGTAGAGTACTGCAAGTACTAAAAGATACTAGAGGCCAGAAAATGTAATAAAAGAATGATCACAGTCAGCTTTAACTCTTTGTCTATTAATGGGCCAAATGTCACTTCAAGTTGCAATTTAGAGAAATGATTTCCTGACATGAACACTGGTTTCTAGGAAGAGTAACTTTTTGGTACATAAGTAGAGGGATTCATCCTGGAAGGAACCTTCACTGCAGATTTCCCTCTGCAGAAAATGTTACCAGCATGCAAAGACTTTCCAGAGAGTTCCTCAGGGATTATTGAGTGACTTCAATGTAGCTTTTGGTTGCTTCATCATGAAGACTTTTTTTTGGGGCTGAATTGTGGCAACATTTGTAACAGCTCAAAGTCTTTGGCAACAGTAGATGGGAAACAAAGTTCCCAGAGCTCTCAGTTCTCACTGACTTGTTGCCATACTCTGACCAGACCGGCCATGAGTTGGAGATGTCTTTCCAAATCCAGGGTTCAAAAGGCCTCCATAGTTTCAGTTTAAAATAGGCTTAGATCAGCAGGCAGGGCTGAAAGCATTTGTGTTTGGGGAATGTGCTTATCAGGCTGCTTGTGCTTCCTAAATGAAGTGCCTGAAACTAAGAGAAATAGTCACAGTTTCTGTGAGCTTCCTAATAAAGCCACAGCTAATTAAAATTGACTCTCATAAGACATCAATCTTAAAGCCTAAATATTTTCTTTTTCTTCCTGGAAATCTTGAGGATAAATGGCTGAATGTTAGTTGAGTTCTGATACTGATCTGAACACTCTTCAGCATCATGTGTCTTCTTTACTGTTATCTTCTTACATAAACAGTCTGTGAAGCTTCCACGGGGCTTCAGGATGGATGAACTTGGGGTCTCACAGCAATTTAGTTCAAGGCACATGCACTACCAGAGTCCCACTGGACCTAGTGGTTTGCTGTGGGATGGGTTTCATGGAGGCTCAGTAAGACATTAAAACATTTTTGCATCAAAGCCTCAGTGGGAACCTCAAGCTCTTGAGCTCATGCCTAGATAGGAAATTTTTGGACAAGAGGTAGAAACGCAAAGTCCAGTGAAGACAGAGGATGAAAAATGTATCAAACATCAACACCTGTTGAACAGGTGAGAGAAAAATGAAAAATGAGGAGCAAAGGGAGGATATGAAGAAAATTATTTCTGATATAGCACTCAAATAAAATACATACTGCCACAATGTGCTATAGCAACCTGGCTTTGGGCTGTTCCTTCTACATCTGATATAAACAAAGTTCCCACTGCTTATTAAATTCAGCATAGCCATGTCTCTGCTGCCTGGAGCTACTTGGTCTGCTCAGATACTTGCATTACAAAACTGCTTCAGAGATTTCATTTCTAGTTGTTATCAAGATCTACTTTCACCAGGATTTCAGACCAAATCTAATCATCATGCTAATAAAATGCTATCTTGACTGTACCATACAAGCTTTGCTCATAGCCACTATTTATTTTCTCCCCAAAAAATAAATCCATGAGAACAGACAGGGAAGAAATATCACCACTACCAAGGCCAGTAGATCTTTCCATCAGTGTTGGGTCACTGTAGGCATTTCTCCACTCCCTGGTACACTGTCAATCAGATTGTAATGTCCCAAGTCCATGGTAAGAAATCACTGGGGCAGGGTCCTGCAAGTTGGATACTTTGAGTGCAGCTCCAGCCTTGCTCACTTGTGGGAGTTAGTCATGCCACACTCAAGCTACGAGCAGCAGAACAGGTAAATCATAGAGCTTGGTGTGTTCATTTCTGGGCCACTCACTATAAAAAGGACATTGAGGTGCTGGAGTGTCTCCAGAGCAGAGCAACCAAGGTGGTGAAGGGTCTAGAGAACAAGTCAGACGAGGAGCGGCTGAGGGAACTGGGTTTGTTTAGTCTGAAGAAAAGGAGGCTGAGGGGAGACATCATTGCTCTCTACAACTACCTGAAAGGAGGTTGTAGGGAGGTGGGTGTTGGCCTCTTCTCCCAAGTAAATAGAGGACTAGAGGAAATGGCCAGAAGTTTCACCAAGGGAAGTTCAGATTGGATATTAGGAAGAACTTCTATACTGAAAGAGTGCTCAGGCACTGGGACAGCCTGCCCAGGGAGGCAGTGGAGTCACCATCCCTGGAGGTATTCAAAAGCTGCATAGATGTGGCACTTCAGGACATGCTCTAGTGGCCCAAGGTTGTGTGTTGTTTGGTTTGGGGTTTTTTGGGTTGTGTGGGTTTTTTGTGTTGGTGGTTGGATTCAGTGATCACAGAGGTCCTTTCCAACCATGACAACTCTGTGATTCTGTGCTTCATTTCTGCTCTCTCTTCATTCCATAGGTGTATTCCCAGTGGCAGTGTATGGCACTGGCATAGGACCTGGATAGAATATGGAGTATCTACATATTTTAGCCACCTTGATCATGTCTCTTTTTTCTATTTGTTGCACTCAAGCCTCCTCTGCTGTGAGAGACATGAACAGTCTCTGCTTGGTCATACTGTGATTGTGTATTTGTTTAGTGGATCCATGAGGGCTGCAGCTTGCTGTTGCACCATGGCTGCTCTCAGTGATGGGGCTGTGACCATGCAGATGTGCAACCCATGGAAGGGCTGGACTCACTCCCTTCTCACAAGAAAGTCTAGAATAAAGTTGTCCAGTTGTCCAGGCAGAGGGCACATTATCCTTGACATTCAGTCCTCTATTCAATAGACAGAAGAGTAGTTGATCCTTTCCTTTTTCTGATGTCCTTGAGTCCCCCTGGCCCGTGGAATGGCCCCTCTGATTAATCCCAGCACAACAATATTGTTCTCTTGAAGACCACTTTGTCTTGGACAACCTGTCAGTCACCTCCTATCAGTGTGGGCAGAAGAGCTCAGTGCTCTGCTGTTCTGGGGACAGCATCTCATGAAGCTGTGGCTGGGATTCATTCTTCTCTGTCTCAGAATGGTTCTCTCTGGCTGACAGAGAGAGGCTTTGAGTACACAGGACAGACTGAATATTGGCAGATCTAGGAAACTAAACACCAAGTGAATGGAAAGGACCTGAAGGCATCAGCAGTGGGTAATAGTGACATTTGCTTATGGCTGTGACAGTGCCCAAGGGAGAGCAACTGCACAGCTGTGTTAGGATAAGGACAGCTGCAAAAACAGATGCTCTGTGTTCTTGGTCCAGTATAAAAAGAGGCTAAGATTGACCCTAAATAAAACAGAAAGAAGGTCTCTGGATAAAAACAAGCTGTGTTTCCACAGGAGAAAAAAGTCTAACTAGGAAGATGAGTCAGTGCAATGAATGAGTCACAGAAAGGCAATAAAGATTATATAAATTCCCAGGGACACGTGGCACCACTATACTTAGACTGAAGTTGCAATGTCCAGACCTAGTTTGGGCTTCCTGATTCTTTGTGTTTCAAAACCTTCAGACTGGTCTAGCCAGTAGGAAATACTAAGTGCAGAGGCTGAAGAACATGGTAACAGATGGAAGCAAGCCCATAGGGTAGCCACAGTCTGTCAACATTTCACAGCTAGGATCAGGGGCAGACTCAGTTGAATCTCTATTTTTAATTATCTAATGAATCTCTGTTTTGAGAAGAACTGCACTTTCAAGCAAAACAGACATTTTCCTGAAGCCTTTTTAATCCTGGAAAAAAAAATAATATACTTTTTAACTACTCCAAACTTCTTTTTTCTTTTTTAGCAGAAAACCTGATTTGAAAGAGTAAAACTCATTTTGCTCCTCCAACAAACCAAAACCTTTCTGCAACAAACATACTGCTTTGAGTTTCTGAGAAGAGAGACAGGGCTGGGGCTGAAGGAACAAACAGAGAAAACCAAACAATGAGCTAACAAACAAAAACCCCCTTTGGTAGCAATGCATCTACAGCCTTTAGCTTGTGTCTCAGACATACTGGGGGCTTAATTTTCCTCTGATGTGAAAAAGTAAATCAAAGACAAATCCACTGAAGATGGTAGAGATGCTCTGATGAGAGAATTATGTAAGATTGTAGCAAAATCAGGTCTTTTCTAGTTAAAACAAGTCAGTTAGACTTAGGGTGGTTTCTGCAAAATTCAGCCACTTTTCTCCCCCAAGATCCTTAGAACAACCTAAGCTCTAATTAGTCCTTACAGCCTGGATAAACAGCTGAACTAAGACATCCCAATATAAGAAGCAGAAGCTCCAACAACAACAAATAATTCATCTTCAGAAAAAAATGCATGAGAAAACTCAGAAGCTAAGAGAGAGAAAATTCCATGTTCTCCTGGTGTGGATTACTGGGGGTGGCAGCGATGGGGTTGAGAGGCTTCAGGGAAATGCTGTCCCAGGTGGGACAAAAAAATCAACAAAACTGCACTTTGCAATATGGAGGCTATGGGAGGCTCACCACAGAGCCATGCTTTGCTGACAAGTGACCCATTGGCATGTTTTTTAAATGCTCAACAGAATAGCAGAGAACTCTACTGTCTTTCACACTCCCCTTCTTTGCAGCCGTGTCTGCAACACTTTGACTAACTCACTGTATTTTCTTTTCATTTGCAGTTGAAAGCAGAAATCAGTTTTGTGCTCCCATGGAACCTTCCAAATTCCCACCCAAATTATTCTAGAGCTGATCTCCTAACCCAGAGGGGCTCTGCTGGTGGGATTTCCATCGAACATCATTTATATTCCCACAGAGTTCAGCAGTAAAGCTCTCCCATCTGAATGACTGAGGAAGCCCTCAACACTACCTTGCTTAGAGAATCCATCCCCAGTCATCTTCAGGAGTAGTTACCAAGTTGGCTGTCCTGTTGTTCTGAACCCACTCTCATTTGGGTCCTCTCATTTGCCTGCTGAAGTATAACAATTGATTTTCCTCTTCCTCTTTCTTTTTTTTTCCCAATTCATACACAATTGCTGAAAGCTTAGCAATGGCTTTTGTGTGGATGTGCAATTGACGTGGGATCCCTGGTACTAGTTATTGTTCTGTTTCAGTAATGGTCATACCTTGAAAAGCCAAAGGAAAGCAACAGAGCATAGAAGAGAAGTTCAACAAAGCAGGAAAGGGTTGATATCATATTCAAAGCTCTTGTTCTGATCAGCAGACAAGGTGGGAGACTATCCTATCCAAAAATCAATGCAACCCTCCTTCTGCAGAGGTGGAAATCCACCTCCTAAATATCTTCTTTCTGAGCCATGAAAACCCAGATTGTGCATTAAGCACTGATGCTTCTTGCATTAGGTAGAACCACCAGGACTACCCAGGGCTGCTTGATGAAAAAAAAAGGCAAACAGGTGCTGGGATTCAGAGCCAGCACTCTGCTGTGTCACACTCAGCATGGTCATAGGATACCGAGCTCCCACAGGCTAAGGTTAAACCAGTGAGGTTCATCTGAGTCTCTGCTGAGGGGCAAAAGAAGGAGAAATTTCTTTTGAAAGGGATTTGGAGCATTCAAAATTAGTTCCTGACCAGGCTTAGCCTACAGAAGTGACCATGTCTTTCCCTGCTAACTATAGCTACAGGCTTTTATTTGACCTTTACACTGAAAACTTGCAGGGGAAAAGCAAAAACATGAGAAAGTGGTCTTCTGGCAACATGTGTCAACAGTTTTTTTCCTCCTTCTCAAAGGCAGATTAACTCTTTCTTTGATCATCCTCTTTTCAGGCATGTAACTGCAGCCTACTTCTGGCAACCTCTTCTGTCCCCTCGTGTTCATATCTCACAGATCTGACTTTTGTACCTATGGGTAGTTCTGCTTGTTGTTCTAGACTCAACTTTATCAGCCTGTTGTGGTCTTCACCTTCTGTATTTCTCTTCTTTGAGGACACTAAATGGTTTCTCATTTAGCCAGGCTGATATCTTTGACATCCTTCCTTCATTTTGGAATAATTTGCAGTCGTATCTGTAACATAATGTCTTTAAAGAACTGACAGGTTTCTGGATAATTTTTTCCACTTAGACTCATGTGTTGTGAGCTCCCAGCTCCCAGTTATCAGGATGTATTGATGCCTGTCATCTTGAAGTCCACTGTGTGTAACTCTGTTATCCTGCCAAAGAGTCATGAACTTCCACAGTCCTTGGACCCTATCACCCAAATTGTCTTCCTCCTTCTTACGCTTGACCAATTGTTCCCTCTTGGTTAGAGTCAGAGCTGGGAGAGCCACCTGCATAACTTCAAGTTGCTGGACAGCTTTTGAATGGCTGTATTTTGCTAATCCTCCCTAATCTGCTTCCTGGGATTGATGTCACTCCTCTTTTCATTACACAGAAACTCTAGCTGGAGTACTGTCCAGCGATGGAGGCCTCAACAGAAGAAGGACATGAAGCTCCTGGGGAGAGTCCAGAGAAGGCGATGGAGATGATTCGAGGGCTGGAGCAGCTCTGCTCTGGAGACAGGCTGAGAGAGTTGGGAGTGTTCAGCCTGGAGAAGAGAAGGCTCCAGGGAGACCTTAGAGCACCTGCCAGTGCCTGAAGGGGCTCCAGGAAAGCTGGGGAGGGACTTGGGACAAGGGCAGGGAGTGAGAAGACAAGGGGAGATGGATGAAAAGTGGCAGAGGGGAGACTGAGGTTGGACACGAGGAAGAAATTCTTCCCTGTGAGGGTGGTGAGACACTGGCTCAGGTTGCCCAGGGAAGCTGTGGCTGCCCCATCCCTGGAAGTGTTGAAATTGGGGCTTGGAGCAACCTGGTCTAGTGGGAGGTGTCCCTGCTTATGGCAGGTGGTTGGATCTAGATGATCTTTAAGGTCCCTTCCAACCCAAACCATTCTGTGATTCTATGATTTTATGAAGTTTAGTCCCATGTATCTCAAGTGCCACAGACACACAGCACAACAGCTTCTCCAGGACACCCAGGCCTCAGGAATCCTGTATTCATGATTTTTTAATTAATATCCCAGCGACTGCAATTGCTCCTCCCAATGTCTCTTATGCCAAAGCCATAATGATTAAGAGCACCGAGTTTTCCATTGCACAGATTTCCTTCTCAAACCTCAGATAATATTAATGAATTGCTACCAAACAGATAAAGAACACTTTTTGGCAATTTTTCATCACAAACCAATATTATCCACAGATATAACAATGATGAGGACAGCATGAAAATGCACATGACATGAAATGACTGGGCATTTCTGTGATGAAACTACTAAGAATTTTATTGGGCATAAAAACTCTTTCTAAAAGAACTCGTGGAGGTGGCTGTAGACTCTCATTCCTCAGGAATACAGCATCAGGACTATTAGGATTCAGGAGGGAAATTTCTAGGAGGAAGGTTGCTCACTGGCTGTCATCTCCTGTGCTGTTTCTTCTATCCTGCCCTGAAACATCTGGTACTGGCCAGCAGAGAAGACCTTGGGCTGACAAGTTCAAGGTCTCAAGACATGAAGTCTTGCAGTGCTGTGGCTCACCTGCACCAGTGTGCAAGCAAATGGAAGTCACAGAATACTTAAAGCATCATTTCAGCCACATCTTCTTGTTCCCTATTCCTTACAGGGAAATTTAATCTTCGTTATTCAGACCTGGTTGAGATATTGATAAATGTATGTATTAATTTGCTATTTCAGCTGTGGGTTTGGGGTTATTTTTGTTGGTTTTTTTGTGTTAATTACATAGGAACTTAATTTATCTTTTGTCAATTTGTTTTCCCTCAATAAATGATCTGCCAGCAATACGTTATTTTTAATTAGCCTGCAGCAAGTGTCTCTATGAATGTAAATCAAATGCTTATTTGAGCCATTAATTGGAAAGGAGAGATCATTTGAATTCATACTGTGTTATTCTTGGGGTGTTTTTTTTTAGTTTTCTTATTCTGAAAGGATTATGACAAAACACTGCCTGCAGCAAGGCATTGACAACATACTCTGATAATCAGAAAGAAACGGAAATGTACAGAAAAGACATAACTACTTTGTTTGTTTGTTTGTTTTTTAGCAGAACATAAATGCCAGGTGCATAAAACAGAGAAAGAACTACAGCTGAAAATTTCATTTCTTGATAATTGGAAAAACAGAAACCCATCTCTCTACAGCCTGTCTCTCCTCCTCTCATCCTTATATATATATATATGCATATATTTAATATTTAGGGCACAGTCATTCTAGATGAGGAGGTGCTGAAACCAAGGTTCTGCTATTGATGAGTGTTCAACCCAGGGGAGAAATGAGAAAATATTCAGGAATTGAGTATGGGGACCAGTATCACTCTGCTGCATGCAGGGGTTTGCAGCTGCTGGGGCAAACTTATTCTGGATCAGTGTCCCAGACTTTATTCCACCTAAGCCTGTACCTGTCTTCTTGGATTTTGTTCCAATACACTCATTGACTCTTGTAGATATGATGACATTTGTCTTTTATCACTATGGAAAAGTCCTCTCTAGTGCTTGACCATTCTTTCCCTAGTTTAGTGGGAGAACTCTGTTCCACCTGTTTCTTTTTCTACAGTTTAAATTCAGATTGCAGGAGCATCAAATCCTGAAACAAATCTATGCAGTGTCATTTTGGTTTAGTTCCTCCATGGTTACTTACAGCAAGTTTTTCAGGATTTAGATGTCACCTTAAACAAAACTCCTGCTGATCACATTTCAGTCAGAAAGGTGTTTGGGGGTTTTATTGCACTTTGTAATCACACAGTTCCCTCTACTTCAAGCAAAGCATCGATGGCCCATCTGGCACATAAACAATAGCTGGAAAGAAATCCATTGTCTTACAATAATGAAGCAGGAAGCCTTTTTAACCTTGATGTTCTGGGGTGTGTGAGTACTTCTCCAGGAAAGGAGTGCTTATGGGAAAACCTCTTGGTAGTTCAGCCTCTCTGAAGCATTTAGTACAATGGTCTCCCAAAGGGACCTTATCCTCATAATTATCTTCATTATTGGTTCTGTGTGCCATGTGTCACCCTGTTGCACTACTCCACCTAAAATGTCCTTGATCGTTGTGTGGCTGCATGACAGAAAGTGTCAAGTAGACATTACTCACTTAATGGGGGTTTCTAATGAACGCTGAAGGAAACATTGTTTTTGAAACAATAAATCTTGCCCTACTGAGATGAGCCCGTGCTGCAGCAGCATTTTGTCACCTGTTGCTTTCTGCAGTGTCACTGCGACTTTTGCAACATGGAAAGCTGTTGAGATCATCAGTGATTTGATTTCAGATTTACTGTCGCCGAATGGACTGAGGTTCTTAACTTCAAAGGGTAGCAGGATGAGGGCCTGAGAAACAAGTTATGAAAAGTATTGGAAGAAATGCTAAATGAAAGTGTCATACAAGTGAAAAACCTGGAGAAGAACCGATCAGGTTCATCTAGGAAATTTCACTTCTCAGAACAGGAGTTTGCCATTTCTATGTCATGCATTCCTATGAGATCAGCATCCTCTGAGACCTGACTGCATCATCTGTCAAGACAGCAGCTCCTATTCCATTGCTAATGTCTCACTGTGCAACTGCTTCTCACCCCCAGCAAGTGGTCTAATGCACTGTGAGTTCTGCTGAAGTCAAGAGCTCACCACTAAGATAAGATGTCTTCACAGTCTTGGCATTTGACTCATAGTTAAATGCCTGTAAATGCAGATTAAATACTCAGTAAAAGCTCTCTGCTACTTTTAGGACCTAAATCCCACAATCCAGCACTAGGAAAGTGCTTAAAGCCCCCATGCAGTCACTGCCTAATCCAGTTTCCTGTCAGCCAGGTGAGGCACAGTGGGGATGGCTTTGGAGGTGTACCTGGTCTGACACGGGTCCTCCTCCCCTTAGAGGGACCTCCTCTTACACAGAGTGCCTCCTTCAGCAAGGGCATCTCCAGCTGGATCTCCAACCATGTCTCCTTGCATGGATCCCATCATTTCTCCATTTTCTCCTCTCACGTCTCTAGTGTGTCTCCTGGAGCAACCTGGTCTAGTGGGAAGTGTCCCTGCCCATGTAGGGGGGTTGGATCTAGATGATCTTTGAATTCCTTTCCAACCCAAACGATTCTATGATTCTATGATTCCCTTCTCAGCCTGTGTCTCTTCTCACTTCTTCACATGTTTCCTTTTGTGTCCCTCTCCCAGGGGCTGCCACTCTTTCCTAAATATTTTGGCAGAGCCACCATGTGCTCCTGTGCCTGGCTGAAGTTCTGGCATGCAATGGGTCGTTTTCATCTGTTTCAGAGCTGGATGGAACTGCCTGTGACTGGAGCAGGCCCAACAGGAGGGATACAGAGGAGCAGGTTGGCTCCTTGGGTTCCTGTGGGAGTTTCTCAGTCTCCTTGCTTAGCAGCTGTGATGCTGCAGAAGCCCTGCAGCAGATATTCAGAAACCACAAGGATTTTACCAGAAGTTTAGTGCCAATAGCAAAGGTGCTGAGATCCCAAACAACTCACCTAGAGCCCTGCCCCTAGAAGTTGTGCACTCACAGTACAGAAGCAGGGCTTGAAGGCAGTTGTGTCTTTCTGGGCTTGTGCTGCCATATCCAAAAAGTGCTGCTCTGTGCCAGGAGGAACCAGAGAGGTCCAGGCTTCTGCACCTCACTGTGCTGCAAGGCACACATGAGCACTTTGGTACCAGAAGCCTTCTGGTGCTTCATGGCTTGGGCATTTGCAGAGCAATGCTTTGGAGAATCTAAACAGGTGCCCAGCATAGCTCTGAGAGAGGAATTAAAACACTGATTTTTATAACCTGCTTAAAACTTCCAACAATCCAAGTAGGTGTTTACCTGAATCTTGCACTGCTCATGTGGCTTTCAAACTATTTCATTATCCAGAGGAAGCCTACATTTTTTTTTGAAGACTGGGCTGAAGTGATTAGGCCTAGGATGTCTGTAGAACTAGAAGAGTGGCATTGCCTCTAACCAGCACCTCTATCCAAATATCCAAATAATACCATCTGACAAAATTCAATGAACAAAAGGTACTGTTAATCCCTCACTCCAGGTCCCACCTAGGATTGCATTTATTTGGAGCACTGGCTCTTAAATTTGAGACAAAGAGGCAGTAGAAATAGAAAAGGGGAGGAACACTGTCACATACCAATGTATGTTAGCCAGTCCCACTTCTGTGGGGAGACTCTCAGATGCAGAGAAACCAACTGATCCTGGTGGCAGTCACCAATTAAATACTAAGCCAGCTCTTTGGGGTTTTTGGAAGATGTGTCTGTAGGGCATTAATGGAAACATGTCTGAATAGAACTGATGTAGACAAGAGTAACTTGAGTAAGCAAAGGGACACATTACTAATAAGCCTATAAGAAAAAATTGCCCCTTAAAGTCCAAGGTGAAGGATAGTTTGGAAATTTCTCTTCTTTTTCTGCAAGTCTGTCCATTTTTCATCTGGGATAGAGTGAATTTTCTTCTTAGTAGCTAGAATAGTGCTATGTTTGGGCTATAGTTTGGGATTTAGTATGAGAATAATGTTGAGAATATATGGATTTTTTTAGCTGTTGCTAAGAAATCAAGGACCCATGTTTTGCCAGTGTGTGGGTGCCCAAGAAGCTGGGAGGGATCATAGCCAGAGCAATGGCTCTGAAGTGGCCAATGGATATTCCACACCCTATGAGGTGATGGTCAGTATATAAAGCTGGGGAAAGAGGAAAGTAAGGGACATTCAGAGAGTTGGCATTTGTCTTCTCAAGCAACCATTACATGTGATGGAGCTCTGCTTTCCTGGGGATGGCTGAACACCTGCCTGCTGATGGGGAGGAGTGAATGAATTCCTGGATTTGCTTTGGTTGCCTGGCTGTTGCTTTACCTATTAAACTGTCTTTATCTCAACCCAAGGGTTTTCTCACTTTTATTCTTCCAATTCTCCCCCACCCCACTGCTGGGGTTAAACCACAACAAAGTCCCATTTTAAAAAATAAATAAATCTGATTAGAGTTTAATTTTAAGAATGCCCTTAGTTTTCAAATTCTTGATTGAATTACCCTTTAAAAATTAAATTGTAATCCTTTAGTAGTTATTGATTCAGAAGGAAGAAAATGCCAATAATACCATTCTGACCTGAAACGTTGCCCATCAAATTGACATAATGTTTTCAATTTGCCTAAATACCTCATTGGATCTGACGTGTTCTCAGGGTTGGCTTTTCCTGCATTCCATATCCACTCAGTAGGGCAGGAAGATGTCAAGAGCCTCATCCTCAGTCATACACAATGACAAATCACAGAATCACAGAAGCACCAAGGCTGGAAAAGACCTTTAAGATCATCAAGTCCAGCCTATGACCAACACCACCACACCATCTAGACCATGGCACTAAGTGCCACATCCAGCCTTTCCTTGAACACCTCCAGGGATGGTGCCTCCACCACTTCCCTGGGAAGTCCATTCCAATGTCTAATCACCCTCTCCATGAGGAAGTGCTTCCTGATATCCAACCTAAACCTCCCCTGGAGCAGCTTCAGGCTGTGCCCTCTTGTCCTGTCACTGGTTGCCTGGAAAAAGAGCCCAGCCCCCACCTGACTCCAACCTCCCTTCAGGTAGTTGAAGAGAGTGATGAGGTCCCCCCTGAGTCTCCTCTTCTCCAGGCTAAACAACCCCAGCACCCTCAATCTCTCCCTATAAGACTTTCCCTCTAGTCCTTTCACCAGCCTTGTTGCTCTCCTCTGGACCTGCTCCAGCACCTCAATGTCCTTCTTGAAGTGAGGGGCCCAGAACTGCACACAATACTCAAGGTGAGGCCTCACCAGTGCTGAGCACAGGGGGAGAATCACATCCCTGCTTCTGCTGGCCACACTATTCCTGATCCAAGCCAGGATGCCACTGGCCTTTCAGGCCACCTGGGCACACTGCTGGCTCATGTTCAACTGGCTGTCCACCAGTGCTCCCAGGTCCCTCTCTGCCAGGCTGCTCTCCAGCCACTCTTGCCACTTTAGAAATGTGCCACTTCATAACAGAATGATTCCTTGACACAGTTGACTATGGAGTGACTGACAATGGGCACAAGGGTCTCCTCATGGCTCTGCTCTGAGCCCCTGGGGTCATCAGTGGCCCAGGAATCCTTTGGGGTCTGTCTGTGAGCAGGGGATACCCTTTGTTGAAAGGTGGCTGTAGAGGGCATAGGGAAAAAATTTTGCCCTAGCACAGCCCTGGAGCTGTAGAGAACACATGTGTGTCAAGCTCCACACCAGCACAGAGAAGACTCCTGGTCCTTCTGGCTTCCCACCCATCCACCCATCTCCCAGAGCTGAATGACTAACAATCAGCCTCAAAACATTCCTCTCCATTTCTCCCAGGTTAAATTACTACTCCAGCAACAGTGAAGGCATCACAAAAGAAGAAATAAACCTTCCATTACATTTTTTAGCAGGCTCAGCTCATTTTTGAGTTAAAACACCAACATGACAAAGAAGTCAGGATGAATAGAGCTACGAAGATATAAACATGGTCTGTACAATTCAGATTCCCCAAGCGAACAAAAGGTCGCAGCTCTCGAGCAGAGGAAGCACTTGAAAAAAGGGATGAATCAATTAATGCTTTTGATAGTTTGAATGTCCCACTATCTAAAAAACAAGCAGTGCTTTAATAGTGAGATAATTCAGTTTACTGAATCCAATTACATGTAATTGGCTTTTTTCTTTTCCCTCCCCCCCCACCCCCCCACCTTTTTAAATTGCTGTTGGAACCAGGGCTCTGATGCTCTTCTGCTGGCTCTGCCAGATGTTTCTGTTACTGGTATTGCAAGGGCATGCTAGGGATCACAAGATTCAATTAACATCAGAGGTGCAGCCTTCAGCCTGAACGGCCACAAACACGTAAGATACTTGTAACTTTGTACCCTGGATAAAAAAGTGTTTATGAAACTCAGCCAAAAAAAACACTTACGAAAGTTCCCAAAGAGGCAAAATGTCATTTGCACTTTGCATTTCTTCTCCAAGGGAAAGCATCTTTGCTTTGGTGTGATGCTCGTGTTCTGGGACATGAGGTTTTTAATCCACCTCACAGAAAAATGCCTTGTGGCAGCCAAGGTGCTGGAGGCTGGGTGAGTCTAACAAGCTTTGTGGGACCTTTTGATGACATTTGTTTGATTGCCCGGGACCTCTGCTCCAGACGGATTGGGTCTTTCTTCCTGGAAGCTTTCCAGCTCAACCCTCCCTGGCACTCCAAATCCTTGCTAAAGCAGAATTACCAGTTTGTCTCAGACATCAACAGAGGGACAGCTCCTGTTTGTAAGCTCTTTGAATTGTTCCACCCACTGCTGCTGACTGGCATTGGAAATGTAAGGATACACCAGCTTGCCCCCCAAAACTAGGGGCAGGCATTCTGGCTTTTTGGGTGCTTTACCCCCTTAGAGCTCCAGATATCCTTCAGAGGCCCTGCTGCTGGCTCTGGCTCATGCACATCACCCACTTGGAAAACAAGCAGGCAAGGGGTGCATACTCACTGCCAAGCAGGGTGCTCTAGGAGGTCCTGAGGTGTAAGAGAAATGGGTCAAAACGTGCATGAGCTGCAGCTCTTCTGGGACATTCCAGAAACATTTTCAAGACTGATTGTTGCCTTTTTTTTTTAATTCAAAAACTGCTCTCCAAGATTTACAGTAAAACATTTTATTTTTTTTAATTGAAACAAGGAAGATATATTTCAAAGCTATTTACTTGTTGATAGGAATATTTCCCCCTGGCTTATTTATCTGTGGCTCTCTCCCCCGTGCCCACTCTTTACAGCATGACATTTGAACAAACCCCCATGGAAGGAACTGGAGATGGATGGGAGGAAGGCAGCATGTTGGAGATGCTGGGTGCTGTTATTAGTGTAGCAGTGACTGACAAAGTGATTCACACCATTGGTTGTAGCTGGCAAAAAATTGTCAGATGCCCAGGGAGGAAAGGTGCTCCACGCATGCAGAGTGCTGCTCTGCATTAGCATCAGTATCAAACAGCCAGGGCACAATGCTGTGTGTTGAGTCACAAAATAATAACTTTATGGCTAGACAAACAACCTGGTACAGGAAGGCACAGGCTGGAGGATGGGACAGGTGCTGCATTGCTCTTCAAACTAATGAAATCCCTTCCTTCAGCTCTTAGACTGTTTTTCCCATCCTTGTCTTGCAGATTCTGAATGCTGCATGCTACTGTCACCCCAGGCTCATTACCACTTCAAGTATGCAATGGGAAATCTGATTTAATTAGCCACTAATAGAGTGTTAAGAAATTTAGCCCAGGAACGGGTGCATCCATGCAGACACGGGGGGGTGGCTCATCTGTATTAATTTCAACTGACTTTATGCCTGGATTTCTCAGCACTCTGAGCTCATGGGTTTTGGAGGGGTGGGAACTTGACAGCCCTGTCCCTCCCAAGAGACAGCAGCTTTTGCACTGTGCCCAGCAGAAACACTGCTACATCATTTGGCTGGTCTTCTACGTCTTACTGGTGGATGCAGAAGGGAAGAGGGGCTCCTCTTTACAGAAAGACCCTTAGTCCATTGCCTTGTGCACAGAGGGGCTTGATAACACAGTCCTCTGCATCTCCTGCCCTGCTCTTAGCTGAAGGCTGGGGAAGCAGGGGGCTTCCTTGCAACTTTTAGAGACATTTCTTCATCTGAGAAAGAGGGATCTCCACTGGGCACTCCCAGGAGAAGACCAGCCTTCCTCTGTTTGCCTTGGGAACTGGCAGGAGGCTGCAGAGTTCACCTCTGCCAGCAGTCAGTAAATGCTTTCCAGGCTCAGGCCTCAGTGCTGCTCTTTGGAAGCATGAGAAATGTGAATGGGAAAAGATGATCTGAACCCCTTCAATGCTCCAAAAGAACTGAGTTTCAGATTGGCTTGAATGTGGGGGAAGAATTTGAGCCATTTCCTAAGTCTAATGGGGTCATCCACTTCTGATCTTTTAAGATTTGAGAAGAAATGCAGAACATTGTGAACCAATTGGGAATCCAACTCAAAGCTCCTTCCAAACTCCTCCATTAGTTTTGAAGACAGATGCTTCATAGGATGGGTACTAGCTATGGGGTTAGAAGCTATAAAGACAGTGTGCAAGACCTCCAGGCTGCTTTGCAGTTGAAGGCAGGGTTGCTTTTGTACTCACTGCGAAGAATTCCTCCAAAGTTGTATTCAAAGAAAAAAGTTCCTTTCTTACCTGGGCTGTTAAGAATATTCTTTCCACTGAACATTTCTTTGATGTTGTCGGGGTCAGGTGATTTAGCCCATGCCTGGTGTTACAGCTGTGGATTGCATTTTGCAGTACCTTTTTTCCTGGCCACACTCACTTTAAATAGGATTTTGTACATCCTTAGTGAGAAGCTGCTAAGATGAATGCTGATGGTTTTCCATATTTATTCCTCTGAAGTGTTAATTCAGTATGGAGAATCTCAGGTCCCTGTAATAAAGAGAACAGATGCAACTTCTCAGTATATTCATGGAATCATAGGGTCATAGAATGGTGGGGGTTGGAAGGGACCTCTGGAGATCATGTGGTCCAACCCCCTTGCCAGAGCAGGATCCCCTTGGACAGGTCACACAGAAACACACCCATATGGGTCTTGAAACCTCCAGAGAAGGAGACTCCAGAACTTATCTGGGAAGCCTGTTCCAGTGCTCCATAAACCTTACAGTAAAGAAGGTCTTCCTCATGTTGAGGTGGAACTTCCCATGTTCCAGTTTGTGTCTATTGCCCTTCATCCTATCACAGGGCATGACTGAAAAGAGACTGGCCCATTCTTCTTGACACCCCCCTTCAGATATTCATATACATTAATAAGGTCCCCTCTCAGTCCTCTCTTCTCCAAACTAAACAGATGCAGGTGTCTCAGTCTTTTCCTCATAAGACAAGTGCTTCAGTCCCTTCATCATCCTTGTAGCCTCCATTGGACTCTCTCAAGTCCCTGTCCCTCTTGAACTGGGGAGCCCATTTTTGAAGACTGGAGTGACACTGGCTTTCCTCCAACCCTTAGGCACCTCTCCTGTTTTCCATGATCTTTCTACAGTGATGGAGAGTGTGGAAGAGCAACATCAGCCAGCTCTCTCAACACTTGTGGGTGCATCCCATCAGGGCCCATATCAGTTCTGTAAATTTAATCTGTTATTGTTTGATGGTTTCATTCATAATTTTATTTTAAAGGAAGTGCTTGTAACAATTTGGGAATGTCCATGCAGTCAGGAACAAATCTGTTCATTTGTCTTTTCCTTCTCTGCATTGCTATGCTTTCCAGAGGCTCACAGAAAGCCAGCGTGACTCTAAACACACACAGAAGTGCCTCCAGTTTAAAAAAGTCACTTAGGCTCTGGGAAGTTCTCGCTTTGGCAGGCTTTGCCTGGCACTGTCTGGACTCAACTGTCATGTTCTGTGGAGTCTGATGTTACACAGTCCTGAATAGTCTGAAGCACCAAGAGCTCTTGGCTCAGAGTGGTTCCTGAACACCATGGAGGAAGTGAACTTCCTTGGGGCTGTATCTTTTGGAGGAACCAAGCCCCTTGTTCTACTCTGTTTCCTACCTTTAATCCAATTACTTATGCAGTGATGTTCTGTCCCATGGCTGCTGAGTTTCCCTACAACTACTTTCAGGAGACTTTGCCAGGAACCTTCTAGTGAACTGTGCAGACCACAGCAAATGGCTGCCTCTTCCCTACATGCCTGTTGATCTCTTTGAACTGGGGCTACAGTTCCCTTCACAAAGCCACTGTGATGATCCTGCAGACTTTCCAGGTCTCCCCTTGGCCTGTTCTTTATCCTATTTCATACTGATTTGACTGCTGTGACCCTCAGGGTCCCCAGCATGTAGATCCCTCTATGTACATGTATGCAAGTATCTTTCTGAGTGTAGACATTTTACCACTCAACAGGGGTAACAAGTAATAAGAAAACAGGAACTGTAAGCAGCAGCTTTCAAATGCTCACTGACTGTTCAGCTACTGCTCTCCAGGCTGAGGCCCACTGGCCTGGGGATCCATAGTCTGCTCTTATGGTGTTTTCAGGATGGTAACTTGGAACATCATCCAGCAAGCTGAGATCCACTGACCAGGGGGCTGTAATTGAAAGTGTTCAGAGATCCACAAAGCAAAGAACTGGAAAGATCACTGAAGAACAGTCATTTTTTCCCTCCCAGGGACTGGAATGTTTATTCCTCCTTTTTTTTTTTCTTCCTTTTTTTTTATTTTTATTTTTTTAGCCATGTTTCTCAAAGGTGCCTTTCATGCAGTAACATCCTTTTCAAGATGTGACACTCGATCTCCTTGTCTTTTGAAGGCTTCAAGGTGGAGATTATTATGTCACAGTGTATAAATGCAGATAGCATCTGGCACAAACCAGCTTTGATTATGGCTGGACCTTCATATACAACCACGTAATTACAATTATAATAATAGTATAGCATGTGAAATTAGAATCTGGCTGTTCTGATCCGGAATCTGGATTTGGCTGCTCATTCAGAGTTCCTCAGGACAGGACAGAGCTGACCTGAACCACCTGTGTTCCCAGAGATGCTCAGGGACCAAGAAGGCTGAACGTTCCTGTGCTGGTACGGTGACATCCACACAGAGAGCAGCTGGGCAGCCACCACGGGCTGCAGCCCACAGAGCAGCACACCTCCGTTGCCTCATCACTCATCCAGAATATTTATACTGCAGTCTGGCACACCCGCTGCTAGGGAGATGAATTGCCAGAAGTCATCTCAGCCAAAAGAAAACAATTAAATGAAACAGAAATGGGCAGCGTTTTTCTTTTTTTTATTTTATTTTTTTGCTTTGTGTCCTGCAGTTTCCCAGAGGAGGATGGAGAGTGCTAAGAGCTCTGCAGAGCCCTGGGTGGCAGCAGAGCCCTGCAGCTTCCCAGGGCAGATCCAATGCTTGTACTTCCTGCAGCACGGGGTGCAAGTGGCAAGGCTCCACTGCCCAGTTCATGGATAGCACTGGTTGGTCACTGGGGCAAATGATATTAAACTAGGGAAAGTGGTTTATTGGGTAACTCAGTATAAATCACCCCAAAACATTTCGCTGGTGTTTGTTCACTACTATGTGATGACCAGCCTCTATTAGGAGTGGCCAGAAAATAGATTTTCTGCCTGATGAAAAATTCTTCTTTCTTTCCTCTCCAAAATAAGGAAACCATTACCCCTGGAATAATCCACTCCTCTGGAAAGTTCCAGGAAATTTAACATGGAGGCAGAAAACTAATTTCAGATAAGCTTAAATTGTTTGGTTTACAAAAGTTAATTTTAGTTGTGAACGTCTTTATCTGAAAATACATGAATTGAGGCAATTTCCAGACCCAACTAGACAAAGCCCTATGTGCTGGTTTGGTTTGGGTGGGGTTTTGGGTAGTGGGGAAAGGGCCTGAGGGGTGACTCCGGTAAGAAGCTGAGAAGCTCCCCCTGCTCCAAAAACCAGCCAAGGAGCCATTAGAGACACAATAGATGCGCTTCTGCGATTAACATACGAATGAACTGAGATAAGACCTGAGCAGAGGAGCAGTTAGAGAAAACTAAGAGCCGAGCTGGAGAGGCAGAGCGGTGCCCTTGGTTGGTGAGGAAGAAGGGGAAGAAGGTGCCCAAGCAGAAGTTTCCCTGCAACCTATGGCGAGATGGCAGCTGTGCCCCTGCATTCATGGAGGAACATGGTGGAACATTCCCTGAGGACACCAGGAGGGGTGAACTTGGATTTTGCTGCCAGTGGACTCGGCTGCTGCAGCTGTGGAAGCCCCCGGGCCAGGGGAGGTGCCTGTTCCCGAAGCAGCCCCTGACTCTGTGGGCAGCCCCCGCTGGAGCAGCTGCTCCGGACCTGGTGGGAAGGACTCATGGAGGAGAGGTTCGTGGAGGACTCTCTGCCATGGGAGGGACCCCGTGGGGAAGCAGGGGAGGACTGTGAGGAATCCATCTTGGGGAGGAAGGAGCAGCAGGAACCACCAGACTGTGAAGTGACTCTAAACCCCTTCCCCATCCCCCTGTGCCGCTGGGGGAGGGAGGGAGAGAAATGGGGAACAAAGTGATTTGGGCCCGGGCAGAAGGGAGGGGAGGGGTAACGTGTGTGAGCCCTGCTCTGTGTGTGTCTGTGTCCTGTGGGCATCTGTTAGTGTGAAATTACATTATTTTTTTTCCCCAAGTTGAGTCTGTTCTTAATCGGTGGAGAACCCTCCTTGTCCTTTGTCTCGACCCATGAGCTTCCAGTTGGGTTTGTCCTCCCCATCCCACGGTGTGTGTGTGTCTGGGGGGAGTTGAGTGAGCGGCCTCGGGGCTGGTTCTTTGTTGTCGTGTTAGGCCCAAACCACGACAACACGGTCTAAACTAAATGCCTCTGAGCAGAAGGTGGGAGCAGACGACCTCTTGAGATCCCTTCCCACCTGGATTACCCTCCCTTCCACCATAACGGCATTTTGACACGACCTCAAAGGCTGCAGAATTTTCTGTGAGCAAATGACACAGCATTTCCTGCCATTTGGGTCCCACATAATAGGCACCCAAACTGCCTAAGTGCTATTAATGTCTTCAGATTTTAGTTTTTCTGCCAGTAAATCTTTGGTTCCCCCACTGCACTTTGCAGCATTTACATCTCCTGTCATCCAAACGCAGCGCTTTGCACCTGAATTACAAGAGCTTGTGCACTTCCCCTGCATCCCAAACTAGCTTGTCTAGACTAAGCCCATTTGACCTCTTTCTCTTAATTGGCTCTGTCAGAAAACGCTCATCCCTCCAACCCTTCTGTTGATCATTAGTACCAGATTCAACAGAAGAAAAAAAAAAACCAAAACCCGGAGGCCTTTAGAAGCAGCACCCTGCTCCTTCCAGCTTCTGTTCGTGACCAGGCTGCTGAAGGGCAACCTCGGCAGCCCCTTTACTGGCCAGGGCCAAGGGGCGGTGAGCTGGTGGGCCCGGGCAGCCCCCCGCACACGGTGGCAGCCCTCGATGGGCTCTGAGACGGCAGCTGCGTGTGAGGAGGCGCCCAACCAGCCCGGGCCAGTCGGAACCAGTTCCAGCCGCGCCTGAGGGGGGTGGGAATTGGGTCTGTGGAGAGCAGGTGTTGAGGGGGCAGAGGCAGTCCAGGGTGGGGACACTCGTGAGAGACAGTGCACTGCAGCCTGGGAGTGACCCACACTGGAGCAGGGACACCCCACGCAAAGAGGAAACCCCACTGCAGCCTGTGAGTGACCCACACTAGAGCAGGGACACCCCACGCATAGAGGAAACCCCACTGCAGCCTGTGAGTGACCCACACTGGAGCAGGGACACCCCACGCACAGAGGAAACCCCACTGCAGCCTGTGAGTGACCCACACTAGAGCAGGGACACCCCACGCATAGAGGAAACCCCACTGCAGCCCGTGGAGGACCCACACTAGAGCAGGGACACCCCACACATAGAGGAAACCCCACTGCAGCCCGTGGAGGACCCACACTGGAGCAGGGACACCCCACGCATAGAGGAAACCCCACTGCAGCCTGTGAGTGACCCACACTGGAGCAGGGACACCCCACGCATAGAGGAAACCCCACTGCAGCCTGTGAGTGACCCACACTGGAGCAGGGACACCCCACGCATAGAGGAAACCCCACTGCAGCCCGTGGAGGACCCACACTAGAGCAGGGACACCCCACGCATAGAGGAAACCCCACTGCAGCCTGTGAGTGACCCACACTGGAGCAGGGACACCCCACGCATAGAGGAAACCCCACTGCAGCCCGTGGAGGACCCACACTGGAGCAGGGACACCCCACACATAGAGGAAACCCCACTGCAGCCCGTGGAGGACCCACACTGGAGCAGGGACACCCCACGCATAGAGGAAACCCCACTGCAGCCTGTGAGTGACCCACACTGGAGCAGGGACACCCCACGCATAGAGGAAACCCCACTGCAGCCTGTGAGTGACCCACACTGGAGCAGGGACACCCCACCTCAGCCTGTGGGTGACCCACGCCGGGGCAGGGATGCCCCCGAGAGACTGCAGCCAGCAGTGACCCATATGGAGCATGGCTTCCCTGGAGAGACCGCAGCCTGCAGGAGCACACACTGGAGCAGACACCCCTGGGGGTGTCACTGAACATTGTGAGGTGCCCAGAGCAGCGCAGAGAAACCGGTAAGGGCCCGGTCACCCGCGGGGGTAAGGCTCAGTGACGGGAGGAGTTGAGAGGGGGACCGCAGGACGACAGCTTGAGTGAAGCTGAGCATGGGGAGGGGGAGGAAAGGTGCTCCCCTGGGTGTTTCATTATCTACGTTCTCCTCTTCGGAATGTGGATTAGTCCTTAGAGTTTGGTGCTAATTGGCAATAAATTAGATTAACTAAAAATTCGTCCAGTCGAGACTGTTCTGACAGTGACACCTCGTTAACCTGGCCACTCCATTACCATGTACAGGGAAATTTGTTTTATTTTTCTGGGGGAAGTTAATTTCCTCTGTAGAACATGAGGACTTCACTGACCCTGGTAATTTGCACTCCCTGAGGGGATGACATAATGTTTGCATGGGATCTAAGATATCAGGGAGAGCAAGAAAACCTACCAAGGTAGGTCTTGCAAAGGTGGGAATGGCTGTAAGCATCAAGCAGTTTTTGTGGTGTTTTGCATGAAGAGGGCTGTCAGTGTCTGCAGGACCATGCGCCTTGCTGTCGCGTTGTCCCCGGAGGAACTGCCTGGCTGCTCTTGCAATGGAGTTGAAACTGATTGTTGCCCCGGGGGGACGGAGCAAAGCAAAGATACTTCTGTGAGAGGGGGCAGGGGAAGGACGGGGACAGGGGATATACACTGCAGGCTTTCTTTGAAGAACGGTACTTTTGGAAGGACGGGCACCATAGTCTGCGACTTCATGCCGGTCCAACGGGTGAATACACCGTCGGGGTGCAGTTACCGTCTGACCTGGCCGGTTGTTGTTTCTGCTGCAATCCGGCTGGGGGCCACTAGATGGTTCCCAACAGCCGTGGCTACCCAGGCCGTGGCCTCCCTTGGGTGGGAGGGTGAAGGGTGCGCAGGGCAGGGGAACAGGTAGGAACGGGCAAGGAGGCCGGTGGAGCCTTGATGTGTAAAAGGAAAAGAGAGAAAATGGAAGTCCTCAATGGCTCTGTGGGGACCTCCATCTTAAAGGTTTTTCTGGTTTATTTGAAACCACTACAGTTGTGAAGCTGTTTGGAAGCAAAGACTGGAAAATGCCTTCCAAAGACACCACGAAATAAATTGCTTCCCTATGCATGTATATCACTGGTTTCCTACATGGAGAAAGGAGAGCAGAATAATATTGCTCATCCTGCCCTTCACATCCGCAACATCTCGTTCCTGAAACAAAAGGAGTCTTGCAGTCTGCTTACTCAGGGAGGTGGTCTGGGCTTTACAGGGCCTGCTGTGAGGGTAGAAAGTGCTGTGTCAGATGGGGGGGGAGGCTGGTGGAGGTGTTGTCAGTTATTAGTTGAAAGGGACAACAGAAGGGTGAGAGCTGAAACCTGGCATCTGGGTTTGAACTGCTTTTGCCATCAATGTCCTGCTTGATCTTGGTAGTGTCACTTATTTTCTCAGTGCCTCAGTTCTGCTCTCTGTAATGGGGGAGTTGTGTCTATTGCCTTTTGTGTGATGGTGAACTCAGCTACAGCTCTTGTGCTGGGCTTGGTGCTGTTATTTCATGGAAAGTGGTAAAGAAGGAGGAGACAGACTTTCCTGTGTGGTGCCCAAATTGAAATACAAGACATTTTGTTTAAACATGAAAAGAAATTTATTGATGTGAGTGTGGGCAATCACTAAACAGGCTGTCCAGGTCTGTTGTGGATGCAAGTACATGCAGAAATCCTTGCAGGTTTTCAAAGCTGACTGGACAGAGCCCTGAGCAACTTGCTGTAATTGATCCTGCTTTGAGCAGGGTGGTTGACCAGACCATCTCCAGAGCTTCCTTCCAACCTCAGCTGTTCTGTGAATCTGTGATTCATCCCTGCAGGTCCTGCTTCTGTGCAAGAGAAATAACTTAGAAAGTCTTTTCTGAGGTGACCCTGAGTAAAAGTCTGGTAGGATCTGTTCTCTCTGGAAGACCTTCTCAGTGAGGAGGTGCACTTAATGCACACAGGAGGGCACATGCCAGGTGGTGGTAGTGGGTCGGGGTGAGTGGATGTGTAACACAGAGCAGCATCACTACCCCCTGTGTGAAGCTGGGGCTCTGAGCAAACCCATTTCCCCTGCACAGCCAGTACTGTGTTTTTTGCTGGAGTCTGTGGCCATAAGGCTTGATTTGCACAGAGCTGTCGTTCCAGGCACAGGCTTTTTTTGTTGGGGTAAATCCAGAGGTATCAGCGTTCAGTGCAAAAATGCTGAACTTACCAGGCAGTTGGTCTGTCATGTGGTCCATTTCAGCATGGTTCCTTTCAGCCTTGAAATCTGGCTGTGAATCTGCCTGTCTTGCCTCTTTCCTCTCATCCTTGCTCCTGGAACATCTGTGTTACTGCCTGCTCTGCAGGGATATTTGGGATCCCTTGTCGATCCAGCTCAATTGGTTTGTTTACGCTGAGCACGATATTTGAGCTCACTCCCTGAGTCACCTTCTGTGGGCAGGTGAATGTGAGCACTGGAACGTCAGTGTTGGAGACTGAAATCACCAAGTGACCTTAAGTAAAAGGTGTAAATAGCTTTTCTTCCCACTCCTTGTGTCAACAGCAACAGGAACCAAGACTCACACTCCCTGGAGGAATTAAAAACCTCTCAAAACCTCAGGCCTGTGACTCTCGCTCTGTTTCTATGTATGTTTCTAACCTCCCTCAGTGTTCTGGCACCTGTCCAGGCCTGTTTCTTGCAATGGTCTTTTCCTCCATCCCTTCTCTGTGCTCTTTCAGTCCTCCTCACCCCCTTGCTATGTCTCGTGGCCTCTGTCATCCACATTTCTCCATTGTGGATGATATTTATCTGATGCAGGGCTGACCCCAACGCCCTTTTTTTCAGGAGAATCAGGTCAGCAGAGAAAGGCACTCTGTAAACTTGTCCCCAACAGCCCTGGTTCTGCTTTTCCTTTCTCAGTGCAGCTGCCCACATCCGTGGCCTGAGGTCAACGTGCAGTCTGATACCCACAGATACTGGGAAGAGCCCCATCTGCTTTTGCTGTTAATTCTGAATGGAAAAGGGTTGTTTTCACTGCTTGTTTAATTATGCCTGAATAAGAAATCTCCTTGGGACCATTTTGTGAAGGACACTTTACAAATGTTTTGTGTTATTATTGTGATAATTTAGCAAGAGTTACACATGCATGGAGAGAAGAACAGACCTGAGCAGGGCTGGCTTGCAGGTTTTGGAGAGTTGCCAGTTGCTGCTTAGGAAAATGAAGAGGACATGTTGCCCTCCAGAGCTGAAGCTTCACCAAGCGTGGGGCCTTCGCTGGGTGATTTAGGTCAGGATGCTCCTCACTCCAGAACACAACCTAGGTATCCCAGGACTGTGCCAGTGCACGCTGCCATTTCCATTTGGAGGAGTGACAGAGGTGACTTGTGGTTTGCTCCCCATGAGAAGAAGTCCAGATGCCAATGTTCATTGTGTTCCCCTGGTGTCAGAAGTGTCATCCATAGCAGGACAGGTGTGAACAGCTAGTCAGGTCTGTCGATTCATGGCAGCAGCATTCAGCAATCACTTCCTCATTTATTTATCATTTTAAATGGTGGTGGGGCTACCTGGAGAGCCCTGCTGAGGGCTAATAAGTGCAAAATACCATAACAGATATTTAGAAATAGGGAAAATGTAGAGATGAAGAAAATACTCTCAGCTGAAAAAGTCTGGATACTTGCAGGTGAGTAGGGAAGGCATTGTGTCTGCTTGCCCTACTCTTGCTCTTTCCTTTTTAAGGGCTGAGTTAGACAGAGGGGTCTCAGTGAGATGAACCCTTGGTCTGAACCAGTACTGTCATTTCTGTGATGTCTGTAACCTGCCACTGGGGAGCATGGCATTTACCAAAGGTGACTGAGAAACTGCTGATAGAACAAGTTCTTGTAGGAAAGTGGAGACAGTTTTTATGTAGCTGAGTTCTCTTAATGGGGCAGGGTGGAATGTTTTAAAGATTTTGTCCAAGGGTTCTTGGCCAAACACCCTTAACCTGTTGCAAGATTCAAAGAAGAAGGGTCTCTGTGATCCACTATCAAATAAGTATCATATCAATACACTATGTGACCTGGGTTTGGGTCTCACTGTGAGGGTCTTTCCTGGCCTGTGGAATGCAAGGGAGCTGCATGCAAGTGGGAAGTGAATTGTCTTCCCAGACAATCCCAGACAAGCAGAATGACATTAGGGAGAAAGTCATTTGTGGCATAAAAAAATGCGTATTTGGGGTTTACTGTTAGTTCTGTTGAAAGTAAAGAAGACATTTTTAATCCCTTGAGACTTCTATTTAATGCAGATTGAAACATTCTTTCCAGTACTGTGTGTTTTTCCCTCTCAAAATTTTCTAAAGTAAACATGAAGGCAACATCTAAGTAAAAATGTAGTAAAAAATAGGAAATGTTTCATTCCAAGGTTTCCCTAAGTATCTTTGTGTGTTTTTTTCTGGAATAAACAACCTAGTAAGCATTTGTGAAATACACCAGGGTCACCAGGTGCTTAATCTGATTCACGATAAGGCTAAAGCTATAAATAATGTCAACAGCAATAGTAACTTGATAAGTAAAGCTTGAAAGCAGTTTTAAGATCTCAAATAAAAGAATGAGTGGAACTGAGTTAGCACGTGCATGCAGTTCCATGAAAGAGTCCTGTTGGCATTTTGTCCCATGGTTGTAGAGGTAGGAAAAATCTAGAGGTTTCTGTTAGTTTTGTTAGGGAACAGAAAGCTGGGCTGGGACAGAGGCAATAACTCTTTTTTTTTTTAAAGCATTCTACTGCTTTTCTGCAAAGTATTTCTAAGAGCAAGTCCTGAAATGCCTGGATTCCTGCTACAGATTAAAAGTACGTGGAGATGAAGGATAAAAGGGGCGTTAGCAATTAGCTCTGGTGATAAGTTTAGCTGCTAGAAAAGTTGGACTAGCAAAGAAGAACTATTAATTGAAATCCCTAGTTAATACAGAACTGTCAATAATGAATGCATAATGGAGAAAGTCCATTTAATTTTTAATTATCACCAGCCCCTTCCAAACAAATACAGTGTGTTAAATCTCCCTGTCACCTTCACCCATGCAGAGGGTGTTTGATGGAAGTCTTCATTAACCCCAGGTCTGCTCACGGCATCCTGCCAGGCCATTAGCTAGTTAGTTACAATAGCAGTGACTGGCACTTGGCAAGAAGAAGCCCACGTGGGTGTTGCCAGGTCCAGGACGTGGCAGGAATTAACTCTGTGGGATCATCAGAGGAAGAGGCTGAAGTCCCTTGACTGAGCTATCTGGCATGGTGGGGATTGGAGATCCTAATGCATCTGGGGTGAGTTGGGGTCCTTGGGGGTTAATGTGGTAGACAAGCTGGATCAAGTTGCAATTCCCAGCTGAAATCCCTGTTGGTTGGGTGGTCCCCTCTGTAGAACAACCTCCAGGGCAGTCATGGCAGGTCAACCAAATAAGTGAAAGCACAGTTTGTCTTCTATAAATTGAAGAGTATGGAGATGCATATTTTCAGGCTTGAGCAGTAGGGTGGGGGTTGAATGAACTGCTTCAGTCCTGAAGGAGAGCGTTCACACCTGAACAAATTTCAACCTGTATGGGCCACATTTAATGACCCCATTTAGGATTTGACCAGGAATCTTCTACTGGAAGGCAACTTGGGAAGAAACTCCTATGGGCTTTTGGTGAATCATGATTGGCCTGAGATTTTAATCTTCTCCAAGGCACAACATCTCCAGCCAGCCACCGCTTACTGGCCACATTAACCCAGATGGAATAATTGCCATAATCAACAGCACTGTGGGAGGCTGAATTCTGCTTTTCTGGAGATACAAATCAGAACAGATTCTCCCAGGTTTGTTACTATTAACAACATGGAACTAATGGAAGCTGGGTCAAAATCAGTCTGTGCTTCGTTGGAAGTGTGAGTTGAGGCAAGCAAGGAGTCCTGACTTTACAGCAGCACTGACTCATGGAGAGTTGGCAGAACTTAATACTTGGGATGGGTGTGAGGGAAGTGTTTATAGCTCTGAAAAGTCACCTTCTCTTAACACTTGTCCCAAATGTGTCCCAGCACTTACTATTTTTAGTCTTGTTCTCAAATGAGTTTGCCTAGGGACAGCCTTCTGGGGATTCAATTAAACTCTAGAATAAAACAAACACTTTCCTTTATCAAGGGCTTGAATGCTAAGCAGAGTCACTACTTGAGTGAAGTAGGGCCATAAGTTTCAGTGTTTAAATGTCCTCCGTTTTTATGAGGTGGGGGTCAGAGACAAGTGAAGAAAACCCTGTTCATTAACTTGGCTCATCCACTCCCGTAGCCTTTCCACTACTGCTCTGAAGTGACCAAAACACCTTAAGGGCATTTCCTTTGGAAACAATTCTACATTTTAGTGACTGAGTTTGAAGTCACTGAAACAGCTCCTATTCTCTGTCAGATTATAAACCATGTTTGTTTGGGCATGGCAGTGACACAGAGACCTGGGCTGCAGTGCCATTTGTCTGTTGAGTGACCTTAGGCAAGCTTGTTTCTTTGTTTTTCCTCTAATTAAATGCTTGTTTTGTGCAATGTGATCCAGCAGTCATCCCATGGGCTTAATCTCATAGATGCTTCTCTCCAGATTTGTGTTTTTTTTTCCTGAAGAAAGGAAGTGGTTGTCTCAGCATGTGTAGAGGCTGGGTGAGCTACTGCAGTAGAGCAATATTCCAGAAGTGGAATAATCCCAAAATCCACACCTGACCCCACAGATACTGTGTTTGGCGAATAAGATTTAGACTTTGGGGAGAAAGAAGTCCTTTAAGATGTGTTTGACAGTGTCCAGTGCAGTGCAGCAGCATCTTATGTGAAGTGTCCTCAAAATCTAAGAAATTCTGATCCAGTGGAAATGTTGGATGCTTCAAGTTCACCTGAAGCTGTGTTTGCAGCTGGTCAGCAAGTAGTAACACAGGCCAAACACAACTGCCACTCTTTGAAGGCTTCTAACAGCAGTCTAAGCTGGAGGGCAGCTAGCAAGATGTGTGGAGTCAGCCTTCTGCTCCACTAATCACTGGGAGGCTCCAGATGGGTATTGTGTCCAGTTTGGGGCACTGAACTTCAAGATCAATGGAGACCAATTAACTGAGGAAACTGCAGAGACTGATAAAATGATCAAGAGTTCTGAAAAACTGGCCCACGGGGTAGAGAGCAGTAATTGGCTTGTGTAGCTTAGAGAAGAGAAAACTAAGTGATAACAGCCTTGGCACACAAAGGCAGGTAGGAGAAGGGGAATGGTGCCTTCACGTCTTCTGCAGGTATAAAATCACAGGCACAGTCTGCAAGAAGTCCAAATGAAAAATAAAGCAAACTGTTGTGGAAGGAGTGATAGAAACCCTGGAAAAAGGAGGAAGAGTGAGTGAAATCTGCAGGTTAAACACATACGTGGCAGGAGTGGCGTGCAGAGCTCATGCTGTCCTGGGGCAGGAGGATTATTTTAATGACACAAATCATTCTTGTTTCTCTTTGCTGCCAATGACACAGGTGCACATTAAAACATTCACAAACATACAGAGCTCAGTGTACACATGCACACTTCCCAAATATATGCATACAAATGGTTTTAGGAAGCAGGGATCCATCATTTGTCACCTCCCTGTCACGTTCTTCTAGGTGACTTAGCCTCATTAATTGTAATAGTTATTGTAACAGTGTAACTGTCTTAGAACAGATTTTCTCAGGAGCCAATTCACACCATGCAGTCAAGTAGCAGTCTTTGCAGCTCTCTTTTGTTGAGATGCTACTTTTTATTTATCTATCTCAGTCTAAAAGAAGCTAAAATAAAAATTGCCAAGATTTTTTAATCCAGCTTTGCTGTCTCCTGCTGCTTCAACTACACAAAACCTGGAGTGCCTCCTTTCCTCCAGATGACAGCTAATCCCTACCTACTCATTGTTGAAGCAAAAGCAGCTTAGGAAGGTTTGAAGGAGGTGGCCCCAAAATGGAATGGTAAAGAGGACCTGTGGACTTTGCTCTCCTCTTGGGCAGAGAAAACTGCCCTGTTTTAAACTGTGGTCAATTAAAATGTGTGTTTTCCATGAGGACCTGTGAGTTTTGGAAAATGCTGCACCGGGAGGATTTATTGGATCTGGGTCCAAATAGAAGTCTTGAGCCTAGATTGTGTAATAATTTGCTATTTCAGCTTGTTATTTCAAAGCACTTCCTGTTATATTATAGTCTGGGAAAGCTGGACCCTAAATACTTCTTTCTTGTCCTTGGAGAAGAGAGACAGGCTGGGTCAGAAGGTGATTTTAGCATTTGGGCAGGAATGGGATTAAGCAGGCACTGAGTCTGTCCTTGTGGATTTTCTATGTGTCAGTGTTGGTCACCGCTTTCATTCCCCTCCCTCTTTGCCATGTGCTCATCTTAGTCCATAAATACAAGTATATTCCCTTTTCCCAGAAACTTCCACAGGTTCTGAATCCACCCCACTTCTAATGTGGGTCAGTTCATGAAATCACAGCATTTTCTGTAGGATTTAAGCATCCTTTCATCTGCTAACACTGTTGGGGTTTTGTTTGGTTTTGGTTTCAATTACTATGCTGCAGAAGCACCTGAGCTGCTGTAGAGCTGAGAAGATGCAGGGGTGGGTGGGAGAGGTGGTGCCCTGGTGTTGGCAGCTCACAGTGCTTCATTTAGGGTTTCTGCAGGGATCTTGTTTCACGAAAGCCTTGCTGTCGTGGTGTCCATGCACTTGGTGATTAAATCATCACACACACTGGAATCAGCAGCCTGGAGAAAAGGAGGCTGAGGAGAGACCTTCTCACTCCCTACAACCACCTTAAAGGAGGTTGTAAAGAGGTGGGGATTGGTCTGTTCAATGAACTTACAAGTGACAGAACAAGCAGGAATGGCCTCAAGTTGCCCAGGGGAGGTTTAGATTGGATGTTAGGAAGAATTTCTTCACCAAAAGGGTTGTCAGGCTCTGGAACAGGCTGCCCAGGGCACTGGTGGAGTCACCATCCCTGGAGGGATTTGAGTTGTATGGACATAGTACTGAGGGGTATGGTTTAGTTAAGGACTTGTCAGTGTTAGGTTGACAGTTGCAGTCAGTGATCTTGAAGGTTTTTTTTCCAATCAAGATAATTCTGTGTGGTTCAAGGTTACAGCTGGTTGAATGAGAACAGAATGTAGATCCCAGGGTTTTGTTTTGGTTACTTGAATTCCTCTTCACATTTTTAGGGCTCACTGAGATCCCAGAGCAATGTACTGACTGGGAGTTGGAAAGGGCCTAATTTTTTCTGGTTCACTCTTTTCTGTTTTCTAGAGGTCTGACTCAGCATGCTGTGAACATCTTATGTTTAGAAATAAAGCCTCTCTTTGCACTTCTCTTGCATTTTTATTTTTTGTGGCATAGAAATTGTTAGTAATTTCCCTCTTAAACCAATAATTTTGGGACCCCTCATGGATGAAGTCAAGGCATACATCATGGTCTCATGTCAAAACTGATGCATTTAAAGGTAAGATTTCCAGCAGGGAAATGGCATAGGTCCTGAAACTCATTGTCCTGCTTCCCTCACTGGTGCAACGAGTTGGTCCATACTATGCTAGGTCTCAGGGACTGGGCATCTGCTTAGCATGGAAGACTGGAGCCCTGGAGCAAAACATAAAGGCAACCAGTTTGGTAGCACAGATGGGCCCACTGGTATGCAGACTTTGAAGGCTGGAAGAGAGTGGTTGGTTTTAAGGTGGAATGCATCTCACTGCTTCATTATCTCAAAGACAAAAAAAACCCTGAACCACTCTCTCCAAACCCTTTCTCTAGTCAGTGGAGAGAGACCAGCTCCTCAAGGGTGATTCACTGGACCTGGCTTAGCAGCACATTTTGGGAAGAGATGACTCACTTTTCCCTCCCCTGACTGTAAAAGGGGCATAGAGTGAGTAGATCAGTCTTAGGTATCTAACTTTCAGACATCTGAAGCCAGAGCCTCTACTTGCCCTTTTAAAGAACATGAAGGATTTACTTCCAGGCAAAGACCCACCCTGGAGCTGAAGATCTCAGCCTCCACTGGCACTTTGCTGCAAGATCCTCCACTCTCCATGTGAAATACAACGTGCCTCCCAACTTTGCTGGGAATTTAAATGAAATGGGAAGCTTTGTCTCTCTACATCTGCCTGTTTCATTCCATTCCTCTCCTTTGCCAGAAGCAGACTGTTAGCTGAGAGCCCTGCAGAGCTCCAATGGGTCTGTTCAGTCAGTTGCTGTTAGACTCTGTAGCAGAGGTGCCCCAGTGAATTTATAGGTTTTATGCTATTATTTTTTTCCAAGCCTGCTCAAGGAGTTAAGAGTTTGATAGATGACTCCTTTCCTTGTCCCTGGAGTGCAGAGATTAGCTGTCTATACACAGCTTTTTTAACTGCTGTGGGTCCAGAACAGAAATGCCTCTCTGTGCAGCAGAGATTGCTGGAGAGCACACAACAAAGGCCGAGGGACAGCATGGTGAAGGCAGGGCAGGCAGGGCAGGCAGCAGGGGTGGCTGTGGGTGGCAGGAGCTGGAAATGCAACATCAGAGCACAGCCCGTGCTTTCTAGCATGGAAATTTCCTGTACCAGCTGCCTGGCCTGGGCTGTTGGTACCCTGCTGCTAGCACCACCTCTTCAGTCATTTTCTTGCCCTTCAATCAGCTGTTGCTGGAAGTGTCTGAATATTACAGCACTACAGAAAACAGGCAAGGGAGAAGACTACTGTTTGGCTCCTCCAAAACAGGAGGAGCAGCAGGATCTCACCACACAAACCCAATACTGGAGACAACAGGGAAATCTGAGCATATGTTGACTGTGTCCATGTAGAAAAGCCAAAGAGGGAAAACAAATACATGAAATATGTTTTAAGGATTGTGCTTAAGGATGAGTATTGGAGTTAATGTGAACACAGTACGTGCAACATTTAATTCCCTGCCAAGAATGTCCTGTTTGTACCCACTCCCTTGCACTGCTGCCTATTTTAATCAAGAAATCCTGAGGTGATGTGGCTTGCTGAAGCTCACAGTGGCAGAGCTGGGGCTAGATTTCACAAGTATTAGGTGCCATTTGATGTCTCTTCTGTCTGTCTGAAAATGTAGATTTGGTTCACTTCCACCAGACAATCAGAGTGAGGCTCAAATCCTTGCTCTGCAGCCTGTCCTCTGTTTCTGCCTCTCATAAATGGAGATAATTAGCCTGTCCTGCTTGCATAACGCACATAGAAATAACATAAAAGCAAACCTCCATTTTCAAATTAAATGCTATTATTAACATCTAGTGTTGGATGGATGATTATGCTGTTACAACAACATAAATACTTCTCCGGGGGCATTTGGCCAGGGATGTCCTAGGATGCTTTGCAGTTCCAACCTGATTAAAAATGAAATTCTATTACACATCTCTGAAGAGATTCAAACCATTGAATAGCAATCGGAAGCAGATTCTGCCAACTGTGAGGTATAAATACTGACAGGTCTAGCTCCAAATGTTTCCAATTTTATTTTACTTTATTTTTTGGTAGGACAAACTTATAAATTAGAAGGATGTGCCTCAGCAACAGCACGGGAACATAAAAAAGAAAGTAAATGATAAAGAAGTTCCAGGACTAGACTATTACAGCACTATAGTGTAGGCAAGCAGAAGCTTTTTAAAAATCAATAAGAAGTGTCACTGGCAACCAGTGTGGGTTTCAGTGCCAGGGCAAGCAGATCAAAAGGGCTGAAAAATGTATTGCAAGAGTTTGGAAGAAATGTGGGCGTGTAGAAATAACATCTGGGAGGAGGGATTTTTCTTGGTGGCTGGAGCAGTGAGATGTAAGGCATTGCTTGTGGAAGCAGCTCTCCATGTCCTCTTCTTGGTCAGGCTGAGGCTGGCTTCCTCACAGCTTCCTCACTCCCAGGCACTGGTGTTCATCTCAGAGAAGCCTAAGGAACTTATTTGCCAACATCCATTGATTTCAGAAGGGTTTGGTTGCTTGACTGTCAATTCCTATAAAAAAGCCAAATTCCCTAAAATTCTACACTGCATGATACGTACCCAGCAACCTGCAAATCACAGAGCTGGTAGGGGTGAAGGAGATAAGCACTTGATAGCTTGAACTCCAACAGCTCTCACTCACTTCTTTAAAAGTATGTTTCTTGCAAATGAGGCAGCAGGTAATCCGTAACAATAATCCCCACAATAATCAGAGGAATTGCAGCTATTGGGACAGAAATAACTGGTTACATGGAATCAGGACAGGAAAGCAGTCACAGAAATTAGGAGCAGTGGAAGGAAGTTGAGGAACAGAGAAGCTACAGGTGCAAAAGCGATTTGGAGAAAAAGATGGTCTGTCCTTGTCTAGAACCTACCATGCTTCTGTATTTGTGTGCTTATTTTTATATCTCTATATATCAATATATTGCAGAAAATCCCTGATTTTTAGCCAAGCCTCTGTGTTGCCCCAGCAATAGCAGGGACCACCTGGTGTAGCAGAGCAGGCTGTGATCCAGCTGGGGTAGGGGAGTTCAGGTGATCACTGCCTGGTATCAGGCCATCCTGACTGACAGCGTGGGGACAGCTGGCTGAGCTCAGGGTATGACCAGGTATCAAAGCTGGTAACAGCCTTCCTCTTCTCACAATAAAAGCTCTTTTGTTTATTTCACTAATTAGGCTCAGGAGTCTTCATGGAGAGGGGAAGAACTATCTAAGACTGGATAAGAGGACTTCTTATTCCCAGAGCTGTGATGAGTCTAAAACTCTTTGTGAGTTCTTGATGCTGTGTGTTCATTTCAGAAAGCCCCCCTAGACATTATAAGCACAGCTTTGGTAGTTTTTATCACAAATGGCAGAAAAGTTAAATATATAATGAGATTGTTTAAATACCTCAGATTTTTAGGGAGTTTGAAATTTAGATCTGGGTACAGATTTAAATGGAACTGTAGCAGCAGTGGGAAATGTGGAGATTTTTTTCCCCCTGTTGTCATTTCTCATCTTTATGCAACTCTGTTCTTGCATCAAGCCAGACTCTGAAACAGAAATGTCAATAAGGAGTAATTTTCTCTTGAGATTTCTGTCCCATTTTTACAGACCTGCGGAATCTCCATGGGTTGACTAAGCAGCCAAATACTCATTTGCAGTGCATCATTACGTATTTGGGGACATTTAGCAAATGCATAAAGCTTCATTTTTCACTGTTTTCCATAATTATCTGTTTCCTGTTTGCTTTATAAAATTCAGGCCTCTTTAATTTTCAAGTGAAAATACTGCTGAAATGGAAGCTGCACCTTTAGAGTAAATGTCCAGTCCTGAACTGCATTTCTGTCTTCAGAAAGTGATATAATAAAACAGAAGAAACCTCTGAAACTGTAAGATAAAGCCTTTGAAAATGGAAGAAAAAAACAATCCACAGAACTTTAACAATAAACAACCAATGCAAATGTTTTGATGTGAGGTTTCATTGAAAACTGGAATTATTCTCTGAAAGTCCCAGCAGTGTTCTTTTGTCTTAAAGAATTACAGATTACCTTGGTCAGCAAGGATGTCCCAAATACATTTACCTGTAGTTACAAAACCAACACCTCTTTGAGCAAACCAGTGCCATTTAAATGACAGATGTAGTTTTTGTTACCTTAGCCACGTTGACACTTACAAATGCAGCCAATCAAAGTGATTTGGATGACTGACACATGCTCTATTCTGTCTCAGTACCAAGTTGCATCATATGGGAAAGAAAAGTTGGTTGTAACAGGGGCACAGACAACATACCTCAGTTTCCCAACCTGCAGAATGATGATAAGGGTAATGACTATTTTTTTGGAGCTGAGCAATAATGGCTGAGTATTAAGAGTGTGCTTTTATTTCTATACTGCTGTAACTAGACCAGCTTAAGGGTGAACAAGCTCACCCCACAGGGCTGCCTAATAGCAGGGTGGATTATGTTCATTTTCCATGGGAATGGCTATGGTCTGACGAAGCCTGTGCACAAGATGGGACAGTAATCATCCCAGGGATGGAACACTACATGTCTCTGTTGGCACAGGTGGTGTGTCTGATTTTGCATTGTAAAAATGTCCTGAAAATGTTTTGAAGTGAAATCCTGGCACCTGGAAGTCAATGGGAGACTTGTTATTCACTGCCAGCACAGGCAGGACTTCCCACGAGGCTCTCAGGGGGTATGATGGAAAAGACAAGGGGTAATGAGCATAAGTTGCTCCTGGGGAGATTCTGATTGGCCACGATGTAAATTTTTCACTATGGGGACAATCAAACATTTGGAAGAGTCTCCCAAGGGAAGTGGTGGGTTCCCCCACATGGGACAGTTTTAAGTCTCAGCTGGACAGGGTGCTGAGCCATCTCATATCAACTATAGTAGTACCTAGAAAGGTTGGACCAGATGATCCTTGAGGTCCCTTCCAACCTGGTGTTCTGTTATTCTGTGATTCTGTTAATTTAAACACAACCCAGAGTTACCAAGTAGGATTCATTCTTTGGTGGGGGTAAAATCTATTATTTTAGGGATGAAGAGGTAGGAATCATCCTTTACAGTCTAATGTCTATGCACTGAGCCTTTCACAGCTCAAGTCCCCATTGGTGGGGACTTTTTTCTAAATGGATAGTTATGGATGCAGGTCACACAAATGAGTCTTTGGCTTCAGGAAATAAAAAACCTCCATGTGCACAAGCAGCTCAGATTGGGACTCTCCAGCAGTTGCCTTAGTCTTAGTCCTTCCCATCAACACCTAGTTCTTTGACTTCTGCTCAGAGCGCTTGTTTATTTCTGTTGGCTCCTTTCCTCAGTGTTTGATTTATAAGTAGCTGAACAAGAAAAAGAAAAGCCAGCCCCCTGGCCTGACACTGCTGTGATTCAGCAAATACACAGAGCAAGTGCTTACATGGTGAGCAGGATGATGGACTCCCCTGGGAACAGAGGAGCCCCGTGCACCTGTGCATCTGTGTCCATCCATGTTTGCAGACTGGCACACACAGAAACAGAAGTGTGCCTGTGCCTTGTTCTGTGCCTGCAGAAACCCAGGGGCTTGTGTCACCAGAGGTGAGACATTTGCATGGTACAGATAAAAACAATTCTCTCTCCACAGGGCTCTGCTCTGAAACAGTTTTAGATTCCAGATTCCCTCGTGCTAGTTTTGCTCCCGTCTGCCAGATGTTAATTATGCTGGATGAATTATTAATACTTGCATCTTGCCATTGCTGAGAGAACCTAATGGAGAATGGCAGGGTTTTGTGTCAGATGCTTGCTGGGGAGATCACAATTGTCCCTGAACACCTCTCAATTTAATTACCCCAGAGGCAAACTGAAGCAGAGGACCAGCCTGGTCCCAGCTCACCTAGCAGATGACAAGTAGGATCAGAAGGTGTATCTCTCTCCATGTGGAAACTTGTTCTTGCCTCTACCTCATGTAGTCTCCTCCTCTAAAGTGTACTGTCTCTTCTCTGGGATTAACAGCCACTTTTTAGCTTATGAACTTCCAACATGGATGCAGTAAAGTTCTTCCTGTAATTTCTCTGCAGTACTCTTAAATGTTGCATTATCTCAGAAGACAGATATCTAGTAGATATGAGGGAAAATCAGGAATCAACAGTTGGCACAGGGAAAATAGGACACAAGTTCTTTATTTTGGGAAAGATTTTGACTAAGAAAATAGAACAAATTCTCGTTGCTTTTCCTTTCCTTATTCTGGGGACCACGCAGCCCATTTGTAATTAAATTGAGTCTAGTTACCCTCCAAAGTGAAAGGAAGCTGTTGTGAAAATTAGTAGCAGGAGTCTTGGTACCTTTTGACAAATTATTTTCTAATGGAAAACATCTGCTCAGGCTAAAGAAGTTCACTCATCTTTACTTCCGCCTCATGCAAATGGTTTTTATTTTGCATATGGCAAGAAAGTCCTTTGGTTATAAAGCCAAAAGGGACAGGAAGGTATTGATAAGATGCAGCAATGCTGTGAGTGGAATATAATTTCCCCTCCCATTTAATTATCCTTTCTCTTTATAACAGGTGTAACGGGCACAACACCTGATGGCGAATGATAATCCAGATGGCTTGAATTGTATCTCCATATGCTGCATGATTTAATGCAGAACAAGGCTAAAGTTAACTCAGTGTGGGTTAAGAAACACACTCTACAGTTTGTTTTGGAGGTTTATTTTGGCAAACAAGGAAGAAAACAAATGAGAGACCCAGGGATGTTTGGTTAATAGGGTGATGTGGAAGGCATCCATTCCACAGTTGAGCACAAATCACAGGCAAAGGAGCGTGCACCCTTCCAGAGACTTCACAGCTCTGTTTGGTTTGACAGCATCTTCTCAAGGTCTGGGTTTAGTCCTGGCAGAGGTTTGTGCTCTGCCCAAATCCTGAATGCAATTCCATGTGCTAGGGGTGTAGACTCAGTTGGTTCAAGGAACTTGGTGGTGCACACTCACTTCTAGAAATAGTAAATTTATTTTGCTCCTCTCTTTGAGAAGAGCTGGGTATTCTGCTGATGTACTTCTGACCTGCACTGGTGGAATCAGTGCTGGTTCACAACATTTTAGGGCCTGTTACTGCTCTGTCAATCTTGAAGGTGTTTTTTCTGATCTGTTTCACCAAACTGGAACCACAATCAGGCTACAATGACATGCAGAAATAGTTCTGGGGCTTTACCTTTACCTTTGAAGTAAACACAGCTGGAGCCAGACTAGCATGAATGTTTTCACCTTAGGTAACAGTTAATCAGTAAGTCCTAAGGATTCTCTCTATGAAGAGGTGTTGTCATTGTCCTCATGTTATGAGAGGGGAAACTGGAGCAGACTGGTTCAGCTAAGCACTAAAGCTCCACAGAATGGGAGCACATGCATTTGTGTTCTGCTAAACTGGTATCATGCAGAGACATCCTGATTTGCCCAAAGCCACAGTGAGCTGAAAATAGGAACCAGGAGTTCTTTGGACAACTACTGCAGCTATTTACGTTTGACAGGTTTTCTTTCTCTGCTGCCCAGAGGACAAGAAACATTTTTCTTTATATAACAGAAGCAAAGCTGCCTTAGTAAATATTGTGAAATTCTGCAAAACAGATTTGTAGCCTGTGCTGGGGGTCAGGAACTGTTTCTCTAGATCAACAGCAGCATCTGTCTGTGGTAAGTTTTGGAAAGTTTTTGGCTGAGGTGACTTAGTGTTGCTGTTGTTCAGTCTCAAGCCTGGTGCTGATAGCCTGGGCATCAGTTGACTTGTCAAGAAGGATTTCTGGTGCATTTCAAGCAGAGATTCCTTTCTTCCTAGGACATGAATTTCTAGGTTGAGAAGGGAAACAAATCTTTTCTTAATATCCATTCATCTTGCAGCTGATCCTAGGATCTGGTTTATAACAGTGATTTGATCAGCAGTGAAATTGTTACCTCTCCAGCCCTGGGAATAACATGCAGCCCATCTGTCTGGCCAGAGGAAATGTCAGTCTTGTTTCTGTATTTATGCCATTACCTTGTAGTATGGACTTAGCCTTGGTAGAAGCCAGTATCATGAGTTTCATGCTCACAGCCAATTGCTTCCTCATCTGAATCAATGCCTGACAGCATGTAGAGAAAAAACGTGGCCTTTCTATTGAGTCTTTGCATTGCTTGAACAAGGAATTATTTAAGTGGATACAAACCTACATAGAGAGTAGTAAAATTCATACCCTCAAAAAGTGACACAGCCCCCTGCTTTTGTGGGGTGATAGCAATTTTCTGCAGGTAGTCAGCACAACAGTAAACAGCTACCAGGTTGGATGGGGTCTGAGCAACCTGGTCTAGTGGGAGGTGTCCCTGCTCATGCAGGGGGGTTGGAACTCGATGATCTTTAAGGTCCCTTCCAACTCTTAACCATTCTATGATTCTAAATGCAGACAGTATTCCCTGCTCTCTTCCCATGGCACTCTATATTTTAAATAGCTCTTGGCCTTGGGTTATGAAAGAATTTAATCTTAATTCAGTGCCATGTATGTTGTGGGGGTAAACTGAAGTAGAATTTTTAGATTCCTGTTCCTGTGATTAGTAGGGACTGATTCAGAGGATCCTTTCTAGTTGTTTTTATTGAAGGATGTAGGTAATTTGCCTCAAGAAAAAGCCACTTATGCACATTCTCATTTCATACCTGACAGAAAGCCAGGACAAGATGAATACCTCCTCCTAACGTTAAAAATGTAACAAGTAGGTGAAAAAGCTTTTGAGCTTCCCCTTCTCATAAGTAGCTGATGATGCTGGTGGAGGACAAATGTTTCTACAGTAGAGGCTTTAATACAGGAGATTATGAATTTAAGCCCTTCTGTTGGCTCAAGGGAGCACTCACACTGCTGAGCTCAGGATTTGAGGAGCTATGAAGAGTGCTACTGAAGGAATAATTCCCTCAAACCTCCTCTCTGACAGGGCCAAGATCCTGAGGCTGTGTGAGCTCTTCAGACCTGTAGTAGGGGAGGGCACATTCCTGCTGCCTCAGGCTGGACTTGCCTCTGCAGTGTCCTCTGGGTTTTGAAGGAAAGTTTTTGTGGGCTGGTCCTATCCATGAGATGAGGGTTGAGAGACACTTTTGCATCCCTTCACCTTTTTTCCTCCCTGTTAGTCTCTTTGGGACTAGGAGTGTCTTCAGCCTTGGGGTGGCAGCAGTCAGCTTCGCCTGCATTTCTGGGAAGCCCAGTGCTTGCTCTGCTCCTTCTAGGTGCCTGGGTAGTTTTGGAAATCGGGCCTGAAGTGACATGGGCTACATAATGCAGTTTTCAGCAGTGATTCTCGAACTACAAATCAGGAAGAAAATGAAAGACCAAGGGCCACGTCACAGCAGGCACTCTGGAGACATTCTGAAGCTAAATTGCACAGACAAGCAGGGATGCTGACTGAGTGAATGCAGACAAAACATAAGTCACCCAGGCAGTGAAAGAAGGAAATGAAGCTAAACAAAGGTAGAGCAGCAACTAAAGCAGAGTAAAAAATGTACTCAGACACGACCTGTGGTTAATTCAGGCAGAGCTACAGGGGATCTCACTGCACTCCTTTCTCCTGTGTTTCAAGTGCTTATTTACCCAGGTGGAACAGGGACGACATCCTCTTCTTTATGAGAGCTAAAAGTAATTTTAGATCTGTTTAAACAAGTATTAGGGAGGTATTGAGATGATAGCAGGGAGATCAGATGGTCACTGATTACCTGCAGGAGAGGCAGGCCTACGCAAATTCCTTCTGTCTACAACAGAGCTCTTCAGAACACTTAGAAATAAAAATATTGTCAAGCTGTATTTTTCCCCTTTCATAGAATTTTATTTTCAAAGAAAGAACCAGGTTGGGCATTGTCACGGTTTGACTCAGGATTGGCAATTAAACCAGAGACAACAATGCTCTCAGTCACCTCCCCCTCCTTCAGGTAGGGAAAGGAGAGAGATAACAAGGAGAGAGACTTTGCTGGACTGAAAACTAGACAGCTTTAATTATATGTACAATTATATGCAAGTATGTTCAGGAATGTGCAAAAGCCTCTTGCCTCCCCCCACCCCCAGCAGCTCCCCCAGCATCTCCTGAGCTGTGAGCAGCCCTGAAAAGTCTTGGGCTGCTGTCTGAGATAACAGCAGAGCAGACAGGGCTGTGGGGAAAGTTATGAGGTCAGAGATGCCTGAGCCTGGGGTCGATGGTGATGGATGGATGGAGTCCTCCCTGGACGCCAGCCATGAACAGAAGAGAAGGGAAGAAGAAGCAGGAAGGGAAGAAGAAGCAGGAAGGAAGTTGTCTCCTGTGATCTCTGACCTTCCTGGGAGCTTACGTAGATCTATGGAATGGAATCCCTTTGGTCAGTTCTGCTGTCTGTCTAGTCCAGCTCCCCTACGGGGGGCTCATAGATACAACTCTTTTGCATGGGTAGCCTCTGTAGCAGCAGAGCTAAGAAGTGACCTTGGAGTCTTGGCAGAAACATCAACATTCCAGTGTTATCGGTCCACTGGCTGAAACACTTGCTGCTAGTTAAAAGAGAGCTTGCTGAAGGGAAAAAAAAATCAGTAAAAGGAAAATTAGCTTCATCCTGGCTCAACCCAGGACAGGCATTCAGATTGAGCATTATTCCAGTAGAGAGAAATTCAGTGCAGAACAAAATGCATGGGCAGGGTTGGAGCTGTTTGTTGAGCTCAGCCTTGTGCTCATCTTGTCCTAAAGTGAACTGAGTTCCTGCCACAGATCTCAGAGCACGCAACAGACGGGAGGTGTGTTGCCTGTAGGTGAACTGGGAAATGCTGTGGCTGGGTGGAAAGACTCAGTAGAAGGGGCTCAGAGACAACAGCAGGAGCTGGTGTCCTGACTCCCAGCATATCATCATGCATGATCTGAACTCTCTGCTGTTGGCAAAGGGCATCTTCTGTTCCCATCACTGGAGGGACTCAGAGGTTGGAGAGGTTCGGTCTCACTTTGCCCAGCTAACTGGAATCCATCCTTGCAAAAAAGGGCAGTCACAAGAAATGTGCTCTGGGGGAATAAACACAAGCTTATTCTGCCTCCAGCTCCTCTCAGTGTGAGGGTTGTGTCCCATAGAAGAGTAATCTCACAGTTTCACCAAGATCAGATACCACCCCTCCTGCCTAGCAGCGTTAAGGCAACTGGTTGTTTAGCCAGTAGCCACAGAGGAATACTAAGGCTATGTCAAACCTGATCATTTTCAGCATTCCAACACCGTAAAAGAAGTTTAGCTGGGGTCATCTTTAGCAGACAATTGAAGTATTACTCTAATTTGCATTTTTTGGACATTAAAAAGAACCCCTTAACTACTGTGCACCCAGTTCTATCCTGCTACAACTCACAGCTCTTGGCTTTTACTGCTGCCGTATTGACAACACAGACACTTCCAGATTATTTATCCTGCCTGTGCTTTTTCATTTAACATCTTACAAAGTCCATTACCCTCAATGCCACTTCCAATTGGCATTTGAATTTAAGGTGAAATCTAGACCTTGTAAGAAATAGGTTATTTTGTTCTTCTTCAGATGGTTCTGTCTCCTACGCAATGTCACTTTGGCTGATTCATTTATACAACCTGACAAAAATCTCCCAATTTTTCACGAGCGACTTCTCTGTGAGTGTCACACTGAATTTGCTCAGTTGAACAATGTGTATCTACCAACGAACTGGAGAGCAGAGTGCTAAAGCTAGATGGGGAAACCATCCTAAGATGGTATTTCCTTTCCTACTTTCCTCCTAAAAGGAGGGTTTTTCTCCTGTTATTTCTGTTTCTGTTGTCCCATTTGTGTACATGTCTAAATTGCATTGTGTTCCTCCTTACACCTTTGCCTTAGGCTGATACCACATTGACCTCAGCAAGCTGTGTGAGACAGGCTTTTTGTCTGTCATATGTCCCCAGCATGTTAAATTTTAGTTACATGTTTGTTGCCATATTAAAAAAAAACCACACAACAACAAACAACCCAAGAAAAAAGGATTAACTCTTCTGGCTATTAGTGTGAATACTTTTACACATACCTGCCTTTGACTGCGGTGGGAAAAAGCCTCCATGCATCTCAAAAGAGCAATGAATAAAGTCAGTAATAGAAGAATTGGGTGTGACTTGGGTCAGGTAGTTGTCACAAGATCTGAGAGTCACCTGTGTATTCCCTGATCCCTTCCAAGCTTGCAATCCCAACCTGATGATCTCATTCAGACATTAGATATTCACTTCATGGTGGCAGTGGCAACAAAGAGTAGTGGGTAGAATATTGGGTAGGAGGTCACAAGGAGGCAGATCAGAGCAGTGCCACTTGACCTGCTTGTGCCTATGTGTCAACCTCAGCATCTCCAGAACAACTTGTATCTATAAGGAGAGGAGGATGTGAAGAAGCTTTGTGGGTTCATCAAGATGCTCCTGCCTCAGAAGCAGTGGGATCTCAGTCTGTGCAGGTTGACAAATTGCAGGATCAAGTGGAAGGATTTGCTTCTGGCCTTCAGAACATTCACTCTTTGGGGGAGAAGATGGTAGGATGAAGAGACAGGTGGTGGATGCATGTTGTGAGCTGTGTTAGGGGGGTGCTGGGTAAGTGCAAACCAGTCCATCTGCAACGGGAGGATTTCCCTGCCCTGACTTAACCTCAGCAGCACAGCCCAGGCTCTGCAGGAAGCACAGCTCTGTGGAGTTCTGGTGTCTCCTCCCTTTGTAGCCAGCCGCCTCATTTGGTGCTTAAGATTATTTATTTTGATACATAATTACATGGGTTAATACTTCAGTCTGCAATTAATTAATCCTAATTGGATGCAAATTAATTAAGAACACCGTTTGTCAACTTCAGTTTGCTCTTACCCACTGTCCCCTGGAGCACAGTGGAGGATACTGGCCCCAATCCAGGGCTGCAGAGCTGTTCAGCAGGGGTATAACACAGGCCCATACCCAGCATGGCTGCAAGGTGCAGGAGGTCTTGGGGTGGACATCACACTGTCTTGTTCTTAAGAAGAGGTGTTGTAGGAGGTACTTCCTTAGGAGAAGATCCCTGCCTACAAGAAATGGATCCAGAAGGCTGGTCCAATACTGAGTAAGGAAAGGAATTAAGACATGAGGGAGAGAACTGAAACAGTCCCCTTCCATTTTTAACCACTGCACGAAACCCAATTGTTGTTAAGATCTCCCTGGCCAGGAGACATTAGAACAATGGCACGTTTTACCATGTATTATTTTGTCATTCTAGTAAACCTTGTTTATATTACTATTTCCCATGAAGTTCGACTCAGATGATAGTATGATGTGCTAGACATGCTTCAAATGCAGCAAGAACAACTAATAAACCACCTCAACTCCAGCAATCTGAAGATTACACCATCAGGGTGTGAAAAAAGGTTAAGAAGGGGAAGAAGTATTATTTTCTCTGCTTCAACACTGGAGAAATATAATAATATATACTAATATAATAAATAATATAATTATATATATGATATATATATAAATATTATATAGTAATTAAATACTATATAAATGCTAACATGGCATGCCCTGAGCAGTGCCATGGGATGACAATATTCACTAGTCCAGAGCCAGAGCAGGATGTCTCTTTCCAAACTTCAGCTCTTTAAACATTAGGTGTGTTGTCCAGGGGAGTAATCACAGCACCATCCATAGTTAGTAGAAATAGAGGGTGATGGGAGAAATAGAGGGTGGGTGGGAATAACTTATCCTGCTGGCAATGCTGCTCCCTCTGCTGATGGTAGGAGGAGCCCACACAGCCCACCTGAGCTACACATCCCAGCATTCAGACAGCTGACACAAGCTGAGCTGGGGACATCCTGCCCCTGTACAGAGCTTTCCCCTGAGGCTTGCCCCTCAGGAAAGAAGGGGGAAAAGTGGGACACTTGAAGCAATAGGATGAATGGAACAAGATGCCTGTTTTGGAAGCCAATGCAGATAGGATACTTCTGCTCTACAGCTACTATTCTAGAAACACTGCTGCACTCTCACCCCTGGTAGCTCATCTGTGTGCTCATGTATTAAATGAACAAACAATTCCCCCACATTTCAGGTGGAAAATCGAGAAGGCAATCAGCACATGCCCAGCTCAGTGAATTGGATGTGTCCAGGGTGCATCAGGCATCCAGCCCACAGGTGATGTGGGCATGAACAGTGGAGCTTTGTGCAGGAGTACTGGGCAGCAGGCAGCCTGCTGGGGCTTCTGTGCCACCTGAGCTGCTGGTCACAGAAAATCTCAGACAAAGGCCACGTTTCTTTTTCCACTCAAACAGTTTTGCAAAAGTCTGGCCATATCATGTATTCAAATGTAGGATAAGATTTTGTAACATAATTTAATATCCTTAATGCTAAAGGACCTTTAATAATTTAGTCTTCAAGGGACCAGTTTCACTGATTGCAGAGCCCAGCATTAGTCTGACCTTTTCTTATTCTTCATCCAGTAACTCATGTACAGAGGCTGTTCTTGCAGTATTTAGTAGGTGTCTATTCTTATTTAATCCACTTTTCAGATCAAAGTTCTTCAGAAGAAATTTTCCACATCAGTTGTGAGATACTAAAAAATAAAGTAAAATAAACAACAAAAAAAAAGAATCCAACTTTAGGAATGTAGATTTTCCAGCAAAGCCTGCAAATCAGCTCCACTTGTGTGCATTTCCAAAATACATCACTTCAGTGCCAATCATCTAAAGCAAGAAGGGGAAAAATGTCAGTATAATTCACTAGATGCACAGAGTCATTGAATAGATTCATGGGCAGCCTACTGTAATGGCAAGTTTGCAGGGGCTATCAAAACTCTTTATACATCAAGCTAAAAAATGACAAAGAAACTGAAAAGAATGATTTGTGCTTTGAACCAGAGGATGGTCGAGACCACTCCACCAAAAGAAGGATGTAATCTTGTGAAAATATGTAGTTAACCCCATAGTCTTTGTCAGACAGGTGTATCTATAGAAGAGCCACAAATCACCATGGAGAGAAATTGATTGATCTGTAGGACTTTGATAATGTACATCTTTTTCATTTAAATCTACATTGGACCCGAGGACACTTAGAAGAATAACACAACTGCCAAGTAGAGCTGAAATAAACCCAAATGGCCCAACTCAGTTCTGAATTTTCAGGTGGTGACAACCCCAGCTGAATGCATTCTCACACCTGACACATCCTCGCGGGGGACTTGGTTTGCAGAGTGGAGCATGGAGCTCTGCACAGAGGAAAGGACATGCTGTGAGGAAGAGGGAGCTGCAGGCAGGGCATTGAGACTGGGGACACTGAGTCTCTGTGCTGCAGACAACAGGCAGCAATGACTAGATAAATCATATGTGCACATATGAGAAGATGAGCCTGGATGTCTTGTCCTTCAGCTGATGGCACACTGGTGGGGAGCAGATCACTCACCATGCTGTGTGTTTGCTATTAGGCAGCAATAGTCCTTTTTTCTCCACCCATCTTAAGGTGAGAATTTATCTTCACTATGCATTGTCTGGATTTCTTTCGTTACTGGAAACCTGTGGTTGTCTTTCCTTTCCCACAGGATCTAGGACTGGACCCTCAGCTATAACAACATGTTACGAAAATGATCTGAAACAGTTAGAGCTGTAACTCCCCTCACTGGGAGCTTCTACCTGTCAAAATCTTGTAGATCAAGTAAAATTTTACCTAAAGCTTCTATAGAGAAAACAGGGTGAAAACAGAGTGGAAGCTTCTGGAACTTTGGCTCCTTAGTCCTACCCTAAACTGCAGCCTCTGTAACAAATGCTCTGTGATACCAGGAGGAAAACCATGTTGGGTCACTTCACTCTTACATTAGTTTCCTCATGAGCTGGTTCCCCTAGTCCCTCTGTGTTTCCCACACAGGTGCACCAGTACATCTCCTCTGGACCTGCTAACCTCCCTGTCAGATTGAGATACCTCAGCCTGAATTTCACCACAGCCTCCAGCAAATCATGGTGGCTGTCAGGTCCTCCAGACTGGTTAGTCAGCTAAGGAGAGCAGCATTTTAAGCTGTCATTTGTGACCCGCTGGTTGTAAATACAAGCACAGCTTCATAGGGAGGAGATATAAAGCTTCATAAGTTGTGACCTGCTTCACACTGAAGAGGTTAAAGTGAATAACCTGATAAGAAGATAAAAATGGTTCTGAGTTTCAAATGACTGAAGAGATTTTCTAAAGAGGGAGGAGGGAGCGTTACTGAAGGAAGCAAAAAATAAACCATTGATCTAAGGGCAGGTTCATCACTAAACCTCCTCAGCCCTTTGGGTTGACAGAGGTATTTGGAGAGACCTGAAGAGCTCAAATTTACTGCTGACACCAAGCAAATTAAAGGACCAACTGGAGCATCCTGGCAAGGTGTTTTATCAATGACAGTGTTTCTGAAGGTAAGATGGAGATGAGAGGAGGATCCTGACGGATGCAGGACTTTTCATAGGTAATTATTCTTTCCTCTGGGCTACACACTTCACACCATCAGTCTTCTCTGGCAAGTGCTCCAGCCTCATCGAGAAGGCCACAGCAGGTGACAGCAGGGACTGGGAGAATGAAGTAACCCCCACTATAGGAGAAGAACAGGTTTGTGACCATCTAAAGGACCTGAAGGTACACAAATCTATGGGACCTGATGGGGTCCATCCATGGGTCCTGAGAGTGCTGGTGGATGCAGTTGCTGAGCCTCGTATTTGAGAGGTTGTGGCTGCCTGGAGGGGTTCCCATCGATTGGAAAAAAGGTCACATAGTCCCTCTTTTTAGAAAGGGGAAAAAGGAAGATCCAGGGAGCTACAGGCTGGTCAGTCTCACCTCTGTGCCTGACAAGGTCATGGAACAGATCCTCCTGGAAAATCTGCTAAGGCATGTGGAAAATAAGGAGGTGATTGGTGACAGCCAACATGGCTTCACTAAGGGCAAATCATGCCTGACCAATTTGGTGACCTTCTACAACAAGGCTACAGAGATGATGGATAATGGCAGAGCAACTGATGTCATCTACCTGGATTTGTGCAGGGCATTTGACACTGTCCCACATGACATCCTGGTCTCCAAACTGTCATGACGTGGATTTGACAGATGGGACACTCGGTGGGCAAGAAATTGTCTGGATGCCTGCACCCAGAGAGTTGTGGTCAGGATGTCAGGATGTCAGGCTCCTGTATAAAAGCAGCCCTCAAGATTTCTGGATGTGTTTGCTTCTTACCAGGTAGGATCAAAATCAAATCAGTTCAGAATAATCAATCAAATAGGTATAAGAGGAATTAATGAAATGACTGCAGGTGGGAATATGAAAAGACAATTATTTTGAATGTTGAAATAAACATTTTCTTTTAGAAATGCAGTGGTGATACCTTGGGAGAGCTGGTTATTTAATTACCTTGTCTCCTCACTGTGCTCTTGCCACATGCTGCAGAACAGATCAAAAGCTTGAAGAGTGGAAACCATGTACCTTTGTAATCCAGAGGCATCCCAGCAGAAGTTCACCATGGCAGGTGGAGTCTGTGGTGGTAAAAGGGAATGTCTCTGACAAGCACTGCTCACAAGACAGAGGATAAGGTCGTACAAAAGACCAACAGAAGGTGAGACCAGATCCCAGTCTGGCCAAGCCCACATTAATCCAGTTCTCATGAACTTCAGGCTGTGTATTGCAGCTGCAGTCTTTGAAAGCAGCTTCAGGTTTCACCCTCTCTTACCTTGGCCCTTCTGGTTTTTCCCATCCTTGGTGACGCTGAGCAGTGAAATGGCCAAGCTTATGAAAAAAATAATGAACAACAAATGCCTTTTGGCAGGGTTTTTCTATTTTGGTGTCAGATTGGTCCTTTGACCATCAAACCACCACTCAGAATTGCCATCCCTTGATCAAATCACACACTGCCTGTGACTCCACAGGATGGGACATCTGCCCTTGCTGTGACTCTCCCAAAGCTATGAACGTGTCCTGGAGGAGCCTTCAGAACTGAAAAGATTCATATGAATCTGCTGGATTATTTCTCCATTTAGCATCATGCCTAGGCTGAAGTAACCAACTGAAGGTTTTGCTTGTCAGATTTTGTGCTTGCAACCCCATGGTGACCTAAAATAATCAGGAGGAAGGAACTTGGGTGAGCACATCTCCCTTTGCAGATCAGTGCCACTCAGAAGTGAAGGAGGGACCAGAGCCTGGAGTCAGGTTTTTGAGGTGTGCACTGCACCTGTTCTGGTGTCAGGAGTTTGATACTTCCTTTCTTCCACACAGGGGCTTGTTACCAAGGTAGTGTCACTCTGGAATCATCACCTAGATGAACAAAGCTTTTGCTGGCTGATGTCTGATTTGCTCTGCGTTTATCAGAGCTGAAACAGGAATAAAATTGCTTTCATTTGCACCAGCAGGGCCTTGGGATGTAAACGGTTTCATGGTTCCAAGGAACCTTTTTCCTTTCTTCCCAATAATTATGCCCAGGTGGGTGAAAAGCACTTGAATTGCATAAGACATATGCCATTGTACACGACAATTCATATTTTATAAAGCATTTCATAACCCCTACAGGAAAATAGTGCTCAGCCCATATTTGTTTAAGTAGGGAAGCTAGCTAAAAGATTCTAAAGGGACTGAAATATGGAGTTATGTGGTGAAATGTGGCAATGTGGAGAGAAAAGAGCCAGGATCTTTCCACACATTTCAAAATCTGGAGAGTTTCAGATTCAGAACTACACCTGGAAAACCGGGTATGATACACGCAGGGTAAAAGAGGCAAAATCCAGCACGGGATGATAGGAACACTGCATCCTGCTCCAGTCTTAATGTTTGTGAGCAGTTTCTAACCTCTCTGCCTCCCTGCAGGAGAGCTGTCTTTGCAGTTAAAGATTTGATACTGGAGCCTAGAGCTCTCTAACTTCTTGTATTTTCAGCAAGGCCGTTCTCTTGTGTGTGTATATTTGTTCTGTGGGGATAGGTCAGAGGTGTGAGGTCTACCTGGTTGCATTTCACACATGACCCTGCTGGGAGAAATGAGCTCATGCAGGAGCTCAGTTTTGCTGTATCCCCATCTGTCTTCAGGGCCGAGTCTCTTTAAGGGCCTTAGCCTAGCTGTGAGCAAGAAGTCTTCAGCTTGTCCTCCTGTAGTCAGACACAGCAGCACAGCACATCTTTCAGGCCCAGTGCCTTTGTAAATACTCTCTTTGTAAGGTTGTAAGCAGCTCTCCCTCTGGGAAGAAGATAATAGATAATGAACAGTAAAAAGTCACTCGAGGAGGGCACATTTATGCCAGGCTGAGAAGCTAAATAGATTAGCTCATTAGATGCTCTTCTGTGCTGCCCCTTGCTCCTGGGACACCCTTTCTGTCCCAGGTGCTGTTATCTGTTACATGAGATCACACAAACCCTGGTGAGCTCCAGCCACATTCCTGACCAGTGTGTCAGCAAGGAGCAAACAGCTCCACAAAATAAGTAGCTGCTTTGGGTCAGATGTTTTTAAAGGTTTTTCTTTAGGGCTTTATTCTTTCTGATGCCAGCCTTTAGTCTTGTCCCACAAGAAAGCAGGAAAATAACCTTCAGATTCATAAGTCTTTCTCTTCTCTGCTCCCAGTGTTGTGTGTTTTCATCTTCTTTTCTGGGCTGACTGTGAAGAGTTCTAGTGTTAAGTATGCTGAGTATTATAGGAAAAGAAGGTGTTTTATTATTAGTTAGGTTGATATCGTGCAACTTGAGATGGAACAACCTTTGTGGCAGGACAAATGACATAATTCCTACTGTCTGATCTCTGCCCCATAATGAATCAGATCTTTTCCTTCCAGAAATCTGCTATCTTTCAGAAATGTGTTTGGTTCAGAGTTGGACAAGAAAGAAACACAATTAAAAAGGCATAGCCAGGAGGCTAGCAGAGCCAGGAAGAGCTATTGGCAAGGTCTAGATTTAGAAGCTGAGAGAACAATGAGAAAAATTACTTTTCTTTATAAGTAGAGCTTGCTAAAAAGTTCCCTTTTTATTTATTTTTCCTCTTCTGTTGAAAGGTGAAGTGCTGTAGGTGGCAAATGAAGACACACACCATTAAAATTATCCTGTTTATAACAAAAAAAAAGCTGATGTTAAGCATTACCCACCCCTTATAACTACCTTGCTTTTAGAACCAAATGCTGATGTTTAAGCATTAAAGCTTCAAGTGTCTGGCACAAGAAGAGGTTATCTGTTGTGTCTGTTTAATTGTCCCAGAAATTCTAGTGGTAAAAGGGACTGATGCAATCAGATTTAGAGCTTAACTTGCTCTCTAATCTAAATGAACCAGGTTTCAGCAAATGGATGACAATATGTACAGGAGAAAGGGAAGAATAGGGGAACTTGATAAAGTGAAGATCACATGTTAAAAAACCTGGGTGAAACTTAACATCTGCCAGCAAGAACTGCCTAAGGAATCACAGCACAGAATCAGAGGCAGTTACAGGAATTCAGGACAAAAATCAGGCACTGGAGGTCATCAGATAAGTTCTTACAGGCAGGTTTGCAAAAGGTGCAGAAGACCTCCCATGTAGGCACGTACACAGAAATCACAGTGCTCAGAGCACTGTTGAGTCTGGGAAGATGAGAGGAGAGGTGCACAAGAGACTGGTTCTCACCAGTTTAACTGCAGTTTCAGTGACAAGCACCTCAGTAGCCTAAAGCTGTAGGGAAATTAGCCACAGAGCTCCCAGCCAGCCCATCAGCTTTGCCCTCGGTCACCTTGAAAATGTGGAGGACATTAAACTTCTCCACCAATTCTCCTCCTGGCAACATTTTGATAGCCAGCGTAGCTTTCCTTTTAGATCCCAACGTGGAGATACAGAATTGTCTGAGCTAGAGCCTCCACTGATAGATCACTTGGAGAATGAATAGGAGTGGGTAACTCGAAGTTAATTAATGATGCCTGCAATGGATTGACACTCACTCGCTAACGTTCTTTTGTTCTTGCTATTGCCCAGCCGAGCTGTCTCAGTCCTCTTGTGTTCTTCAGATTATTACTTGGATTGCAATTGAAACCACTGAAGCTTGGGAAATCCTGCTTGCCAAGAGCTTTTTTTGTTTAAAGAAAAAAGAAAAAGCAGGACAAGAAAAGAAGAAGAAAAAAACCTTGTAAGCTCCAAGGAAGATTAAGTAAAACAATGCAGAGAGCAATGGCAGGAGGTAATTGGAGTTACAAGGTGTGTGGAAGTCTTTTTTATCAGGGTTATGAGGACTCTACTAAAGGTTTCATAACTGCCTATGATTTTTTTAGGGAGACAGAATTCCTCACAGCTGCAGACTGTTTGTGTCTTTGGTATTACTACTGTCCTGGCATAGCCTGCCATTTTGGAGCCATGGGTTTGTATCTCGTCACAGTATTCCTGCCACAGCTGTTCCTAAAACAGTTTTCTTCGAAATCTCAGGCATTTATATTTGAAAAATGATCCAAAAGCATCAGCTTAGTAACATCCTGGCCTTGCTGAGGACATGGCATTGTGTCTAACCACTCCTTGAAATTGCTTGTGCTTCATTCCCAGTGTGTAAGTGGGAACAACAATCTTTACTCAGGGGACTGCTTAGGTTGCAAACTCCTTGGCACAGGGATGTTGTTTGTGGATGCACAGCATCTGTCCCAGGACAGAGGTCTTGGTTATGCCAGTGAACAATAATTAACAGGCTGTGATGGCCTGACTCTGCACAGGACCTGCTTCTCCTCAGACGAGTGACATGTTAATGGCAGGGAGACGATATCACCATTACCACAATTGACTTTAACTCAGCTGTCCTCTTAATTGCCACTATTATTAAGAAAATCGACCCCTTCCCAGCTTCTTCTGTTCCCCGCCAAAGACGATCAGTTTGTGTTGTCTGCCACTGTCCTAGCTGATTTGACAGAAGGTCTCAAAGGTCCAAAGTGTTCCTCAGACCCACCTACTCTGCCCCAAGTGAACTCACAGCTAAACAGCACTGCGGTATTTTACAAAGTGTGTTTAGCTTTTAATGATTTGCTATAACATGCTTGATTAAAAACCTGCCTAAATTCCAAACCTAATGAACCTTAAACTTTCACATTAGATGCATTAATTATGCTGGTCCCAGTGGCATGCTAGCACAAGAAAGTTATCCTGCCACATTAATATGAAAATGAAAGGTTGCTGTAAGAACTAAATTAAAAAAATAGACAAATAATAAGACTCTATTGCTAAAGCTGTTGTGCCTCTGAATTAAGTTACTGTCTTTTGGTTTTTATTTTTAATTAATCAGATGGCTGCAGCAGTAGCAACAATCCCAAAGGCATTGCTTAAAAAGCCAGGGGCTGATGGGAAGCAACAGAAATAACCGATGACATTGCCATTGGTGCTTAGGTGCCATGGCAATGATGAACGTGAGGTGGGAAGACAGATAGATCAATTTGCTGTTCATTAATATTACAGTGTGGTGTTCTGCTTTGATTCATGTCTTTTCGATTTATAAGGAAACACTAATCGGTGCTTACAATGAACATCCTGCACAGAGATAAACACATTGATGGGATGGGATGGGACACTGGGCTGACAGTTTCTTCAACTACCTGGAGGGAGGTTGGAGTCAGGTGGGGGCTGGGCTCTTTTTTCAGGCAACCAGTGACAGGACAAGAGGGCACAGCCTGAAATTGCTCCAAGGGAGGTTTAGGTTGGATATCAGGAAGCACTTCCTCATGGAGAGGGTGATCAGACATTGGAATGGACTGCCCAGGGAAGTGGTGGAGGCACCATCCCTGGAGGTGTTCAAGGCAAGGCTGGATGTGGCACTTAGTGCCATGGTCTGGCTGATGTGGTGGTGTTGGTCATAGGCTGGACTTGATGATCGTAAAGGTCTTTTCCAGCCTTGGTGATTCTGTGATTCTGTGTGTGATTCAGCAGCAAGAACACTTTGGAGGGCTGTCCTTCCTAGGTAAAGGTTGCCACTCCCAAACCTCAGCCGTGCTCACTCGTGCCAATGGAATTATCTAGAGGATTGCCCATGAACCAGGTCACTGAAATAGTACAGGTTAAAAAAAAATAATTAAACAAAAAATGGAAAGAAAGGAAAAGAAAACAGAAAAGCATTCTTGTTTGTCCTTGTTCCCTCAGAACTTTCATTTTGAATTTCGGTCAGATTGCTACGATTGTTTACACTGCAGACCCATAAACTTTTGTATTGACTTAACTGAGAGAAACATTGAATAGGGTGAGTTGAGAGTAGGAAAAGCACATTTAAAAACATTAACAAGAAAAGCTTAAATATCCTCTTAGCTGTATGTCTCACCTGCTGATGCTGCAAATTCACTGACAGAATGAATCCCTAAGTGAAGTAATAGGTACCTAATGTAGGAACAGGAAGATTCACATGCCTTCAACCTCGTAGCAGCTCCTTCTGTAGGCTCATGGCTTTCCACTGGTGTCTGCATGACCTGAGCAGAGGTGTCCATCTCGGGGCTGTAGGAGATGGTTACCTTCACTTTGAACTCACAGCCACTTGCTCTCACCTGCAGTGAGGCCAGGACAGTCCTTTCTCACCCAGCCTGACCTGGGCTGGTGTAATTCAGAGATCACAGGGGAGACAGGTCCTGCTGGCCTTAAGGATGTGCTGCTGGAAGTCAGATAAGAAACCCTCTCCTTCCCCCTTCCCCCACCACCATGTTACAGATGGTCAGGTGGTGTAAATAGAGCCTGGCCAATTGGTGCTGTCTGAAAATCTGGTCCATGCTGCTTAAAGCACATTGACTTTCACATGCACACTCATCTGTGCCTAACAAGTGATGGTTGGTGTTTAGGATCCCATTACAGGTTCATTACAGCACATTCCATATGAAATTGATTATGAATTCCACTGCAGCCAAGCAAAAGACTGTTAATTAGCTAATTATTGCCCAACATACATTCAAAAGGCTCACTCAGTTGCTTGAACTTTCACTTCATATTCACTTCATATTTCACACATTTTCTGCATTGAAATTCAGCAGCGTAATGGGACACACATTGATCTTGAGCTCTCCCTTTCATTGAGGCTGAACATATGCCCAACTGCCTCACCCTTTGCTCTTAGGCCTCCCTCAGTCCTTGCCAACCTCTTTTCTTTTCCTGCTTTGCTACTGACAAGAGAGGAAATGCAATTTGCATTATTTTTCTGTCTGTGACTGCAGCCCTCTTTGGTAAGCAGTTGAAATCACACCAGCCAGTGGATCTCCTCTTGACTTTTGCCTTCACTTCTCCAAGGCCTCATTCCACAATAATGTTGAATTCCTCCTCTGAGTTGAGCACATGCTGCTCATAGGCCAGAGTGAGCTGATGGAGATTTGCATTGCCTTCAGGGATAGAACAATTCTGAATTTACCTCAGCTGAAAACCCAGCCTGATAAGGAGTTGAAAGCATTCAGCATCACTCAGAAGCCAACTTGATGTTCTAGCATGTCAAATTTATACGAGTTCTTAATTTTCAGATGTTCCTCCAGGCCTGAGCCAGATATCCCTGTTGGTATACATCTGCACAGCTTTTACTGATGGTGATGGCACCACTGCAGTGCCTGCAGCATTGGCTTCAGCCCCAGTGGGTATCATCTGTCACTGCTCATGCCCTGTCTGAGGGCTCCTGCTCCATGGGCTACATCCTAAGCTTGGTGCCCATTGACTTTGGCAGAGCTATCAGACCAACACTGGTGGCAGATCTGTGTTTGTTCCCTCCAGGGGAGCTGTTTTGCACCTGGAGATCCATGGGTGGTATCTCTTCTTGCAGCCCTGTAAGAACCTCCCACCACCCTGATGTCCTCAGGGCTTGCAGTCATTGACACTCCACTCCCAGGACACTTCACTGTGAGGTGTCCCTCGGTCCTGCCGTTGAATCCACTGCCAGGGCTTTTCACAAACCTTCAGTAGTACTCAGGATCATCTGAGTGAAACTTCCAGCTGAAAGTTTCAGCCTGGAAGTTTCAATCTGCCAGAGATCTTGCGTTGTCAAAAGCTGGCCTGACCAAATGCAGGAAAGATCATGAAGTCACAGTGTTGTCAGTGAGTGCTCATGTGAAATATTTGCTATTCTCTCATTCCTGCTTTGGGGATCCTCTGTGTAAGGACTCACTGATTAGATTGCTATTCTCTGGCCTAGATACTGTAAATATCCTCACATTGTCATGGTGAAGACCTGCCTAGTCTGTTTGGGCACAAAGGGTGATTTATTCATTAGATAAAAATGTGATTTTTTTTTTGTTTCTTTGTTTAAAAATATTTCCACAGTACTGTCAGAACCCACAACAATGGAGGCTGGGATTTATCACTCACATTCCTCTAACCAGGGAGCAGTTTATTAAAAAGATTCAGTGGATGAGCCCACGTTTCCATCATTCCCTCTCCAAATGAAACTGAAGCAGAAGCACAGAATTAACTCGATGAGCTCTTTAAAGCACAAAAAGAGAGAGAGAAAGGAATAAAAAAAAAAAAAAAAAAAGAAAATAAAACAGAAAACAAGGATTAGAGTCTGGAAAAAAGAAACCAGAGAAAAATAACAAAATCTGAGCCAAGTGCTTAGGGATGTATAGTGACAGATACGGTGTTGGATGGATCCAGCTGAAAGGGGAATTTTCATCTCAGGTTTCTGTACCAGCCAATATTTGCTGAAAGCATGGGAGTGTTGCCCCCCCTGTCTCCTCCCTGACAATTCAGCACATATTTAGCAGGGGACAGCCATTCTCATACAGAAATGGAGTGCAGGCAAAAATCTGCCTGGAACTGGTTTGAGCAAGTGAGTGGAAGTTTCCCTACAAAGCAGGGAGCAGACAGCTTACTGGGAGCAGGCACCTCATTCTGCCCGGGCTGCCAAGGGCCAGCCCTCTGCCAGCACTAGCTGCCCAAGCTGTTCCCCCTGGAAAAACAGAGGCAAGAATTGAGTTGCTCTCTCATTTATCTGTAGTTGAGTGGTTACCATGCTTGCTTCAGTTGTCACAGGCAACCTCTCAGTTCCCATCTCGCCCTGAGAGGGTTCAAACTCTTGCTCATGTTGTACCTACACAGACTGTGAGGCTGGAGTTTGGTGCAAACCCAAGTGCTCTTTGCCCTGCTAAATCTTCCCCACTGGATTGCAATGATTCCTAGAGGGACTAAGAGAGACTGGGGAAACCATGAGCTGTTGTACCCTTAGTGGGTCCAGAGATACTGAGTCCCACATTGGAGCCTCTGTTCTCCAGATTGTCTCTGCATTTTGTGTTGAATGGTGACTGATAAAACAAGTACCTTGGGAGTGAGCATCCCTACTCCCTGATGTGTTAGTATCTGTATCCTTGACTGGAGCAAAGAGAGTGAAGTGACATGTCCTGTCACCCAGGGAAGAAGTTGCATGTGTGAGAGAGTGTCCTTCATCTGAAGCAGGGGGTTGAGAACCTTTCCCTATGCATCTTCCCAGCCTGCTCCCAGGCCTGAGTTATTGTAGAAACATCATGGAATGGTTTGGGCTGGAAGGACCTTAAAGGTAATCTAGATCCAACCCCTCTGCATGGGCAGGGACATGTCCTACTACATCAGGATGCTCAGAGCCCCATCCAACCTGCCCTTGAACACTACCAGGGATGGGGCATCCATCCCCATGTCCTGCCCTGTGGAGTGACAAAGATCATGCACCAAGTCAAAGGGGCAGGGGCTGTAAATTTTTTTTTGTCATTTCTAATATTCATCCCTATTTAAAAGGACTGTCATGTTACCACTTCCCATGTTTGAGCAGGAGATTGGGGTTTCTACAACTGGAAATTATAATCCTGTGCTTCATTGGCAAGAAAAAGACTGTCACTTCCACCAAATCCTGCCTGTGTCCAAGATGCACTGTGTCAAATAGCTCACAGTGTTCTTGTGACAAAATGTGTTTTTGTCTAATACCTAGATTATATCTGCCAGCAAAATGAATTCTGTCAAAGTCCCTTGAAGCCCTCTGTCAAATTAAAATATATTTTCCCCACCTGAAGACAGATCTCTTACTCTGATGGCAAAATTCATTTGATACGACCCTTTAAGCTTTTCTCGTGGAAAATCATCATGTTAAAATTCCAAAGCCACTTTGCAGAGAAATGTAATTTCACTCCCTTTCCATCCTTACTGCTATTGTTAAAGAATTCTTGTTAAAAAAAAAAAAAAAAAAAAGCAAGAAAATTCAGGCTTTATAACAACAATTTTGCTTCTCAGAACAATTTCTATATCTATTAAAAAAAAGATGGACAATTGCAAGGCCTTTTTTTTTATAGTCCATATTCAGGGTAAAAGGTTTAAAGACTAAGAAAATCTGTGTCAAATAGCACCAGCAGTAAGAATGAAGTGTAAAATGTATACATATATAAGACCAAGGTGCAGAATATGCATTAGTTGACAGGAGTGATGTTTAGAAAGATAACAAAGCGACAGTAAATTGTTGCAAGGACAAAATGATCTTTCTTTTCCTATGAATGCAAATGTAATGCTGGGCCTCCCACAGAGTCTGCCTCCAGTCATTCAATTCTTCTACCTGGTTGTCATATGAATGTCACGGTCAATTATATTTCAAATAATCACTTTCAAATCTAACTCCAGATAGTGCTGCAATTCAGTTGCCCCAGACTGTCAACATTTCCACCCCATGGGATCAGAATCCATAGTGAAGGGAGCCCTTCATGAACTTGATGGATAAGAGTAGAAATGGTGCCACGTTGTGAAGCCACTCAGGAGTAGATTTAAAGAAGTTTAGGATTTATTTTGAGGTGTTCTCTGGCTGGCATCCCTTTGACATGCATTTCTGTTTGTGGATGCCACTTCATAAGACAGTTTAAACAAACATATTCCTGTGCTTGGTGGAATATGATTTGCAAATTGACATTAATTGCTGAAGGGTAAAGATAGAGAGTGCAGCAAATCTGCTTATATGTATGCCTGTGTTGGTTTCTGAACTGTATTCATTTTGAGAGGATAAAAACAGAGATCAGGGTTCTTTTGTGAGACACTAATACAAACAAAGACTTTGGTTTTGTATCTTTGATCAATTGGTACTGGAATGAAGGAAGAAATTCTTGCTGAGGAATTGGGAGCTGTGGCTGGAATTCCAAACCAAGGACAGGAACCCAGGAAAGCTTTCCATGTGCTATTCTACTGAACTAGTGAAGAAGCAATGAGATGCTCTGAAGCAGAGGGTGGTGGGAGGTGGCTGGGCTGTCCTGGACCTTCTTGTGTGACCTTGGGTGGCCACTAAGTACTTGTGGGATGCCTCTGGGTGCTAACAGAAGTAGGTTTTTTCCCCAGCAATTAGGCAGTTGCATGACAATGTCCTGCTATTGTTTCAAGTGGTAGAGACCAAATTCTAGTCTCTCCCAGAGGTGCTTCCAGTGCTTGATCTCTGTGTTCTCAGCTGCTGAAAGGCAGGTTGGGATTTAGCAAGGGATTTATGTTGATCTGAATTGACCAGACCCCTTTCCTGGGTCTGGGGATCCCAGGTTTTCTGCTGTGTTGGACTGACTAAACACCAGCACTCCAGGGCCAGCTGAAAAACAAGAAAAGAAAAGGAAAAATTAAAAAAAAAAAAAATAAAAAAAATTCAAGTTTTTGCTTTTGGTGCAGAATTAGATCAGCTTAAAGTGGTTGTCAGATTTCAGTCTGACACTGTGACCAGGTCAATGCTGGGCCAGAACTGCCTCACCTCTCCTTACCTAGAAGAACAATAAACACAGACCTCTGATAAATGGGGCTTGACATGTAATGGAGTTCAGAAGGGTGAATGGATCCTAGGAAACAGAGAGCACTGTCAGATGGGAGCATTAACTTACCCCTACCACCCTGAAGCCATGCTCTGTTGTGCTTCAGACATGCATTGACACTGTGAGTGTGCAACAGGTCAGCTTGCAGGGACCCCAGAAAATCTCTCTGTTCACATCAGCTGGAAATTCCTCAGTGGCTCTTGGTATTCAACTGGTGTTATCATCCCTTCTACCCCCACATTCCTAATAATGGAAAGATACTGTCAAGGACTGGGTATCTCTTGTCTTTAGACTACTCATCATGAAGAAAGTATCCTGCTTTCTAAAAGCTCATCATTTAGGCACAATGGGAGTGAAAACAGGGTGAAGTCAAATAGAAGGGATTTGAAAATGGAAATTGATCTATAGCAGGTCTGATCTGGGGGAAAAATCAATCAGATATTGCCTTTATCCATAATTGATAATCTGCATAGTTCCCTGAGTTGCCCAGCAAGTTTGCAACAAAACTATGAAAACAAAGCCATTTCCTCAAGTCTCAGGTTTGGCCTCTTAACTAAACAATCCATTTGGTGCAGGACTTGACAAAAACTCTGCCCTTGACAATTTTGCTCATCTTCAAATTGATTCAATGGCTTGAAAGTCTCCCTGCTCTAGATTTAATGATTTCTTAAGCTGTGTGTGTTTGCTTTGCCACTTCCACAATGCATAAACATCCTTTCTGTAATTGGTGGTGTGGAGTGCCCAGTTGTGAGTTCAGCATCACTGTAGCTGTGCCACGAGTAGGAAGCTCATATTCTTCAGCAGGAGGGGGAACAATATACAGTTATTTAGATAAGCACGAGGTAATTGTAGATAATTATGTTCTATATTTGTAGATGGATCAAAAGACATTATTATTAAAAAAAAAATCTTCTCTGCAATTATGCTCCTACACATGTATCAGAGTTTAATAACTGCATTGCAAGAGCTTTGCCAATACACACGTGGAGCAAAGCGTGTAGTAAAGTCAGCATACAAATAAAAAACTAAACACAAGTACCACTGAGGCTTTGACAGGACAAGAGGGCACAGCCTGAAGTTGCTCCAAGGGAGGTTTAGGTTGGATATCAGGAAGCACTTCCTCATGGAGAGGGTGATTAGACATTGGAATGGACTGCCCAGGGAAGTGGTGGAGGCACCATCCCTGGAGGTGTTCAAGGCAAGGCTGGATGTGGCACTTAGTGCCATGGTCTGGCTGATGTGGTGGTGTTGGTCATAGGCTGGACTTGATGATCTTAAAGGTCTTTTCCAGCCTTGGTGATTCTGTGTGTGATTCTGTGTGATTTGGTAGCAGGAGGGCTAAATAAATGGGTGCATTGGCAAACACTGCTTTTTCCTTCTCAGGATTTCTGTGCACCATGTCACTGCATGGGATTTGGCCCTACAGGGGTAGCTTGCCTGGTGGTGAAGGCCAGTTTGAGATCAGCCAAGGGTTCAGTGCTGAGGTCTTTGACCTCAGATACTTCAGTGCTGAGGTCTTTGACCTCAGATACTTCAGTGTGCCAATGGAAAGTGAGTGCCCCCTGAAAACAGCCACTCACTTGGGCAGAGTTCACTGTGAGCTGGGGGACTTTTGAGCCTGTAGGTCCTGTCAAGTCCATCTGACACATAGTGAGTATTCTAGAAGTGACTGGCTGAAGTCTCACTATTGCCAGCCCTTGTTATGGTTGGGGGACTTCAACCTGCTGGGTGGCTGCTAGAAATACAACACAGCAGAGAGCAGGCAGGCTAGGATGTTCCTTGAGTGTGTGGAAGACAACTTCCTCACATATGGGTAAGTGAGCCTATCAGAAGTGCCTCGCTGGACCTCCATAGAGGGGGTTGAGTGCACGCTCTGTGAGTTTGCAGACAACACCAAATTGGGTGGAAGTGCTGATCTGCTAGAGGGTAGGAAGTCTCTCTCCACAGAGGGAGCCAGACAGGCTGGATCGATGGGCTGAGCCCAATTGTATGAGGTTCAATGAGGCCGAGTGCTGGGTCCTGCATTTCGGTCACAACAGCCCCAGGCAACACTACAGGCTTGGGGCAGAGTGGCTGGAGAGCTGCCCAGCAGAAAAGGACCTGGGGGTCCAGAAAAGGTCCTGTTTTCAGTTCTGGGCCCCTCACTGTAAGAAGGACATTGAGGTGCTGGAGTCTGTCCAGAGGAGAGCAACCAAGCTGGTGAAGGGTCTAGAGAACAAGTCATACGAGGAGTGGCTGAGGGAACTGGGGGTGTTTAGTTTGAAGAAGAGGAGGATGAAGGGAGACCTCACTGCCCTCTACAACTACCTGAAGGGAGGTTGTAGGGAGGTGGCCTCTTCTCCCAAGTGAATAATGACAGGACCAGAGGAAAGGGCCTGAAGTTGTGCCAGGGGAGGTTTAGACTGGATATTAGGGAGAATTTCTTTACTGAAAGAGTGGGAGCCTGCCCAGGGAGGTGGTGGAGTTACTGTCCTTGGAGGTATTCAAGAAACGTGTAGATGTGGTACAAGTGGCTGAGGTTATAGGGGTTTTGGGTTTTGTTTTTGTTTGTTTGTTTTTTTTTTGTTTGGTTGTGGGTTTTTTTGGTGTGTGTGTGCTTTCTTTTTGTTTTTGTGGGTGTTTTCTGGTGGTGTCTGTGTGGTTGTGTTTGTTAGGGGTTTTTTTGTGTTGATGATCGGACTCAGTGATCTCAGAGGTCCTTTCCAACCATGACAATTCTGTGTGATTCTTTGTGATTCACATGGCATATGCTGCTGCTTATGAAATACAGGAGCCAGATCAACAGCTCTGCGTGCTCTCCATCTTGCCATGACTGTCACCTTTTGCTTGAAGAAAATAAATCAAGAGCAAAGTCTGTGTATTTACATGGGAAACCTTCCATGGGCACCAAATAGCTTTGGCTGGGTGCTGCTGGCAAGGCAATGTCCACAGCAAGAGCTGTGTCACAGGAGATGGGGGTGGTGAGACACCCACAAAATGCACATACACATGCACAGGGACACACAATTCTTGGAGGAAAGAGCCTAATTCAGTTGATTTACCATCTGCTGCAGTGTTTGAACTCTACAGTTCTCAGCTTTCCTCTTTGTGCAAAATGGTTTTTTTCTTACTCCTGAGAGGATTATTGTTCTGGGAACCTTTTGGACTCACTCTTGCATTTACACACATGGACATTCTGCCCTCAACCCCTCACCCCTTCTGTTTTTCCTCTGCTTAGGAAAGTAGAAGCTGTGCACCGTGGGGCCTTGGCATCATGTGTACCCACATGATTGGGTTGCTGCACCCGAAGGAATTGGAAAGGACAAGCTCATGGTGTGTGAGACAGCATTTAATTGAATCACCCTTCCTTTTCATGGGATAATCCTATCTTTGGTGACTATCTTATGCTTCTGTAGCAACACAATCTTTTATTGTTCTGATGGGGCCTCAAGGGCCCACCTGGGGCTGGAGCCTGGCTGTGTTGGGTGCTGTGCTGGCAGGACATCACAATGCTCTGGGAGCAGAGAGAGGCCCTGCCACATGCTCAAGCATGCCTGTGGGCATCTGAGGTTGGTATCTCCCCCTTCCCTATGGGAAATAGCTCCATTCACTTGGGGATAAATCCAACAGGGAGTTCATTTCATGGGACCATGGCATCCCAGGAGTGCTTGTAAGTTAGTAAGGCCTGGGAGAAGTGGGGATAAAGAGCTTTATTCTGTATTAGCACCCCTCCCTCCCTCCCCGACCATCATTAGCACTTTTCCTTGCCTCTGCAGAGCCATCCCAGAACAGTCCTGTAGCTTCTCTCTGCTTCTTTCAGTCTCTACAGCAGGAAAGGAGATAGAGATGTCTCGGTGGACATAGAAGAGATACCCCACGCTGAGTGGCTTCAGACTGCTTTGTCTCTTGGAGAGGTTTTTTCTGTGCAGCTTCTGCCAGTGTGTGCTGGGTGGCCTGTTACTCTGCTGATGCTCAGAGGTAACATGGGGGCTTCATCACAGCCAGCTCGGCAGGTGGATATGTTCTGAATGGTTAATACTTCTGTTCCACTTTGTAGGACATGCTGTTAATAAACCATGTAAATCCAGAGAGCTAGAATTTTGAGGGACTTAGAACTGAAAGAAAGGGCTTGTCGGTTTAGCCACTTCTTTTTTCTTTTTCCTTTCTCTCCCTGCATCCCATTCTATTACAGCAGTAATTAGGATGACAGTAGAAATGGCCTGAATCTATTTAAATGACTCTATCCTGAGAAGCAGTCACCACTGTTCCCATCTGATACTTCACAAGCATTGTAAAAAAATGTTCTTAGCAGTGACAGTCACTTCAGGAAAGAGGACAAATCTCAAATAACTCTGTCAATTTTCCTTTTCTTACACTTAAGTTTTCCTTTTGTCTTTTTACTTCTAATCAGCTAGTGTGTAAGTAGCTCTGCAGCTGGGTATGTGGGATTGGGATCATGTGTGGGAAGCCAAGCTCAAGGACCTATAGGGAAGGAGCAAAGACTGTAAGGTTTGTTTCCATCACCACCAGCAGTGGCTCTGTGTCTGTGTGTCTGTGTGTGTGTCTGTGTGTCTGTGTGCCTGTGTGTCTGTGTGTGTTAGGCAGCCAGACAGAGCAAGCTGTGCAGATATTCTGAAAGCAATGGGAGAAAATAAGTATGATCACCTTGGAGAAACAATGTGATTCAGCCTCTAAATTACTTTCTCTCCATTGCCTCTAAAGGGAGCTTAGAAACCAGTCAGAGATAGTGAATCCCTCCTCACTGTTAGGTGGTAGAACCCTGAGGATGCAGACAGACAGACAGCTCCTTCCAGATCCAGCTGTGCCTAGAGCAGTGGTCCTTGCCCTTTGGCACCCTCAAGTTCCCAATCTCCTACCAGTCTGCTCACAGACACTCCTGCTAGCATCTGCACCCCATTTGTCCACAGGCAGCAGAGCTTTGCCTTGCTGAGATGGCTTCTTCTGGCTCGGGCAGCTTTGAGAACTGCTGGTCACAGAGCTTCACTAGCAGGCCAGAGAAAGAGCAGCAGAGGTGTGCTGGTGAGGACACCTCCCATGACTGGTGTGGCTGCCTGGAGAGCAGCTGTCTGCCTGTGTTTTAGGAGAGTTAAATAGTTGTTTCATGGTGCCACTTTGATGCCTCAGCAAGTGGTTGTCAGTAGTTACCATTAAGGTAGAAGAAAGGCTGAGTTCTCCTTGGGGGTGGGTGAGTTGAAGGAAGGGGTGGCTTGTCAGTCTGTTTCTTCTGGCTTATCTTTGGGATACAACTGATGCAATTTATATGTTCTGCTAGTCCCTTTAGCACCTAAACAACATTTGCATCTCTCAGAAGGTGCTCTCTCAACTACTTTAAAGCTGATTTTTTCATTGGTTTTGATGATAGGAATTCTGACTTGGAAGTTCCTGGTGCTAGAACAGTAAAGTCACAGCATGAACAAATATCACTCCTCAGTATTCTGGAGTTGGATTCAAAATTAATGTGATAGATTTAAAACCATACAGTTATCACAGCCATGGAAGGCTGCAGGAAACTGTAAATTATAGTGGTTTTCAGCTTCTCAAATGGGAAAAAACCCCAAAATATTGGGTCAGATCAAAGGTCCCTCTCGTTGGTATCTGCCTCTGGCTGCTGACCAGTGCTGGAGGCATGGGAGAGTGCAGACAGAACAGGACATGCAGGGAAATAAGCCTGCCCTGGTACCTCCTGCAGCAGTCAGTGATTCAGGGATTTGCAGCAGTGAAAGTTACCTCCAGAGCGTGTGGTGTAGTGGCCAGGAATGATCTAGTGACATGAAACTTCTCTCTAGGTTCATGTAACTTTTTTCTGAATTGGTCCAAGTGACAGAAGCATTCCCCTTTCCTGAAGCTTTTTTTCCAAGAATAGAGGTGAATGTAAAAGGTCACTGTGAGGTTAAGCTGTCCCATTTGAAGTCTGAGGGTTACCCTGGCAAGATGCATCCAGTTCTAAATTTGTATAAGTGACATGAAAGCTTCTCAGGTTGGTTCCCTGTTGCTCCAGTTCTGTGCAGAAGCCTGTGATGTGACTCTGGTCTTGTAACTATGGACCAACTGGACTATCCACAAGAATATGGGGTCAGGTCTGGTCTGTGGCTTCACTTACAGAAATAGTGTTGTCAGGGGGGGTGACACAGGAATCAATAACTAAATAACTTCTATTTCTTTCTTTGCCTTTGCCCCTTAGAGAAGCTTTATCACAACTCTGGATAGCCTCTTCATTAGCACTGACAACAAAAGTGTGCTGTTTCTCTTCCCAAGTCACTGCATTATCTGGCAATTACTTACTTTGTGTGTCTCCTCCCTTTATATATAATCTCATTTTAATGTGCATGTCACAGTTTTATTAAACTGGAGTTCAAAGGATGAGCAATTACACAAATCTTTCATTTCACACATGAAAAGCACGATTTTGAAGTTGTCAGCAAAAAGAAAAAAAAAAAGAAAAAAGACATTTCTTTGATTCACTTCTCGATGCAATTACCTAATATCTGTTGTGGGTTTCAGCAGAGCAGAACTCCAGCTGGTGTAAATCCGCAGAGTGCCTTTGATTTCAGTGTCTTACACCAGATGAAGGTTTGGCTACCAAGGTGGATTACTGCAACTTTCATGATAAGAAATAAGGTTGGAATTTATCCCCAGCCAAAATGAAAACACTGGTGGTTGGTGCCCGGGTTTGATTCAGTCCTCTGGGATTTTTATCCTTGCTAAACATTTTGTTTATACTTAAAAAAAACCAAACAAACAAAAACACCAAAAAAAATCCAGACAAAACCAAACAACTTGCAGAGATGTAGGGAAGAAATCATACCCCAAAAGATGAAAAGATGAGACATCTAATTTTTTAGGAATCCATCATTTCTGAGTCTTTTCCAAAACTTGTAAAATGAAGAAAAAATACCCATAATGCAAACCCATAAGTGTGGGGGGGTGGGGGGGCAGTACTAGACATTCAGCTCTAAGTTCTAGGGGTTCCCTCTACATGGTTCCCCAGGGAAGCTGTGGCTGCCCCATCCCTGGAAGTGTTGAAGGGCAGGTTGGATGGGGCTTGGAGCAACCTGGTCTGGTGGGAGGTGTTCCTGCCCATGCAGGGGGTTGGAACTAGATGATCTTTAAGGTCCCTTCCAACTCAAATCATTCCATGATTCTATGATGGAGATAGAGGGAGAGATGCCCACTTCTGAACAGCTGAAGTGAACCCTCAGTGCAGGTGAGAGAAAGCCATGGCTGGCTGTATGGAAAATCAAGGATAGTTGTGGTGCCTGCACAGAAACACAGAATCATTTTGGTTGGAAAAGACCTTGAAGATCACCAAGTCCATGTTAAGCCAGCCCTGCCACCTGCAGTGTGATGCTTTGAGCACTGCTCCCCAGCTCCCTCACTGCAATACTGAATCATGACCTACTGCTCAAACCATGCAGCCTTCACCTCCTGGGCTGTTTCACATCTGAGAAAACCATCTGAGAAACTGTAAGTTCTATGGAAGTGCTTCCATCTGCTTTGGGAAATGAGCAGTTCAGGGTTTCAGAGCCGAGTATGTGGCTCAAGCACATCACTGGGGCAGCTGTAAAACCTGTTCTTAAGCAGCAGGATGTGTAAGGCCTGTCCTTGGTGGTGATTTTACCAGTTGCCTTCAATCCCACCTACATTAGAGGCAGGGCAAGACTTTGGAGCAAAGTTTCTTTCCTAGTGTCTGGCAAGTCTGTGAGCAGTTTTCAGGAGTCTGTTTCACCCTTCCTCGACCTTCTTGGAGCAGGATGAAGCAACATCCTGGGGAGACAAAACCACGGTGTCATTAAAGACGCCACTAAAAAACTGGCTGGAATTGATTCAAATTGAAAAACTTCCTGAAGACACAATACTGTGGATTATGTCTCACTCTGGTAGCATTTGCAAAGTACTTGGAGATCCTCTGATGAAAGGTGATAGTGTAAGTGCAAAGCATCACACATTCTTTGCTATCATGAGTTCCCTGGGGCTGAAATCCACCGTGCATGCATCCTCTCCAAGGCAATTTTGTGCAATTTCTGTCCATGTCTGGGGGAAACATCTTCAACATTACTGCAGTGGCTGACTTCTCAGAGACTAGAATGCAGTGACAATATTTTTAATGATAGCACTCTGCTGTTTGTCAAATAGATCATTTCACTTGGCATGATGGGTGGCTGTTCTTAGAGGGCTTTACTTTAGCTGGGAGAAGTGACTGGAGGAAAGCCCAGCACCAACATCTGCAGGAGGGCAGGTGGGGAGGTGTGGGATTGGTACAGCAAGCATCTCCCTGTGCATCACCAGGAAACTATTTAGTGTAAATTTAGTTTAAAACTATTTAGTTTAAAAATAAATTGGCTAAATGGCTCCACTCACATTATCTCTCTGTAATAAGCATTGTGGCTGATCCTGTAATGCTCCTCCCCTCCTTTTTTAGTTAAGTAAGGGATATGACTGTAAAGGCATAATTTTAATAAAAACATTCTGGGGAGAGGGGGAAAAAAACCCACCACAAAACTACAGACAAAAAAACCAGCCTGCAGAACGTTTTGCATTCGCCCGAAGAAAAAATATTTCAAATTATGCAAAATTATTGCAACCTAGTTCTGCATTAAGGGAAATTACAGCACAATACAGAAAATTGGAGGTGGTGCCATTGATAATGAATTATAAAATAAGAGAATAGTGCCTGGGGTTCAGTGCTTTTAATCCTCATGTTGCTGTGTTTCTTTTCCATCTTTCTTTTTACTTTGTGCTTGAGTAAATGGAGGCAGCCTTAGTCTGGGTGGAAAGTTCTCTCACATAGAAAGTGTGTCCTCAGAGACACCAGCCTGGGCTCTCAGGCTGGAAAACTGCCATGAGGTGTGTGGTGCTGCTCATGACCCTCCACAAGTCATAAATGCAAGGAGCCAGTCTTTAGCCACACTTTAGAACTACCACAGCCTGGCTCTGAGCCTTGGAGCACAGGTTGTTTGGACTTGTTATGTTTTGATCCATGTATCAAGTATGTGAAGGAAAAGCACTCAACCTCTTCTAGCTTCTCCAAGAGAAGAACTTTGTCTCTTCCTTTGAGCCACATGCAGGTTTTTTTCTCCTGTGCAGCCACCAAGGCTGGAAACTCAGCAATGCAAACAGAAAGGCAGCACTGGCAGCGAGCACAGGGTTCCTGGAGCTGCAGGCTCAAGTAAACCTAAGCTGACAAAACAGAATGACAGAATTGTCACAGTTGGAGAAGACCTCTAAGATCACTGAGTCCAACAGTGAACCCCCCTCGCCCCCAAGAAAAAAGAAGAAAAACGCACCAAAAAAACCCACCACCCACTAGACCATGTCCCTCAGCACCTCATCTACATGGTTTTTAAAGAGCTCCAGGGATGGTGACTCTACCACCTGCCTGGGCAGCCTGTTTCAGTGCCTAAGCACTCTTTCAGTAAAGAAATTCCACCTAATATCCAGTCTAAACCTCCCCTGGTGCAACTTCAGGCCATGTCCTCTTGTCCTGTCATTATTTACTTGAGAGAAGAGGCCAACACTCACCTCCCTGCAACCTCCTTTCAGGGAACTACATCCTTCTGCTCCTCAGTTTGGCCAGGCAAAAACTCACAAGCTCCTTCTCCAGAGTATGAGCTCCCATTGCATGGCCTCACCCACCTCAGCTCAGTGTTGTGTTGTTCCCCACTCAAGCAGTGTGTGTTTCCAAGCACTTACCCACAGCACCAGGCAGAGATCAGCCTGCCTGTGCCTGCTGGCACCAGCTGCAGGCCTGGGCTCATCTCTGAACATTGGTACAACACAGTCTTGTGATGGAGGAGATAAAGATGGAATGAAAAAGTCTTGTGAAAGAGGCATGGGTTTGGGCAGCATCATAAATCAAGGCAGACTGGACAGCATGCCTGTTTTCCTTTCCCAGGCCAAAAGATAATGGATTTAAGTCTCTAACATTGTCGACTGTTCTTTCTCCTCTCCTTCACACCATCTCCTTCATTCTTGTGTTTATCGATGGCTGTGCTAACACAGATACACTCTGGTTTTTGAACTGTGTGGATGGTTGGATGACACTTAAATCAATATCATGTGGCAGTTTTATTTTCCCAGCCTTAGAAACAATCTGTCCATTGTGCTAACGCTGTTTGTGACTTAAATGAATGCAAGAATTTATAGGTGCATCCTGAAAGTGCTCCTTCCTTTAATCACACCAGACAAAGGAATTCCTGGCTTATGCAAAGCAGAGTGTCATCTCGTTAATGGGAAGATACTTAGCAGATGCAAACTGAATGAATCCTTCATTTAAATGACTACATTTACAGCCCTAATCGGACAAAGGAGACTGTAGACCAGGAAGAAATAAAGGCTGCCAAAAAGAAGGAGAAAATATCCTCCACTGGGTATGCTCTGGCAGGGTGAGGGTGATTTTCATAGCCTGTAATGTACCAGTGTAACATTTTATTTGTGTCTTCTGTCACTGTTCCCTTTATTGCCCCAGGCTGACACCACCTGGAGGCCTGGTATTGTAGGCACATCATTCTGCAAAGCTCATGGTGCCCATCACCCTCTCAATAAGAAGCATTAAGGATGATGTTGGGATTATAGTGGATCTGTGAACATTATCTCCATGGGCAAGAGATTTGCAGATTAGCCTGCAAAATGTGCACATCTTCCAGGCTCTGTCATGCAGAAATGTCCTTAATGTAGACTGCTGACCCATGAACTGCAGTCTCCTGTGCTGAGATGGTCAACAGCAGCTCAGAAACCATCTTCCTTCCCAAGAGATTCTAACAAATGCACCAACAGGGAGATACTGACTTAGTCAGCCTGTGACTGTGTAAACAGTCAACTCTCTCCTGGTGAAGAGCAGTTATTCTTTTGATAGTCTTCCATATTTGCTTTTTCTAAAAGCCAAGGGAAGGGCTGCTTACAAAATGCCAACAATGTCAGAGGAACATCCACATTCACAAGCTGGTTCCATTTCAAAGGATTCAAAACGATTTTGCAGAAGAACCAACATGCGGAAATGTTCTGATGATCATTTTCCTTACATGGAAGAGATGGAAGTTAGCTCAGGTGTACCAAAAACTGTGTTCCATCAAGCACACTTCTTAGAGCCATTCCAGGAATGCTTCAGTGTATCCAACAGTAGATGCACAGCTACAGAAAACTGATGAAATATCGGAGGCTAAAAAGTGTTCTATCAATGTGAGCGTGCAACGTAAACAATCATTAGGATATTTTCACTGTTGTGCTGTCTGATCTCCAGATGAGGCACTTTAAAAACACTGAGCCTGTCATCTTCCAGGAAATCAAAAGCTCATTTAAATACCAGGATCCACTGAAAGCAGTTCAAACAATACACAGCTCTTGACAAAAAGAGGCCCACTCACCCAGCGCAAAGGAATGCAGTTTGACAGAACTACATGAGAATAAATCCACAGTGCTGCATGTGCTCTGTTTGACAAGTGATAATTAACTGCTGACAATATAATTTTAGTTTTGATGCAAACTTGTTTTTCATTAAAAACTGATCAGGGAACGTTTGTATGGGGTGGGACAGCCTCCTGCAGGCCAGGACTGTTCATAGTTGGGTGATTCTGCTGACACATTTACCTCCTGCTGAACATGTGTCCTGCGGGGGAAGTCAAAGGGTCACATCTTCCTCCCGTTGAAGCTGGAGCTTTTTTATCAACTCCAATGGCTTTAGATTTGATGGATGCAATGCCCCAGGCAAGGCACTTGGTAAGGAGGTGCTCTGTCAACTACACTAAATTTCAGAACGTACAAATTGAGGGACTCAAGACAACTCCCTGGAAGGCAGCCCTTCCCTTTAGAGGGGGAGGTTTAGCTCTTTCCAGGAACTATCATGAGTGTCTTTTAGAGTGGACCAGGATACAGTATTACTGTGCTTGTTTCACAGAAATATCCCCACAGTGTAGTGGGGGCAGAACAGGAGGCTGAGTGTCCTGTGAGAGTCTGGGGTACATCTTGGCAGGACAAGGTTAACATTCACAGAATCACAGAGTTGTCAGAGTTGGAAGGGACCTCTAGAGATCATCTAGTCCAACTCCCCACTAAAGCAGGATTGTCTGGAGCACATCACACAGGACTGCATCCAGGTGGGTTCAGAGTATCTCCAGACAAGGGGACTCCACAACCTCCCTGGGCAGTCTGTCCCAGGGCTCTGTCACCCTCACAGTAAAGAAGTTTCTTCTCATATTTAAATGGAAATTCCCATGTTCCAGCTTGTGCCCATTGCCCCTTATCCTGTCACTGGGAATTAGTGACAAGAGTCTGGCTCCATCCTCCTTGCACCCACCCTTTAGATACTTACAGGCATTAATAAGGTCCACTCTCAGCCTTCTCTTCTCCAGGCTTTGTTGCCCACTCAGTGCCATTCAGTGCATAGGTCAGAGCTCCAGCTTCCAGAGAGGAAAACTCCAAGACTGCTGTGAACCTTCAAATGACTGCAAAGGTCATTATCCTTTGACTCAGCTTTAATGCTCTATCTTCTCATGGGAAGGAGTCCTTTTCTGCCTGCCTCAAGGTGGGGAGCAGTGACAGTAGAGCTGTCCCTCTTCCTGAACCTGGTCTTGCTGTTCTCAAGTTGTCCTCTGCATCAGAAAATACTGGCTTGATCTGCTGAAGTATCAGAACAGAATCATGGTGTCTACAATTCATTCTGATCATGGCCAGTGATGATGCTCCTTCAAAAATGGAAAGAATAACATTTGGGTAATGTAGAAAGTCAGATTACCCAGATCGTAGATGCAGGCTGTGACAGACAACTGAAAAGAATCGAAGACTCATTAACATGCAGATTGTGCCACTAGACACTACTCCTGTCTTCTGGTCTTCCAAATGTTCAACTGTTGCTGTAGTAAATTATGATTCTCAAAGGTTAATTTTTAATAAGGCAGTTTATGTTATTTAAACAACGATTATTGAAATATGTTTGAGGTTTACAATATAAGAGGTAATTATCTTTTCCAGAACAGTTACAACAATGCAGCACATTCTTGTCTTCAGTGATGTGCTGGTATTTGTTTAACCTATAATAACATCCTTATTAAACCTAAATTAAATGGACATCATTCAAGGCATCACAGCAAATTTCAAGGAAGACAGCTGTGGCTGAACTCAGTTTCTTTCCATGATAGTTACACCTGCTTTTTATGTTAATGTGACTTGACCCAAAATTCTTGAGGTCCACCAGAGTCTACTCATCAGCTGCAGAGAGCAATAGTGAGGCTCAATATCTGCTAGAATTAAAGCTCAGGCCCAGGCTGATGTAGTCTCCTACTGTTTGGTCACATAAGCAGTTCTCTGCTTGAGCCATGGTGGTATTTTCTAGCAAAGCAGGAAGTTTTCACCATCAGCAGGACCTTGATGGAACTCTTAATAGCCTAGATTTTTCTGATCTAGCTAGGATGATGGATCATCACTCCATTTGGAGACATCCTGGAGGATGAAATGCTGATGCAGGGAGAGTGAAGCAGTGGCAAAGCCCTTTTCCCATGCCATGGCACAGCACCCACCACAACAAGTGGTTGCTAATGAGGAGAAGAGGTCCATTTTTTCCAAGTTCTGCCTCCCACTTGTTTGTTCCGTGGTGCCCCCCATCAAAAGCTGTCAGTGAAACCACGACATTTTCAAACTAGCTGCTGTGGTTTTGCTTTCTCAATCTGAAGTCTGTCTAAGGTTGTTTTTATTTTCTTTTTTTTTTATTTCCCATAATAATATCTCTGTCATGGATGATTTGTAATAGGAGTTTCATTATAAGATCACAAAACACTGGGGAATATGTTAATGTGGTTCAGCGTGTAACCCAGGATAACATCATTGAAAAGAATTGCATTTTTGTCTACAATTGAAGCAGGAAATAGGAGCTCCTTCTTCTTCTGTATTAATATCCATAGCTGAATTAATATTTCCCTTCCTATAATCCTGTGTAAATTTACCAAACTGTGCATGCTGATTAGTGTAGATACAGCCCCTTTTTCCCAATGTGCTTAGGCAGGGCTTTTTGATCCTTCATAGATATAATTTGGAAGAACTGGGGCTTCTGTATGAATCTTGACCAACTGTCAGTTCCCTCATATTTGCATGAATCAAAGAGCACTTGCAACTCATCAGGTTTAACTTGTTAATCTCCATATGAACAAGCATTTGGCAGGTCACTTCTGACCTCCCTCTACGTAGGTGTCATTTTAGTGTAGTCACTGCTGGTTTGCAGGCTGGTTCTACTCCAGCAAAAGGCCTCGCCCAGGCACTGCAACCAATGTCACCCAAGGAGATGTGGTAGAGATGAAGTCATGTTCTCTCTTTCCTTGGTCTGTTGTGTGTTAAATTTAAGATATGCACCCACTCCTGTGGCCGTTGTGAGCCTGAGGGTGGTAAATTAGCCCACACTGAGATCTGTGCAGACAGCTAGACTGCTATTGATTTGTTAGGCTCTGTGACTAGAGAGTAGATAGATCGTTTGTCCATAAATGATGAAACACTTGGAGATTCTCAGCTGGAAAACATCCAAGAGAGACTAAAAGGTTTCTTGGGCTTCTTTTTTTGGTAACAGAATTTCCACTCCTCCTTCCTAAACTGCTTCTCATCTCTCTAATGCAAATCCCATCAATCCACGAACTGTCCAAACCAACATTCATATAGTTCCTCTGTATTGATTCATCCTTGATACTGTAAGAACTCCAGCTGTATGTCAGGCGATCAGGGAAGACTTTATTCTGTCCTTGCTCTAAAAAAGCAGAAGCATGTTTTAAATTTCTCATATTCTGCAGGAAAAAACCAGTTTGAACTGTAAGCCAGAGATGTTCATTTGACAGATGGATTCCTGGATATGTTGCAGTATTTGAAATGCGTTCAAGCTCACCAGATTGTGTTCTGTTGACTAACAGGTTTCCACTTAGATGCCTTGGGACCAAGAGATATGGAACCTAATGTCTTAGGATCGTTGAGCAGGAACAAACCTGCATAAATCCAATTAGCAAGAGGCAGGTAATGCTGATAGAAGAGGCCCCAGCAATTGCTGGGTGCTTGCTTGCTGAAAGTTGCACTGCAAGGTAGAAAAGGCAAGAGTTTTACCAAGGCAGTCAGGGAAGCAATGAGAGCTTAGTGAATGCCACAGGTCAAGCCCACATGTTTCTAATGTTTTGAATGCATTTTGGAGGAAAGCCTGGAAGGTTGCAAATATGGGGAACAGGAAAAGGAGGTCAGGCCAAAGCCTTACTGATAAAACCTCAGGTGAGGCTTGAAGACAATGCAGTTTGGTTGCAGAGGTCAGCTGTGCAGGGCTTCTGACACAAGGTGGAGAATTTAAAAACACAAGAAAGGAAGGAAGGCTCCTTAGCTGCCCACAGTAGTCAAACCTCTCCTTCCACAGGCTCTGCCAGCAGAGGGGATCAGAATCGTTCCTCTTTCCCACCCTAGGCTAAATATGCCTTACAAAGACAGATTCCATGTGTTCCTATTCTGCTTGGCCAGGAGGAAGTTTTCTTCCTCCTTGGAAGAGGAGAGACGTATTTCCAAAGAAATAATGAAATGAGGTCACTTAGCTGCACTCTGTGAAAGCTGCTAAATGACTTTCCAAAAGGATGGGGATTCCATGGCAGACCCGGTAAGCAGCACAAATATTTATTGACAGGAGATCCTTTTCTTTACACTGCTGTGCTGGATTGTGACTTGTTAATGTTAATAGAAAGCTTCAGTGTTAAATTAAATTGAACAAAAATCAGTGAGAAAAGCATTCTTGAAGTGCAAGAAAGGGTGTGTCCCCACAGCAGAGAATTCACAAATTAAAGCCTATTTTTCATGCCGAGGTCTCCACCAGACTTTAGTTTTGAGCAAAAGGAAAGTTTCCTGTCAAGTTTCCGATACTATTCTCCATCCATTATTCACCCTGTTTCTGAGCCAGGAGTCAGGCCTGTTCCACTAAAGGAACTGATCTGTGGTTCATGCTGAATTCTGTGAGAGCATTCCTGAATTCAGGAACTTGGTGGTAAAAGCCAGAGCTTTCATTCTCCAGGAGCCACTGGAAAAAAAACAATGTCAAAGCAGATTGCATCATAACTAGTGGCTCTCAATGTACTTAGCAAAGGTCAGTGGTCTTATTCTTTATTTTAATTACAGAAAAGAAGAAGTACAGATAAAAATCAATGTGAGTCAGGATGCCACAAAACAAGTCTAGAGACAGGGCATTTATCTTGATGCAGACATGGTCAGTGTGTGTGTGGAAATGTGGGGATAGGTGCAGTGCAGGGGGAGCTGTGTCTGCCTGATCACCCCTCGGTGCCACCATTCTCAAAGGATGGAAGAATCTTTGTTTCAGTACGAAAATAAAGAGGGCATTTATCCGTGGGGGGTTAACTGCAATGATCTTTGTGTTTGGCAAATTACATGGGAGTCGATTTAAGAAAAATAGTTTCTGTGTCTTTGTCATGTAACTGTATTAATATTGATGCTGTTCACCCTAGAGAAGCCTTTGGAGGCATCCTGCAGTTTAGCTTGCAGTTTAGTTCTGCAGACTGAAGAAGCCTCACTTTGTTTGTTTCTTTCCAAATAAATGGACATTTTAAGGGAAGGAAATTTACATGCTTAACAATGCAATTAACTGGAAACAAACAAACATGTTCGAAGATACCAAATGTTTGTTGCACCTTATGTTATCCTTGTCCTCTTCTCAGTACTATCCACAAAAATCCTCCTCATTTGCAGCCAGTCCTCTGTGATCTTTTGAGTTTTGGCCCCTTTTTTACAAATTCTTGGCAGGACTTAAGCAAACATCTGAACTTCTTAAAAGAAAAAGCAGATGTACTAGTTAGTTTAGTCTTATTTTAGCTGTCTCAACTTCATCCATACACTTGTTTCTCAGTCCCCTGTTTATATATTAAAGGAAACACCTCAGAGGCTTGAGAAGTTAATTTGGTTATTTGGGCTATGACATTACCGAAAATGGCTGAAATTAATCAAAAAGAATAAATCATACTAGGAATGAGAAAGTATTGAACAGAACAAACAGAAATCCTTGCAAGTATTGATATAAAAATTTTAACTGTTAAGTTGCTTCTTCAGTGAGGGTGAATTCCTACAGGTTCATGGTTTTGTTTGCTCAGCAAGTGGAGGGAGATGGAATCAATTACAAAATCATCTGTATGAGATACCAGTTAGTACAGAAAGCTCATACAGGGCATTCCTGTGGTAGCAGAACTGGATCCTGGTTGTCAATGACTGTAACTCTGGCAGTGAAATACATCTTAAGATCTGCTTCTGAGGTAGCTATTTTAGTGGAGCACAAAGAGCCAAGGATGGGATTGCCCTGTTTGAGATGTGTCTCTTTGAGACCAATCCCATCTGGGGTCCAACTTAGGCTGCCTACTAGTAAGACAGCTACATCTAAACTGGTATTCCAGATGTTTTAAGGGGAAATGAGAGACAACAGATGCTTTTCATGGGTTGGAGGGCAGGTCTACCTTACCAGCCAGGAGCTGTAAATAGTGAAACCCAGAGCCACTGTCTATCCCTCTGCAGGGGTCCTGCAGCAACATGTCATAGTCCAGACCAACCACTGAAATAAGTTTATCATATCCACTGAAATTTAGACCACCTGGAACATCTGCTCCATGCTGAAAATTGCTCAGAGCACTGTAGGAGTAAGATGTGTACCTGACCATGGATGCAGTGCAGCTACCAGAGGCTGGAACATCCAAAAGTGAGGCTGAGCTATGGGGTTGGAAAACATCAGAAACATCTTTGTTTCAGCTGGTGTCAGTCAACAAACAAGGCCAGTAGCTGCAGATAGTTGTAGTAGGTCAGGACTATTAATTCAGCTCTGGATCTGCTGCTGGTGACCCTCCTTCCAGAATCAAATGGGAAGAACATTTAGGACCAGCTAGGTTCTTCCAGCAGTTTGGTGCCATCCCAGTCTTCCTCGGTCTCGTGACAGGCATACCTGTGTCCACCAAGGCCTCCTCTGCACAGAATGTACTTTTTTTGCTGGGTTATGAACTAACTGAGGAAAATGTGCAACCAGGAGGGGCTGCAGGAATCACACCACACCCCTAGATGTTCATTTTCTGCAGTGCTCTTCTGGCCCAGATAGAGGATTGCTGCAAATGGACCTGGGATGGGGGACACCTTAAATATGAAATGTCAAAGTCTACCCTAGTAACCCACCAGATTTTAGAATCTAACCTCTTTATAATGTTAAGCATTAGTCTCCAGTGAACACCTTTTTCCATCTGTTGCCTACAATGAAAGTCAAAGGGAGCTGGTGCAGTGTTTGACATCTGGTTTAGTGCCTAGGTCAGGATAGATGATGTCTGTGGTGAGCATGTGCAGATCATCTGCATTGTGTCTGCCCGGGGAGGGAGGGGAACACAGTGCAAATCCCCCTCCTGTGATGGGAAGAAATTCCAGGGTATATCACTGTACATGAGTGGTATCCCACTTTCTTTAGTGAAGGGTTGGGAAAAAAACTTCCACTGCTAATACCTCAGTCGGGATCCATTTGATGTATCATCTGAATCCCCTTGACTTCTGAGAAATCTTGTAAGGTTGCTAGTTTTACTTAGATCAGACATTTCATGAGGTGGGGAGGAAAGCATTAGAGGAAGAAGATAGCCTCTGACAGAAATAAGTGAGATGTGCAGGCAAGGAGAATGTGTTTTATTTTTCTCCATACTGTCAGAAATGATTGCCTTTACTTGGATCAATCCAAGCATACTTCACAACCTGTGCAGAGGAGTTTGTTAGATTTATTTTCATAGCTTGCTTGTTCAAGCCTGTTATTAATCCCCTCGTCAGTTCAACTCACTGGAAGAAAACATACCTTCTTAAAGAGTGTTTAGGCTGAAAATAAATGCCTCATTAAGTTAAACATATGAACCTGAAAACAGTATTTATGTCAAATAGACTAATGAATGCCATTATGGGAAACACACAGTGGAACCTGCAGGAACTCAGGTGGTGGTTTGGTACCTCCATAACCCCTGCACCCCCCACACCTGCCCTGTGAGAGGTGAGGAAGGGGAGAGCAAGACTCAGAGCAATGCCTTCTCACACAGGCTCATCTCTCATGGCATGGCAGATGCCAGGTCACTCTTTGCTGAAAGAATATTTAGGCAGCACAGGTACTTTTGTGCTCATAGATCTTCCTCCAGAGACTGATAGCTACACAGATTTGCCCAGTCTCTAGGGGAAATATCACCTTGTCATTTCTAAAAGAGGTTGGACTAGTTTTGCCCTTCCTGAAGTATATAAGCAGAGCAGAACAGCACACTTCCTGCCTGGGACTCCTGCTTTTGAAAGAATTTACCTCAGTTTCTCATATAGTTTTGTTAAGGTGCTCAGAATGGAAGTAAATCTGTAAACCACCCAGTGGATGGGCTGGGATCTCATGGGAAACATCTCAAGATTTACCAGGTTAAAAGGCTTACTGGTGAGTGGCTGTCTCCCTGCTTCTGTACAGCTTGGACAATCTCTTTTAACATGAGTTTGCTCCCACATCTGGGAAGAGCTGAGTACCTCCCACACAGCTAGTTGTATTTTTTTAAGAGTTTGAGGAGTGAAGACAAATTCTCTTTTGTCTTCCAGAAGTCAGGGACATTGCCTATGTCCTTGGTTGCAGTCCTCAACAACTTGCTGGATGATGTTAGGAAGCCAGTTTCAGGGCAGGTAAAAGAGCCAGAATATGAGCCCTAGGTTAGCAGGGACACACACGAGTAGCTTTGCCTTCTCTGGAGCTGATGTAGCCCATGAATATTCCCAGCCACAGCTCCTCCAGCCCATCTCTCCTCCCCAACACTCAGAGCTTTTCTTGAAGGAAGATCTCATTTGAATGCAGCTCAGAAAAGTCTCATGTAGTTCACCCAAATCAAGACAGAAGTAGCCAGGAGGGGATGAAGAGAATGACAGCAACAATCTCCTACTAACGAGCTATTGTCCTTAGAGGTGTTTAATTGAAAGCTTCTAGAAAATATGCTTGAAATTTCATGCATTAACAAGCTTCATATAGGAAAAATGTAAAGCCCTGAATTGGTGAAATGAAATGGAACATTTTAACAGGAAGATAGGCTGGCCATGATCCTTCCCCTGAAAGGTAGGAATGTCAGTCTTCTCTTTTCCTTGATATCAGAGGGCATGACCCAAAAAAGTAACAGTGAAGTGAGCTCTGACACGATGTTATCAAGGTCTCTAAAAATAAGCAAGCGAGGCACTTTGTGCTCTCTCCAAGTGGTTCAGTCCCTGATCATTCCTCTGCCCCAGCAGAGCTCTTTTGTAAAGGGACAGAGTCATTAATATGTTTTGCTCTTCCAAGTCCCCACAGAAGCAAATCAACAGAGTCACTTGTCTGAACGAGCTTCCAGCGTCTGGCTTGTGTTTCCTGAAAAGCTGGGTAATTGGGTAGTGGTGGTGCTGTACAGCTCAGCCCAGCTCCACGCCTGCTGTCCCTCCTACCCCCCCTCAGCACTTCCCTTCTCCTTACTTCCGTGTCATTCAGTCAGCAGGAGCTTTGAGCAAGCCACAGAGCTGTGAAAACCTGGCCTGAAGTCAGGGACAAATTGCTGTTGATTTTATTAGATGAATCTCTGACCAGCATGCCAGAGCCCGAGCCTGCCCTCTTCATAATGTTTTTCCCTCTGGACCATACATGGAGTGGGCTGACCACAAAGGCTGTGAGGAGGGTTTGGAGCACATGGTGGGGCTCAGGCTGATCCATCTCTCAGGGCAGTGACAATGGAACCAGCTTATACCACCCGGTGTGCTGAATTGGGGCACTGTCTGCTAGCACAGAGCATGTAGCACCCATAGATATCACAGAATCACAGAGTGGTTGGGGTTGCAAGGGGCCTCTGGAGACCATCTAGTCCAACTCCCTGCTAGAGCAGGATCTCCTACAGCAGATCCCACAGGAACACATCCAGACAGGTTTGGAATGTCTCCAGGGCTGGAGACTCAACAACGTCCCTGGGCAGCCTGTCCCAGGGCTCTGTTACCCTCACAGTAAAGAAGTATTTTCTTGTATTTAGGTTAAACCTCCTGTGCTCCAGTTTGTGACCATTTCCCCTTTCTGATATCTCATCTAATTCTCCCCTCTTCCAGTTTTAATCCATCCCCCCTTGTCCTCTCACTCCCTGCCCTTGTCCAAAGTCCCTCCCCAGCTTTCCTGGAGCCCCTTCAGGCACTGGCAGGTGCTCTAAGGTCTCCCTGGAGCCTTCTCTCCTCCAGGCTGAACACCCCCAGCTCTCTGAGCCTGTCTCCAGAGCAGAGCTGCTCCAGCCTTGGATCATCTCCGTGGCCTCCTCTGGACTCTCCCCAGGAGCTCCATGTCCTTCCTGTGCTGGGGGCTCCAGACCTGGTCACAGTTCTCCAGGTGGGGTCTCAAGAGAGTCGAGTAAAGGGGGAGAATCCCCACCCCAGCCCTGCTGTCCACTCTTCTTTTGATGCACCCCAGGACACGGTTGGTTTCTGGGCTCCAGCAGGCGTTGCCAGCTCGTGGTGAGCTTCTCATCCACCCTCACCCCCAAGTCCTCCTCCTCGGGGCTGTAAGAGAAGTTTTTTTGCTGTCTTTCCTGCCAGTTTGCTGCAGTGTTTCCTTGGCTGCACAAAGGCATTTACCTGAGCTGCTGATGGAGGGACTCAGAGGAGCTGCCTGAAGTGGCAGAACGTGGCTTTATTGCACATTGACAACACAACTCTCCGTAGTTAGGCCAAGTATTGCTTTCATCCCACCGTGGTTTAATTTGCCCCTCACTCCCTATGTGATTAGCCATTTAGTACTTGCTAATATATCTAATTTCCACAGGCTCTAGGTGAGGTTTTTAAAAAAGAAAAAGATCCTTCCATGCAAAATACCCTTTTGAGAACTGAAGTAACTATCTCCAAGGCCTCACTGAATTACACTTTTATCAACTGCAGGGAAATAATCCACTTGAAACATGAAATACAAGTAGAATGAAAAGCCTTTGCAAGTTGCAGTGGAAGAAGAACACAGTATGAGTCTCAAATAGCTCTGCTTTATCCATAAGGAAAAATTAATTTTTCTTGGAATCATTTCCTCTTTCAATATGAAATGAAATTTCTCACTTGCTCACCCTTCCACTCACCTTCTAATCAAATAAAAGGGAAATAATCCTTCTATTTGCAAAACTCCTGAGAAGAGGGTTTAGATTGTTTGGAGCTCAGCAGGAACACCTTCTACAGATGTTGATGAGATTTCTTCTTTGTTTTGTGGGAGAGCAGTTGTATTTGCTGAGTTGTGCTTTGGAGTTTAGATTAATTCTCATCGTTTGGACTTCCCAGCACAGCTCTGTAGATACCCTCAGCCAAGATATTCTCAAAATATGGCTTTTCTCTGTACTTTTACTTCTCCTTATAAATAAAGAAAGCCTGAAGAAAGAAAGAGATTTATAAATAAAAGCCACAGTCCACATGGATTCCCTTCTGGGAGGGTTAATTCAGGTTTCTCATTAAAGACTCTAGTTTCTGTCTCTTCCTCTCTCTTCCCTGCTAAAGACAACCTTTTATCCTTTGTAATGAAACTATTGAGTTCCGTCAGGTTGAATCAGTGGAACAACTCTCCTTAGAGCAAATTGAGAGTGAAAGTCCAGCTAATGACTCAGGGCTGTGCAAAGATCTGCCTTGCCTAGCCAGCCAGGGTGGAGGAAGAGGCAAAGCCCTTCTCCAGAAATGAGGGCTTGTGTCCTCCTCTGAGCCCAGTGTCCATGGGCTCCCAGAGGGAACTCCCCTGCTGTCACTGCCTGGTGCACTACAGCTGCAGCACCCATGGGGAGGTGACACCATGCAGGTACCTAGCACCCAGCAGGTAAAGCATCAGAATCACAGAATGGTTTGGGTTGGAAGGGACCTTCAAGATCATCTAGATCCAACCCCCTGCATGGGCAGGGACAACACCCACCAGGCCAGGTTGCTCCAAACCCCATCCAACCTGCCCTTCAACACTTCCAGGGATGGGGCAGCCACAGCTTCCCTGGGCAACCTGGCCCAGTGTCTCACCACCCTCATAGTGAAGAATTTCCTCCTCATGTCCAACCTACAGCTCCCCTCTGCCAGTTTTAATGCATCACCACTTGTCTTCTCACTACAAGCCCTTGTCCAAAGTCCCTCCCCAGCTTTCCTGAATGTGACACCCTGCAGGTACACTGCAGCTGCTGAGCCATTCTCACCCTGACCCATCCCAGTTCAGCTCATAAAACTCCAGCCTCACTGCCTCCTCCCCACACATGCTGCTTTTCTTGCCACTCGTGACCCTTTTTAAAATTCATCTTTTTTAAAAAAAAATAATTATTACCACTAACTATCCAGAGGAGAACTGCAAAGGTCTTTGTGACCCAGAGTGGAGGGTCTAAACCATCTCCTTGCTGAGTTCTCAGGATGCCAGCATCACAGCAGGAATGATGCAGGTTTTGCTATCCAGGCAGAAACAAGAGGCATAGCTGGCAGAAATCTCATCCAAGCAGCACTGCCAACAGGCAGCAGATCTTGAATTAACAATAACTTGCAGGGTTTATTATGCCTAGAACAAGCAAACTAAATTCACAGATAAATGAAGCTAATTAAACACGCGGCTATAAAAGTTAAAGCATTCCTTGTTTGTTTAGGGGTTTTTTGTGGTGAGGTTTCTTTTTGGGTTGTTTTTTTTTAGCTTTGTTTTTGTTTGGGGTTTTTATTTTGCTCTTTTTTAGTGCTGCAGCAAACAGCTTTGCAAACTGCTGCTCTGTGTAAAAAACAATGCTGCAAACTGCAGCATTGGCCCAGCTTTTAGACCCACTTGTAACAAATGTTATCATTGGATTTTTAAAAGGCTCCAGAGGAGCACAGGCCAAGGACTGCACACTCCAGCCACACCTGTGGCCAAGTCTCTTAGGTCAGCAAGGCATGATGGGCACAATTGTGAGCCCTCTTGTCTTGCACTCTTTCTTCCTTTCAACGCTGCAGAAATTGTCCTGACATGGCCAAGACTTCACAACTTGGAGTCTCCAAGACCTTTGTGCCCAGTGAAGGAGGATTCCTGATCCAAACGTGAAGGGAATCCCTCTCCAGAGCATGAACATCAGGCAGTGGTGGCAGCTGGTTGCATGAAGGCTTTGAAGTAACCAGTTAGAGAACTTGAGGTCCTGCTGGTCTTGATGGCAGCACCTCCCATACAGCCAAGATCACTGTTTGGTGTCTGAGCAGGTGTCTGGACAGGACAAATAATTGGTTTTGCAGTTCTCTGCTCCTGAAGTCAGCCATCCCAATGGCCTGGACAGTCCCAGCAGCGAAGAAAGGGCATTAACCCCTACTCAGATAGACTCAATACAGAATGTCATGTATGGATGCTGCTCAGTTGGGTATAAATCACCCACACACAGAGAACTACCAAGGCTGCAAAAGACCTTTAAGATCATCAAGTCCAGCCTATGACCAACACCACCACACCATCTAGACCATGGCACTAAGTGTCACATCCAGCCTTGCCTTGAACACATCCAGGGATGGTGCCTCCACCACTTCCCTGGGCAGTCCATTCCAATGTCTAATCACCCTCTCTGTGAGGAAGTGCTTCCTGATATCCAACCTAAACCTCCCCTGGAGCAGCTTCAGGCTGTGCCCTCTTGTCCTGTCACTGGTTGCCTGGGAGAAGAGCCCAGCCCCCACCTGACTCCAACCTCCCTTCAGGTAGTTGAAGAGAGTGATGAGGTCCCCCCTGAGTCTCCTCTTCTCCAGGCTAAACAACCCCAGCATCCTCAACCTCTCCCTTGGAATTTGGGTTTTTTTTCTCCCCCCATAAACTGATGTACAGACTTGGGTTGTTTGGTACTTAACTGCCTTGTTCTGTGTAAATACAGAGCACAGGAGTAAGGAGCAGTGAGGAAATCAGCCAGAGCCAGGCCTTCTCTGAGGGAGCTTTAATGAACTGAAGAGCTCCAGTGCTCCCAAACAACAACTGCTGGTGCACCACAAGACATCTGCTAATGAAATTCTAACAGCTGCAGCTGGAATCTAAATTGCAGATTCCAGGATGCACCAAATGGAATGTGAATGCATCGGGTGCTGGGAACTCCATGGTCAGATGTAGTTCCTAAGAGCTTTACTGTCATCGTAAAAAAGGGATGTTTGAAAGCACCTGGGATTACTGGTGAAAGCTCTCCACACAAGACCCATTAGACTCACTCACACAGAAGTGGAGGAGTTTGCAAATTAGGAGGAGCAGATGATTAGAGGGAGGGATTTATGGACACCCAAAGATTCTGTGTGTGGTTGCAGGGCAAATCCAGCCGATAGCTCTGCTCCAAGGAAAAGCCACAGGATGTGGGAACACCACAGGGGCTGCAGGGCAGGGAAATTGCAGGGCAGGGAAATCAGAACAGATCTCCCAGGAGTGAGGAATGGCTGCCTCCTCTTTCCTCACATGCACAATAAAAAAAGGGAGGGCACGGGGAGATCTTAAAAAAGCTGTAAGCCCATTATCTGCTAATGTTATTAATAGCATTCCTGACAAATGCCTTTAGGCAGCAAGGAAACATTGCTAAGGGCATTCAGCACTTCAGGAGTTGGACATATTTAGGCCATTTAAAACAATTTATTTTGGCACATCTGCTGCAGATGGTCCAGTAGAGAAGGCATTAGTCTGGCAGACTTGAAGAGTTTTTGTTTGTTCTCTCTTAATTTTGTGATACATGACCTTGGGTTAGTCCTCAAAGTGGTACCCCCATCAACTCTGAGTTGAAGACAAGGATGTTTACCAGCATTTATTAACTCTGTGAGATCTCAGTGTCATGGAGATATTGTTAATGAATGTTACTGTGATAAACTCAACCTACTGCCTATGGGGTTTTTTTTTTTGCAATTCTGCCTTTAGAGACTGGAGCTGACAAGGAATTAGACACTCAAGGCTGACTCGGGGCTCTTTGTACCAGGCTTTATTCTGTAATTTGGCTCATGCCTGAAGGCATGAATAAAATTCCCAAACACTGACAAGCTAATCCAGGCATGTTGAGAGCAGAGACCTAGCCCAGCACCACTGCCAGTCGTGTCCTGTTCTGCATTAGGACACTGGCACACACCCTGCAGCAGTGGAAAAGGTGGATGTTCAGAGCTGGTTGGTGCTTAGTTCTTGAGTACATTACAGTTCCTCTCTCTCTCTCCTCAAGGTGATGGAAAGGAGCATGTACAGGTACCTCCTGCCTGCCTTGGCCCACCTGCAGCAAAAGGTGGGAGCAGCACACAGACACTGACCCAGCTGAGGTGCTCACAGGTCACTGCACTGGCTGCTGTGAGAAATGTTCAAGGGCAGGTTGGATGGGGCTTGGAGCAACCTGATCTAGTGGGAGGTGTCCCTGCTCATGCAGGTGGTTGGATCTAGGTGATCTTTAAAGTCCCTTCCAACCCAAATCATTCTGGGATTCTATGATGACAGGTCCAAAGCTAATAGTGCATCCATATACACCCTTAGGTGCATCTGAAAGTAATACACTTTCCCTTTCCAAAGTGTGTAAGGAGAACTTACCAGAGTGGATGTGCCAGTCCTCAGGTCTGGGCTAGAGCCCATGTCTTAATTAACAGTATGGGAGACTTAGCAGGGTGGGATTTAATGCTTGCCCCCAGACAGACCTTTGCAGTTTGCTTTACTATTTCATTTCTTTTTGTATTTCGTGTAACCAGCTTGAAGCAATTTTATCTCATTTTCAGTTTTCAGTCCAAAGATCTGGAAAAATTGAGAATGACATCACTTGTGCAAGGAGAAAGTGTAATTCTGTAGCAAAAGGTGGTCAGAATATGTCTTGGTTCTGGTGTCAGATAGAGCCATTACAGCTTAAGCTGAAATTGATTGCTCAGCTGTTATATATATGAAGTGCCCTGTAGGTCTTGGTAGGTAATTCTGCTTGGATAGATCCTACACTACAAACAACCCCTGCACTTCCCAGAAACCAGTGTTTTCTCTCTTGGAGGATTCCAAAGGTTGGGACAGCAATAGAGTTTTCAAATTGCATTTGCAGGGAGGAATGACCCCAGAGATGAACACCAGGAAATGCCCAAATCAGTCAAGGCTTTAGAAAGAGACTGAAAAAAAGCAAAACTGGAAGAGCTAGAGAGGGAAAGAGTGGACAAGGTGGGTGCTGTGCCAGCACCCTGCAGGATGGAGTGTTGAGTCTTGCCCCAGAGAAGTCAGTTCTCCATTTGTATTCTGCAGGCAGGAAATTGTACCCAGCTGCTCAACCACATAAACGTTGCCTTTCTGTTCTGCTGCGTGTCACTTAGTGCTTTGCATAATGTATTTCTCACTCATTTCCATATTCCTCTCCATTGTAGGGATAAACTAATAAATCAGGGAAATTCAGAAGATGTTTTTTAAAACCCATTTGCTGACTCCAGCATTATTCAGAAGTTGGGTTCCTTTTTTTTCCAACAGAGAGACAGCAAATAATTGAACAACTGGTTTTCAGGTTATTTCTATTTGGCATATTTTTGAAGATGTTTTTCACTTCTTTCAAAATGTTTGTGAACATTTTCATTGACAATTGTGTGAAAAAACTGAAACAATCACTAAAACCTTTACATTTAATGAAAACTTAATTATGAGTAAACAAAAAATGTCAATAGGATTCTAAATAATAACTCCAAGGAAAAAGAATACAAAAAAAAATAACAGCCATAAAAAAAATTTCAGTATTTTTCCCATATTTTTTGGAAACAGAAGCACTACTTGTTAAAAAAAAATAATCAATAAGCACAACTAGTATTTCAGCTTCTGATTATCTCATTATCTCACCATTTTTGTAAGTGCAGGGCTGCAAAGTGCCTTCAGTTAATCATAAAAACATCCAAAAGACTTTTAAAAGCTTCAGGGCTAAATGAAGTCATTATAATTGCAGCCAGACCTAATCAGTCCTTCCAGTGCTTCGTTGTGACCATGTGCAGAGTTTGCAAGCCTAACAGCCTGCCAGCCTGTGTCTGGGTCACCCTAGTGGTTGGTGTGACCCACCCGTGGACCACCAGAGCCATGATCAGGAGGTTCTGAAGCTTAAGCTAAGGCTGCATCCTCACCATGCAGTTCCTTACAGAGCACCAAAGGGCAAGGAAAAGCTGGGATTGAACTCTCCAAGTCACACTGCTGAGCTCGTTTCTCAGTAGCTATTCTGTCTTTTAAAGCCTGTTTTCTATAAATTCTGTTCTTTCTCCAGCAGCAGCTCTAAGGATGGCAACCCCCCACCCTATGTCTGGCATGCTTGTCTTTCCTTCTGCTGCTCCTTTAACATCTGTCTGGAAGGAGTTAGCTCTGCTGTTCCTGTGGTCTTTGGTCTTCATTCAGCTGTCTAAACAGGAGAGTTGCTCCTATTTGACACACTCTGGCAAGTCCTGCTGGCCTTGAGCTGTGGGTCCCAGTGGTCTCAGATCTCTCACAGACTCTGCTCTAAGATCTGCCACATCCTTGAAGTGTCCAGGGTAGACATCTCAAGCAGAACTGGATGCCTACATTTAAGGCAATTAATCAAGCCCTATGTTTCTCCATTTCCTGCTGCTTCTCAAAGTAATAATGACTTGGGAATTGAACACATGTTCATCCTTCAGGCAACCTCTCTCACTCACCTTCTAGAGCCCAGACTCAAAATAACCTTTCTGAAGACCCATCCGAGGACTTTCCTCTTGAATGAATTTGAAGCATTTCCTCCAAAGGGAATTCAGAAACAACCCAAGTGGACACAGAGGTTCTCAGGCTGGAAATATGGCCCATGTTCTCACAGGATCTGAGGTGCCAGACAGGATGAGTTACTGCTCAAAATGCATTAAGCCTTTTTTTTTAACGTTCCAAGCAATTGTACGGTGGAAGGACTGGTGGTGCTGATTGAAATTCCTGTAACCATATTAGGGGAGGAAGCAGGTGCCAGACACATGATCATCCATATGCCCAGCTAAATCTACTCAGAATTGATTAAGTTACGCTGAAGGAGACCTAGAAATCAATCTGTTCAGGCTTGCTGGTGGAAAAATGACACACTGGAGGTGACACAACTTAATTCTATTTTCATCACTCTCTCTCATGCGAGCAAGATGGGCATATTGCCTCTCACATGTTGTCTCCCCAGGTAATTATATTTGCAAAGATAATAAGCTGTCATCGTAATAATAGTAAAATACTTTTCACCAATCACATGCCTTTCTGGGCCATCTCAGGCAACTTAGATTATCAGCCAAATACAAGCAAAACCAAAGCAGGGAACATCTCTTTTTTTAGAAAAGGAATGAAATTCTCATTCAATAGATGGTTCGCTTCAGTTAGCAGTTTGTCCATAGCAGGGTTTAAAGTGTTCTAATAGTTGATGTTTTCTGTGATTTTTACAGTGCCAAGCACAAAAAGATCTTGACTCAGGACTGCATTTGCTGAAATAATATAATTATTGCAAGCTAGGTTGATTTAACACTTTTTAGATAAACTGCATTATCCAGCATCATGTCTTAAACTGGTCACACTGAAGCCTAAATTTTGTTTTATATTATTTCAACCATGCTGAAAACATGTTAGTCATAATAAGGTAACTCTTCTGCTCCAAAAGCAGTATTTTAAGTCTTATTCCAGGTGAAACCTGCATGGATTAGACCTGATTCTTAATAAAAAAGTTCTAGTGAATGTGGCCTAATTGAGGTTATAGAAGGAAAGGGAGACTTCATCCGTTACAGAGAGGGTCCAAGAAAATCAGTGACAGTTCCTCTGGAAATAGGAACTCAAGGGCAGATCTTCATCAGCACCAAATCAGCTCTCTGGAGCAGGGCTGCTCACTCCAGTTAAGGACCTGGCACCATCAAGTCTTGTCAATCTCCTCCTTGTCTCCTGCCTTGGGCTGACATGACGTGTGTTATGAGAGCAGCTCTGCAAAGAACTGATTTTTGTCAAGTCTGTACAGCAGTAAAAACCAGGCAAGAATCACTAGGAACTCAGCTTTCTCTTTTGCCCCTTGCCTTGTTTCTAGGCCCACAGCTTTCCCTTCCAGTCAATAAGTATATTATATATTATATTATATATTGTATTATATATTATATACTTATAAGTAAGTATATAATACTGCAAAGTATTATTTTTCCAATCTATCTCTCAAGACAAGGTTTTCTACTTCTGGGTTTGAATTAATTACACTGCATTGTCATTTCAATCATGACTTCCCTAAATAGGCAGTCCCTGAAGATCTGTTTCATCTTTGCCTGCTCATCCCCATTTCCACTTCATTTAAAAATGAACAAATCAGGTGACATTTTTCCACAGATTTATTGATATTTTTTTTTTAACAATCAATTCTGTAAAGATTGGGATCTAAGGTTGAATTTAGCATCTTGCTGTTCCAGGACTCCTTCTAACCAGGACCTGGATGCAAGTTGGGTGGCTGGGAGTTACCACCTCTTGTCCATTTTCTGTGGTGACATTTTACACCTCCTAAGAAAGGCTTGCAAGGTGCTGGGGAGTTGTTCTGCCTTCATTTGTTGAATTATCCAGCAATTCATTACAAATAAATTTCATTGGGCTTTTTGCCAATGTTTTTCATCAAAAAATGACATGAAGACAAATACTGTCATTATTTGTCCAGCTGTGCAGCTACATTTATATTCTCTGCAGGACTGAACTCATTATCAGAGCTAAATAACACTGATAATAAAAGGGATATCTCTCCACTACAGTGCAGCTAGTGTCAACCTGTGCACCTAACCACTATCAAATCCCTTCTGTGTTGATTTAATAACCCTCCACACCCACTTTGTTCAGATGTAGACTTGATCTATAATCTTCCAATTGAACATGTTTTCAACTAAAACTAGCCAGTTTTTTTTAAAGCAAAATGTTTCACAACAGCATGCTGACTTTGATGAATTCGTATTTCAGGAGGGGAAAAGAAATACTCAGACTGTTTCAATATTACATCAATATCCTGTTCCCAGATTGTCAAAACAAAACATTTTTATTTGTATTTCAAGTGACATTTTGTTTAGAAGTATCTTTGTTTTAGAATATAAATATTCCTTTAAAAATATGTAACCAACTTGGAACATTTCTCTTTCATAAAACAAAATATCTTCATTATCCCCAAATGCCTTTTTAAAACACACACAGGACTGGCATTTATATTTTCACTTTTACACTGTTCAATAGCAGAAAACCAACTTGCTAGGAAATGGAAGATGTGATTCCTGCCCATTTCTTGCAGCTCCCAGGAAATGCTTGCAGAGGAAGCTACAGCAAACACAAGCTGAGTGGTAACTCAGTGGCCACATCTGGAATTCTGCATCCAGTCCTGGGCTCCCCAGTTCAAGAGAGACAGGGAACTGCTGGAGAGAGTCCAGGGGAGGGCAACAAAGGTGATTGGGGGATTGGAGCATCTCCCTGATGAGGAAAGGCTGGGAGAGCTGGGACTTTTTAGCTTGGAGAAGAGAAGCTGAGGGGAGACCTTCTTAATGCCTGTGAGTACCTAAAGGGTGGGTGCAGGGAGGATGGAGCCAGACTCTGTTCAGTAGTGCCCAGGGACAGGATGAGGGGCAATGGGCACAAGCTGGAACATAGGAATTTCCATTTAAATATGAGGAAAAACTTCTTTACAGTGAGGGTGACAGAGCCCTGGGACAGGCTGCCCAGGGGGGTTGTGGAGTCCCCTTCTCTGGAGATACTCAGAACCCACCTGGCTGCAGCCCTGAGTGATGTGCTCCAGGGGATCCTGCTTTGGGGGGGTTGGACTGGATGATCTCTAGAGGTCCCTTCCAACTCTGACAACTCTGTGATTCTGTGAACTCAGCAACTTGCCCATGCTTTTCCTCCCTGGACTAAGAGGAGTTTCAGGTTGCAGTTGTTGCCTTGTAGCAGCCTGGTCCTCCAGGAGCAGGAGAGAGGCTGGCCATGCGTTTCTCCAGGACACTGCAGAAATCACCTTGACTGCTCTGGTCCTGCACTGAGAATGAGGTGAGAAAGGCACAAGACACTGCAGCATCCTTCGTGGTTCTCTACACCATGAGACTGGGCAAGAACCCCTCCAGCATCTACTGTAATTCACCCTTTCTCAACACTGGCAAGGAGAGAAGAGCTGGGAATCAGTTAATGCCAAGGATGCCCCTCTCCCAGCCCTAGGCAGCAATTAAGTTCCTTGTGGTTGTCTGTTCAGGTAGGAGATTTTGAAAGGTTTATGAGATAATGGAAAATTTATAATATGTGTAATCCTCAAAAAATAATCACCTTCATTCTACACGTTAATGGATCTGCTCCCCAACCCCCCCACATGCACATCCACATCCACCTCCCTAGATCTGACTCCAAGGATAAAACATTCCAGCCCCTGCCTGTTTATAGGTGACCAAAGCTGCCTTCTTTGGCTCTGCTTCAGTCAGCCTCTGAGATTAGACTGAGATTAAATTAAATATTTTGTGTGTGTTTTAAGAGGAAAGATTAATTGAACTTTATTATAGGTTTAAGGCTGCAGTCTCAATTTGCATTTTAAAAGGTGTGATCTCATCCGTTCTCAGAATTCTGCTTTTTGTGTTTACCACCTAGAATTGATTCACTGTTTGATAGGTTATAATTAAAGTAGGCACATTAAGGATTTAATAGTGCTTCTTATTGTTAAAAAGGATTAAAGGGGAGTTAGAATTCATACTTTAAATTAATGACTTTGATTAAAAGAGGGAATGAGGGGATCCTCTGATACTGACTCCTGTTCTGACCTTGAGAAAGTTACCTGGGCCCAGGACCTGTTCTTAACAACCTAAAGCTCCCTTCTAACTCAGCTTGTGTTACACACCTGGGCTTAACTCCTTTGCCCAGCCAGTTGGTCAGTTCTCTTCTTAAAAGCTGGTGAATGGGAGATTCCCAGTTTGTGAAATGGGGCCTTTTCCAGCCCCATTAGATCAGTAGTTTGGCAGGACTGACAGATTCCCATGTGGTGTAAGCCTAACTAACTGACCATGAGCCAGCAACGTGCCCTGCAGCCAAGAGGGCCAATGCCATCCTGGGAGGCATTAAGAAAAGTGTGTCCAGCAGGTCAGGGAGGTTCTCCTCCCCCTGTACTCTGCCCTGGTGAGGCCTCACCTGGACAACTGTGTCCAGTTCTGGGCTCCCCAGTTCCAGAAGGATGGGGAACTACTGGAGAGAGTCCAGCACAGGGCACTGAGATGATGAAGGGACTGGAGCATCTGCCCTGTGAGGAGAGGCTGGGAGAGCTGGGGCTGCTCAGCTGGAGAGGAGGAGGCTGAGGGGGGTGATCAATATCTCCAGGGGGTGTCAGGAGGATGGGCCAGACTCTTCTCAGTGGGGCCCAGTGACAGGACAAGGGGCAATGGGCACAAACTGGAGCACAGGAGGGTGAACCTGAATATTAGAAAGTACTTCTTGACTGTGAGGGTGACAGAGCCCTGGGACAGGCTGCCCAGGGAGGCTGTGGAGTCTCCATCCCTGGAGACATTCCAAACCCACCTGGACGTGTTCCTGTGGGATCTGCTCTAGGGGATCCTGCTCAAGCAGGGGTTTGGGCTAGATGATCTCCAGAGGTCCTTTCCAATCCCCACCACCCTGTGATTCTGTGATATAGATGGGTGCTATCTGTTTGAAGAAATCTGACTCCCTGTAACAATGCACATATCTCTTTCTTTCATTGTAACCAGTGAGTAGCAAATACGTTTCAACTGAAGAACAAGGACCAGGCTTTTAGGGTCACTGCGCTGAAGATTTCTTGGAGTTTTATCATGTAAAGGACAGAATCACAGAATCACAGAACTACCAAGGCTGGCAAAGACCTTTAAGATCATCAAGTCCAGCCTATGACCAACACCACCACACCATCTAGACCATGGCACCAAGTGCCACATCCAGCCTTTCCTTGAACACATCCAGGGATGGTGTCTCCACCACTTCCCTGGGCAGTCCATTCCAATGTTTAATCACCCTTTCCATGAGGAAGTGCTTCCTAATATCCAACCTAAACCTCCCCTGGAGCAGCTTCAGGCTGTGCCCTCTTGTCCTGTCACTGATTGCCTGAAAAATGAGCCCAGCCCCCACCTGACTCCAACCTCCCTTCAGGTAGTTGAAGAGAGTGATAAGGTCCCCCCTGAGTCTCCTCTTCTCCAGGCTAAACAACCCCAGCTCCCTCAGCCTCTCCCTATAAGACTTTCCCTCTAGTCCTTTCACCAGCCTTGTTGCTCTCCTCTGGACCTGCTCCAGCACCTCAACGTCCTTCTTGAAGTGAGGGGAAAAACCAGGTTGTCTGCGTTGAGCAGCAGTGATGGGAAGGAGTTAATTTGTGCCTTGGTGCATGATTGCATCATGAATGTGCAACAGTTCCATTAAAATAGGGAACATTTCAACTTCGTTCCTTTAAAAGTGAGTTCAGTTGCAAAATGACCATGACATAGTTCCTTCTTCAGTCATTTCTAGTACATGTAACATTTTCTGCAGGATTCATCCAGAAATGGTGGCAAATCTTCAGTTGTGAGGTGGCAGTGCAGCACAAAGGGGAAAATCCAGCCTAACATTGAAAGCACTGGAAAGGGAATATTTTACATCAACACAACAAAAAGCAGAAGTCTTTCAGCTTGAAATGTGTCAGCCTGTTTATCTCCTTTAAAAGTGTCTCTTTGAAACACTTGTGGAGTTGAAGTTCAATAACAAGCATTGGCTTTCCAGCACAGTTTGGGATGAAAACAGAATACTGAAATGGGAATTGCCACAGACTAGTAATCCCATATTTTGCTCAGCTTTAACCATATGGCTTCTGCTTCATTCTCAGAGAACTTGAATTGTGAAATGAGAGAGTAAAGAATTAGGAACAGCTCCTCCATCCACTGAATAGCAAATGCCCTTCTTTCCCATTATCCTTCTTTTCCTGCAAATCCAGATGTGAAGAGTGGATGGTGTTCAAATCATGAGGGCTTCAGTAGGACCACATGGCATGGAGCTGTAGGCTGTCTTTCTGCACTATGGCAAAATGAAATTCTAGCCTGGAAGAAATGTTGACTCAAACAGCTTTTCAGAAGTCAAACATGTAGCTCTGAATCACCTCTTGTTGAGGCAGAGGTACATCAGAAACCATTTTTTGAAATCCATCCATGTCCTGGGCTGCATCAAAAGCAGCATGGCCAGCAGGTCAAGGGAGGGGATTCTTCCCTTCCTCTTGGCTCTCATGAGACCCCACGTGGAGTACATTGTCCAGATCAGGAGTTCCCAACATAAGAAGGACATTGAGCTCCTGGAAAGAGTCCAGAGGAGGCCACAGAGATGATCCAAGGGCTGGAGCAGCTCTGCTCTGGAGACAGGCTGAGAGAGTTGGGGGTGTTCAGCCTGGAGAAGAGAAGGCTCCAGGGAGACCTTAGAGCACCTGCCAGTGCCTGAAGGGGCTCCAGGAAAGCTGGGGAGGGACTTTGGCCAAGGGCTTGTAGAAGGCAGATTTAGGTTGGACATGAGGAGGAAATACTTTCCTGTGAGACACTGGGCCAGGTTGCCCAGGGAAGCTGTGGCTGCCCCATCCCTGGAAGTGTTGAAGGGCAGGTTGGATGGGGCTTGGAGCAACCTGGTCTGGTGGGAGGTGTCCCTGCCCATGCGGGGGGTTGGGACTAAATGATTTTTAAGGTCCCTTCCAACCCAAACCAGTCTGTGAGTCTATGCTGTGGTTCTATGATCATTGGTACAAGAGATGTCCCTTGGGAAGATCTCTGCAGATTCATGCCAGTGTCTTGCTCAGGCTAAGAGCTGGGACATGGAATTCAGCTGGGGGCAAAGCTAGATAAGCTGGAGAGGCTTTTTTTTCTGCTCGTCAAGCTGCCCCTGTTCACAGGCTGCTAATCACACACCTTTCAGGCAGTTTCCTGGACAAGGGAAATCTTTGCTGATGTATAAATGGAAGCTACACCTGATCTAAGCTGTGTTTTGGGTCAAAAAAAGCCCAACTGCAGACCCCAAGTAATAATGATCAGATAAACCCATTGGTGAAATGCAGATTGCCAGAGTTCTTGCTCCCAGAGCAGGATCTCCCTTGCACATGCAGACCAGTCTGGCAGCTACAGTACATTGGTGCAGACACATGGGATTTGATTGAGTGATGGTGATTTACAGCAGCTGAAGACTATCCTGGTCTGACATCCTTCTTTTTCTCCTTGGAGGGCCATAGGCTGGATGACCGTCTGCTACCATCTGCCATTGAATTATTCATCTCCAATAAGAGCTGAATTAAAATTTCATAAGACAGTTGTATAATAGTGGAATGCAAGGTAATAGCAGAGAATGCATTTCCTGAGATTTGTAAAGGGAGCAGCATGATCCTTTATCTTCAACCAGTCTTGTTAACTCTGCTGATCATTTTACCATGATCATCTAGTTTGTGGAACTAATCTTTTTGTCTCTACCTATGAAAAAAACAGTTTTTTAAGTTAACCATGACTAAAGGATTTGTCCATGTTTTAGGCACAACCTGAGATCTTTGTCACTCATCACAACTGTTCAAGTGGACAAAGAACGTTACTAAAGTTTTTGTAAAAAATGCACCGTACCCACATATGTGTTAAAAGCAGAATACTAAGCATGGGTATTAATCAACTTATTAATTTATGGTACAATTAATTTTTAAAATATATTTGCCCAGTTTTACCACTGCCGAATGTAAATATGTCTCTTCTGCAGAGCTGCTTAACTTTAATTTGTTACCTAATATACCTTCAGCATTTATTCAAAATGCAGTCATTAACTCTGAGATGAAGTCTGCTCTTGGAATTGCAAAGAAAGAAATTCATTTCACCTGCTTACACAAGCCTTCCCAGCTGATTCCATGTAGATGCTGGGTAGGCATGGCTGGAGGAGGTTAAAAAAAAAGGCAGTTACCATCTAGCCAAGGGCAGAAATGGATGGGAATTGAAACTTCAAAGGATCTGGGTGGCAGGGCAGAAGCAGCTGCCTGGCCCATGGGACTTATGGGCTGAAGTGTTGAAGGGCAGGTTGGATGGGGCTTGGAGCAACCTGGTCTGGTGGGAGGTGTCCCTGCCCATGCAGGGTGGTTGGATCTAGATGATCTTTAAGGTCCTTTCCAACCCAAACCATTCTATGATGATTCTATGACTGTTGGAGGAAAACCTAGCAGAGCATTCCAGACCTGGGAATTGCAAGGTGCCTCTTTTTGCCTCCTGGAAACAAACTGTCTTTGATCCTTTTTTATGCCTTAAGCTGTGTCAGAGCACCTCCACCTTTTAATGAATTGCACCATTTTCTTTTCAGGTGCTCCACCTGTGAGTTGCCAGCAAGAGAGCCCTCCAGCAGCTTGATCCATTTCTAGTGCCAGTTTTATAGTCTTCCAGATAAAATTGGCAAGCCAAAGCAAATACCTGTCAGTAGCATAAAATTGTTGATTCTGCAATTCTCTCAAACTGCTGTTTGGGAATAGAGGGGGAAGAGTAGCTCAAGCACTATTTCACAGCCTTGTAGATTCATGGGTTAATATGTAGGATCATGAAATGGAGATGTAGTAGACTCCTAGGAAAGCCTGTGCAAGAATGGGTGGGGGGAATTGTAACCCTGTCTTCTGACAGAAATGGAAAGCTCAGCCCTAGGACCCATGCTGTAAAGATCTGCACTTCTGCTACATAATTCAAGATTCTTCCAGTCTCCATAAAGGAGATTTAGTTGAAATGCAGCCTTTGCTGTGAGTTTTTCCCCAGCTTTTCTTTTGACCTAACAATTTGCCCCCCAACCCATCTGTCTGGCTGCATCTCTCCAATCCAACCAATGGGACCACTGGGTGAGGGAACCATTTCTTTGACACAAAGCTGAGGCTGCCTTGGTCCCAAGGAAGCTGGTGATGAGATGCTGAAAGGAGCCAACAGAGTTTTGCCAGCAATGAGAGTAAAGAACAGGCTTAGTCAGCCTCTTCAGTCATTTGCCCTCTGCCTTGCCAGCTATTAGCTGCACCTTGGACCCAAAGGATGAGATTTTTCTAATGAAATTTTAGATGACAAAGAGCTGGTAGCCTGGTCTGAGCTGGACATCTCTGCAGTGCTGCCAGTGGGGAGAAACAGGCACCTTGAAGGGTGATTCATCTGACCTGCCTTGGATACCTGGCATATGGTGAGAGGAATGTCCTGCTGGAGGGGGAAGCTGGGGAGACCAGCTCACTTACAAACACATTTATTTTAGCCAGCTCTTTCAGGTCAGGCTATTCCCAGCTGAACTGTTCAGGGTATCTGTTGGTGGAAGAGGCTGTGGGCTTCAGCCAGGCAGAAACCACTCCAGTCTCATTGGAGCAATGACAGCTTGTGTTCCTGGGAAGACACCAGCCATGTTCTCCCCCTCCCATGTCAAATGGCTTTGGAGCTTTTGCTCCAATTCATACATACCTGAGTCTGTCATACAATAATGCTCAGTCTGAACTTCAGAGCGTAGTTGAACCGAAACTTGAGTGTAGACCCACAGAGAGGACAAGAAACCTCTGACAGGTACACTAGCCTCACACTGTGCTCTTCAGTAGACCTCAGCAGTGAAAACATGCACACGTGAGCAAAAAAGAGCTGAGAGGTGCACGGAGCTGGGAAGCTCACACAGCATCGGGTTCTTCTACGGTGATACTTTTGTTCATTAACTCTCTGATCTTTCCACATGCTGCCATCTGTAGAAAGCACACATTGTACATATGGGATTTTTATTCATGCTGTCAGGGGGAGCTGGATTATTTCCAGTTATATCAGCTCTTTCCCTTCGATATTCAGGCAAAAAAAAATGGCTTTCTGTAGCCATTCTTGCAGGAGTTTCAAAGTAATGTTCCTTTCCCTGTTGTTTTTCTGTGCTTGTGTTTCATAAACACTGTTTTTCATCACCCTTATGTTCCCTGTTGCTTCTACCCTGACTCGCACCATTTACTTCCTTGCTGGAACCAGTGTTGTCAACAGAGCTGGTCAAATAAAGATAAAACCAATTTGGGAGGGAACATCAGGCCAGGCTCTGCTGATGTAAATCAGAGCTGAGCCAGCCTGTGGATGTGTGCCAGTGGAGAGCCTGGTGCAGACAGCCTGGCTTTGTTAGACTTATTGTGCCCACCATTCTGAGGAATTCAGAAGACTCCAGAGACTCTGTGTCCAGATGGAAAAATGAAATGACCATGTGTTTCAGAAGAAGCCATTATTCATCCAGGAATGCATCTATTGGGAGGTTTGTGCTTCAGTGGTGACCACACTCCAAGCTTAAAGCATTTCTGGCATTTAGAAAAGGAGCTGTGGAAATACCAGGCAATCCAAGGGTGAACCTTGTGTGAAGGTGTGGAGCCTACAAGAACTTTCCCATCTTGGAAATGAGAACAGTGATGGGATTGGATTCTTCAGGGCACCTTTGAGACAAGGCAAGCAGCAAGACTCTCTGAAAGCCAGTCTGCTTGGATTGCATCCTCTTGCAATCAGCATTCAGTGGCACTGCTGGGAGACCAGACCACTTTTCCCACCGAGCAATGACACAGAGGAGCAGTAATCTTGACAAAATCTAAATAGAGGTATTTCTAGTAAACTGGAGGAGAAAACAATGACCAAGACAGCTTCTGTGGAGTTCATAAATCTGTGAGCTGATAAATGATTTCAGAAAGTGCATTGCACAGACACAGAATCCTAATTCACAAGGGGGAGCTGATGATAATGACTTCACAGGTTGTTGCCACCAGGGCATAGCCAGTCCATTTTTCTCTTTTATGGCCATCCATTTTCAGGAATGCATCCATCAGGAAAAAAATCCTTTCTAAATGTTGAATTTATTTGATAGCCAGCTGAGTGCCAGTGCCACATTGGCTGAAGCATGTAGCTCAGTAGCTAATATATAGATTAACAAAAGCTTCCTGCTCTGTTTCTTCCTCTGTGCTGGAGACAACTGGGTGAGCTCTGGACAGCCTGTCATTCATTCATGACATGCTGCTTGGCTCCCAGGGTGAGAAATTCTGTTCTGCTGTCTTTCATCCTGGCTCTTCCAAGGGTTAGTAAAGAAACTTTGTGGTGCTTGACTACGGTCCTCTTCAAGATAATTTGAGATGGTTAAATGGTAGATGAGCAGTTCTTCTGATTATTCAGGCCTTCTGCCACTGCTCTGGATGGTATTCTTCAAATTATATCCTTGGGGACTAGGGAGAATGTTGGCATCACTGTTGCATTCACTGCTGGCTTTGCTTACTCGACAGCTCTAGTTTTGGAACAGTCTACACAGAAAAAAAGCCCTCCAAGCTGAGCAAAATGGTATTTAAACTCAAGATAGTTTGTTCACCAACAGGATGTATTGTCCAAAAGCTCTGAGAAAACAGCCCTCACGAGCTGTTAATCAGACTCTCTGCTAATGCTGTTATTTTGGAGTGCTGGTTCAACCACCCAACAGCATGTAGCAGTGGGGTCACCCTGTACAAAGCCAGCCCAGCAAAGTGCAGGAGTGTGTGAGAAACACCTTCAGCCCAGAGCTGCAGTGGCTTCAATAAATGGTGAGGTTTTTATTTCTTTGATTTTTCAATGGTAGTTCAACATTCTTCTTCTTCAGCTTCTGCTTCTAGTGTCTGGTCACCTGTGTAAATGATTTTGGTGTCCTAGATGGGCCATGAGAAGCTTTATAAAGGAAAGCTGAGGCTCCCATGTGCACAGAGAAATGAGGAACACAGGAATGATGATATGTATCATTATCTGGAGACTTGTAAGAAAATAATGGTAGCTGACGGTGGTAGATTCAAGATGTTTACAAGATAAATAACAGCAACAACTTTATTAGATCTACTGACTTAGCAAGAGGAACAGGTATTTTCCTGCCCAGGAGATGACACACTTTGTCAGCTCCCAGTTTCCTGTACCATGGCTACTTGTCAGCACTGGGGGTGAAGCTTAGCTCTGCCTTCCACCTCTTGGAGCAGGGTTGCTGACTTCCTGGCAGTTGCAAGCCTTGGTGTTAGCTCCCACTCCTGTTGCTGATTCTCAGGATGGAGCCAAGTCTGGGGTAGAGACACGTGGAGAATACAGGAGTGTTGAGCCACATGCCCAGTTCCTGCTGCTGAACCAGTGGCTTGGCCTGGCACAGCCTTGGCAATGCACACAGCACCGTGCTGCTCAGCACTTCGTGCTTGCACACAGAACTCTCTGCTGGTAGGTCAGGTGAGTCCTAGATCTGTGCTCAAGCCCATGTTTTATTAAATCACAGTTGTATGACAAAATGAAATCTCAGCTCAGCATGAGCCAGAACTGAATTCTCTGTTTCAGAAAGATCAGAACCTCAGGCTGTTTTTTTTATCATCATTGCTGCTTCTAAAAATCTTTGAAGTGAAAGTCAGTGACCCATCATCCTCCTTGTACAAATTCCTTTCCTCAATGCTGTTCAATGCTAACATAGGATTACTTTCTTAAGGCCTCAGAATTTCTGAATCACCCTTATTTTGCCTGCAACTGGCTCTGGTCCCCCCAAAAAACTCTCAGGTAAATGAAATTATCTCCATTGTGTGGATAGGCAAAGCTAAAGATTCTTCTGGTGTTGTAGAAATTGCTAGTTTATTTATTGCTGCTACATCTTGAAGCCAGGTCTGTAGTTGCTGGAGCAATAGAGATGCTTTAAAATGTAGTTTTAACATAACAAATGTGTTAATGTATGTACTGTGTCTACTTTGTGTGACATTGTTCTGCTCTGGTCCCTCAACCACTGGAGCCCAGGGATCATTCTGTTCCATCCCATTCTCTGCCTCAGTTCCTTTTCAGTAAGTAACAACCAAAGGATTAAAAAACTTGTGAGATTTCATGATCACACTTTCCATCCTCACAGGGTTAGCCTGAACAAGAAACTGCTCTTGGAAGCAGTAGAACCTCAGGCTGTTTTGGCTGTTTTTTGCTAAAAAGCCTTGAAACCCAGGGAAACCAGCCTGGCAGAGTCTGCAGGCCATGCTGACCTTGGGCTTCAAAGAGAATTTCTCTGCAGGGTCCTTCAAGGGTGAGCAGAGAGGGGCAGAGAGGGACTTTGCAGTTTGTTACGGTGTTTTCAGCACTCAAGGGAGGGCTGCAGCAAAAAAAGTGTGTGAAATGAATCAAAGTATAACCACCATCAATAATTTCTGGCAACTCCTTTTAGGTACTCCAGGTTCATGGCATCTCCTCAGAATTCTGCAGCTTGTTTAGATGTGCCTTATGTGCTGAGTTTTGTGTTACGTTACTCCAAGACCAACCTCTGGGTTTGGGCAGTAAAGAGAATAATGTAAAATGCAGGTTGATCTTGTGCCCAGGTAGCCAGAATATCTGAACCTGTTCTCTCTTCAGACATGTTCCAAATACTAAATTAATGCTCCCTTCAGCAGTAGGAGGTAAAATTCTTTATCAGAGTCGTTGCTCAGGTAGGAAAAATAGTGGCAAAAAAGTTAAAATTCAGATGGACCTGCCTGGCATGACTTTCCAGCTGGCCCCTGGAGCTGAAATCATAGAATCATAGAATGGTTCAAGCTGGACAGGACCCTAAAGATCATCTAGATCCAACCCCTCTGCATGGGCAGGGACACCTCCCACCAGACCAGGTTGCTCCAAGCCCCATCCAACCTGCCCTTCAACACTCCCAGGGATGGGGCAGCCACAGCTTCCCTGGGCAACCTGGCCCAGTGTCTCACCACCCTCACACTAAACAATTTCCTCCAACCCAAATCTCCCCTCTTCCAGTTTTCATTCATTCTCCCTTGTCCTTTCACTACAAGCCCTTGTCAAAAGTCCCTCCCCAGCTTTCCTGTAGCCCCTTCAGATACTGGGAGGTGCTATGAGGTCTCCCTGGAGCCTTCTAAAGAAATCCCCCTTTTATCTTTGGCATGAGTCACTGTCCTGGCAACCAAGGAGGGAGGGATGTTTTGAAAGGCCAGAACAGGGAAGCAGGTATCCCACACCCACAGCTTTTCAATGGGAGAGAAGAAAGATATGAAGGGGACAAGCAAATCAAACTGTCCAGATTTTTAGAAACTGAAAATAATTCTTAATCTAGAGGATTCACAGGTAGTTTCCTTAAACTTTCAGACTGAGTCTTTCCAAGCAGCCACGTTGCACTCTGTGTATCCACCTGATGAAATCAGTTCCTTGCTAATCGCCCCGGAGGGGACAGAGGCTCCTTAGCTCCCAGCCAGCACTGCTTAAGAGCCATACAAACATCTTTCAGAAATATTTAAGCAGGGAAAAGGGAGCAAGGAAGCCAAAGCATTTCGAGAAGACTGGAGCAGCATTGCCTGGCAGGCCATGGCTTCAGTGCCATTCATCTACCTGATTTTATAGCCTTGCTTAATGATGAGCTGTGATGTTTGATGAAGCCGTGAATCGATCGGAGATGACAGACTGATAGGGACGTATCAGTGGGATGATAAATCTCCCTGACTGGCACTCCCCAAAGTGGAAGGAGCTCTTCCTTTTCTCCACACTGTGTGCCCTTGCCAGCTGCAGTTTGGGCTCAGGCTGTGATCTTTGGGAGGTAAAAGTAGAAAGCCCTGATAAAGATCTGAAGGGGAGGCTTCTCAGCAGTCTCTGGGTGTCGTGGGCAGCAGCAGGGCTGCCTTGGTGTCATGTGTGTCAGCCTGCATCCCACTGAGGTCCTGCCATTCCATGACAGGGAAATGATGGATGTATCATAGGAAAACAGGCATATGAAAGTTTTATTTGAAGTGTTATCAAAGCAGTTTGTTTCAGTAAGATCAGTGTGCTTTCATTTTATTAAAATAATATTACCATGAGAGTTCATTCAGAGCTATCAAACCACAGTTCCCAGTCTTATCTGTTTGCTGTCAGAGACTTAATCATGTTGTGTTTTATTATGTTGTATTAACATGACTCTTCAAAGTAAAATGTACCACCTCTAACGCTCAGAATATGAGAATGAGATACAGAATTTCTGAATTCCATTATTATGGGGAAAAATTGTATAAAAGGCAAAGCAAAGTCAGTGTGTTCAATTTAGAAGAGAGAATAGAACCAGCAAATGAAGTTACTGGTTTTGAATGGGTTAAGAAATCTGAAGTCAGAGCTTTAATTTTTAGCTGTAGAGGTTGGACCATCTCACTTGCAGTTTTGTGTGAATTATTTGGCTTGTTGGAGAAAGTGCTGGTGAAACTCTTTCAGATTGTATGAAGCAGGACTTGAACAAAGTGTCTGTAACAGCCTCCTTTTTCTGTGCAATTTCTGACCTAGAACACAGCCGACAAATTCTGAGGTAGCTCTGTAAAAATCATATAGAATCATAGAATCCCAGACTGGTTTGGGTTGGAAGGGGTCTTAAAGATCATTTAGTTCCAAACCCCCTGCATGGACAGGGAGACCTCCCACTAAACCAGGGTGCACCAAGCCCCATCTCTCTGGCCTTGAATAATCAGGATCAGATTATTGTGTTTAAGAAGTCAAAGGAAGAACCTGGGGAGTGAGCTGAGGGGAAAATACCTCCTGAGCATGTCTGCATTATGCAGCCAGCCTGGCCTGAGTCAAAGCAGAACTGCAGCCTTATTCTGCAATAAAAATAAATAACTGAATATTTTCTACACAGCTCCAAATTGAGCCAAGCCTGAAAGACCCCAGAGGCCCCGTTTGCCAGACACCAAAGAATGACCCCTCTCTGAAAAGCCATATTACTCCACCGTGTTCTGAGCTGAACGTTTGAATTAGTTCAGGGCACTTTTGCAGCTTCCTGTTTACCTGCTAATCTGAACTATTTCTGTCTTGCAGCCTCTGTAGAAATCTAGCTGGTATTCTGAGGAACGTTTGTCTGTTGCACTGCTGGATGCTGCCCCGTTTCAACTGCTGATAAATAAACGGGAGGCTGTGCTTTATCATCTAAACTCTCATGTTTATGGAGATCCTGAGAGAGAGATTGGTATGCAAAGTCAAAGGGAAATACCTCTTTCTAACAACGATCCAAATGTCTAACACACAGGTTTACAATCAGTAAGTTACTAGCTACCTCAGAGTTCCTGTCAGTGTTACATGGAGTTTTGTGCTGGGAGGCTGTTGCACACCCAGTTCAGTTTCTGAGGAGCAATACAGTCCACCAGGAGGGACTGCTGTCTTACAGACATGAATTAGTTCCTTAGAAGGAAGGAAACAAAGAAGGAAGGAGAGGAGAACGTGTGGAAAGTAGGTTAATTTCCAGCATGGATGAAATAGGGATAGATGGTAGTTAAAGAAAAGGAAGCACCAAAATAGTGTCTGTCTTTCTGCACCTTTCTGCACCTGCATTTGAAAGGCTTTCCTGAATGTTTTTCCTTTAGTATTTTAATATTTAATTAAAAGCATTGTTGTAATAATAACTGCAAGATGGGGGTGTTGCCAGCTGACTTGGTAATAACTCTATCCTCAGCTAATAGACTTCGGTGCTGAATATTCCACCGTCGCGTTTTAGAATTTATTTTGCCTATGATATGGTTATTGCATCCCATAAACAACAAGCATCCTCAAGTTACCATTATAATAAAACTGTTACAATGCACTGCTTTTTTATGTAGGAATTATGGAATGTGCTTTTGCACGACTGAAAATGTATATGTTTCGTTCCAAGATTTATACGCATGTTTTTTGCTGGCATTTTCAAGTGCAAAATTGCCATACTTGGGGTATGTGGATGCAGGTTAGTGTGCCATGGGGCTTCTGTACCAGGCAGAGAAATGAAGTATATGCTGTATAGTTAGCTAGATACTCTGAAATCCTTTAGGGAGAAAGCCTTGGTTTAGAGATTACTCAGATGATTATTATTTCCTGAATAAACAGCAGATTTCCTCCGTCCAAGCTTGCTTCCTTCCAGTGAGTAAGACTGGAGAAAAAGTAGAACATGTCCTGTTAGTAACAGGGTTTGGGTATCTGGGTATGTTGAATGTTCTTCCTGCACTTTGCAAACTGGGTACTAGTGCTGTAGGTGAGGAGAGTACTGTGGCTCCAGTGCCCCAGAAGGGTTTTATTAACAGCCAACCTGGGAAGAAAAAATACAGAAGGGAAAAAATTAGTTCAGCAAGGAGGAAGGAGTGTGCAGCCTCTGAAAGAATTCTGAGGTGCAGGTGGCCTTCCCTGAAATCATGGGCTGAGCTTTTGGGGTTCCTTTGGAGCTCAGGAGAGAGGTGCTGAGGCCATGTGCCAGCAATGGGGTGGCTGTGCCCTGGCTGTCATGGCTCAGTGGGGTGCCCAACAGGAGACCAAGCCATCTCCCACCACTCCCACTGCTGCAGCCAGCTCATTTCAGATCCTGGGAGGGCTGGTGGAGCCCTTGGCTAGCACTCCCTTCCCAGCCTGCTGTGTGGAAACACCCTTTGCTTACCTTGGTGTCTGTCTGCAGAAGCTCTGTACCTCCCACCAACTCTCTAGGGAGCTGCTTGCTACAAAATTCCAGCCCATGGGAAGAGCTCTGGGTGCCAGGAATGAAATCTGAAGGATTTCAGGAAAGGAAAAGAACAGCCTCTCACATTCACTCACACCCTTGTTATGTGTCTGGTGATGATGTGCATCAAACATTAACTATCTGAACTCAGAAGGTAAATTCCTAGAGGCCCTCTGGGCTGGCAGGTGGCTCCAGTGCTGGGGCTGCAAGGTGGTGAGGCAGAAAACTGCCTTATGTGTGGAGGGTAGAAGAGCTGTGACAGTGGAGAAACCACCAATAGCTTTGAATTCTTGATATCTGCTCCTCACCACTCTACCTGCAAGGCTTGCAGGTTCTCCACACCAGGTGCAAAATGGGGACAGGACCTGGCCAAATGAGAGAACCTTCCCACTTAACAGTGGTGTGAATGGCAACATGCAAGCCTGTAGAAACCCACCTCCTGGGAGTACATCCCACATGCCACCAGCACCTTCTCAGAGCCCCCAACACCCTCTCAGAGCCCCCAACACCTTCTCAGAGCCCTCAGTACCTTCTCAAAGTGCACCAACATGAGTGGAGGAGCACCCAGCCACGTCACTGGGGAGCAGCAGGGAGCTCCTGGTGTGAAGCATCCATGGTCCCCTCTTTCATCCACTGATGAAACTGAGGAATAACTCAGGCTCAGCATGTTTCATCTGCATGAGGTAATTATTTTGCAGAGAAGTGCTCCAGAGGGAGAGGAAACCTCTGCCTGCTGGTGAAGGAGAGAGTGTCTAGGAACAGTGAGAGCCTTATTTGCATTAACCTTTCCACCCAGGATTGCCTGAGTGACATTTTATGAGTAACCACAGCTTACTGTGAACTCAGAAGTGGTTAGATAGTAAAATTGAAGTGAGCAAACAGGAAATCAAAGAGGGTCAGGGAGAGTTGCAAATGGGAAAATATTGTCTGTAAGGACACCCCAGGGATGTAATTAGACCAAAAATTCTGGGTGGGATGCAGCTGATGGCATTATTTCTTTTTGTGAACAGCCTCTATTATTTGATCCAAGCCCTTGAGCTGCCAGTGTACATACAGGTACTTGAAGCTCAGTGAGCCCACTGGTGCTCAACTTGTCTTCCAAAGTAAAACAGTAGTATAAATTTGCTTTTAAGTTTGACACAGTCCTTTTTTCCTATTTTTTTTTTTTTAATAAAATTACCTTTTCTTAAAAAAAATATATATAACACGACAACCAAAAGCTGGGGTGGAGGAAGAAAAAAAGTTCAAGGTTTTATTCTTCTTTCCATTTTCACTCCTCGGCAGCCTTTCTCTGTCCCTTTCTGGACATGATTCTGAATGGGAAAAATGTGGCAAGGAAAGCAATTAGCAATTAAAAATGAGAGACATAAAATGGAAAACATTTGTGAAATTGTGTAAATCTTGGAAATTCATAGAATCACAAAATGGTAGGGTTGGAAGGGACCTCTGGAGAACATCTAGTCCAACCCCCTGCTGAAGCAGGACCACCTAAGGCAGGTCACACAGAAATGCATCCAGATGGCCTTCAAATGTCTCCAGGGATGGAGACTCCACAGCCTCCCTGGGCAGCCTGTCCCTGGGCTCTGTTACCCTCACAGCAAAGAAGTTTTTCCTCCTGTTGAGATGGAACTTCCTGTGTTCCAGTTTGTGTCCATTGCCCCTTATCCTATCACAAGGCACCACTGAAAAGAGATTGGCCCGTTCTTCTTGACACCCCCCTTCAGATATTTGCAAACACTAAAAAGATCCCCTTTCAGTCTTCTCCAGACTAAACAGCCCCAGGTCTTTCAGCCTTTGCTCATCAGACAGATGTTTCAGTCCCTTCATCATCCTTGTAGCCTCCATTGGACTCTCTCTAGTCTATCCCTGTCCCTCTTGAACTGGGGAAACCAGAACTGGACCCAGTTCTCCAGATGTGGTCTCACTAGGGCAGAGTAGAGGGGAAGGAGAATCTCCCTTGACCTGCTGGACACACTCTTCTTGATGCACCCAAGAATTATTTTTATCATGTCAGTTTATGGAATTTCACAATCCCCCTCCTCTCTTATCCTCTTTTTTTTCACTAACTCTACCTGTGCAAGACCCCAAGTCCCCAGAAAGATGAGATCAATCAGTTAATTCAGTGGCAGAGCAAAGAGCACCATCAGCTTGTTCTGTAGGTGCCAGGAAGGAGCTGGAGATAGCACAGCCACAAGCAGTGCCCTCCAGTTGTTGGAATCACCACGATTGTGACCAACAGCAAAATTCCCAGGAAACTAAGACCATTTGTTCCTGTCCTCCATTTGCGATGTGAATTAATTGTCTCTGGACAGACCATCTGGATGTGTACTAGAAAGCAGATGGTGTGCCAGGAGGTAGCACTTCTACACTGGAGATCCTTGGGTATTCATCCTTGCAGTATTCATCAGAAAGACACACCCAAGTGCCCCCTCCCTGGAGGTGTCCAGGGCCAGATTGGATGAGGCCTTAAGCAACCTGGACTGGTGGGAGGTGTCCCTGCCCATGCAGGGGGGTTGGAACTAGATGATCTTTAAGGTTCCTTCCAACCCAAACCAGTCTATGATCCTAATGATTCTAAGGGGCTGCTGGCTGTCTAATAAGGATTTATTTTTCTATAAAAAACCCCCTCTGTCACTCCTGCAAACACTGTATAAAACAGTGGCTGCCACTTCCCATCCTGCTTTATGATGCTGTCCTGGGCTTCTTTACACCAGCCAGTAAAGGGGCCAAACATGAGACAAAACAGCAGGTGTGAAAGGCAGAACTGGCAGAAGGGAGACGTGGAAGGGCTGTGGAACAGGTTAATAAAACCCACTATGCTGCAGGATGTGTTTTCCAGGCAGGTTGTGGTCCAGTGGGGAAGGTCTGGGGTGGGGAGTTCAAAGGCAGGATTTCTGCTGTCAGGTTGGGAAAGTGCTCAGCAACTTCAGCAATTCATGCAACAGTTTTGCAGTTTGGGGGTTTTTTTTTGTGCATGTACATGATTTAGTGCTGTTTAGTCTCCTTTGAGAGTGAGCAGTGAAAAGTATAATTTAGGGCTTGGTGGAAATGCTTCAATCAATGTTTTGGAACAAAGTGCCAGTTTGTATTTAGTTGAGATTTAAAATGTCATTTTTGCAATTTTTTTGTTGTTCCAGAAAGCAAGAGGGAAACAAACTTGAGCAGAAACTTCATGAGAGTTCATTTGCTCTCATTATTTTCATGAGCCATGTAATTTGATCTTTTAAAGTTTCGTTTAGTTAAAAAATGAAAGAGAATTTTTAAAAAATCAATTAAAAAAGGAAATAGCAATTTAATACCATAATTTCAAAATTATACTGCAAATGCATTTCGTGTGTCTGGCATTATCTCTGAGAGGGCTGAAATGTCCTCTCAGAAATAATACCTTCCAGAACAGAACATTTTAACAGTATTTTAATATATGCCTTTCACTGAAAGCACAGATTTCCACAGGAGCTTTTGCTCTTCCAGATACCAGACTGCAATGCCATGAGCTTTGTTTCACCTCAGCACTGAGGAGGGTTTTCTGGGTGTGTGTTCATACACACAAGTGCACAGGAACATGCTGCTGGAGCAGCTGCCTGGGCTGTAGTAACTGGGGTGCCAGTAACAGCCTTGGTACAACTCCACACTCATTTTTGGCCAAGAGAAGCAGTGCAGCCCAGATGATAAGGCATCCGTTAGTGCTCTAGATGATATTCCCAGTTCTGAAATTACTGTTGAGTGATTTTTATTCCTATTAACTGGTTTCTCCTCGCACTTATTACCTTCTTAAAGTGTATTGGCAGCCCTTTAAAAGCGTTTGAGTTTCTGAATACAAACGAGATGAAACTGGGAGGAGAGGTTGATACACCAGAAGGTTGTGCTGCCATCCAGAGGGGCCATGGCAGGCTGGAGGGGTGAGCAGAGAGGCACCTCATGGAGGGGATTTTTATTTGGCCATTCCTCATCCTCATGCTTGACAATGAAGTGTATGTAGGAGAGGTGGAATAAAGAAGCAGAACAGGCCCTAGGAAAACAAAGCAAGGTGAGAGATTTGGGTGTCCTGATGCCAGCAACTGAACACTGCCCACACTTTGGTGTCTGGAGGGCAAGGGAAGGGCCAGGCATTGCAGCTGGATCAAGGCAGGCTGATAGTGCTGCAAATCACCAGAGCTGTGCTCTCAGCACCGATGGGATGATGAAAAGCTCCAAATTGATTTATCACATGGTGATCCATCTCACCTCCCTTGCTCTTCAGCACATAATTCACTGTACCATTCAGTGGGACATGCTGCTTCAGTGCTGAGAGTCACTCCCAGCTGCTCAGGGCACATCCCCCACCGAGGTCAGCAAGTGTGTTATGAACAGGCTGCTGCCTCCTCCCTCCTCCTGTGCATCCTGGGCACTTTTCCCACCCTCTCATGCACATACCTGGGGTTTTGAGGCATGGAAAGGTTAACAGTAGTGGCTCAACTCCAGAAGGACAATTATAGTTTATATTGTTCTGGTGATTCTTTGTTCTAGGAGGGAAGTAATGACACTAAAGAGCCTCAGAGAAGTAGGTGTGTGCCTGGTGGGTATATCCAGGAACGTGGCAACTACTGTGTTCCCTTCTTGCCATGTTTCCCATCACCTAATGCACTATGTGTTCCTCAGCTTTGAGATGTGTTCCTCTACTATGGCCCTTTAAAAGAGGGGATACCCCTGCCCTGTTACATATATATTTATATATATATATATTTAGGTGTATAAATATGAGCAAATCACTATAAACTCATTGTAGAGTCAGTGGGAAGAAAAAGGTCCCTGCAAAGGGAAGTTATTCCCATAGTCAGGCAGTCACCTCTGTTGGGTCAGAATAACTTCCTTTTGGAGATGCCACTGACTTCAGAGGAAGCCTGGAGTAACTGGCAGATACATAGACATGGTCCCTGTTAGACATCTAAAATGAGAGGAGATTAATTCTGATTATTTTCTGAGTGCTTTGCTTGGACTTCACTTGTAATTTTCTACCAGTGTTTTTCAAGATGAATGAAAACCCACCCAAGGAGCAATACACCTGCTAAAAGGGTGAATGAATAATGATTTAATTACTGCCTGTGCATGGTCTGTACTCACTTGAAGGCAGCACTGGAAGGAGGTTGCCAGCTGCCTACTTTTTGCTTCCCAATTAATGAAGGGTAAATGATATTTAGATGCTGCTGTGCCTTGGCTTAATCCTTGGAAACTTCTATTCCTTGTCTCTAAGTGGATTCAGATATCCAGCTTTGTCTTTCAGCAGTGACTATCCCAGAAGATAATTCAGCTGTTGCTGCATAGTGTCCTGAATTTTTAAAGGTACATGAAAGTGTTGTGCCTCCAACAAACACATCTATCACTGTGGCTACAGAACTGTGTGATATGATTCATATCAGTTCTCATTAATTTGAAGAAAAAAAAAAAAGCAGCTTCGAAAACACGAGGGAAAAATATGAATCAAATAATCATTTGAAAATAAATCTAAAGCATTTATCTGACTAATGTTATTTGACCAGTTTGAGTGATCAGCTGAAAATTTGCAGATCATAATAATTACTAACAACTGTAGGAACAAGCAGTGAGCATAATCAATGTGGCTGAGGGGGCAGTAACAGAAACAAAGGGTTGTGTTTCTCCCGTGTGATTATTTGAGGATCTCACAGGCACACACAGTAAATGCTTGTTTGGCACCAACTGCAAAGACTTGTATAGAAAGGTGCACAGAGGTGGGGAGAGCCCAACCTGGTTACCTGAGGTTGTGTGGCAAGTGGGTGAAAAAAAAGGGTGGAATAATTCAGTGCCAGGTCAAGTTTGCCCAGGCAGCCTGTGCATTCCTTGCTCCCCCTTCTGCCTCTTAATCTGACTGGCTGGCTGTGTACACAAACAGTGGGGTTTATAATGTACCCCAAACAGGACACTGCACTGGCAGATGGTGGCAGTCAGAATGGGTCCAAGTACTAAGTGCAGCTGACGACTGGAAACGAGGCTTTTATTTGTGTTTGTGTCAGCAAATGCCCTTTGGTGTCATGAGCTTCATGCACATAAAGGTCCTGAGCTATCTCGTATAAGCTGCACTCTTAAGTCAAAAGGATGGTCATTGCCAAGTGTGTAGCACGTGCAGTGGAGTGGAAAGAGGAGGGAGAGAAGTGTGAGGTAGGATTCATGTGAACCACAGCAAGAGACAGGGTAATTAAAGGGTAATTAAACACTGGCACAGGGTGCCCAGGGTGGTGGTTGAATCACCATCCCTGGAGGTGTTTAAAAGCTGTGTAGCTGTGGTGCTGAGGGACATGGTTTAGCTCTGGACTTGGCAGAGTTGGGTTAATGGTTGGTAGAGTTGGGTTATGGTTTGACTCGATGATCTGAAAGGTTTTTTCCAACCAGAAGGACTCTGTGATTCTGTGACTCCAGCAACTCTGTACCCGGCCCATCCCTTCAGCGTGGTGCCCAGCACACCCAGGCAGTGCTGGTTCTGCAGGGACCCACGAGCCACTCAGTGGTGCTGACACATGTGCTGTGCAGGGACCCAGCTTGGGCCTCAGACACCCCAAATACTCAGGTTTGGGTCAAGTCCAGGCTTAGCATCAATACCAGTTGAGCTGGCAACGTCAGGGGGTCTCCTCACCACCCACTGTTGTATAGCACTGAGGTGCCCAGCTAGCTCAGGTCCATAAAGCAAACCTCCACCACAGCAATGGCAGAGAAATTTGGGTGGAGGAGGAGCCTCCTGTCATTCAACCTTTCCCCTGGAGCTGCTGATTGTTCAGGTTAATTGACACTCAGGAACAATAGAGGTTGCAATGGCAGCTGGATATATTGTGTCAAAGCAAGACACCTTCCTTTATTAACTCTGAGATTATCTCTGACTTCACCCTTCAGAGACAGGTATTAATATTCTACTTGGAAAGACAGAAAGAAAATCAATAGACCGGAAAGCTCCTCGTGTTGTTTGTGGCAGCCAAGAAGGATTCATTTGCCTTATGATGTTTTGTTGTGACAGATGGTTACTCTGTGCTATTCGGAGGAGGCCCATCCACCAAAATTAAGATCTTTATTGGGAGAAGTCATGACAGACACCATGAGGGCAGCAGTTTTTAGGAGAGGCATCTATAATAAAGAGATGCAGCATTTGCAGCACCTCCTTCTTGCCATTACAAGCCGTAGCAGCTTGTGGCTTTTCATTTGCTCAGTAGCTCTTTGCTTGTGCTCCAAATCCCTGCAAGCAGTGGTTGTGTTGGCAGTAGCAATAGTTGATCAAATCCAATTCAGTTGCTGTAGCTTGATGAGTTACCACTTCCCTGCCAGACCACAGTGAGTAAGTGTGTTCATAACCCAGTTGCTGCAGCTCCAAAGTGAAACCCATTGATTTAACCCATTGCTCATTAAACCACACTGACTTGATTGCCTGGTTATGGGTTACTGAATGACCTGAGCTGTCCTTTAGTGAAACTGCTCTAGTGGGAGGTGTACCTGCTTATAGAAGGGAGGTTGGAACATGTTGATCTTTAAGGTTCCTTCCAACCTGAACCCTTCTATGATTCTGTGATTCTATGAAGCAGAGGACCAGCATCCTGCTCTGGACTCTCGGTTGGTCGTTCCACTGCTCTGTAGCCCTTGTAAAAAAGACAGTGGTGAAGTGAAGTGCAAAGCATTTCTTCTTTTAATATGATTTAGAAAGCTGAGCAACACACTAGCCTCTGCACTTCCAGCATCAGTGCACAGCAACTTTTAAAACCACTTCCACTTTCTGCAGCCCCTCGTGTATTATTTCCTATTATTATTCATTGAGAAAATTCCATCTGAATTGTGCTTGAATTCTAACCAGCATAATTAGGTTTTGCCTCCTTCTTGCAGAGAATAAAGCAGCCTCTTCGGTTCTTGATCTAAACTCTGAGGTGAGGTTTTGCTGGGTACTTAAAAAAAAAATTTGCTTTTCTCTACTGAGGCAGCCCTGTTTGAACATTAAAGAGATGATTCAGACTAATCTAATCTAATCCATCTGCCTACATTTCTTCCTTCAAACCTGCTTTTTTTGTCAGTTTGCCTGTTAAAATCAATGAACCTTCCCAACTGAAATAATGCAGAAAATACTAAGAAAGTACTTCTATTTTAAAGGAGCAAACAATACAAAGAAAGCACCAGGAACTGCTGTCATTCAGCTTTGTCTGCTCCCACCTGCTGGCAGGGCAAATCATTCTCCAAAGCAAACCACATTGCATTTGAGACATCAAGTTGCTTAACAACTGGAGTTATCATTTCACCCCCCCACCCCAAATATATGTGCTCCCTCATTGGCAAATTGCTGCAGGCTTCAGTGATATACTGCAGAACACAGTGCATTTATTGACCAAAACAGAAGACCATGTCCAAGAATACGGAGCTTTATTGATTTGTTTTCTTGTAGATGGTATTTTCCCCTGAAAGCTGCAGCATGATCATGATTTGTTTTCATCTCTAACTTTTATATATCTATTGATTTAGGATGGGGGAAACAAAAAGGAGAACTGAAGTTTGGTGTTTAGATCTGTCCTTTGTTGTTTTTGCCAAGAAGTTGAGAGATTTGAGAAAGAATATAAATTCATTACCATAGTTATTTGGGTATCATTCCTAATATAAGGTGGAAGATGCTCCCAAGCAATTCATTAAAGATGTTTGGTCTATACCAGGGCAAGGAACACATAATATTCCTTTGCCAAACAGACATGTACTTAAGGTCACCCTACTTGCTTACAAATCTAGAGAGCAGCAAAAGCCTCCCCAGACCTGCTCCTTGACAGCCCTCAGTTCTCTAGGAATTGTATGGCCACTCAGAAACACAGAAGAATATGGACTTATCATTTAAAAGTCTTACAATTAGCTCCTAATCGAAGTCATAGCAACATAGAATGGTTTGGGTTGGAAGGGACCTTAAAGAACATCCAGTTCCAACCCCCTGCATGGGCAGGGACACCTCCCACCAGACCAGGTTGCTCCATCCAACCTGCCCTTCAACACTTCCAGGGATGGGGCAGCCACAGCTTCCCTGGCCAACCTGGCCCAGTGTCTCACCACCCACTCACTCAAGAATTTCCTCCTAATGTATAACCTCAATCTCCCCTCCTCCAGCTTAAAAGAGCTTAAACCCTCATCCTATCACTAAAAACCCTGGTAAAATGTCCCTCCCCAGCTTTCCTGGAGCCCCTTCAGGCACTGGAAGGTGCTCTAAGGTCTCCCTGGAGCCTTCTCTTCTCCAGGCTGAACACCCCCCAACTCTCTCAGCCTGTCTCCAGAGCAGAGCTGCTCCAGCCCTCTCATCATTCCAGTGGCCTCCTCTGGACTCTCTCCAGGAGCTCCATGTCCTTCTTATGTTGGGGGCTGCAGAGCTGTACACAGCACTCCAGGTGGGGTCTCACAAGAGCAGAGTAGGAGGGGGAGAATCACCTCTCTCAACCTGCTGGCCACACTTCCTTTGATGCAGCCCAGGATACAGTTGGCTTTCTGGTGCAAAAAAAGTGCACTTTGCACTTACATTGTCATGATGCTCCTGAGAAGGTAATTCATTTATTCAGATTGACACACAGAAGGATTCATCCAGTACAGAAAATGTTACTTGCTGTATCAGGTCTGCTATAGAGGGCTGGAAAAGGAAAGCTATGCCCAGGACAAGAATGGTCCAAAACATCAGTCTGGAAGATGCCTTCAGTGGCCTTGGATTGGCTGTTGAGGTTCTAGCAAAGAAAAAAGAAATTGCCCCTCATTTTGTTTCACAAAGACCTTTGAGGTTTCAGATTTTCTTTGCAGCACAGAACAAACCCAGAATATTTTCTTGACACACATTATTGCAATTTTTTCTTTCTGTGCTCTCTCTCTTTTTCTAGAACTTTCTCCCTCCTTTCTGAGAAATGACAAGCTCTATTTCCCATGAAAACCCATCCTCAAAACCAATATAATTCTATAGGGGATGTTGGCTCCAGCAGCACAGCATATTTTGGTGGCAATACATTACAGCAGAAGTGTTCTGACTCGATGGCTTCCTACTGAAACTTCAACATTATGTAGACAGCCTCAGGGAAATCAAATGTAGGAATTTTGCCAGCTAGTGACCAAGTAAGTGAAACACTCAATTTTGGCCTTTGCTTCCTGGAGTAAATAGTGAACTAAAGCTACCTGTCATCAGCTGGAAGATGAACTCTTTAAAAAAGTAATGCATTCATGGAACAGAACCTCAGCGTGTTGTGCAGAGATGGGTGATTCAAAGCCCGGAGGATACAATTACAGTCATCACAGCTGCAAAATGAAAGAACATCCTCTGTGAGTGGCTGCATCATCTCAGCAGTTCCTTGTTCAGCCCCAGCAGACTCTTTGTAGTGGTCAAGCTCTGCTGGTGTCAAGGGCTGGTAGGGACAGGACAAGAGGGAATGGCTTATAACTGGCAGAGGGGAGATTGAGGTTGGACATGAGGAGGAAATTCTGGAGTGTGAGGGTGGTGAGACACTGGGCCAGGTTGGCCAGGGAAGCTGTGGCTGCCCCAACCCTGGAAGTGTTGAAGGGCAGGTTGGATGGGGCTTGGAGCAACCTGGTCTGGTGGGAGGTGTCCCTGCCCATGCAGGGGGTTGGAACTAGATGACCTTTATGATCTAGATGATCTAGATGATCTTCCAACCCAAACCAGATAGCTGGAGTTGTTTAGCCTAGAGAAAAGGAGGCTGAGGGGAGACCTTCTCCCTCTCTACAGCTACCTTAAAGGAGGCAGTAAAGAGGTGGGGATTGGTCTGTTCAGTGAAGTTACAAGTGACAGGACTACAGGGAATGGCCTCACGTTGCCCAGGGGAGGTTTAGATTGGATGTCAGGAAGAATTTCCTCACTGAAAGGGTTGTCAGGCATTGGCACAGGCTGCCCAGGGCAGTGGTGGAGTCACCATCCCTGGAGGGATTTAAGTATCTATAGACATAGTACTTAGGGATATGGTTTAGTCAGTGTTGGTTGATGGTTGGACTCAGTAATCTTGAAGGTCTTCTCCAACAAAGGTAATTCTGTGATTCTGTGATTCTCTGAAGCCCAGCAGTGGTACTGACTGGTTGTGGAGGAATGCTGCTTCTGCCCACGGGATGCATGGAGGTGAGAAACAAGGCTGGTGTGCAGGGCTGGCTCAGGGCACCTCAGCAGCACAGGCTGTCCTCTAGCTTGTCAATTTAGCAACAAGGACAAAACAATTTCCCCAAACAAACTATCACTAATGTGAAGCCTTCACCTGCCAAAACACACGGGGCTTGTTCTTTCACCAGCAGCACATTTGCTCTGTGCACAGGAATTTTGCCACACTCGGATGAGATCTCCATGTCTCAGGTTTAAACTGAGCTAAATCAAAAAAGACAGCTCAGGTTTTCACTGCCTAAGGGAGATGGCCATGCAGCTCCTGTTAAGCCAGATAACGTGGTGATGTCTGAAACTCCTGGGCAGCCTACCCATTCCCTTAGAAGGCTTTGCAAGTGGAAGTGGCAGCTGTGATTTCCTGGGCTGGCACAGCCAAGGGAACATCTGGGTCCAGTGAGTGCCACTGACCTGCTGAGTGACCCACGGCGCTTTGTTCAAGGCAAGGCTGGATGTGGCACTTAGTGCCATGGTCTAGATGATGTGGTGGTGTTGGTCATAGGCTGGACTTAATGATCTTAAAGGTCTTTTCCAGCCTTGGTGATTCTGTGATTCTGTGATTCTGTTCTTGCCAGTTGCTGTTGGTGGGCAGGATCAATAGCTGGGGCCTGGCCCCACTCTGGGTGCCCCCAGTGACCTTCCAGCGTTGGCTCACGTGTAACGAGGTGCTGAGGACATGGTTACAGCTCTGATCAGGGGGGAACGCCTGCATTTTTTTAGTCCAAGGTGCCAGGTTTGAGTGCTCCTGCCAAAAGGTTGCCGAGGGACAGAATGTAACATGTTCAAAGAGCTCCCAGATCCTGTGATGGAAGATGTCATTTGTAAAGCTGCCTTATTATCCTCTGCACGGCTGAGAAGCAGGTGCACAAACCTCCATCCAAAAAACCTTTGCGTGTAATTGGCATCACCTGTGGAGACAAAGCAACCGTTTGGAGGTGGGAACAAAGGAAATGGAAAGTGTGCCTTTCTGCTCACAGAGCAACTGGGTGCATCTCTGCAAGAAGAGATCATCCTACGCCATCCAAATGGCTGCTTTTGGTAAGCTCTCTTTGCTAATATACCACGTACCACCCAGCAATCAGTGCACACTGTGTTTTTCATCAGAATGCTTGATGCAAAAAACCCTCCAAAACCCAAAGTGAGGCAGTATTACATTTCAATTAAAACTCCATGAAAATTTTGGCTGTGCTTTTTAATGTGATAATGTTAATTAAACTGTGCTCTCATTTCTGAAGTTTTAGGAAATGTCTTGGAAAAGGATAAAAAATAATAGTAGAAATAAAATGGGGCTATTTGTCTACCAGGAGATTAAAGGGCTTCTTGTTTCCTTTGTGAATTTAGATTTCCAGAATTAAATGAGTGTGAAGTAATGATATTTTTCAGCAGAATCATTATCATTTTTATTGCAATGGAAAGTATGCAGCATTTCATTGTTATTGTACTTAACTCACCTAATTGTAGCTCTCCACTCACCAAGCACAGAGATGGACTCTGGGCTCATGTGGCAAACAAGTCACATAATCCAGCCCTTTCCTCCAAGTTATTGCCAATATGTGTTTTTCTGAAAACTGTTCTTTCATGGGGTGCTTCAGGTAGTAGGTGCAATGCTATTAGCTGCTTAAAATATCCATCAGACTGGCCTGAAAACGACTGGGTTTCTTTTAATCTCTACAAGACCCGTTTTTATAGTACATACCATACTTATGAAGTAGAATCTATTCAAGATATACTTGAGAAACATAGTTTATCAGAGAAATACATAAAATACAAATGCACTCACAGAGAGGCACAGATGTTGAAGCAGAAATATGGACGTTCTAGTACCAAGGCTTTGGATGTCCTTTTGATAAAGTAATTCCTGTGTTGTGGCTGCATTCAGCAAAGTGACAGCAGACAGTGTTGGGGGGTGACATGCTCTGCCCCTGTGTCTGCTGGCCTGGCTGTGTGAGGGACATTCACCTCCCACTTCAGTACATCTGTGACAGAACTGGGCACAGTGACACCACAGGACAAGCGTGGGAAGAAGAAAAAACTTATGATCCAGATCCCTTGCTGGTCAGAGCTAATGATTTACCTGATAACGATGCAGACAGAACTGCCCACTCTCCAGCTGAGGCTGTTTTTTCAGTCTGGCACAGGTAGATGCCTTTGAGTCAGGGCACACCTTGTTGTTGTCACTCAAAGCCATGCCATTTGCAGAGGCTGATACGGGGACAGCTGAAAGCACCCTAATAAGGACAAGCAGGGTGTGTTTTCCTGCCATTTTATATACATTTTAAGGCCACTTTCCCATACATTTGAGTAGAAGAGAGAATCACTTCAGGGCAGCTCTGTTTCAGCTAATGGGGCCACTCAGCAGGACAGAGCTTAAATCCAGCTTCTCATCACACATTAATGCATCTCCATGCAAATGCTTGTTTTATGGTAGTGAAAGGAGAGGAGGAAAACCATGAAGGGAATCCTGATCCCAGTGACAGGTGTGAGAATTGCTCTATTACTTTCTGTGTGGTCAGGCTTTCTCCTTGCATAAGCCTCTGTTTTTCTCTCTCCACTGGACACAGCTGTGTCTCACTGCCTGTCCCCTGTTGCCTCCTGGTAGGTTGGACAGTCAGTGAAGCATTCACATCATTTGTCTCAGCTTAGGGTTAGGGTACCAAGAAAGGGAAATCCAAGGTAGAAGATAAGAGCTTCTGTTTTCATTCCAAACACTTGCCTTCAGTTTTCTAGTCATCATTTCTTTGAGAAAAGTACTGAAAATTAGTAGGTGTTGAGTTGTCCTGGTTATCTGCTGGGACCTTTTAAGAACGGAGGAACAAGTAAGAGTTGTAATAATATGATCATTCTCACTGTGAAGATTTTTCTGCAAAATTCCAGGTTTCTAGAAGCATCTGAAATTTGGGGTGATTATAGCAAATATATATGTCCTCTTTCTGGGGGAGATGTTCATTCCTCGTGGTACAGAATGGAGTTTGGAGCAATCACTGTACAGCTCCACACCTTGAAGTCAAATTATGGCAGTTTGCTATCCAAGAAGTGTGTATCCTTATTATCCTGAGTCAATGTTGTAATCTATATTTTCCTTTCTTCTTAGATATCTGCTTTGATTTTGTTAGTCATGGACCTTTTACCATTTATCCATTAAAATTTTTAATCCTGGAGTGACAGCTGCTCTGGGCACAAACCTAATATGAGGCTGTTTGTTCATCTCTCAGAGTGGGAACAGGAAAATAACAGCACACAGCCTGGGACCTCCAGAGAGGTGCAGTAAAACTGTGGAATCATCCTGTAAACTGAAGAAGAAATCTCTTCTGATAACATGTATTTGTCAGCCTGACATTCTTTATTGCCCTTCAAAGTCCAAAACATAATGGGGACTTTGGGGCCAGGAGACTTTATGATGACAAGTCAGGGACGGGTCAGAAGTTCTCTGCCCTCAAGGCTATTGATGCTGCTATTCCTGCCACTTCATACACAAAAGAGAGGAAATGAAACTGAAGAGATATTTTAATATAAAAGAATATGCTTCTTGGGTTTCTTCTCGATTTTCTGTGATAAACACGTTCCCTCTACTTCTGACTCTCCCTCCATGCTCCTCAAATTGTATTGGAAGTTGTAATATTTGTTTAGAGGAGTGGAGACTGGCCCAGAAATTATGATTCAGGATCCCAGTCTTAACGGTGGGTTTTAATTGGTTTGGCAAGGTGCATACTATGAGTTTTAGTGACAGAGGCAGTGAACCAGAACGGATTTTCCTGTAATACCAAGATTTAAAAATGGTTTTGCAATTCATGAAGCTATAAGCACTGCTCAACATAAAATGTGTGTTATAAGACTAGGAGATTTTTTCCCCTCTCCCTCTCTCAAAGGAAGTGTCAAAGGCTCCTGAAACTGAGCATCCACAGGGGTAGGGGAGGCCTGGGACTGATCTCAGTGGTCCAGATGTAAATCAGAAGTGACAGCCAAGTCAGTGATGTGATGTTGGTGGAGGGTCAAGGTCTGTGCAAGTGGTCCTGGGGGTGGTGTGGGTGCATGGGGAGGTACATGTGGCCGTTATGACCCATGCAAAAGCTCAGCTCCACCAGCAGCACCTGCTACAGGAGTGCTCTGTGGAACCAGCTGGGTGAGGTGTGCTGGTGGAAACCAAAGTCCTGCTAAGGAAGTACTGGCAGGTGTGAGAGCAGGTGGGATGCTCCACCACGGGGTATTGGTGGCTCTCCAGCTATCTGTGTTGAATTTGGAATATCAGTATTGTTAGTGAGACTTGTCTAAGCTTGATGTCTGTGGTATGTAGGGATAGGGATTAGAGCATGGGAAGCTGAGCGTTTCTCAGGAGCAGAACTGGGGGGAGCTGGACACAATACTTTAGAAACAACTGTCAGGATGGTTTGGGTGAAGCCCGTGGGTGAAGGTGGTGGCATTGACCCCCTCAGGACTTTCCCCTGCAGCATCACATCCATTTGTTGGATTTCTTTCCCCTGCAGCCTTTCATCTTGATAGCTGTGCACGAGGCTCAGCAGTCCTGCTGCACTGCAGCTCACTCCATCGGTGGGCCCAGACCTGGGGACACCTGGGCTCAAACCCCTTCCTGTTCCCTTCTGGAATGGTTCTACACATGTAAGCCCTTACCATAGCAAAAGCCTCCAAGGCAGACCTCTTCCCAGGGTTTCCAAATGGTTGAAGGGTTAGGTGGGACACCTGCTTGCTCTTCCTGTCTTTCCTCCCTGGAGATGAAGGAGTGTACCCTTTGCTTATGATACCTTAAAGTGCTATCAGCATTTTTGGAAACCTCCTTTCCCATGTTTTCTGTGGCAATATCTGTGCACCAAGCAATGAATAGCTACAACCTTATATCCACTTTTAATCACACTAAATCAATGCACCATAAGGGGGAGGTTTAAAACCAATTTTTTATGCACCACTGCTTACATTGAAAAGACTCATTACAACCAAAATCAATCAATACAGCCTGTAACTCTAAAGTAACTCCTGGATTGAATCAATGAGGCTGATGAAGATGGGGAGGGAGGGGTGGGGGGGATGTGGAAAGAGAGAACAATGAGAGGGAGTGGGAAGGTGTTAAACAAAACAAAGCCTTTTGAAATATTTTGCCTTTCTTCTAAAACAGAAACCGCCTCCTCCGGTGGGTTAAGGAGTAATTTAGAAGGAATTTTCAGGGTTTGTAGCCTCCTTTCAGATGAGATATTGCTCAAGAACCACAAGAGGGCAATGAAGATTGGAGACAGAGCCATGGCCAGGCTCTTTGGAGCAGGGATGGTGCCTCCTTGCCCTGCCCACCTTCCTTTACAGCACCCAGAAAATGCCATTCTCCACCACGCAGAGAAAAAGATGAAGTGTGACAATAAGAGCGCTTGGGTTTCCAGGACTGCTTTTTTGGAATCAATGAGACATTATTACAAATAAAACACATGTCTGCTCTGTAGCTAATGCTATCTAAATCACATTAAGCCCCCAGCAGCCTGTATGGTCTGTATATGTGTTCCCAGAAAGGTGCATGGAAGTAGTATTGATCTTTTGACTAAGCGTCCTAATGAAATACAAATCTGCTATCATTTAGAGAGCCATCTGTCATGATGAGGCATAAAAAAATGCTACAAGCAGAACAATAACTATAATTCAATTTGAGAATCCAACCGACTCTCAGCAGGCACAAAGCGGCCGGCCCCAGGCCTTGGCCTCTGGGATCAATTCTGTTTACTGTGTTAAACTTCTTCAAAAGGTAATAAAGAAATTGATCAATAAAGTATTAAAGAAATTTCCAATTATGGGTAAGGTACTTGTTGCAGAAGACCTCTTTAGCCCAGTGTGGTGATTTAAAATCCATCTACATGGCTTAAGTTCTCTGGCAAGTGGCAGAGTAATTTAATGCTTGTGGTGTTGTATTGTCCAACATAATGGTGAACTGCTAAAAAAGAAGTAGTGCACAACTGCTGAGAAGGAAACTAGTGACAGCAGGTTAATGGAGAGGTTGTTTTCCTAATATTCTCCAGGCCACTGGTGGTGCAGGACTCCCCTTCTTGAGAGTTCAGGAAAATTAATCCAAATTAACTTCTCAAGTGCATTGGTGAAACCATATTAGCCACCTATGTAGGCATGCTCATTTGAAGTCAAATGGACTTTATTCAGCTTTGTTCAGTTTAAGCTCTGGTTTATCAGAGCACTGGAGTATTTGCTGATGTCTTTGGATCATGGCTGAGACACACAGTCCAAAGAGCTGTTGTGATTAGGGTTGGACTTCACAAAATCACCGAATCATCCTGGTTGGAAAAGACCTTGAAGATCATCAAGTCCAACCATAACCTCAACCCACCAACCACAACCTAATCTACCCGTTCAGTGCTTAAATCATGTCTCTAAGCACTACATCTATACTTCTTTTAAACACCTCCAGGGATGGTGAGTCCACCACCTCCCTGGGCAGCCTGTTCCAGAACAACCCCATGCTAGTGAGGCAACAGGCAAATGTTCAGCACGGCTCTGGGCCTGATTTTTCAGTCTTTTCTATTTTAGTTGCAAGTCTTCAGGTCAGGGTCTTGCCTCAGTCCCCAGCTGACAGCACACAGCACAGGGATGCTCCTCTCTAGCCAAGCTGAGATGTGACTGTCATGCATTTTTGAGGGCACACTTTGGTGGTACATTCATGGCCCTTTGTGCCTGGCTGTTTCAGTTCCTTATAATCATTCTTACCCATTTGTCCAGATGGATTTGTGAGGGCCAGGCCAGGTCCAGCCCAGGAGCATTGTCAGGCAGGCAGCAGTCAGAGCAGCAGGCTGTTGTGGGGCTGCAGAAGACCCCTGCTCTTGGGGCCCCATATGAGGGGCTGGCAGGGGAGTAGCTGGGTGCCCCAGAGAGAGAAGGCAGCTGGCAGTCACAGGAACAGGAAAAGCTCACATTTATCTCCAATACCCTTTCCTCAATCCCCTCCATCGCTGCTTTGTCCCTTCTGTCTACCTCTCCTTCTGTGCAGCAGGGGTAGCCAACACCACACACACCATCTCCTGTCTCAGAGTGGCAATAAAACCCCATCTGAGCCCGTTTTTCTGAAATGCCTTTGGCCATCTGTGGGGGGGAAATATTGTGATTGCCAGGAGAAAGGGATCTGTGTCCTCAGAGCAGAGCTGTGTGAGGCCTGTACCAGAATACATTGAGAGCAGTGTCTGGTGACTTGGACAAAGTCCCCAGAGGAGGGACCTGTCCTTCCTGCTGTAGCACAGCTCAGAGTAGCCCACACTCCAGCCTGAGGGATGCAGGTTTGCATGCCCATTGTGTGTAGCACGTGGGCACTGACACCTCCCCTGGTCCATGCCCAGGTGTATTTTCTGAAGGAAAACCCAACTGGTTTCTTTTTGCAGAGGGGCCAGGTGAAAGCTTGTCTGTATACAGGATTGATAAGCAGGTCAGCAGCAACACAGTGCAGAAGGGGGAGAACTGGTTTGTCTCACACCCTCAAAGTAAAAACGCTGAAGCTACAGGCTGATTCTTCTCCATTCTGTACATTGTTTTACTTCTTCCCCAGCCAGATATCTGTGGTTTGCAGAGGTACTGTGAAGCCCCCTCTGAAACCATTGGCTGAGGTCTGGTGAAAAGCCATGGCTGTGTGCACTGCTGTATTGTCTGAGATAATATATGTCCAAATTCTTTTTTTTTTTTTTTTTTGGAACCTTTTCCTTAAGTCTTTATCTGCCAGGCTCCAGGCTGTGGGATCGATGTGTGACTGTGTGCTCATTCTCTGTCTGTCTCTGCAGCTTCTCTTGGAGAAAGGCTGTGCTGGAGCTTGGCTTGTGACAGTCCCTGATAAGCCAGGTTACTGTGTTCTTTGTCAATCCTTTCTCCAGAGTGTCCTGTGTCATTTTTATGGGTATCAAAGTCTGACCTCCCTCATTGAAAAAAAAGGACATTTTCATATTAATTAAAGGTTTTTTTCCTCCAGATGATGGTTGGTTTTAGTGACCCTACATCTGGCAGAAATCTAGGCTTATTTTTGAATGAACTGATTCCTAAAGGTGAATTTGATTAATCTTCCTCTGACAGAGGAGGATCAGGTCTCTGAGCATTGGATTTGTGTGATTTGAGCTACTTGGGGTCTGATGGGGCTTCAGTCTAGTGGAGTTGTGCCATAAACTGTTTCCTCACTGCCTGGGAGATTGACAGAAGTAAGTGTAAAAGGAGCAAAGTGGGGAAAAAAATAACTAGAAAGACTCTTTGTGGAGAGAGACTCCACTTCCCCCAGCCCTGGCAGGGAGGAGGCATCCCTAATGAGAGACTTGTCCCGACTGCCTCAAAGCTCAAGGACAAAGCACCTGGAGTTCTGGGACACTCATGCAGAGGAGAGAGGAGCTCAGCAGTGTCTGGGAAGGAGGTGCTGGGAAGGGAAGTCCCACACTGCATGAGGACAGAGGTCTGGCCATGGTCAAGACATGCCATGCTCACAGTGACCTCCCTGCCTGACCCCCAGACAATGCTTTTCCCTGGCAGGTTCCTCATAACAATAACTGCTCCTTAGAAGGCAGGGCTGTAGGTTCTCACCTTTAGTGTGTGGAACACAAAGGTAGGATCTCACAGTGAAATTCCAGCACCTCATCCTCCATACCAGAGGCTCCACCAGAGGCAGAGCTGGAGGTATGGAAATACCATGGCTGGAAACTTAATTCCCTGTGTTCTTTGTAAATATTTTACTGTCTGGTATGAAGTGAACGTAATTACTGCAGCTTAAAGATGAGGGAAGCAGTTTAACAGGGATGCTGTCAAAGTATTTTCCCCTAAATTTCAAAAGCTGCTATATTTTTCTCTCCTGTTATTGGTAATAATCCATTGCAAGCTTGAAAGTGAAATGTACTGCCTTCCTCTGCAATTGTTTTGCTTTGTTACATTTCTCAGACAAGGAGTAAAAGGTGCACTTTCAGTCTTGATGACTTTTATTTTAGATTAAGGGAAATACACAAAGAATGAACAAATCTTAAACCACATCTATTCAAGCCACACTCTCCTAGATTTGTGCAGGGCATTTGACACTGTCCCACATGACACCCTGGTCTCCAAACTGACAAGACATGGATTTGACAGGTGGACCACCCACTGGATAAGTAATTGGCTGGATGCCTGCACCCAGAGAGTTGTGGTCAATGATTCAGTGTCCCAGTGGAGGCAAATGATGAGTGGTGTTCCTCAGGGGTCAGTATTGGGACCAGTGCTGTTCAATATCATTGTTGGAGACATGGAGAGTGGGATTGAGTTTCTCCTCAGCGAGTTTGCTGATGATACCAAGCTGTGTGGAGTAGTTGACACCCTAGAGGGAAGGGATACATCCAGAGAGACCGTGACAGGCTGGAGAGGTGGGCCAATGCCAACCTCATGAAGTTCAACAAGGCCAAGTGCAAGGTCCTGCACCGGGGTCGGCGCAACCCCAGGCACAGATACAGGCTGGGGGAAGAATGGCTGGAGAGCAGTCCTGAGGAGAAGGACTTGGGGGTGGGAGGAGATGAGCCCATGAACCACCAGTGAGCGCTGGAGCCCAGAGGGCCAGTTGTGTCCTGGGCTGCATCAAAAGAAGTGTGGCCAGCAGGGCCAGGGAGGGGATTCTGCCCCTCTGCTCTGCTCTGGTGAGACCCCACCTGGAGTGCTGTGTCCAGCTCTGGAGCCCTCAGCACAGGAAAGGCATGGAGCTGTTGGAGAGGGACCAGAGGAGGCCACGGAGATGATCCAAGGGCTGGAGCAGCTCTGCTCTGGAGATGGGCTGAGAGAGTTGGGGTTGTTCAGCCTGGAGAAGAGAAGCCTCTGAGGAGACATCAGAGCACCTTCTAGTACCTGAAGGGGCTACATGAAAGCTGGGGAGGAACTTTTCACCAGAGAGGGCAGTGATAGGACAAGGGGTGATGGCTCTAAAGGGAAGGAGGGGAGATTTAGCTTAGACAGCTGGAAGAAATTCTTCACCATGAGAATAGTAAGGCACTGGAATAGGTCGCCCAGGGAGGTTGTTGATGCCCCCTCCCTGGAGGTGTTCAAGGCCAGGTTGGATGGAGCTTTGTGCAACCTGGTCTAGTGGGAGGTTTCCCTGCTCATAGCAGGGAGGTTGAAACCTGATGATCTTTATGGCCCCTCCCAACCATTCTATGATTCTAAAGTGTCTCCTGGTGTGGAGATGTAAGGGATCATAGAATCATGGACTGGTTTGGGTTGGAAATTGTGGCAGGGGATATTAGACTGGATATTGGGAGGAATTTCTTTACCAAAAGAGTGGTCAGGCACTGGAACAGGCTTCCCAGGGTGGTGGTGGAGTCACCATCACTGCAAAGATTAAAAAAAAAAACATGTAGAGGTGGCACTTCAGGACATGGTGGAGGTTTTTTAGGGGGGGTTAGCGGTGGGACTTGCTGATCTTCTCCAACCGTGTCATGTTGTGTCTGTGTGATGCAAACCAGCTCTGCCCAGAGGCACGTGCTGTGTCACTGGGTGTGTGTTCCAGGCAGGATCAGCAGTGAGCAGCAAGCCCTGCAGTAACCCCAGTGGGGAGGCAGTAACTGGGGCAGGGTCACAGGTGCCTTGCTGATCCTGCCCTAAAAATCACACTGAGGACCAAGTTTGCCCTGTGTGACTGAGAGGAGCACGCCTCTCCCAGCCCTGTTCTGGGGCTAAGTGGGGGCAATGAGCTGCCCGTGTGGAACATTGACTTACAATCATTCCATTCCAATTAAAAATGCTAATGGTAGGGGTTTAGTTTGTAAGCTTGAAGTGTGAGCTCACCAGCCCTCACTGGAGGTTAACAAGTCTGTCTCTGTCTCTCAATCTCCTGACGGCTTATTTTGAAATCCCCACAGAAAGTCCAAAGCTCTCATTTCTCGTTCTTGGTTTTCTTTAAACAATGTTATTTCCATTATTCTGCAGCTAATAAGCAGTTTTCTTGCTTTCTGGGTGCCAGTGGCAGGGACAGGCTTCCTCCATTTGCCAAAGAACTTCTTGCTTCCCTCTGACTCCCTCCATCTTCTTACCAGAAAATCTAAGCCAATGATTGACAGCCCAATTTAAACTTACTTTTAATATTGCAATCAAGTGTGATATTTTGTGTTTGCTTTTTGAAGTGAGGAGAAAGGGTAGCAGATTTTGCCTTCTTGCAGTCATTTCACCCACAAAAGTGAATACATCCAGTAAAGTGAAATTTTGCTAGCGAAGAAGAAAAAAGAAAAGGAGAAGGGGGAGTAAGAAAGAGACGAGATTAACATCCTTTAAAATGTGCCTGTTTACTCCTATCGTCTCAGAGCTAACTTTAAATAGGATAAAATGATCCTTTAATCCCCTTTATCTTCTTAAGAGCTGCTGTAAAAGATCTACTTGACATTTGAGAAATGAAAAAAAAAAAAAATAGAGAGAGTCTCGTAATATTCATCAGAAACGGTGGATGGAAAGATTTGAATTTAACAAAACATGAAGAGTTGGGCCCTCAGCTGGGCATAAATTATCTCAGCATCTCCTGAGTGGCAGCAGTTCACAGCAGGGCAGGATCAGGCCCCAAGGGCCTTGCTGGTTGCACACAAGCAGGCATGCAGTGCCAGGCCCACTGCAGTGGGTTTGGCTCCTGGTGCAGAGGGTGATGCTGGAAGCCCCTCTGACCCAGTCACCTTTGCTGCACTGGTGACAGGTGGTGAGAGGACTCTTCCTTCATGCTCAGGAGCTTCTCGATTGGCTCTGAAGTCTTTTTTCTGTGCTATTTGGTGTTTTACCTTTTAAAATCTGGCGTCTCTTGCTGGCTTGTTATCTGCAGCCTCGTTTCCACGACATCTGTTTAGTCTTGAATAAATATGCATTCCAGTTACTTAATGGCCTTCTCTCAATTTTCAACCCAGAAAGAGTAGTGAATCATGAATAAGTTATAAGGAGCTACAGAACAGAGACCTCTAAGTTAATCCTGCAATGGATTGCCTTGGCTCTCTGTGCCCGTCTGGTGAAACCCTGCAAGGAAAGGAAGAGAGCCTTTCATTTGTTGTGCTCCCATTTGCAGTGAGTAATGAAAGAATGACAACCACTAAAAGCCGAGGGATATTTGCTCCAGAATGTTGAACTTGCATTGATGAACTGTCCTACACAGCCATGCTGCAGCTAATGCTTGGAGTGATGGATCTGGACTTCCATGGGCTCATAACTCACAGCCATAGGAGAGCAATGGTAGAGTTGTTTCAAGGGAAATAGACCTACCTGAACATGGTGCAAAGAGGGGATGTTACTTTGCTTGGCTAAGGGCACACAAGCACTGCCTGGCAGATCCTGTTAGGACATCCTTTACTGGCATGGCTGTGGGGCTGCTGTCTGGGTGGGGGACACCACTGGGACAATATAGCACAGTCCTTCACAGGGGGGTGAGGTGCTGGCCAGGACCCTGTTATAGGAACTGAGGTACCAGAAAGGGGATTCTTCTGTTCAGATAAAGGCATCTGTTTTACAGAATCACAGAATCATCATGGTTGGAAAAGAGCTTTAAGATCACTGAGTCCAACTGTCCACTCAGAGGGAAAAAAAAACAACCAAAGAAACAGAAACCAAACCAAAACCCACCACAAATCCACAACCACATCCCACAAAACCAACAACACACAACTTGCAAAAACCCCTCCATGCCCACTAGAGCTTGCCCTGAAGTGTCACATCTGCACATTTCTTGAACCCCTCCAGGGATTGTGACTCCACCACCTCCCTTGGCAGCCCATTCCAGTGCCTGACCACTCTTTGGCTGAGGCTGAGGGGAGACCTTCTCACTCTCCATAACTCCCTGAAAGGAGGTTGAAAAGAGGTGGAGATCAGTTTGTTAATGAAGTTAAAAGTGACAGGACGAGAGGTATTGGCCTCAAGTTATACCAGGGGAGGTTTAGATTGGATGTTAGGAAGAATTTCTTGACTGAAAGGATTGTCAGGCCCTGGAACAGGCTGCCTAGGGCACTGGTGGAGTCACCATCCCTGGGGGAATGTAAGAGTCCTATAGATATAGTACTGAGGGATATGGTTTAGTGAAGGACTTGTCAGTGTTAGGTTGGTGGTTGGACTCGATGATCTTGAAGGTCTTTGCCAACCAAGGTGATTCTGGGATTTTTTCAGTAAATAACTTCTTCCAAATACCTGGTCTCAAGCACTGTACATTTAGGTAGTAGACTCTATCACTTGAAAACAACATTACAAACCACAACAAGAGCTTCCTTTCTAATCCACTTAAAATTTCATTGATGACAGGAAAAGTCTAATGTAATCCTAAATATTTAAAATAATGAGTGTTTATGGATCATCCTGTATTTGTTACCTTCTTTGTCAGTAATGAGCTTCCCTGAGTGCTGAACTTCATCCTCTGACGTATGTCCCAAAGAAGTGCAGTTCCAGATTGGTGCAGTTGGTGCTGGATCTGCAAAGCAGCCTTTGTGCCTGGGCAAGGACAGGACACGTACCCCGAGATGTGAGCAGGGGGGTGTGAAGGGAAGCTTTGCTGGGGAGCAACAGGAACTTGAGCGAGCTGCCTAAGTTCCAAGGACAGTTGTTCCAGTCAGCTCCACTAAATACCACCTAGGATGGTGTCACTGGGATAGCAGTTGAAATGGACACATAAAAGCCTTGATACAAGAACAAAAAAACCCTCAGCACAGCAGCTGTCTCCTCTGCAGCCTGTGTGCAAACAGCACAATGAGGTGCTGGTCTCAATTCCTCTGTGTATCTGAGCCACACCTCACCTCCCCACTAGGAACTGGCCTTTCTTCAGTTTGTAGGTGCTAGAAGTGCAATTCTAAAACCCATCTTCCCTTACACCTCACTCTATTTTAGTTTCTGTAGTGATCCTGCAATGCTTGAGTTTGGAACACGTGTTTCTGCAGTGCCCAGACAATCCTAGCAGTGCTCTAACTCCTGAGAATCCATCACTTCAGTAAACCTGTGAAAATGGAGGTGAAGTTATCTTTGTCTCACTATGGAGAAGCAAGACACAGAGAGATGAAAAACTGGGCTGAAGGCACACAACCCAGCCAGCCCAGTATTTTAACCCCCAAGCTATTCTTCTAGCTCTTTACTTATGGTTACTTGCAGACTGGAAATTTCTACTGGAAAGGTAGCTAAGGTATTGGGACACTAGAATGGGTTAACCAGAGGCTTCTGTAGGTGCATGGCTCTCTTAGAAATAGAACATTGCAGGTGGCTACACCTCTACCCACTCCAACACAGCTAAATACATGAGGACATCTTCAAGTCTTACAAGGAGTGACTAAGGGAACTAGGATTGTTTAGTCTGAAGAAGAGGAAGCTGAGGGGAGACCTTCTCACTCTCTGCAGCTCCCAGAAAGGAGGTTGGAGTGAGGGGCAGTCGCCTCTTGTCCCAAGTAATAGGCAATAGGACAAGAGGAAATGGCCTCAAGTTGTGCCAGGGGAAGTTCAGATTGGATATTGGGAACAATTTCTTTACTGAAAGAGTGTTCAAACACTGGCACAGGCTGCCCAGGGCAGTGGTGGACTCACCATCCCTGGAGGCATTAAAAAAATGTGTAGTCGTGGCCCTTCAGGGCTTGGTTTAGTTGGCATGGTGGTGTTGGGCTGATGGTTGGACTGGGAAGTCTTTTCCAACCTTAATGATTCTGTAATTCTACAATTCTCTTTTCAAAATCCCAGCCGAAACATCTTGTTAGCCTGGACTTCCATGTCTTTCACTCTGTCCAGCCTCCTAACGTTCCCTAAAATAAACCAGAAATAAAAGGAAAACCCAGGTAATTACATTGTGATTGCAGGTTTCCTTCCAGCAAAGGGGACTGATTCTGCCTGGGGAACAACCACTTTATTTAGGTCAGCAGACCCCTGTCCTCGTGTCCTTCTGAGGACATAGTTCAACAGTAAGGAATTTAGGAGCTTTCTAATCCTCTACTAGATTGTGGGTGGGAATACCTTTTCTTGATAGCATTGTACACAAAAAAACCCCAACAGGTCATAGCTGAGAACCTTCAAAAAGCTGAAGAAACTTCCTCAAAACAGCTTGTTTAAGGGGGATGGAGGGGTGGAAGGGTATCGGTTCCAAAATGAAATAGAATCCCTAACCTTTCAATAAGGTGCCACCATGCTCTTCTGGCCAGTTCCCTTTCTCCTAAAATAAGAATCTTCAAAATCATCCAGGAATGCCTGAAATGTGAAATGTGATTTGCTACAGTTAATGACAGGAAACTATGTTGGGAGCACAAAAAGGCAAGAGGAATTCAGAAACCCCAGAACAAATTCAAGTGGCTTTAGAAATCTATCACAAATGACTTGTATGTTTATTTTAATTCCTCTCAGGAGGTGCATAATTGTTTCAGCTACTTGGCATGTCACAAAGAGCATACAATCAATGTAGGCTGTTCATGAACAACCTTCAGGCTAAAAAATGTCCTTTCCTGAGAATTCTCTGAAGTAGTTCCTGATAATAAATATCCTTGAAGGAAACCTCTGTGGTGAAATCACAATGGATTATTCAACTGCTGGAGGAGTTCTACAGCAGGCTGGAGGGAACTTCAGGCAATCCCAGCTGGATGCCTGGAAGATGCTGGTCCTTAGAAAAAGCCTTAAGTCCATAGAATCATGGAATGGTTTGTGTTGGAAGGGACCTTAAAGACCATCCAGTCCCAACCCCCCTGCATGGGCAGGGACACCTCCCACCAGACCAGGTTGCTCCAAGCCCCATCCAACCTGCCCTTCAACACTTCCAGGGATGGGGCAGCCACAGCTTCCCTGAGCAACCTGGCCCAGTGTCTCACCACCCTCACACTAAAGAGCTGGGCCAGTGTTGCAGTGTTCCATCATCTCTACAAGCTTGAGAGGACAAAACCAAAATAGGAGAAACACCACCAGGGTGTTGAAGTTGGGTTTCGCTTTTGTAAAGCCATCAGGAGATTTGGCTGGTACCCCTCAGTGCTGGTGATAAACCCTGACAGGGGCAGGAGTCCTGCAGAGGAGGCCAGAGGAGTATCCTAAAGCACTGACCTGCACCTCAGAAGTGCTGTGTAGCCACAGTTGCTTGCTCTGCACCAAGAACTGCAGGGGAAGGTCACCCTTAGCCTTGGGTTCAAGCTTCACCCTGTAGTGACACTGCATTTTGTGTGGTAGCTGGCCAATACTTCATGCTCCATTCCTCTCCAAAACACCATCAACATGGAGCTGACCTCTTCCCAGGCCAATCTTTTCCATCCAGCCTGATGATCATCATGAAGTTGTTACCATGGTGACTGTATTTTTGGTACCTCCACATTATTCATGCCAGGGGCCATAATGTGATACAAACTGTATTTGCAATAAGCAGCAGACAGATGTCTGCAAGCACCCTGCTGAGCCAGGACTGACACACTCTGCCACTTCAAGGTCAAGGTGGGATCTGATGACCCAGATGCCACCTTGAATGGATTTAAATGCAAAATCCTATTAAGATGTAATGATGCCAAATGGGAGAAATGCATTTAGTTTAGAGATATTTTCCCTTGGGAGAAGCTGAAAAGTCCCACTAAGCATCAGTTTATATTCAAGATAGCTTGTTCTTGCACTTAAATACATAGATAATATTTTTGCAGGCAACTGTGGTGGAGCTCAATTTCCATTTGCATCCTGTCTGAAAAATAATAATAATAATAATTATAATAACAACATCTTGATTCCATTATGCAGGGGAAAAAAGAAAGTGGAGAGTCCTTTTCAAACCCAGTTTTTCTGCCTGTGATTGCTCCTCCAACACAGTATTTAAGATGAGTGACTGAGCTGCCTGGTCAGCAGCATGACTTGCTGGCTTTCCTGGCTCTCCTGCTCTGGTAGGAGGCATCTTCCTTTCTCTCAAGGCATAGTGAGATTTTTGGGAATTGAAGAAATCTCATTATTTTGCTTTCACTGGGGTGTCAGGTGAGGAAGTAAAATTGTTAAAGCTGATCATCTGCTCCAATCTTGTCGATGCAGGGTATGTTTGGTGATCAGTTTGGTGTCTCTCTGCTGTGTTACCACACTGGCTCCAGCTCCTCAGATGTGGCCTCAGTGTGTTTTCCAGCTCAGTTTGTGCATTGGTGGATGTCCTGCAAGTACAGATAGCTTCTAGCTAAGGAGCTGAATGATCTGCCTTTGCTCCCTGCTTTCCTCAGTGAGGTTGTTGGGTGTCTGCTCTTTGCTCTTCCCTGCTCAGCCAGCCCAAAGAGCAGCAGCTCAGCAGTTGAGGGCAAGTCCTGCCTGCCCATGAACAGAACTGCCATGCCTGTAGGGATGGGATCTTGTCAGGAACTCAGCTGACCCACTTTCCTGAGCCCTTGACACCCTGAGGGAGCTCTGTGAAAAGCCCACAGGGGCCAAGCCCATGGCTCTCCATCCAGCCCTGCCTCATCCCTTTCTGTGATCCTTCCCAACTCTCTCCTGCTGAATTAAGGATGCTGGTGCTGATGGCAGACAAAGGCAGGTGTTACAATGAGCTCAAGCCTGTTGTGGTGCAAGAGCCAACCAAGGAGGAGAAGTACTAATACTGCAAGTCCCCCATGCTGAAGCAAGGATGCTTAAGAGTTTGGGAAGCTGCTGCCTGTCTCACAGTCCTAGTGTTTCAGTCTCTTCCTGGAGGCAGCAGGGGAGAGATGAAATAATCCTCTTATTCAGGAGACATCAAGCTAAAAAGAACAACTGATGGTGTTCCTCAGGTCAGGTCTGTGCTGCAGCATGGCAGGCACCTCTGGCAGCCCCATCCCACACAGGCCCTGGGCTCTGCAGCCCTCGGGCCACAGCAAAAGCAGATGAGCACAGGCAGGTGTGAGAGCTGGGGATGCCAGTGCCCTTGGCAAGAAAAGAAGAGCCAGAACTGCAAATGTTTAGGCTCATGAGCAATTTCTCTATTTATCTTGTCTCTCGGGGAGAAAGTTATTCACGTGCCTGAGCATCTGCGAGCCTAAATCCATCGGGTGTTTTGGAGGTTGTTATTCATTATTATTTCACACACATTTTTAGCACGGTTCCTTGAAACAGCCAAAAATGCCTGATGAAGATGGGGTGTTCATTCTGCCAGGAAGATGTTCCATCTCTGTGGATAGGCCAGGAGCTGAACTAGTGCTTTCCCACATACGGAAGGAAAGTGCCACAAGTCACATTCTGTGCTCACCCGTGGGGCTCCCTTGGGGTGACTTCAGCAGGACATCCCCATCTGTCTGGATGTGCAGGGATGGCTCTGTGCATAAGGGTGCTGTGCCTGAAGCCTCCAGACATTAGTCCTTAAAACATTTTCAGTTGGTTGGGTTGGGGTCTTAGCAGAACCCCCGCCCCCTCTTAGTAAGTCAGATATTTCAAATCAGTCCTAGTTGGTCTGGATAGTTGGTAATTTCCTGTGTATTTCCCAAGCATTCTGATTTCAATGACACTGTGATTGTAAAAATAACATCATGGTGCTATTTTCTGCTATTTTCCCATGTGTTTCTGGAGTTAACTCTTCTTAATTTATAGTCATAAATAGATCTTTCTGTCTGGGTTTGGTTTTGTTTCCTTTTCTTGGTAACTTTGAGAGAAAAAAAAAAAAAAAAACAACGAACCCAAACAATCCATCATCTGTTCTTCATTCATCAAAACAAAACAGCTAATTCTGATTCCAGAGTTTTTAGCCTGGCAATGACATCTTTAAGCACGACACTGACAGCTGGAATATTAGATCCCTGAACTGGGTCTTCAGTGCTGCTGGGTGACAGTTGGAGAAGCCTTTAGTCCTGTAAATGGAGAAGATTTGATACTTCACCTCTTGAGAGATTAAATAAAATGGAAACGTGACAATTTCATTTTCAAGGACATCATCTTAATTTTGTAGGTTCTGGCTGAGCTTTTTAACTGCAGCAGTTTTTGAACTCCACACAGCTGGTAAACAAAGTGAACAAAATCCCCCTTAGCCATATTCTGCAATTTGACACAAAACAGGCAAAGAAAGGAAGAGCCAAATATAATCCTCCTTGTGAGGTAGAAACGGGAAGAATTATTATTATTTTGTTCTTTCACTTAATGATTTATTTGACTGGAACACTTTCTCCAGGTGAATATTTTCTTCCTCACATGTCAGTAGAACTGACCCAGATAGGTTTAAAATATTTACAGAAGTTTTGCTCCTCCTTACACACCATGTTTGTGCTTGGTTCCAGTCTAGAGTTAGGTTTCAGTGGTGTGCAATATGGGGTTAATTTGACTCCTGGTGATGCCAGCATTATATTTTCTGTTAAATTCCTGAGATCTTTTGAGAGTGTCACCCTTGGGACACAGCCTGGTGTCCTGGAAGCTGATGGCTAGAAGCCTGTTGATTCAACAATCAGGAATTTATGCCAAGTTTTGGAAGGTCACCTCCGCTCACACGTTTTTAGTTCCCCTTTTCCTCCAAAAAACTGAAATATTCAACACACAAAAAAAGGTGAATCACTGCGAATGAGGTGCTGGTGTTTGCTTGGAAGGCTTTCAAGGATAGGAAGTGAAGCAGAATGAGGAAACTTCATCCCCAATTTCTAAGCTGGTGACATTCTCACTGGAATATAGAGATTACCCAAACAGACACACACGGTTGCTGTAAGAACATGAAGGATAAGCAAGGGGTGATGCAAAGATACTCCCTGGATGGAGATTTACAGAATCACAGAATCACAGAATGTTGGGGGTTGGAAGGGATGTCTGGAGATCATTGAGTCCAACCCCCCTGCCAGAGCAGAACCACCACAGAATCCAGGGCAGGTCACACAGAAACGTGTCCAGATGTCTCAAAAGTCTCCAGAGAAGGAGACTCCACAACCTCTCTGGGCAGCCTGTTCCAGTGCTCCATCACCCTCACAGTAAAGAAGTTTTTCCTCATGTTGAGGTGGAATTCCCATGTTCTAGATTTTGTCCAGTGTCCCTCATCCTGTAAAGAGACCGACCCCTCCTCCTTGACACCCCCCTTCAGATATCTGTAAACATCCATAAGATCCCCTCTCTGCCTTCTCTTCTCCAAGCTAAACAGCCCCAGGTCTCTCAGCCTTTCCTCGTAAGGACTCACTCCAGTAAATCCCTGTCCCTCTTGAACTGGGGAGCCCAGAACTGGACACAATTCTCCAGGTGGGGTCTCACTAGAGCAAAGGGGGAAGAGAACCTCCCTCGATCTGCTGCCAGGGCAATCAAATTAAACCTGGTAATAGCTCACTGAAGCTGGGAGGTGAGAGCAAAACATGCACCAGGCTGTGGAGGTTAACACCTAATGCAGAGGCAGAAATGTCACCGGGTTCTTCTCCACAATTCCACGTCTCCCTGCACAAGAGCACACGTTCCTTGTGCACGTGGGAGGGCAGCCCGGAAAACTTGGCAAAGACGAGTGGTCTTGGTTCAGCTTTTGCCTGAAAATGCAAGAAGGTTGGTTGAACTGAAGCCATTCCCTGAACACTGTGCAGTGTTGTGGAAAACAGAGCAGGGAAGAGGGGAGGGCAACGTGGGTAAAGCAGGAGCTGCATCACCTCTGACAACTTGATCGCACGCTCTCCAATTTCCGCTCTTCATTACGGCGAGTGATTATTTCACTCCAGCAGCTGTCTGTGTTTGAACACTCCCTGTGTGGCATTACCCAGGCAGTGGGGATGCTTCCATTCATTTGATAAAAAGCTTCTGTGATGGTTCTCAATTATTCAGGATACAGGTTTCTTCCATCAGAAATACCTACGTGAGTCCTCAACGCCGTGTTCCGGGAGGGTTATCCCAGTGCGCTGCTCGCCGTGGGGCACGGAGGGAGGTGCAGCAGCTCCTGTGTGGAGTGAGGGGGAGCAGAGGTTCTGGGCTGACATTTATTGCAACTTTATTGAGAAGCAAAAGGTGGACTGGAAGTCTTGTGAAGATGAGACCTTACATCCCATGAGAGGAAGAAGAAGACAGGAAAGGACCTTACCCAGTTGTAGCGCATAGATCTGATTTACCACTCAGACCTTGGATTACCTGATATTAAAAATGTCACTGCCAAAGTGATTAGACTGATAGTGAGGAAGCAAAACAGATAAAGATTTGGGAGGATATGTGAATGGAAATAATTTCATACCAAAGGAGATTTTGAAATGCTAATAAATATAGAAACACCATCCAGGCAGGGGCATACTAGAGGTGAGCAACATTTCACAGAATTATAAAATCCCAGACTGGTTTGGGTTGGAAGGGACCTTAAAGATCATCTAGATCCAACCCCCTGCATGGGCAGGGACACCTCCCACCAGACCAGGTTGCTCCAAGCCCCATCCAACCTGCCCTTCAACACTTCCAGGGATGGGGCAGCCACAGCTTCCCTGGGCAACCTGGCCCAGTGTCTCACCACCCTCACAGGGAAGAATTTCCTCCTCATGTCCAATATAAATAAAAATGTTCTCTACCCAATATGTGACAATTCCTGCTGGATGCAAAAAGCAAGACACAAAAGCGAGAGGGGGAAAAAAAAAAAAAAAAGCAGATACACCAAGATACACCAAAATGCAAGAAATTGTGTTGCACACAAGGAGGATAAAACACATGAAGGTGCAGAAATCATGGTCCTTTGCACTGCTAGTGGAACATGGTGAGACTGAAAGAAAATGTCTTTGAAAAGAGGAACAGTTGTTCCCTGGCAGTGTCTTGGGCTGTGCACAGAAACCAGAATGGGCAAATTAGCAGTGAAGTCCAGTAGAGGACAATTCCTGTGGAGTCTGTATGAGTTTCCCCACAACACTGTGGTCAGCACAGTCACTCTGCAGAGCAGAACCTGTGTCACTCTGTGATGTCACAAACAGCCTCTCCCTGTGCTCTGGGATCCTGTATTTAAAGGGAGAAAGCAACTGAAATTGCTCTAATTCATCGGGGGGATTTATAAATTATAAATTAGTCCAACTCAGTGCCTCAAACGAAGGTACTTGGGACCTCAGAAATATGAGTGACTGCTCCTACATTACAGTAAAATCCTTCAGTTTCAACCAGTTGACATTTTGGAAAGAAAAAATATTTTATCAGAGGAGTTGGAAGATGCAAATATATGTCTGGGGGGTTTTCTGGAAATCATTGAACCAAGCTGAGGACTAACTTCTCTTTTTAAAAATCTCATCTGGTTCGTAGCTACATTTTTCATTGCCTTTGAAAATTGGGTCCTTTATTAACATGAGTTAAATTACATAATACTGAAGGAAGGCTTCAAAATAATTACTTCCTAACCCCTTTTGCAAAGCCCTGAAGCACACGGCTTTATTACCCTTATCTTAACTTTCTTAACTACTAATGTTTTAGTAGTTAGAAAATTATCCTTTCCCTTTCGAAAATCCAGCTGCAGTTATTTTTCCCACATTTTTATTAGCCCTCCATATATTGATAATAATCACACCATATTGAGGTGTTTCAGGAGAAGACATTAAGGCCAATCAAGTGAATAATTCAACATTTTCTAAATTGTCTGAACACAAATTTACACAATAGCCTGTGACGGAAGAATCTTTAGGGGACGATCAAATAAATAACACTCATTTTTCAAGAACACTGCAACACTATCCAAAGAATAATACAGACATCTTTTTTAATGGTAAGCTGTTATTATTCATGGATGTTGGCAATTTTGGGAGCTCTGAAGCTGTGCTCTGCAAAGTCCTTCCATGCTGCTTTGGGAAGAGGCCGTTCTTGCCAGCAGAGATCCCAGTTTGGATATCTCAGCCACACGAACCTGCTGTGCCTCTAAAAGCAGCTTCCTTAAGCCTTGCACCTTATTTTTCCCATTTACATGACAAAAAACATGTATTAGTGTTTCTATATAATATGGCTAGAAGGTACATGTGTGTGAATTCCCTGGAAAGCATTTCTGTCTTGTCTTTTTTACTACAATATTTTTCTGGCAGTTGGTGTAGGAGATGAGAAATCCACACAAAGCTGTGGCTTAGCTGGGACCGTGGCTTGATAGGAAAAGTTTTTTGGCTCAGTTTAAGCTTGGATTTTCCAGACAGTGCTTTTGGAATACCCTGGATTTGGTGAGCTTTCAGCTGCATCTCAGCAGCTTTTCCTTCAGAGTCCAGAAGATAAAATGTCTCCATGAAACAGCAAAAACTATTCAGCTGTAAAAATAATTTCTAATTTTCTATCGAGTGCCAGCTGAAACCTTTCATTTACCTGTAAGAGGATTCACCTGCTGACAGCCCCCTGGGATCCCCCCTGTGAGAGGCAAAGCCTCCATAAAGCAAGAAGAGCAGGATGGACCTTTCCTCTCAGGAGGTTTGAGGTGTCACCAGTGCTGCCCAGCACCTCCTGCACAGGTACCACTGCTTTCAGCTGTGGGGTGAGTGCTGCTCACTCCCTTGGGTTCTTTTTCTTCTCTTTTTTCCACTTGTTTTTTACCACTTGATCATGCAAGTGGCTGGAGTGGGATTTTTTTCTCCATGCTTTCTGATAAAAGCACTGAAGAGCACCCTTTTCTGATAAAAAACACTTTTTTTTTTTTAACTTTCTGATAAATAGCTCTTTAAAATCTGGAAGGCAAGTGAGCTAGCTGACTGGGATGTTCCCAGTGTGGGGGTTCTTCCTGGTGTTGAGCTTGAGCTGTTAGAGACAAGGAAGCAAGTCCATGTGGATTTTACCCCTGAATCCACAGAGCCCCTGCAGCTGGATTTTGGAGTTTAGAAACTTAGTGTTCTCAGCACTGTTTCCTCATCACTGCATCTCCATGAGACCTACTCTTCCCCCAGTACCCTGGGGTGACTGGGAATTGGTGGGTGGGGGGTGCAGCCTTGCTGGGCCAGCCCATAGCTTTTTCCTGTGATCACAGGAGCCCTTCATGGCTCTGGGAGTTTTGAGGCCTTGCTGTGAGCAGCAGTTGAGTTGGACACTGCTCAATCCAGGCATTGCTTCTGTGTGGGGGCCTGCAAGTGTCTGCCTGGGCTACAGACAAAGTGGAGCTTCAGAAGCTCTGTCAAGCACCCTGATGTTATTTGCTCTTTTCTGACTCAAACCCAGAGTAAAACTGAGTGGGTGGAAAAGTTGCAAAACAAATGTTATCCCATGTGGAGGAGAATGGGGCTCGTTAGCCAGTGGCACCTGGTTAAGAGTTTAAAATCTCTTTTCATAACCAGTTTCTTCAATTAACTGGCTTGTTAGACCTGCCCAGTGCTTGCTCTGTTGGAAGGAATTGAAGCTGGCTGCATTTCCAAATGCTTTTCTTTACTTGCAAGGTGATTGTTGCCACTGCCTAGGTAGTATCAAATGCTGACCAAAGCTTGGGTTTTCAGACAATACAGCCCACATCTTAAAACATCCAAATTTGTCCTTCTGCAATAAGGAAATAGTTGGAATTAGAGAGTTATAAAATGTGAGGGAAGTAAGATGGGTTCTGGGCAGGTGCTGCCTTACAGAGGGTGCTGCACTGATGGCTGCAGTTGCCTGAGGGTCTAGCAAGAGCCCACTGGAGGTCAGAAACCCACTATGCCAAGAGTGCTGCAGAATCTCCTGTGGTACAGGTGAAATACCAATGGCTGGTTGGGATCAGGGGCACAGGCGAGGGCCCAGGGCTGAACAATCTCCTGTCCTCACCATTAGGCTACTCTGTGTGTTAGAGCCCTGCTCTTCTCCAGGCCCCAGTTCACCATGTCCTCATCCAGCATCTCCACTGTCAAACTGAGGGGCATGGGAAGAGCTGAGGGTGGGGTGGACCTTAACAGTGCCTTCCCTTGTCACTGCTGTGTAGTTCTCCATGGTATTGACTTATTCCTTCAAGATTTACCTTCCATTTGCTCGGATTTTTTTTTTCTTATTATTACTATCCAAGAGTGTGGGGCAGTAAAGAACCATCTGTATCATCTGTCTCTTCTTAGGCTGTCTTTGGTACTCCCCTGCCTCATTTTTCAGATGACAATGGGTGTCATAAGTCTGCATTTGGAACTTGTCCCCTGGCTCTCTCTGCCCCTGCTTATTTAAGATGCATACTCTGGTGATAAAAACCCATTAAAGCTTGCATGAACATCAGCTTTGTTATTTATTACTCTCTCCTAAATAATATTCTGAGATTTGGCTGCCCTTCTTGCCACTACTTAGCCTTCCATCTCTCACTCCAAGCAGCTGGGATGCTATTTTTTGCCTCTTGTCTCCTAAGCCAAACTTCAGCAGGGGCAGTAAAATTATGATATGATGAGAAGAGCACAGATGAGAGGAAACCATGGTACCTTGGGCTTCATTGAAAGAAGGGGGAGGCAGCCATAGCTGTGAGAAGTGGAGTGATGTTAATTGTTCTATCAAATGATGAGATCCTGGCTGCTTCGTTAGTTAGGCTGAGCATCGGGGTCTGCTGTGCTAGGCAGGGTACAGGTCAGGTGCAGAAATGCCCCCATTTCTAATGAGCTGGCTTTCTAATGAGCTGACAGATAAATGAGTTAATTTGTACTTGCTTGTACTCAAAGAGATAATAGAGCCAGCAAGACCCTACGGCTTCTGAGCCATGGGGGCAGCCAAAGGCACTGATCAGCAGCTCTTCTGAATAGATCCTAGGGCTGCTCGTTGCCCCACATGGTATCTTAGGCTGTGAAGCAGCAGATTATTTCAACTGTTCCTCAGTTAAATATATGAAGGTGGCTTCAGGTCAGCTTTTGGCACTGTGGAGGCTTCACAGAGACCAGTGCTCCAAGAGGGAACCTCCTGTATTAAACGTAAAGCTGATGTTGTGTGTGGAAACCTGCTCAGCCAGAGCTTGGAGAGGTGGGGCTGGGGGGCTGTGAAAGCATGGGCATGGTTTCTAGTTTGAAGGGCCTTGCTTCTGCAGACAGTTCAGAGGAGGTGAGCCCTGTTTCTCCAAAGTGCCTGGGAGTCCTTCTGGATCCCTGCTCAGACAAGAGGCTCAGGGCTACAGCAGATGGCCAAGGGAGCTGCACGTCAGCTCTGCAGCCCAAGAAAAATAGAACAGGATGGTTTTATGAAGATGGCTGAATTAATCAAATGAATAGTTTTAAGCATTAATACCTAAAGTGGTTTCAGTGTTGGTTGTAAAAGCCTGTGTAAACATAATATATAAATACTTGGTAATTGACAGCTCATTCTGGGCAAATACATCTCCTGTAAGTTTAGTGTATATATATTGCTTGTTTGTGTACATAATAATAATTTATGTCTTACAGAGTGTTCACGTATTAATCAACTGTAACAATAATAGACTGAGTTAGTGCTGAGTGCATCTCTCATAGCACCATCTGCTTGGATAGAGGCAAACACTGGCTAAGTAGCTGGCAAAAGAGCTCTTTGGTGATTTAGTAGAAAACACTGTAGGAGGCTGAGCTTTGTAACAGTCAGAGCTAACCACAAATTAATTCAAATCTGCACATTTTGTATATACTCTTATCACCAGCTCATCGTGACATCATGGTCTCCACTGAACTGCTGGAATTGGTGTCTGAAGTGAGCTTGAGCCTTTAAAGCCAGGCTGTTAGAAAGTTAGAAAAGACAGTTTGGGGAGAAGCCTCCTCTGCCTGAGGGCTGGCTGACCTGGGGTGTTTTTCTTTTTTCTCAGTCTTTGTGATCCTGAGGTCTCCTGTTGTGATTCCATCCTGATCCTGAGGTGCTGCATTGCTATAGGAACTGAGTATCACAAAGTGTGGCTGTCAGTGCATGTCCAGGGGGAATTCAGAGCAGTCAGTTCTTTGTACCTGTGCTTGGGCTTGATTCTGTCAACACCAGAACCACAACCAGGCTGTGGAAACATCAACTGCTGGAATGAGAACTGTCTCTTTCTGAGCACATGGCAAAGTCAGAGCTTTTTCACTCCTCTTTCCTGTTCTCGGTCCGTGACTTAACTCACCAGAAGAGAATTTAAGCCTTTGTTTTAAGTTTAGAAATAAATTTAGAGGGATATTTTCAAAGTTACGAATAGAAGCTGTGATGGATTGGAGTGGAGCTTGGCAATCTCCTTGATCCCTGGGATTTAACCATGTGCTTGAAGTGCAAGTGCATGCTGAGGCTCTGCTTCCATTTAGCTCCTTATCCCAGCAGAACCATGTTCTTAAACATCATTTCACCAGCTGAGTCCAGATTCCTCCCCATCCCTGGGGGAGTCCTAGTGTTTTGCTGCTGGAAGCTTTACAAGGCAAGGTGATGCCACACCAACCTTTGGCATCCAGTATCTTTGACTGTCTAAAAGTTGCTTGGATTTTTTAAAATGTTTATTAAGGTAGCTAACATAAACCAAGAAGATGAAATGTTTTAAAACCACCCCTACTCCAGTGTTATGTCTGCTGGCTGATAAATCAGAGTATCCTTTTCATCAACTTTTCATGCATTGCAATGGACTTGGCAAAGATTAGCAGAAGATGAAAGCCCTTTATTACCCTCATCTTCAGACTTCTGAACATTCACACTCAAGGACAATTTCCCGCACCTTATCTGGATGGAGGCAGCATTGATTTAGCTTACATTAACCTTTTAAGACCTATCAGATTAGGCTGGATACATTTCACTTGATAAGAATTTAACTCAAGTTTAGTCTCTGCCGTTCTTCCATGCAGCCAAGTCCTGCCGTGTCGTATTAATCACCATCAGGCAATCTGCTTCCCAACTTGCAGTGGCAAAGTGTTTTTAATCACAATTTTAGTTCTAAAATTACTGACCAATCTTCCCAGCTACCTCACTCATTTTAAATCAATTGTTCCCAGGGACATTTAACTTTAACAAAAAGTCTTTGTGCCATGCTGTTTCAGGGCTACCTTAAGGCTACTTAAGTACATAATTCTCAGACCGTCTTACTTATGATGTCCTGAACAACCTCATTCTCTTTTGTGTCTCATCTAGCTGTAATTTTATCAAAGATTCATGTCCAGGCTTTCTGTTTGGCATCTGGGGAAGAATTTTGTCAGGTGAAGCCTCGTGGCAGGTGAGTTCTTCACACAAAACTAGGCCTGCGGATGGACAAAGACAGCCCGTGGTATTTCATACCCACATGAAGTCGAAGAAACCTCAACCAGGAGTTCTGCACCTTTCCAGCCCTGCTGAGGTCATTTCACAAGTGCACTGTCAGGTGGTAACTAGGGGCTCTTTGTGTGTGACCCACAAGGAGAAGAAACAAGCCTCAGAGTGCTGGTGCTGGCCAGTGTGCAGCCCTCCCTGGAGGACTCTTGTTTGGCACAGCCTCTGCTTGCAAGGAGAAACATCTTCACCAGTTCCTTACCAGTGTCTGAACTCTGAGTTCCCATCAAAGAGGAACTGCTTAGGAAGGAAAATAGTTGGAGGTTAGTACAAACCTGAGGCTTCTGCACAGCTTGAGTAGCTGCTTTATTGTGCCAGGTTACCATGAATGACCCTACCTGGGGACCTACTCTGTGTGGTGATGATATGCAGCAGATAACTGTGTCATTATGTTAATGAGGTAGGAGACCTCTGGCACAAAATTCACAGCTCAGTCCAGGACTTGTTTTAACAACATATTGAAACCACGGTTTGGTTAACCCTGTGCAGCATTGTCTGCTCCTGCTGCTACTCCTCTCCTTGACTTAATAAACCTTGTCAGGAGAGATCTGGGCTTAGTGAGGCTATCAAACTCCAGGGAGGAACACTGCATGCCATGAGGTGACATGTCTATTCCAGGGCTTCTGGAAGGAGGCTCACATCACCTGGGAGAAGAAATGCTTCTCATACCCCCAGGGAACTCATTATGCCAGTTCAGCTGGAAGTGGAGTTTTTGCACCACACTGTTTTGTCCTTTTCAGGATTTTGTAGTTTGATTGATTGCCTTTTCTTCTCCTTTTGCACAGATTAGTGAGGCTGTAAATGGAGAGAAAACAGAAGAGGCAGCCCCATAAAAACAGCCAAATACTGAAGAGATCAAAGTAGCACAGCACAGGAACATAACTATAAGTCACTGACTGCAGGTGGCATTAAAGATGTGGAGGGCTTGTTCTCATCCAGATTGTAATAAGAATAGTAAATGGCACAGAACTAATCTTGGCTCAAGATAAAATATTTTCAGTGAAAATATTTTTTCAAAAACAATGGGAGTGGGCTGGGAGGGGGAATGGGGCATAAATATGCCCGAGAAACAAGATAAATTATTTTCCCTCAAATAATGCTAATAACTTTTTATAGGCATTTATTTTTAATAGAAATCTGCTGTAGTTGTTAAGGATGTTTGGGGGGTGGGAGGGGAAGCAGGATTTAAAAACTATAATGGTAGATAATGCACTGGGATACATAGTCTGGCACTGGTATGAAATAATATAACACAGCTGAGACCTTTCCCCCACAAAAGGTAAGTGGCTTTTCCTCCTTAGAAGGTGGGTTCTTGTCCATTCTGTGTATCAGGAGCAGCTCTTGGAGGTGGACCTCAGTTGGAGCTGTGCCCAAGCACTGCCCCAAGTACTGTGAGCTGCAGCCTTGGGCCAAAACCACTCCAGGGAGTTTCATTATCAGTTAACCCCTGTGGATGTTTCTGTGTCAGTACTTAAATTGATGACCTCTTCAGTGTAGTGGTAGATACCCAGTGAGTGAGCAAGAGCTGTGTCAGACTTTAGCTGGCATTCTTCACCTAGGTATGGCACCATTTCAGGACCAAAACATGGATGTTATCTTGCTGACAGTGCTCCCACTGCAGGCAAACAGGGCTTATTTTTCTAAATCTGATGTGTGAAGAGTTCTGGACTTTCCCCAGCATTCAGGGGAGGAGAGGAGATCTAGGATGGGATTGTTTCTCAACTTAACCGAAGTTTTGCAATTTTGAGCCATTGGGATCTCCCTGAGCAGCTGCTGCTTTTTACCCCAGGAGGGTATTGCATGATGGTATCACTGCTGGGCAGGTTGTCTGCTGGTGCACAGGGAGGTCATGAACAGCACGTACTGCAGCCATGAGGGCAGTTTGTCCTTCTGGATATGCCAATAACTACAGAAATTGAGAGTAAATTAGAATCATGGAATGGTTTGGGTTGGAGGGACCTTAAAGCACATCCAGTCCCAACCCCCTACATGGGCAGGGACACCTCCCACTAGACCAGGTTGCTCCAAGCCCCATCCAACCTGCCCTTCAACACTTCCAGGGATGGGGCAGCCACAGCTTCCCTGGCCAACCTGGCCCAGTGTCTCACCACCCTCACCTGAAATAATTTCCTCCTCATGTCCAACCTAAATTTCCTGTCTTCCAGTTTGTTCCCCTTCATCCTCTCACTCCCTGCCCTTGTGAAAAGTCACACCCTAGCTTTCCTGTAGCCCCTTCAGGTAATGGAAGGTGCTCTGAGAGGGGGAGATGAGTTGACCATGGAACTGTATTTGTGTCTGGACATTCTCTTGGAAGACTGACCAGTGAGAATTTTGAAGAAATCCAAGCTTTGGGGTAAGCTCTCTGTGCTGTTAGTCAGGGGAATAGATTGAGAGCTGCTCCTTTGAGTCAGTGCAAAGTCAAATTACTGAGCTTCAAACCTCCTGGGAGGCTGGCAGAGAGAGGAAGCCAAGTGGGTGTTTTGCACTGTCATGGAAGCACCCAGGTAATCTGTTCTGTTAGCTGCCACTGCTGCCTCGGAGCTGCAGAAAATAACTCACCAAACTGCCTGAGCTAGTTTTACAAGGGGATGTTTCACAACAGCCTGTTGAAAACAGGCACTGGCCTGTCATGTAGGAATCAGGAATTGTTATAAAACATCCTGTCAGCTCAACCTGTACTAGTTTGTTGTTGTTGGGGTTTTTATTGAGCTGCTGAGACTCAAAACTATTTACCTACCCAGGCTGGCCCTTCTGCTGCCTCAAAAACTTCATGCAAGGGCAAATCTAAACCTTTGTATCTAAAGTTTCAATAAAGTAAAAGGAGATGAACAAGAATGTACTAACCCTCGACTACTAAATTTATGAACTTGCTAGTATTAACCTTTTGTTTTATTGCCTTTATGGCCATAGTATAAAATATAGCCATGGTGAAATATCAGCATATTTGAACTATGCTGCCTGAAATAGTTGGACTCCTGAAGATGAAGAGCCCTTCCTCCCACTGTGAGCTACCCCAAGGGATTTGGGGCTGGAGGACAGTGGTTTCTCTATGTTCAGACATGCCTACAGGCAATATAAATGAGGAGAGTGATGACAGACTTACATGATCAGACTTGCTGCTTCTTGTGGTCCATGAGAGCTTGGCTGGGCTGGCTGCAGTTGGGGTGTGCTCTCAGCTGCGTGTGGGTAGAGTGGGCTGTACATGGTCTAAAGGCTGTGAGGGTAACTGCTGAGACCTCGTGGGGAAAGGAGGGAAGAGGACTTAAAATTCTGCAGGTTGGCAAGGTCTCAGCGTGTTTCTATGGTCATGTGTCTGAAGCTAGAGAGAAGCACAAGAAAAAAAGGATCAAAACTGGAAGAGGAGAGATTGAGGTTGGACATGAGGAGGAAATTCTGGAGTGTGAGGGTGGTGAGACACTGGGCCAGGTTGCCCAGGGAAGCTGTGGCTGCCCCATCCCTGGGAGTGTTGAAGGGCAGGTTGGATGGGGCTTGGAGCAACCTGGTCTGGTGGGAGGTGTCCCTGCCCATGCAGGGGGTTGGGACTGGATGATCTTTAAGGTCTGTTCCAACTCAAACCATTCTATGAAAAATAAATAAGGTAACTCTATCTGTGGCAGGACTTTGAGTCATGAGCTGAATGCATACAGGGAGGGCCCAGGTCTGGCAGGGCTCTGCATATTAATTGGGGTTCCCACTAGCTGGGGTAACATGGAGACAAGTTGAGAGTGAATGCAAGTGTTCTTGAGTTCCTCACCCTGGCAAATGGTGAATTGTGAATTCTGTTTTCAGGTCTCTGGTGTGTTGCTATTTGCAACCAGCACGTGAATGTGCTAAAAAGCCCCATTACAGTCAAGGTTGTCCTTGTTCCTGGAACTGCAGTTCTTAATCTGTGCAAACCACTCCTTGAACTCATGACACCAAAACTGGCAAAGTCTCAGCTTGTATAAACCAAATTCTGCTGCTTTTTGCCCCAGTTAGCTAAGCAGTGTCCTCCAGAGCTCCTGGCCCTGAGATGGAGTCACAGCTGCTGTATGCAACCTGGGGAACCCCAGTGGTGGTATCAGCCTGTTGAGGGGTTTGTCCACATTGCTATGATTTACCAGTAAAGCTCTGGGAACTGCCACAGGACACTTGAACTGAATCAGAAGCCCACTGGCATAAGTATGGTTTCCTTTTATGCTAAAGAGCTTAGAGATTTCTGTAATTGAGCCTTTTAGTGATTAAAGAAAAAAAGAAAGGCCAGAAAGATGCCCTCAGTTTGTCATGTCATTGGAATGAGCACACAGGCAGTCCCTACCTGCAGGCACCTCAGTAATCCTGACAAAATGAATGGGCCTGGTCCAGGTTTCACACCTGCATAAGGACCCAGGAGCCTGTGGTTCAGACAGTAATGAAGCTCCACAAATTTGCTTACCAGAACCACTTACTGTGATCTTTCTATAGCTTTTTTTCAAATGAGATGAGCTTCAGCACTAAGTATGGCACCATGTCTCTGGGCAGTAACAGCTCTGCTAGGCTAGTAATGGCCATGGAGCCAGTTTCTGGTGGGATGTGGCACTGGATAGTCTGAAATTGTTGCAGATCAGCTCAATTTCTCTGTGTTTTGCCATCTCCCTAATGCTGTTTTACATTGATGAGCTTGTTATAGAAAACGAGCTGTTGCAATACCCATCATCTCAGCGTATGGTTGAGCAGAAAATAGACACTTTTTTTTTTTGACAGCTTTTGGACATGATGGGGAATTCATACCTTCACCGGATGTGATAAATTTGCAAGGGAAATTATAAGGCAACATGAGTTCTGTGTTATTTCCTAGAGCTGACGGGAGTGCTTTGCAAGTACATTCAACAGCTCCAGTCACGTTGATTAGCACTGATGGCAGTGGATCTAATGGCCTCATCAGAATTGCTTGTAAACCCACTGTCCTACTGGAGTAGTTATCTAGGAGCTTAAACAGCAATGATGGCATCTATTCTGCAAGCACCTGGCCATGAGTGAGTAAATATAGCAGCACTGAATCTGGAGGTGCTGAGAGCAGCCGGCTGAGAAATCCTGCTGGGATCCCTAAAACTGGGAACTGAGCATCTGGAGGGTAATGTCACTTATCCAGAGCCCACTGTTGTCAAGGGAGGAAAAAACATTCTCATCAACATTAATGGATTATTTAGTTCTGGTTCTTTTTGGAGAGAGGCCTGATGGTGTATGAACAGGCTTGGGACACCATTGTTTTGGCTATCAGCTATCCAAGGAGACCTGATAATCCTCAGTTTGTGCTTTCAAAGTACAAGCTCTCACGAAACGAAGCTCTTGATGAGCTTTTTCCAGGAAGAAGAGTGTTGCTGTCAGGGTTTTGGAGATAGGCTTTGATTTTATTTTTTTTTTTGTTGCCCTGCTGCCTGTATAGCAGGAAGAGGTGTTAAAAGACTGACTGGAAAGATAAAGTTAGTTCCTGTAGTGACACACGGTATCATCCAGTCCTTTGGATTTAAACAGGGCACCCAGATGGAAAGAGCAAAATTCAGTCTCATTATCCACTGCAAACCCTGGGAGCTGTGGAGTAAGACAAGAAGCCCATTTATTTCAATAACAAAGCCCTAGGGCTTTAATCTGAAATTCAGTGCACAAGGCCCATCCCTTAGAGACAGGGCCTAGAGGATAGAATTGGATGTGATTTCCTGTCCTTGGCAGCAAAAAGCATCTGGATGCTTCTAAACCAAAGGCCTTGCTGGTTCACGCCCTTGTCAGCAGCAGTAACTTGTGGATGGTTGATCCTCGTGCTGCAGAGCCCCTCACTTCCTCCTGTGCCACAGCTTAACCACGTGTCCTCCCTTGAGCTCAGTGTCTCAGTGCATTTGCACAACCAAATCACCTCATGAAGTGTCTGCAAGCTTAAAATCACGCATGTATTATAATATGCTAATCCCCTCCCTCTTCCTCCAGCCTTAACTGCCTCATTTTCCAAAAGGAATTGACTTTCTCTTGGTGTCTTTGAGGAATGTTTTCCATTTCTCTGGTAAGATCCTCTATGCACACTAAGCCATTTCTATTCATCAGAAACTCACCAGCTTGAAACCAGTGCTCCATTTATCTCTTCTTTGAAGCCTCCACAGAGCTCCTGAAGCCAGGCCTGCCTGGTTGCTGTGTGCCTGTCATCTTATTAAAGTAGTGTTATGAGTTGGAATGGGACTCTGGACTCCTACTCCATTTATCTCCTCCTGCTATTTCTTCTTTCTGAGTCATCAATATCTGTCTAGTGGATGGGCAAAACTCAGCACTGGCTGCTGTCTGGAGACCTCCTTGCTGTGGAAAAGCAAGTTGTGTTCAATTGTTCCCCATCTATCATCAGCTAATGAGCATCCCTGCCTGTGTCCAGAACCTTCTCATAGTGTCCCGGGTGGCCTAAAGGATGGAGCACTGGTGGAGGAGCCCTAGGTTCCCTGCCTGCCTTTGTTCTTTCTGCTAATGGACATGGGGCAGATTCCTCCCCTCCCTCCACTTGAGTTTGTCTCACCTCTGAGAGCTGAGAGGAATCACAGGCTGTGGTGCCACCAGGGACCTTTATATGAGCAGCAGAAACAAGAACCAGGGTCTTCTGCTAAGGCTCTATGGACATACCTAAATTTACAGCCACTCCTGTGCATTGCCTTGGGACACTACTGGAGCTGCCTTTTTTTATTTGGCCCTTTTTTGACTTTGGAAAGCATATCTGACAGGAAGAGTCTCTTAAAAGCTGCAGAGACCTTCTTTTTAATCAATTATGAAGCACGCTGACTTTCTAATTAGTATCAACAGTTTGACAACTGGGGGGGGGGGGGATGGAGGTGGGTGGCAGAACTAGGTAACTAACTTTTAAATAATAATATGACCCTTGCCTTCTCTTAATGCTGTTTTCATGCAGTGTTAGCTAGTGGTGTTCAATCTCCCAGGAGGAGAGAAAGACAAAGACACTCCTCTGCCCTTCTGGTATGCACAGAATCACCAAGGCTGGAAAAGACCTTTAAGATCATCAAGTCCAGCCTATGACCAACACCATCACACCATCTAGACCATGGCACTAAGTGCCACAGAACCATGCTATACCCACTTACTGAAAAAACTGTTATAAAAAGCTCTTTTCTATGACTCCTGAAGATTTCTGGGTCTGGGCTTGCAGACCAGGGGAGTCATAAGCTTGAGACAAGGGTCTGAAATAATTTCTGAGGGTATCAGATCTATGGACTGTTTGAAAAGGACCACTCTTGCCCAGCTGTGAGGTTGGACAAGTGAGCCCATAATGCAGCAGCAGGGTTTTATGCATAAATATAAATAGATGACAAGGAAGATGAGGAAGCTGCACGGCCCGCAGCAGAAGCTTCCTTAGTGTTTAAAGCTCAATGGTGTTTGATTACTCCACACCTGCCTGCTCTTCCAAGGCTGAAAGCAGAAAAAAATAATCTCCCCTGATATGCAAATCCAGCAAATCTAGATGCAGTTGAGGAGACGAAGAAATAAATCTGGAAATTCGAGTCACCAATTTCAACCCCCTTCTTTATAGAGATTTGATTGATTTCCCCCTTCTCTCCAGCTCGCTCTGAAAAGGCTGCATGAGAGAGAACAAGAACTTCTCATTCTTTTTGCACCATCATTGTGGAAAAAAAACATGTCTGGCTTCTGTGGGCTGTGCTATGCTAGAATAGTCAGGTGTTTTTCAACAAATATGCTAAATGTTTTGAAATGAGTGCTCCTTCACCTTGCTGTCCCATTTCCATCAGGAAAGCTCCCTGGATTCAGAAAGTTCTGTGTGTGACAGTGTAGAAACACCTTCTGCAGAACCTAATGGTGCCTTGGGCTGAGTTCAAATCCCACTGAACTTGAGCTGTTCTGGTAGAAACACTACTCACTGGCCTTTATTTTTTTTAAGGAGTTTAATTTTCTGTGAATGAGTAGAATAAATACAGGTTATTGGGAAGGGGGAGTGCAGGGAGGGGGCAGAAACTTCACATGAAACTGCAGCAGAGTTGAAAAGCAAGAACTGTCTCATACTGATGTGGCTTCCCTTGGTGAAGGGCATCTTCTCTGGGTTGTGTCCTTTACCTAAGGAGAAGCTTCTGCCCATGGGGGAAACCAGTGTCAAAACAATCCTGGGAAAAAAAAAAAAAAAAAAAACTAGCTTATTGATTTTAATTGAAGACTAAGCATTTTGAAGTGAAGCAAGTGGGTCACTGCCCCGTGCAACAGAGATTTCACCCAGTTGAGAAAAACATCAGGCATTGCTGCTGAAACTGGGGGAGCTGGTTCTTTGATGCTCCTGACCCAGGACTAACAGTCTGAGCAACCAGGCAGGGACTCTGCTTTTGTTGAAACGATGGTGGGGCTGAGCATAACAGAGCTGAGGATTTTGGGGAGACAGTGATAGAGTGTATCAGAAATAAGGATCTTCTCATCACCTACTGTGGAAGTGGGAATTATTTATTTTATAACCCATTGAAGTACCAAGCCCTTTAATAGCTGTTTCCAATTATGAGCTGGTCTTTCTAAAGCTTTACTTTGTCATCCAAGTTCAGCACAGTCCTGACTTTCCTTGTATGAAACAAGAAAGTCAGCCCAAAATATATTAAGTTGGATGGAAATCAAAAATGCCTATGAATTTGTCTCATAATACCATCCAAAACACTCCCTAGCTTTACTAGTCTTTGAACCAGTGCACTGAGCTGGTACTGGTATTTCTCTTTCCAGCTGGATTAATGAGTTCCTGGATCAGCCAAAGGCTTCCTACAATTCAGGAGAGCAAGGCAGGTGTGTCTTCCTAATAAGTCAGCTCAGATAGAATGGGTGACAAGCCAACACTTCCCATGAAGGCAAAAAAGTACCTTGTATGCCAAGGAGCAGTGGTGCCAGTTACATGGAAAGAGAGGGATGAAAGGAGCATCCAACTGCAAATGGAGGAGCTGTTGGCATGGGGCACGTTGTGACAAATGATGAATGTCTCCACTTAGGGCTGGGAACAGGGATGAGCTGTCTGCATGTTCAGAGCATGGGGAGAGATGCTTGGACCACTGTGAGCTGCTGTTCCTGGCCCAGAATGACTCCTTGGCTGCCTGGAGCTTGCCAGAGCCAGGTGGATGATACACCCAGGCTGATGCCAGGCGTTGAGCTGCAGCTGTTGAATTCCTGTGGCCTGCACCTGCCTGGCTAATTGCTCCTGGGTGGAAGATGTCTTGTTTGGAGAGCAGACAGCAGAGTCAGGAGCTCAAAGTAAAAAAAAAAAAAATGACAAAAACCAAGATAAAAACAAGTTGAGAGGATGCTGTGCTTCCAAAGACAGGTCTTCCAACACTGCAGAGTTAACAATAGGCTGAAACTTCTGCTGTGCAGGCAGGATGCAGGGAGAAGCCACTGTCTGTAAGACCAGCAGTGTCCTTGTCAGTCCAGGTAGCAGGACAGGATCTTCTTCCTGCAGACCCCAGCAAATGGTGAGTCTACCTCAATCTTAGATTTCTGGAGGAACTAAGAGTATCAGTGAAATTAGACTAAATGCTACTGTGGGTGCTTTAAAAAGGTAAGGGAGAGTTTGGGGAATTTTAACAGTTTGCTCTGACTTAAATCACATCATCTTGATGATTTCTTCTAATCAACCTCAGTGTAAGGAAATAAAGGCTTTAGGGAGAAAGAAGTAACTTGGTAGGTCTGCAGTTTTTTGTTTGATTTTTGTGTTGTTTTTCACTTCAGCTTAATCCTTGCCGAGTTGACTCATGCCAGGAGGCTTCAAAGAAACTGTGCTGCAAGGAAGGGATTGGAGGGGGAGGAAAAATGCCCTGGCATCCTGGCACTGACTTCACTAAAGAGAAAAGTGTTGCAGGGGTGTGGGAATGTGTCCCAGGGTTTTGCAGGGAGTGTGTCCCAGGGATTGGCAGTAGTGTTGGCTGGTGCTGGCCTGGAGTGTGCACAGCTAGAGTCTCAGTCTGTCTGTGCTCCATCTGTAAGATGAGATGTAATAATTGCATTTGCAGACATCACTGGGGAAGATGCACATGCCTCCAAACTGCTGGAGTGGTAGAGGAGCATGCTGGGAGCTACACTGCTCCTGGGTTTGCTCCCTTGCTTCCTGCCCCTCTCCTTGGCCACGTTCAGGCCAGGAAGATGAGGCCAGACCCTTCTCAGTGGTGCCCAGTGACAGGACAAGGGGCAATGGGCACAAACTGGAGCACAGGAGGATTGTCCCCCTTTACTCAGCTCTCGTGACACCCCCCTGGAGAACTGTGTCCAGCTCTTGAGCCCCCAGTGTAAGAAAGACATGGAGCTCCTGGAGAGAATCCAGAGGAGGCCATGGAGATGATCTGAGGGCTGGAGCAGCTCTGCTCTGGAGACAGGCTGAGAGAGTTGGGGGTGTTCAGCCTGGAGAAGAGAAGGCTCCAGGGAGACCTTAGAGCACCTGCCAGTGCCTGAAGGGGCTTCAGGAAAGCTGGGGAGGGACTTTGGACAAGGACAGTGAGGGAGAGGACAAGGGGGGATGGATGAAAAGTGGCAGAGGGGAGATTGAGGTTGGACATGAGGAGGGAATTCTGGAGTGTGAGGGTGGTGAGACACTGGGCCAGGTTGCCCAGGGAAGCTGTGGCTGCCCCATCCCTGGAAGTGTTGAAGGGCAGGTTGGATGGGGCTTGGAGCAACCTGGTCTGGTGGGAGGTGTCCCTGCCCCTGCAGGGGGTTGGATCTAGATGATCTTTAAGGTCCCTTCCAACCCAAACCATTATAGGATTCTGTGTTCTTCAGAGTTCCCTTCCAACCCCGACCACTCTGTGATTAAGCACATGAAATACTCTTTTGAGAAAAGACCACTGGCATTGTTACTTATTTGAAATCAAAGTTTTTCCTTTGTATACTGGACAGAAGGCATGGATACTTTGATATATCATATTTTAATACTCTTTACTTTTGGAAATACTAATTTACATTAGTAAATATTAAAATTATATAATTAGGCAATGCTTGTACTTTCCCTGTGAGCCAGTATAAACATGGTGATTCTGGAGGATCAGGTTATAAAAATGTATAGATTTTCTCTCTACAAAGGAAGAGTACCTTGGAAATCCTTAGAACTATTTTGGGATGGGAAACCCATCTTTCTGATCAGCAATAATTTTTCATCTGACTCCGATGAAAGCAGTACTACTTCCTAGTGAGGCAGAATGGCCAGTATTCATTAACTAGACTTCAAAACCTCATCTCTCTGGTAGAAAAATGATGTATATATTTTTAAGTGTGTTAATATACTGACTTGAGTTAGCATTTTCCTTTTTTCAGCCTCTGCAAAAGATAACACCCCAGTGAGCATCTGATAATTAGCCCCAAAGGGCCACATGCACCATTTTATTTCAAAGGGGGACTTTCATGATGGAAAAAGATATTGATTTAAAAAAAAAAAAAAAAAAAAAAAGAAGCATTTTGCTTTAAAAAGAAGCCTCTGATTGCTAGGTATGCATGTTTCCTGTTGCATGCAGAGTTCCCTTCCCCAGTTCTGCCCATTTGGGGACTATTTGGCAAAGAAAAAAAAAAAAAAACTTCATACAGGCTAGGATGCCCTGAATGATTTGTATTGTCTGCAGAAAAATAGACAGATAAATTATTTGTTTGAACACCAGGTCTGGATCTGATAATCAAACTACTTTCTACCTGCTCCCAACCTGATGTGCTCCTGTGTTGCATTTATGAAAGAGCTCAGCAGTTGAACTGTTCCACAAATTATGGTGATCCAAAGGGCCGAGCTAACTCGGAAGCAGAGAGCAGCAGGAGATTCAAAGAGCTGAATGGTAAGTGATACCAAAGAGGGAAAAGGGAGAGCCACTTGAAGGTAAAACCACTGTCAGAGCCAGCAATTGAGAGACCAGCTAATTGAAAATGTGTATTATCTTCTGAAAGTATGTTAATTGACACGTAACTTGTGCTAGGCAATTGTGTGGTGTGGGGAGGAAATACTCCAAAGGATCCTTGGAAGGTTATTGTATTAATAAGCTTCCACATTTATTGCCTTTGTTATTTTGAGTTAATTACATGGGCACCTAAATGTATCTCTTTTAAATCTCTATTAATGTCCTTTACAATCAATTCATATTTAATGAATATAACAGCTGATTAAATGTAAAGAGAATACTCATTGTGCTCAAAGTGCTTCCAGTCCTTACTCTGCTGTAGAGAGGTTGGAAAGTAAAACTGACTCTATTAGGACTAAGCCTGACAGCTCTGGAGTTTGCCAACTTTCCCTGTTATTTAAGATGGTTCAGGAAGCCAGCAACTGTAATTCAACTGGACTGTCTACAAGGTCAAACACGGTGCCAGGGCTGAGTCTTCTGTAGAGGGAGGCAGGTACATATCACAGAATCATAGAATGGTTTGGGTAGGAAGGAACCATAAAGATCATCTAGTTTCAACCCCCCTGCATGGGCAGGGACACCTCCCACCAGACCAGGTTGCTCCAAGCCCCATCCAACCTGCCCTTCAACACTTCCAGGGATGGGGCAGCCACAGCTTCCCTGGCCAACCTGGCTCAGTGTCTCACCACCCTCACACTAAGGAATTTCCTCCTCATGTCCAACCTCAATCTCCCCTCTGCCAGTTTTAATCCTACCCTTGTCCCAAGTCCCTCCCCAGCTTTCCTGGAGCCCCTTCAGGCACTGGCAGGTGCTCTAAGGTCTCCCTGGAGCCTTCTCTTCTCCAGGCTGAACACCCCCAACTCTCTCAGCCTGTCTCCAGAGCAGAGCTGCTCCAGCCCTCAGATCATCTCCATGGCCTCCTCTGGACTCTCTCCATGTCCTTCTTATGTTGGGGACTCCAGACCTGGACACAGTCCTCCAGGTGGGGTCTCATAAGAGCTGAGTAAAGGGGGACAATCCCCTCCCTTGACCATGCTGCCCACACTGCTGGGGATGCAGCCCAGGACACAGATGGTTTCTGGCCTGCAAGTGCACATTGCCAGCCCATGTTGAGCTTCTGTTAAAGTTTTGTGATCCTCAAAGGTCACTTGCTTCTCTTGGCCCTTGAGGAAAGCTGTTCTTAGGTCTGTGGCTTGAATCTTCACTGGGGAAAGTCCCTCATTCATTCTCCTTGACTCTTGGGAGGAGGGACTTTCCACCCCTCCCTGTGCTTACTAGGCCTCAGTTATATCTTGCAATTAATACAAGAATAATCCATGTTTTGAAATTCCTTGCCTGGATTAGCTCCTGGCTGGAGTGCTTAGCTCATGTACATAGAGTATCTCTCCAAGGACTTGTCTTCTGGTATTTATTCTGATAACTGTAACATGTAGATAAGAGGAGCACACGACACTAGACATACAGAATAAATTTACATTTTCAAAACTGCAGAGAGCTACACTCAGATAGCATCCATGTTCTGAGGAAAAGTAGCCCATAAAAGGAAGGAAATCTTTAATAAAGGCTGGTGTCTCAATCAGCAGCCTGATCAATATGCCAGTGTTTGGCTGTCGTGGTTTGGACCTAACACGACAACAAAGAACCAGCCCCGAGGCCGCTCACTCAACTCCCCCCCCACACACCGTGGGATGGGGAGGACAAACCCAGCTGGAAGCTCATGGGTCGAGGCAAAGGACAAGGAGGGTTCTTCACCAATGAAGGTCACAGGCAAAACCGACTCAACTTGGGGAAAAATAATGATTTCCCACTAACAGATGCCCACAGGACACAGACACACACAGAGCAGGGCTCACACACGTTACCCCTCCCCTCCCTTCTGCCCGGGCCCAAATCACTTTGTTCCCCATTTCTCTCCCTCCCTCCCCCAGTGGCACAGGGGGATGGGGAAGGGGTTTAGAGTCACTTCACAGTCTGGTGGTTCCTGCTGCTCCTTCCTCCCCAAGATGGATTCCTCACAGTCCTCCCCTGCTTCCCCACGGGGTCCCTCCCATGGCAGAGAGTCCTCCACGAACCTCTCCTCCATGAGTCCTTCCCACCAGGTCCGGAGCAGCTGCTCCAGCGGGGGCTGCCCACAGAGTCAGGGGCTGCTTCGGGAACAGGCACCTCCCCTGGCCCGGGGGCTTCCACAGCTGCAGCAGCCGAGTCCACTGGCAGCAAAATCCAAGTTCACCCCTCCTGGTGCCTTCAGGGAATGTTCCACCACGTTCCTCCATGAATGCAGGGGCACAGCTGCCATCCCGCCATAGGTTGCAGGGAAACTTCTGCTTGGGCACCTTCTTCCCCTTCTTCCTCACCAACCAAGGGCACCGCTCTGCCTCTCCAGCTCGGCTCTTTGTTTTCTCTAACTGCTCCTCTGCTCAGGTCTTATCTCAGTTCATTCGTATGTTAATCGCAGAGGCGCATCTATTGTGTCTCTAATGGCTCCTTGGCTGGTTTTTGGAGCAGGGGGAGCTTCTCAGCTTCTTACCGGAGTCACCCCTCAGGCCCTTTCCCCACTACCCAAAACCCCACCCAAACCAAACCAGCACATTTACTTGCCCTCAGGAAATGAGGCACTGGAATTAAAATTTGAGGTCGAGAAGCCCCACTGAACCATAGACTTCCCCTTACTCAACAGGAGCCTTGTTGCAACTGGTGGCAGGGTAGGGTACAAAGCAGAGGGCAAATTTTCCCAGAAAGAAGGGTTTCTTTGAATTTTTAGTTCCCCTTTATTCATTCCTGCCTCTTCCCTCTTTGCTGATGCTCTGCAAACAGCTTGTGAAATTCATACGTGCATTGGACTATCTGACTTTCTCTCAAGAGTTACTGGTCTGTGCCTGGTGCTGCTGCACACAGCAGGGCTGCACCTTGGATTTGCAATCATAAGTGCTCGTTAAATTAAGGCTGAGTTAACAGCCACTGCAGCTTTTTCTAAAATCTACAAAAGATGTGTTTTTGGTAAGGCTTTGGCTACTTGAATTCAACTTGCTGTGAGGTAATTGCTTTCCTCTACTTGGATTAAATGAATCTTTGCAGTGAAAAAGCAGGAAGGAGCCAAAAAAAACCAACCAACAAACAACCCACAAAAAACCTGCTTTCAAAAGCAAGTGAACTCTGATGAAATTTCTCCACCTACATATATTTAATTCTAATCAGGTGCAGCATTGCCTGGAGAAGCAGGGAGTGGATTGTTGCCTCATCTAGAGCTAGGATCTTTTTGCTTGTTTCTTTTTTTTTTGTTTTAAATCTTGAAAATAGTGGGGTGTGGGTTTTTTTGTAATTACATCTATTTTTTCACCTACTTTTTAGTTCTTCTGTGTCTGGAAAGTTCTTCTGTTTTCCTTGAGAAAGGAAAACACTGCAATAAGGTGGTTGTGCTGGTCTCCCTGCACTTGGGGGGCTAATTCCTCACATAATTGTATCACTCCAGGAGCTGAAGCTTCCAAACCTCAGCAGCTTCATGGGAGCACTTCAAATCCTGTGCTACTTGTGTTCCCACTGCCAAGGGTGGCAGGAAGGGGACCAGCCCAACGAGGGCCATTGCCATTCCGTGACACCAGCACTCCTCAGGCAGCCGGGCTCTGCTGGAACCCAGAGGAGAAACCCAGAAGACTTCAGAAGAAACACAGAATCACAGAACTACCAAGGCTGGAAAAGACCTTTAAGATCATCAAGTCCAGCCTATGACCAACACCACCACATCAGCCAGACCATGGCACTAAGTGCCACATCCAGCCTTGCCTTGAACACATCCAGGGATGGTGCCTCCACCACTTCCCTGGGCAGTCCATTCCAATGTCTAATCACCCTCTCCGTGAGGAAGTGCTTCCTGATATCCAACCTAAACCTCCCTTGGGGCAGCTTCAGGCTGTGCCCTCTTATCCTGTCACTGGTTGCCTGGAAAAAGAGCCCAGCCCTCCGCCCCTCCTCACCCTCTGTTAACCAGCTTTCTCCACTCCAAAAAGAAAAACAACATCAACTGTGTTGCCTTCATGGGTTGTTGTGGTTTTTTTTGGCTGTTTCTTTAATGTAAAGCATTAGGTTTGAAGGGGGATGGAGATGAAACCAGAGATGAGCCTAAGGATGGCTGCCAGTCTGCTGTCCCACTCAAGGTGGGCAACGGGGATAAATGTGGCAAAAATACTTTACTCATCAAGAATTCCCTCTTTTCACTTCAAGCAGAGAAGTTCCTCTTCAGGAACAATGAAGGTGAGGAGTCATATCAGGTAGTCTTGTCATCAAAGAGACAATAAATAAAGAATTTATTTTATTTATTTCTGTCTTGTGAATTTACATGAAGGAGAAATGGCAGATTTATATTCCTTTAAGCAGAGTGTCTTAAAGAAAGAGCAGAAAAAAGAGAAAGGGGAAGGAGGAGGGAGAGGAGGAGAAAGTGAAAACTGCTCGGAGCTATAATACAACCAAAGGCAAGAATTCTTCATTAAGAACTTCATTTAAAATTGGTGCGTCTAAGTAGTTTTGCCACCCCCGTAAAATTTAATTTTCTCTTTGCACAGCACTTTTCTGAATGCATAAATCTTTAATAATCTCATTTTCCAGTGGTCATATATGTATACAATTGGTTCTTGGTCTAAAGTGAGTATGTTAAAACGGCCTCTCTCAGAGACCTTGTTCTGAGACCTGGAAGTAAAGAAGTTTCCAGCAAAGATGTAATGAAACCTTTTTCAATTGGTGCCTTTGGCTGTGGGTGGCTTTATTTTCTGGTTTTTGGTTTGTTTTGGTGTTTTTTGGTGTTTTTTTGGAGAGGGGAGTTGTTTGGGTTTTGGGAAGGGTTTTTTTGTTTGTTTGTCTTTGAGGCTTTTTTTTTTGTTCCTTGAAGAATAGGACAGTTTTCTAAACCAGTGGAGGTGTTGCTGTCACTGGGAGGTGTGCTCCCCGCTGCATCTGGAAGCACAGGCATTTGTATGAAGCAGTAAAACCCCGTTTCAGTGGAAAATATGTTTTCCCTCTGTGAGGAAAAAAGCTGATTTCCTCTGAAATGAATTTTTATTTTCAGCTAAAAAAAAAAAAAAAAAGAAAAGTACTGAGCACCTTTAAATATAGGATGTTGCCCTAAATTCTAAAACTTTAAAAATTCAGGTGAAAGAATAACTATTTTCCAATTAAAAAAAAAAAAAATTCGAAGTGATTTGTCTCAGCAAACATTCTAAATTTTAATCTGAGTAAATAACCCTAATTCTCCCAAATGATGCAAACTGATTTTCAGGCTGAGTCTAATTGAAATTTCAGTGAAGAACTTGCATGTTTCTAATCATGACAGGTGCTGGTCTAAGAAGAGTTTGGTTAAGGTAGAAGCTTTGCAACCTGGCTGTCTCCAGTAGAAGTGTAGGAGAAGTTCCTTTGGCTGTGGATTCTGCGTGTGGCTTTGCCAGGCTGAGAGCAAGGAAGGGCCTTGGGTGAAGGGAACCTGTACCCTGGCACCATCCCTGAGTGGCAGAAAGATCAGGATCACCTCCAGGCTGGTGGCACAGTCCTGGTTGTACTGATGGATCTGCTTGTTTGTACAGAATCAGAGAATCATCTTGGTTGGAAAAGACCTTAAAGATCATCCAGTCCAACCATCAACCTAACACTGACAAGTCCTTAACTAAACCATATCCCTCTTGGACTCTGGCACTCCTTACCTCTCAAAGCTGTGATCATGGTCCTTACTTTTTGTGTCTGCTCTGTAACAGCCCGGAGCATCCTCAGGGCAGTGACCTCTTTAAAGGCTGAGGTCTGAGGATCCATAACTTGGTTCTCTTTGCTTTGCAGATTTTTCCCTGTCGTACAGGGACTTGCATCACTCTGCAGAGCATAGCTGGGGCAGAGTGAGATGCCCCAGAGGCTTTAGCAGAAATTCTTCCCAGCTCTCCTGGACAGGGAAGAGATGGCCAATGTCCCAGCACACCATTGCTAAGGCAGGTGGGGAAGAGGGCAGGATGTTACCATGAAACCTTTAGATTCATCTTCTCTCCCTGCTACCTTGCTTCCTTCTCTTGCAATGATGTGTTTTTTGCATCATCTGCTTTCTGTGAAGCCTTTCTAGACACCCCGCTGGACGCAGAGCTATCTAAGGAATTAAAAAAATAAAAATCTTTGCTTCCATTTCATTGGAGGGAAAAGCGAAAAAATAAATTAAAAAAGGCCCACTTGCTCCAAGAGATAAATACAGCACAGGTCAATAACTGAAAGTGCTTTTAGAGACCACAGCTGGATAGTGTTGCTTGGTCTGTTTTGGGTTGTTGGTTGGTTTTTTTAAAAAAAAAACAACAAACCTCTATCTTTTTTATGTGTGCAAAGCTCATGAAAGGAGTCATTCAGATTGCAGCATTCCTGATCTTTATGCCAACAGACTGACAGCTCTGCGAGGCATAATGGAAGCCCCAGTTATTGAGGCTACTCATAAAATAAAAGCTCTCACAGACAACTCAGGAGGAATTTTTAAAATTTTGTTCTTAGCAGCTTTCTAGCTCTTCTTTCCTCCCTGCTAGTTAATGTGCCTTCCAGCAACAAGACCTGGAGACGTTTGAGAAACCACTGGCAAGGTGGCCTGTGATTACCTACCTGAGTTTGTGTATCTGGAACAAAAAACTAATTATATAGGAGCCAGTAATTGGGATGAAAAAAAGCCTGGCTTTGAATTGCTCCACAATGGTCCTGCCCTGGGTGGGCAGGAAGAGCTGTGGCAGGGTGATGTAAACACTGAGTGTTGGGGACACACAGCAGCAAATATTGGGAGGCAGGAAGAGGTGCTGGGGGAAGGAGCTGCTGGATGGAGCTGGTGCCAACTCTGGAGGGACCCAGTATGGAGTTTTAGAGTTTGGGAGTGGAGCACTTGGGTTTGGTTTCACTCTGCTGCCTCTTTTTCTCTCGGTGTGACACACAGACTTGCTGTTCTTCATTAATCACCTGGTGTGTGCCTGTCCAAGGTGTTGGAGCACGTCAAGAGCAAGCAGGGCAGGGGTGGGAACAGCACAAGCCACAGCCAGACACGGTGGCATCTGCTGGAGAGGAATGGCTGGAGCAGCTCTGTTCTGGAGACAGGCTGAGAGGGTTGGGGTTATTCAGCCTGGAGAAGGGAAGGCTCCATCCAGGGAGACCTTAGAGCCCCTGAAGGAGCTGCAGGAAAGATGGGGAGGGACTTTTGACAAGGGTTTATAGTTATAGGACAAGGGGGAATGGATTGAAACTGGAGGAGGGGAGATTTAGGTGAGATGTTAGGAGGAAATTCTGGAGTGTGAGGGTGGTGAGACACTGGGCCAGGTTGGCCAGGGAAGCTGTGGCTGCCCCATCCCTGGAAGTGTTGAAGGGCAGGTTGGATGGGGCTTGGAGCAACCTGGTCTAGTGGGAGGTGTCCCTGCCCATGCAGGGTTTGGAACTAGATGATCTTTAAGGTCCCTTCCAACCCAAATCATTCCATGATTCAGATGGACATAGTGGACCATGATGACCTCCAGCTACCTTCTAAACATCACCTGGTGCCATGAGATGCCCTGGATGTGATTCACTTATGTTGCCTCAAGGCCCAGTTAGCTGCAAACGCTGGAAGCAGGAAGTGTAGCATGATCCTGGGGGGAGTCAAAGCCCAGTCTGCACAGTCCTGCTGTGCCTGCTCCCCTCCCCAGTCTGCTGACCAGCTTTGCCGTGCTCGGCAGCGCATGTGAAAGCCTGTAAGCACTCTGCCTTATTTCCAATTCAATAGATGCTTCAAAATCTTCGCTATTTAAAGCGATTCAACTCCTTGCAGGGGCTGTGGCAGGCAGCAAAGGCTCATTGCTAGCTAGAAAATAACGTTGGACAATTTAATGCCATATTTCTGGCCTTTCCTGGAAAGCTCTGTGGTCAGCATTGCCCTTTCTGGTGTTTTCATGCCTGCTTTTCATTGCAGGAGGGGAGAAAGGAGCTGTAATGCACATTTGGAACATCCTGTTTTGAGAAAACGTGTTAGTTTGTTAAACTATTCTTTTAAATCTCTTTCTCCATAAAAAATTGAGAAGGTTTTTCTGACATTCTAAAATGAATCATTTTCAGTTCATCTGGTTTTCGAGTTTCCTTTCCTTTTTCCCCTCTTTAATTATCCTTCAAAAATGAGGAAACCAAGTATTTCTTTCAACTAATGCTGCCTTTACTTTTGCTACAGCTCTGAGGTAGGGAGAGACAATCAGTCCAAAATGGTATTTTAATTCATAAAGGCTTGAATGTGTGTTACTGTGTCCTGACTTAACAGCTGTAAGTGATGAAAAATCTAGTGCATTCCTGGCAAATTGTTCCAATGCTTAGTGACTCGGGCTGGGAAGAGAAAAAAATAAAAGGAAGCCTTTCCTATCTTAATTTTTACCTTTCACTTCTTTCCTGAAGGCTATAGCCTACCATTCTGCTAAGTATATTGGATTTGGAATAGATTTACCAAGTGTAAAACCAGGCTCTGGGAGAACCTGCTATAATATTCCCCAGCTTGGAAATAGTAACATTTATATTTGATAAAACATACCTGCTGCTCATAGGCAGGACATGGGTGACAAGAAGAGAGAAGCAGTCACAGAACCACAAGAATTACACAATGGTTAGGGTTGGAAGGGACCTCTGGAGATCATCTAGTCCCACCCCCTGCTAGAGCAGGATCCCCTAGAGCAGATCCCACAGGAACACGTCCAGGTGGGTTTGGAATGTCTCCAGGGATGGAGACTCCACAGCCTCCCTGGGCAGCCTGTCCCAGGGCTCTGTCACCCTCACAGTCAAGAAGTATTTTCTTATATTCAGGTTCAACCTCCTGTGCTCCAGTTTGTGCCCATTGCCCCTTGTCCTGTCACTGGGCCCCACTGAGAAGAGTCTGGCCCATCCTCCTGACACCCCCTGGAGATATTGATCAGCACTGATGAGATCCCCCCTCAGTCTCCTTTTCTCTCAGCTGAGCAGCCCCAGCTCTCCCAGCCTCTCCTCACAGGCAGATGCTCCAGTCCCTTCATCATCTCAGTGCCTTGTGCTGGACTCTCTCCAGTAGCTCCTTGTCCTTGAACTGGGGAGCCCAGTCAGTCCCATCCTCATGGGTGGGCAGGGATTGCAGGTGGGCAGGGCAGCATGTTTTAAGAAACAATCCCTACAAGAAGCATCAGCAGAGCAGCTCAGCACGTTGCAGTCTCTTAAACTACAGCAATTCCATCTCTTGTGAGCATCAGCCCCTTCCACCAGCCTCGCTTTTGGCCCTGGGTGCTACCCCAGCCTGGGTATTTCTCATGATGGTTTTTCTCTGACTTTTTACCTAATCAGATCTGCTCAAAATCAAAGAGCCATCATTTGGAAGGGGGAAAGGAGTGAATTTGCATCGCCCTGGAGGACAGGGAATAGAAGGATGGCACAAATACAAAAGACAGAAAAGTCTCCCTGTCAGCTGGTCTTGAAACCTTCGCGGGAGATAAAAACATCTTGGAGGGAGTGAAAAAAAAAAAAAAATGAGGTACTGCTCGTTCCTGGCTTCAGTGCCCCGCAGCCAGCCTGTGAAAACGTGAGTGTAATGGCACAGGGAGCTGCCGTTAATTTATGCAGATTCCTCCTTAATGAGGCTGATGTGAGACCAGCCTATTTGGAAGATGATCGGTCGCTTTTGTGAAATGAATACTCTCTCCGAGGGTTTTTTTAGTGCTTTCCGGCAGTCTGGTGACAGTGTTATCAGCCTGGCAACCTGCAGGTTTCTGCTGGCTCTGCGTCTCCAACAAGATGCTCTGATTTGTTCTCAGATTTCCTTTTTCTTCCCCCCCCCCCCCTTAATAATCCTTAAATAACGAGGAAACCAAGCGTTTCATTCAACCAACGCTGCCCTTACTTTTGCTGCAGCTCTGAGGTAGGGAGAGACAGTCAGTCCAAGATGATATTTTGAATTCATAAAGGCTGGAATGTGCTTTGCAGCACCCAAAACCTCTTGTCCTCTCCCCCCCCCACAGGCCGTGTACTCCAGGGCTCCTCCTTTTTCTTTCCACATGTAGGAACAAATTTTCAAAACACCCTCCCTTACACCTCCATGCAATTAATACTTTTCAGTGTGAATTAGTAAAAAAAATAAACAACCACCAGCACAAAAATACATGAAAAAACCCACACCTTTTTTTTTTTTTAAACCGAAATGAAACCCAGAAAGTTTTTTTTTTAGTGCAAAATGAAGTATGCTGCTAGATTTTTAACCCTTTTGGAACATTTTAGGTGATGTTAGGTCCTTTTCTAAAAGACAAAATGTTTTCTGGTGTTAGGGTAGAAGCAGCACACTTGGACTGCTCAGAAATTCATCTGCCACCAGAGATTTTCCTGCCTGTATTTTTCCTGATGTTTGAGCCATACGTGTGAATAACTGTGATTCCCCTGAAACTTCCATCATTTTCTGTTTCCCAAACATAATTTATCTGGCTTTGTTCCTATGTAACATGCTTTAAATGCCTTTGTTCCCATTTAACGTGCTTTAAATGAGACAAATATTTCAATGTTTGTATTCTTGGCCACTTCAGACAAAGATACAGCATGAAAAATGTTGATGTGCTAATGTTTCCCTTCCAATTACTCCCCTGTAGACCTGAAAGTGTTCCCTGAAATTCTCTCTCTATGGAAGAAAGTCATTTTGGCAGTAGTATGAATTAAAAAACCCCACAAACAACCTGAATTTGTCCACACAATAGCTGTAATATCGGGCCTAATTCTGCTATTGCAGGAGGGAATGAAAGATTAAGACATAAATAGCTGCAGGAATTTAAAAATTAGTTTCAGAGCTCTACAGGATCAAGTTTTTCTATTTGACTGATTAATGAGCTCTTACCACCAGCCTGGGCATGTGTTGCCATTGCCAGCCTGTCCAGTAACTGCTGGGTTTTGATCAACATGAAAAGGAATGTTTTGTACAAGGTCTGCAAAGCTTCAAGGCCCAGTGTAAGGCACTTGCAGGGCTGTTGGAGCAGTTTGGTTCCCTCTGCTCATACCTCTTGCTCCCAGGTACACACAGCACCATTTCAGGGAGACTTCCCATCCCACTCCCAGGTCTGGAGGTCTTGCAGAGTATTGTAAAGTGGGTCCTTGGGGGCTAATTTTCTTCTTATAGGTACTAATGTAGCATGGGCTGTAAACCTGCTGCGCCAGACCTGAAGCTGAGGGAGGGCAGTGAAGGGTTGGTTTAAAAAACAACCCCAGGTCCTTTCCAGAAGAGGCTGCTGAGGTTTTTTGCTGCCTCGGCAGGTGGGATCTGGAGCCTGCTGAGCCTGGTTTGAGGGAGCTGCTTCTCCCCAGCAATCCAAGCCTGGACCAGGCAGCTTTAATGTAGGGGGAGAGTTGGGAGAGTTGCCCTGCTAAATAAAACCTTACAACTCCTGACTTGAATGGCCTTTTTTTCCTTCTGAAAAGCCACAATCCAAATGAGGTCCAAATGGGCTACAGTGCTGAGCAAACACCAAAAGGTTCTGCCTACCCCAGAGACTGCATTTTCTAAGTGTGAGTTACAAAAGACAGAAACACAGTGGCTAAAATCAAATAAGTCTTGCAAAAGTTTTGAAGTAATCCAGAGTCAGATCTGTGCCTTGGTTCCACTGCCCTGGACCCAGAGCCAGATATGGTGTTTAGTAAGAAGAAGCTTGAAGACAAGAGTTTTCCAGCTCCATCCAATTTTCCAATGCACAAAAGATTTCTTGATGTGATATAAGCAAGGACACCTTAGCCAGAAATCCCACTTATTGGTATCTTGCTAAGAACCAGCTCGTTCATGGGAAATTCAGACTTGGAGCTTTTTCAGCAGCTGAACTTCTGAAAACACCAGTTGGCTGCTCAGTGCTGAACAACTGCACGTATTTATCAACTGCAAACCATACGCTGCTGGATTAACAATTAAACCTTCCTGATTTATGCTTCCCAATGCGAAGGGGTGGGAAGCAGCTCCATCTCCACATGTAGTTCTGCTGGCTTCCCAAGCTGGCCTTCATGCTTCAGATCAAATCATCTCCAAACCAGCATGGCTGTTTAGAAAATACAGCAGTGCAGAGTTATTCTGGCTGCAGTTGTGTGCCAGTGTTTCAGTGCCTCCCATTTTGGTATGCAAAGAAGCTGATTGTGTTGGAAGTAAACATATGCTTCATTTAAAGAAGTAACCAAGTGCTTTTACGTTTAATTCCTGACCAAGTTTATGTAAAATTAATTGCATCACATGTTCTGTGTATCTTTTAATTGCAAAACCAATTAACTTTAAAATGTTCTGCTTTGTAGTTCTCCTAATGGATGGCATAGTTTTAGTTGGCTTTACAAAATCCATCTTTTGTTGAAACTGGGCAGGCAGCCACGCTCAGTTATCTCCTGGAAGTGAGTTCCCTTCAGCTGAGCCAGTTTCAAGCAGCTGATGCACTGAAGTTATTTCTCAGGCACGGTTTTTTGGGTGAGCATCTGTGCAGAGGCTGTGCAGCCCCTCAGGAGGAGGTGCTGGGCTCCTCAGGAGGAGCACGACTGGCTCTGGGAAGCTGCTGCTGTTTGAAGCTGGAAAGGCTGGTTCCTCGGACTCAACTTCCATCCCTGATGTTGTGATTGCAACGATAGCCATGTCCAGAGCCATCTGCAGCTTTCTGAGGCTGAGGATGGTACCTAGGATGGTAGCTGGGCTGAAGAGCTCTCAGGGGACCCTGGTGTGGAGGAGAGGAGAGGAGAGGAGAGGAGAGGAGAGGAGAGGAGAGGAGAGGAGAGGAGAGGAGAGGAGAGGAGAGGAGAGGAGAGGAGAGGAGAGGAGAGGAGAGGAGAGGAGAGGAGAGGAGAGGAGAGGAGAGGAGAGGAGAGGAGAGGAGAGGAGAGGAGAGGAGAGGAGGAAAACTCAACCTCATTCTGTTACTATTGTGATAGGTAAAAACTACAAGAGAAAAAAACTTCAGAGTATGAAATAATATATATACTATTATATACAAATATATATACTATTTATACAAAAAGTTGAAACTCATTTTATTTTAAAAGACCCTACATTTTTTTATCTTATTGAGGTTGTCCTTCCATATAAGATCCTCTTTACGTTCTGGGTGAGGCATGTCTGACCCCTCTTTCTCCTGAACACAGGGCACTTGTAGGATCTTCTCACCCCTGTTCCAGGAGCCTGTAGAACCAGGCTGTCTTTGGTGGATAATGACTGGTGGGTTCACCCACGTGTACCCACAGAACCATCAGATAAGCTTTGTCTGGTTAGAAAGCCAACAGGAAAAGAAAAGATGTTTGAGTAAACAGATCTTTCCACCTGTTTTCTGGTTACCTCCCAGAAAACAGCTGGTACAGGCACCTCTGCACACAGCTTGAGCCTTGTTATCTCACACTCCTCCTGGTACAGGAGAAACTGCAGTGTATTTCGAGAAGCCAGTCCTGATGGATATGGCAAGATCAAAATCCATCAGGATTCCAGCATAGAAGTTGAACTTGTCCTCCTGAAAAGGAAGGTCCTTCCCATTCAGAGCCCTAACTGTGATTTCTGCAGGGTGCAGGTGCATCCTGCCAGCCCCATCCATGGCAGGATGAGAGACCCCAGAGACCACAGTCCTGCTCTGGAGGAGCTTGGCTGGACCTTCATGAGTCCCCAGCCTTGGCTGGACCCCCCTGGCCTTGCTGCCAGGGCTGGCAAAGGGGTGGCCAAGCTGTCCCTTTCCACAGGGGTCCGTGGTGGAGGAGCTTGGACAGCAGAGCCCTGGGCTCCCTTGGGCGCTCCGCAGCCCCACGGTGCAGGCAGCAGATGGTTGCCTCAGTGTCACCCTCTGTTGTTCCATCCTTGTGGCTAATGAACTGGAACTGTTCCTTGGCTTTCCCACAGGACAGGCTGCACTCTTGAAAATGTCAATAGAAAATGCTGTGAATCTTTCTTCCCTCAAAACTGACGGGTTACAGACACAAGTCCTCAAAGAAGCGTTGCAATTGCATCGTCTCGGTAGAGCTCCTGGGATGTGTCTCTCCAGCTCCCAGACCTGCTCTGCCCAAGACTCTCGACTTTGCCAGCTGCTGCCTCTGAAAATTGCCTGTGCAGAAATGCCAGGAGAGGTGCCAAGACCAGGCCTTGCTGAGACACAGGTTCCTCAGCTGCCATGCTGTGAATGCCAGGGCAGAGCAGGCAGCCCGTCTGGTTGTCACCAGGGTGTCCTTTTATCAGCTTTGCTCACCCAGGGCTGTTTACACAGGCCAGGGGGTTTTTACCCCCCCTTCCTCCTGCAGCCTTGCAGTCAGTTCTGCCCAAACATTTTGGTACAACTGCCACAGCTGGTGCTGAGTGGTCAGTGGTTGACTCTGCCCTGGCTTCAGGGCTAGACAAACACAGACACCACGGTCCCTTTCACATCCACACACCCCCACCCCCACGGATCCTTCTCCCTTATTTTGTCTTTACTTCTTTCTGTGGAGATTCATTTATTCCAAGAGAAATTTCTGCTCAGCTCTGCTTCATTTATGTCTCCCACCAGCAGATTACTCAGCCTCAGCTGGGCAGTTCATTTGCTTTTATTAATGAAGTATTTTTGTAATGTGGCATGAGCCCTTTTTAATTGGTGCCTGACCGCTGAGCTGAAGTGCTTCATGGAAGCAGGATCACCTGTTAGTGAGGGCTAATCCACGGGTCATTAGTTTGGACTGAATAAACAGACATTAAAATACATGCTGAACCCCACACCCGTGTGTCCTCACCTCCTCCACTGGTGGGCTCTGCTTTCCCAGCCCAAACTTACCCATCACGGAGCAGGTGTCTACAAACGTTGAGTGTTGCTTGGGTCTGATGCCTGCTCCAGGAGCTGCTGGGATCATGGGCTGGACAAGGCAGGAGGCCATGGCTGGGAGCCAGTCTTGCCATTTATTTAATAAAAAATTGGAAAGGAATGGATAAAGACAGGCAGAAATGGCTGATTTGGATATCTGGGATCCCCAGCCAGCAAATGGACTTTGCTATTAAAATCTGGTTTGTATAGCTCATTAGGGCTCCTGGTGTTAGCTCCATCTGTTACCCTGTGGGTTCTGCAGGTTTATCTCATGTACACTGGCTGGAGAGGGGCAATAGGAAGAAACAGGCAGAGAAAAACCTGGCAGAAGTGCTGATAGATTGGATCTGCAGGTTTTAAAATAAAATAAAGAAATCTTGTTTACGACAGCCACTCAAAAGCAGCATTAAGCTGTGGGACTTGGTAGGACACAACATTTGAGGAACTGCAGCACTTCACAGAAACCCACTGATGGCCCAAGGAGACCCCAGCTGTATTCCCTGGCTGCCACTGTCCTTCTGCTCCCCAGGCCTTGGTCACTGCTGCCTCCTGCATGTGTCTTTATGCTGGAAACCTTTGGAGGCAAGAGGTGCTTCTCTCCGTGGCTTGGTAGGGCAGCCAGTTTTAATTTGGTTTCTGGATGCTGCAGGAATATTGACAAAAAATAAATACTTCAAAAAAGCAGTTGGGTGGATAATGTGTACATCTGCAGTTCTGAAAGACACAAGTAAATTCTGTAAGCTTGTAGATTGAAGTGCCTGATGGAAAGTCAGAAAAGCATGGTCCTAGAGAGCCCACTGTTCTGGGGATCAATCCCCTTCTGACCCTGCTGCTAATGCCCCTCTCCAAAATACCTTCCCCAAAGACCCTGAAAAAGATGTGTCATGGATCTGGCTCCTACTCACAGCCCCCATGGGGCTCACCTGTGGCTTTAGTTGTTCTTTGATCCAGAATGGCCCTTTCCTCAGTGGTAGCATCTGGGGCATTGCCACCCTTGTAGTAGCTGAGAGTGTCCTGCAAAGAAGGATTTCTCTCTGCTGTCCACACTCTTTTTGAAAGCTGAATGTCAGAGTTGTCTTGTAGACCCAACTGGGGCTGTTCATGAGTGGGTGCTGCACTGTGGGACAGAATAGTCCTCATCCTAAAGAGCAGCAATCTAGACAGGGCAGGTTGTGAAAGACATGAGAGCATTCCTGGTGTTTTCAATTCAGCAAACAACTGAAGATCAAAATATCTTGGTGAGTTGGAGAAATACAAATATTCCCCTTTCTGATGTTTGGCGTTTTGAAAGAAACTTGATTTTCTGTTTGTATTTTTTCATGTGGACAGCAGAGAGGTTTGGTGAAAAATTCCATTTCATAAAGAGAAAATTAACATTAAAAAGGAGTTTTGTTGGCACATTTTGAGCCTCAGTGAAAGGCAGGAATTCTCAGTCATCTCATCCTTCAGGGGACAAGACAAAGACAGGGGGAGACCACGAGAGGAGTAAGCAAATGAGATATAAAGGTGTACAAAGGAGTTGCTGGGGAAGTTTATGACTGTGAAGAGTATGACAAAACCTGAGGCCTCCTAGTCCTGTTGCCTATGAAATTAACAGCCAGTGAATGTAAAACTAATAAAAAGGCTGTTTGTCTTCCCTCTGTGTTGAGCAAGCCTGTGTAATTTGTTACCACCTGGAGACAGACCTTGCTGTTAGGTTGGTAAAAGGGTTGGGTAACTTCATGGCCAGTCTTGACTGTACGTGTGGGTTATCAAACCATCAGCCGTGGGTTGCCAGGAGCAACCTGGCCAGGAAAAAGGCTCCATCTGGTCGTGCCCTGTTCCTACACTCTCCTCCCAGCACCACCCGGCAGGGCCCCAGGCAGGGTGTGGGGTGAGGAGGGGCTCAGCCGTGCCCGGGGTTAGGGGACGAGCCCATGGCAGCAGGAGGTCACCAGGAGCTGATCCAGTCCCTTCAGCCTGGAGTGTGCAAGAAACTCATTATCTCTTCGAGGGGTTATCTCGACGTGCTGCAGCAGCAGAGGTGTTACACCCACCAGGATGTCCTGCCAGCCTGATGAAGGCTTGTGCAGTCTCTCTTTTTTTCTCTAATAGGAATTGATTTTGATTCCCAGGTAACTCAACCAATTACAGGAGGGCTGAGGGTAGAGCTGGCTGAGGAGTCTCCATCAAAGCCTGTCACATTAAAAAACATGTTAGCAAGACAAAAAAAAAAACCCAAACCTGATCTTATTTTTGTTCAGGTTGCTCAACATTTACTGAAATGGTGAGTTCTATTTTTTATGTTACTCTCATCCAAAGAAAACTCAACCTGGAAAACAAACAGCCTCTCCAACAGTCAAGTGTCCTTAAAACAAACAGTCCGTTGTCCTATTTCATGACAAAGAAAACAGTGAGGGTTTCTTTTTTTCAACTGATGCTATCAAAAAATAAATTATTACGCCTTCTCTTTAAATTCCAACAGTCTTTTAAAAAGCCAGGCTTTAATCTCTGTGCAATTCTCCTTTCATGTAAGCTACAGTCTAATCAATTTTGAACTTTGCTTTGAAGACTCAGAAGATGCCAGCACTGTCACTCTGGAGTGGGCAGCCTGGGACAGCTGTGGGTTCCCCAAAGGCCCAGTGACTAAAGCTGGGTGAATAATTTCTTGAATTCTTCAATCATTTTAATAACTGAAAAAAAAAAAAAAAAAAAAAAAAAAAGAGTTGTTTGAGGTTGAAGAGATTTATTTTTTTTCTCTAAGTCTTTTTACTACAGATCGAGGGACTGTTTTCATTTGTTGTAGGTGAAATGCAAAGACATTTGTAAACAGAACAGAACGGTTCTTAGAACTAAGAAAAAGTAAACAGTTTTGCCTGTAAAAAGGCACACTAGATCATTTGTACTCTGCCACATTTTCTTTCTCACTGCAATCTAGTGAAACAGCAGTGGAGACCTCTTGCTCTCCCCAGGTCTACATCTTGGTCATTGAATCAGTGGTGTGGCTGTTGACAGCAAAAATTCCAAAATAGGACTGGAGAAACTTGCTGATCATGGACGTGGGCATCTTTACCAGTATGTGCAGGGACACAGATTGGAGATGTTGGAAATAGTGATTTATTTTCCAGATTGTTACAGAAGCACCAAATCACCAAGGCTGGAAAAGACCTTTAAGATCATCAAGTCCAGCCTATGACCAACACCACCACACCATCTAGACCATGGCACTAAGTGCCACATCCAGCCTTTCCTTGTTGCTGGAACCATCCAAGGCTGCAGAGGAAGCTGGTGGCATCCTGACCTGGGAACTAGAAATTACATAAAGGAGCTGGGAATTTGCAGAGCAGCTTTTCCAAGGACAGTCTAATCACACTATAACCACCTTTAATGTGTGACTTATTGATAAGCAGATTGAATCACCAGTCCAGATAGGCTGGTTTGCCAATGTCCCTTAATATAATCCTCAAGATTTGTGTTTGGGAACAAACCTTTGTGGATGGTCCATTCCAGCAGAAATCTGTCTGCCCCTGTCATTCCAACATAGCTCTCAAAGAAACTTCACATCCATCCTCTTGATCATCACATGGCTTGTCTGAAGTATCTTCATGGTTTCCAAGTGCTTAAAACTGCTTCCTTCCTTTAAAGAGCTGTGAGGAGAAAAGTTGGTAACCAGCTATTTTATCATAAATGTCAGTAATTCATTACTTTCTCTCTCCTGTTTTACTCTCTTTGCTTATTTTAAAAATCAGATGTTTGTTTCACTTAAGCTGGTGCAAAATCAGGAGTTGCCTCCATTAAAGCCAGCAGGCAAGCTGGAGATTGAAACAAGAACCTACATGGCATTTATCATGCCAGCAGTGGGCTGCTGTTCAGCTTTGTTTCTCTTCTGTATTGAACTGAAAACCATGAAGACGACTTGCCTTAAATAATTTGTAAAGGCATTTTTAAGAGAATGCAGAAGAAGAGGCAAGCAGCCTTACTGAGTCTCTTTATTTGAAATTCAAGAATGTCAGCAGCCAACGAACCTTGCTTTATAACTTCAAGATAGAAGTGCTAAGAAGAGAATTACTTTGAATATTTTAAGTACAGCTGACCAGCTTCTTATTTTTATATGTAAGCTATTTTTATTTTTTTTTATCACTTTGGCAATACAAGGGTGTTTTAAACAAAAAGCAGATTTTTTTAATGCTCACTGGGGGGGTTTCTTGGGCCACTAGAGTGAACACAGCAGGATTTTCAGTTTCACGAGCCAGGCCTTGCCCAAAAAAATTAACAAGACACTAAAAATAATGGGTTTCACAAACAAATATCTAGGCTTCTTCATTTTTGTCTGGAGTCATGAGGATGCTTCCAAGTCAGCCTTCTAGTTTCTTTTCCCTGCAATCTAAAAATCCAGAAACCTAGTTATGGTTTATTTATTTCTCTGTGAAAATAGAAAATTTCAGATCATGTGGCTTCCAGAAATGGAATGTAAATATCCACCATGAGCTCTGGGTTTCATGGTAAGAGGCGTGTTAGTTTGACATTACAGCTACCTAAAAGTAAATTATTTTCACACTTCCTACCTTGTTAATCAGGGTCTCTTTCAGGGTATGATGTCTCCATAAAAACACACTTTGCAAGACTCCTTGTTCTCCCAAGAGGAGCAAAATAACCATCTCCAAGCTTGAGCTTTTAAGAAGGCTGCTCTGTATTTTTTAAGAGACGTGTAGATGTGGTCCTTGGGAACATGGTTTAAACACTGGACTTGGTAGAATTAATGGTTGGTAGGGTTGGGTTATGGTGGAACTTGATGATCTTGAAAGGTCTTTTCCAACCAGAATGATTCTGTGTTATTACCATGCTCAGCAATGTTTTGAAAGAACAAATGATGAGTTGGTGGAGAGATAGGACAAGACATGCAATCGATGTCTCATCTGCTCAAACAAGGTTGCGTGTTCAATCTCCAGTTAATGCAAATGTGATCCAGAATGGGCTGGCTGGAGAAGCAGGGGCTGATGTAGACAAGTCCAGGGCAGTGTGTCAGAAACCAGAGTGGCAGATTAATGCCAGGACATTTATCTGGCCCTGGTCAGCAGCGAGCCTGAGAAGCAGGTGCCACTCTGGAGACAGAGCTCCAAAAGGGGTTGTAGTTTTTAATGCACAGAGAGTTTTTCCAAACAGGAACTCTGCCTCCAAGGTGGATCTTGTGTTGAAGTATTCATGGCTGTCAGAGTAAGGGAACTGCATCTCTTGTCTCATTTCCCTTCTCTTAACAAGTGAAACCTCTGGTCAGACTGCAGAGAAGCTGGGCTGGACGTGGAGGATTTTTCAGAGCTCTTCACACCTCTTGGTTCCCTCATGGAGCATCCCTAGTCTTTGTGTCTTTTATAACAAAAGTCATCCAAATCTGGAAGGCTTTCTCTTAGCCTGACCTGGAGAATAGCAGAAAACTCAGGTTGTGGCTAGCTGGGCTTTCAATCAGGAGCTGGCTTAGCAATTCAGAGACCCCACTTGTCAAATGGTTGATATCTGGAGCAGTCACACAGCCCTGGAGAAGGCCCTTGGGTCCACAGCTGTTGAAAAACATTCACAAGGAGAGCTGGAGGGTTTTTTTCTGGGATGTGCTCAAGGCCACCCCCAGCCAGCACGGATGCAGATGGTCACTCAGGTTGGGGAGTAGAAGACAGATGGATGTGACACTTCTTACACTGCTCCCTTACACGGAGCTGGTTGTAAATCTGCAGCATCTGAGCCATCCTAGTCTGATGAGTAAGTCTGCTTTGGCAGTGCTTTTTCTTGCTCAACGCTTGGTGATTGATTAAATTAAACTTAATTAAAAAAAAACCACAACACAACCACCAACCCCACGTCTAGTATCAGTGTAAAAATGTATCAAAACTCATGTACTAACAGTTCAGACTGGAGGCAGATGCAGAGAAAGGAACAGACATCGGGGGCTGGGGGCAGAGGAGATGAAAGTGCTGCAAAAAGTGGTGTATATAAAGTGGATTTATTTTTTGCCACCCCCTGATGCCTGAAGAGATTAAAGTGAGAACAGGATGTGAATCCAGGTAGGAGAGTGACTGTACTGAAACATGATAGTGGTGAGGACAGGTGGAGAGCAAATCAAAGAGCAGCAATCACAAGGAATGCGAGTGCAAGCACAGCCTGTGCAGGGGAGGATGAGGAGGACACAGTGGGATCGAAGGCACCCGCAGCAAGTCTGCAGATGACACCAAGCTGAGTGGTGCAATCAACACACCAGAGGGATGGGATGTAACCCAGAAGGACCTGGACAAGCTAGAAAAATGGGTCCATGTGAACCTCATGTGGTTCAATAGCGCAAAGTGCAAGGTCCTGCACCTGGGAAGGAACAATCCTTGTTATCAGTACAAGCTGGGGGATGATGTCGTAGAGAGCAGCTCTGCAGAGAAGGACTTGGGGGTAATGGTGGATGAAAAGTTGGACATGAGCAAACAATGTGCACTCGCAGTCCAGAGAGCCAATCTCATCCTGGGCTGCATCAAAAGCAGCATGGCCAGCTGGGAGGTGATTCTGCACTTCTACTCTGCTCTTGTAAGACCCCACCTGCAGTACTGTTTCCAGCTCTGAAGTCCTCAGCACTAGAGGGACATGGGCCTGTTGGAACGAGTCTAGAGTGGGGCCACAAAAAGTATCAGAGGGCTGGAGCACCTCTCCTATGAAGATAGGCTGAGAGAGCTGGGATTATTCAGCCTGGAGAAGAGAAGGCTCCAGGAAGACCTTAGAGCACCTGCCAGTGCCTGAAGGGGCTCCAGGAAAGCTGGGGAGGGACTTTGGACAAGGGCAGGGAGGGAGAGGACAAGGGGGGATGGATGAAAAGTGGCAGAGGGGAGATTGAGGTTGGACATGAGGAGGAAATTCTGGAGTGTGAGGGTGGTGAGACACTGGGCCAGGTTGGCCAGGGAAGCTGTGGCTGCCCCATCCCTGGAAGTGTTGAAGGGCAGGTTGGATGGGGCTTGGAGCAACCTGGTCTGGTGGGAGATGTCCCTGCCCATGCAGGGGGGATGATCTAGATGATCTTTAAGGTCCCATCCAACCCAAACCATCTTATGATTCTATGATTTGCACACTGATTTCTTTCTAGAGGCTGAGCTTCCAGGCCAGAGATATCATCACAGGCATCCATGCACCCCAGGAAAACCAACTAGGAAAACTGGTCTTTAAATAAATGGAACATGAGGCACATTTATTGCAGCCATGCATGCCCAAAGTTAAATGTTCCACCTAGAGTGGAAGGTGCACACTTTTTTTCCAGATTTGATGTTCATCCTTATCTTCTATCAAAGAATGAGTTTCCAAGGAAGCCTTCAGAGTAATCCTACTTATTACCCTTGCCAAAGTTAGATCTGAATCTCCTGAGATTCATTATGTTTGAATCAGCTGCCACAAAGAGCTGAGTCTCACAGAGCAGATGAAATAGGGATATCAGCAAGGCTGGAGCTCTCTCCCTGTGCTGTGAAGAGCTATAATGTATTCTAGGGAGACTGTGTCCCCAGGTCTAGAATTACACAGAGCTGTATAATGAATAAACCATTCATTTCCTATTGTATTACTGGGACTGTAATCTCTAGAACTCCAAAATTACCTGAAAAAGAATATAATATTTAACAGTAGCATAACAGCAGACTATCCCCCAAAGCACAGTGCTCAGCTTATGACACAGCTCCAAGTGCCCTCTTCTGTGGGAAAAAAAAGTTCCTTCGGTCCTCTAGTAATTTGTTAAATTGAGTCTTTCAAAGCTCTGAATTCCCAAGCCATGAGGTAAGAATATGCACTGTCTGAAGCACTTTGGGTGATATTACCGAGCACTTCTCTGCAATCACAAGAACTAGATAGTGAAAAAAATCATCCCTGAACACATGCACGTATATTATCAGACCTCCCTCCTTTTCTTCTCATTCCTCTCCCTCTATCCTGTCTTTACAAACACAGGCAGCCTTGCAATGCCACCTCATGTTTGACTGCACTTGTCTCTCCACGAGACTCAGGTTGGTCATGTCCCTGTGGGCAGTGTCATGGAATCATGGAAGGTGTGGGGTTGGAAGGGACCTTTAAAGGCCATCTAGTCCAGCCCCCCCTGCAGAGCACAGGAACCTTTTGTGATGGATCAGGTTGCTCAGAGCCTGGTCAAGCCTGACCCTGAATGTCTCCAGGGATGGGGCCTCCACCACCTCTCTGGGCAACCTGTTCCAGTGCTTCACCACCCTCATTGTAAAGAACTTCTTCCTAATGTCTCATCTAAGTCTACACTGCTCTTCAAGACCATTGCCCAATAGAGGGGGACTTTGCATCATAGAAGAATATTTTAATTATACAGTAGGCAAATATTCCCTGGGTGTAAAGACCCCAGCTGTTCTCAACACATTCCAGTTCAGTGATTATCCAAGATTTTCAATCTTGCATCTTCAAGATAAGATGTAGTTCCCATGCTTTAAATTCCCTGTTTCAAATATCATCACTCCCACTTGACAGAATTACTGACCCGGGTTAATATTATAGCTGCTGAGATAAAGAGCAAAACAACGAGATTATAACAAATTATGAATGTTGGATGAGCAATGAAAATTCATCCCTGCCCTAATAAAACTTGGGGGGAAACACAATTAAGTTTAATATCTCTAGCGTGTGAGAATCTAAAGTTATGAAGGACTATTTGTCACGGAGATCCTGACAGTAAATAGAAAATGAAATAATATCCATGCTCCATAAGAACAGGGTACTTTATCTGTTTGTTTGCTATTTAAACACACATCTTCAACCTTGTTCCTTGCTTACCCGTGATTTTGATGGATGATGACCCATAAACTGCCATTTAAGACGCTGTGAAATTATTTCAGCCCTTACAAATACAGGGAGGTTTACATTTAAAATCACTGGGTTAAATCCCTCACTGAAGACTGCATCCCTGCAGCCTGGCTCTGTGTTGACTTGATCATTCTACACTCAGATAGCTTAATGCTTCCCAGGCAACTGGAATGCTGGATTTAATCTGGTCCAACCACACTGTAAGTTTTAGGAAGTGGGCTCATAGTAGGGAGGATTTGGGGGCAGAATCTCAATTATCCTTCTCAGCATCCAGGAGTTCCTCTGATCAGATGTAGGTGTCTCCACGGCTCCCTGTTCTCATAGAATCATAGAATGGTTTGGGTTGGAAGGGACCTTAAAGATCATCAGGTTCCAACCTCCCTGCTATGAGCAGGGACACCTCCCACTAGACCAGGCTGCTCCAAGCCTCACCCATCCTGACCTTGAACAGTCCCAGGGATGGGGCAGCCACAGCTTCCCTGGGCAACCTGTGCCAGTGCCTTGCTGCCCTCGTGGTGAAGAATTTATTTCTAATATCTAACCTAAATCCTCCCTCTTTCAGTTTAAAACCCTTACCCCTTGTCCTCTCGCTCCCTGCCCTTGTCCAAAGTCCCTCCCCAGCTTTCCTGGAGCCCCTTCAGGCACTGGCAGGTGCTCTAAGGTCTCCCTGGAGCCTTCTCTTCTCCAGGCTGAACACCCCCAACTCTCTCAGCCTGTCTCCAGAGCAGAGCTGCTCCAGCCCTTGGATCATCTTCATGATCTCCTCTGGACCCTTTCCAACAGGTCCATGACTTTACAGTCCATGGGTTTTACAAGCACCTTATAATGCACCTTATAATTCACCCAGATGGATGAGTTGTGACTTCCACAGAGCCGTGTGTGTCCACTGCCTAATTCAACAGAAAATGTGCCTTGCTGGGCTGTGGGTGTTGACCTCTTAGATGTCTGCTGTGAAATGGTGTTAATTCCATCTTTGTGCTTCTTCCTGCAGGCCCCTTTGGGCAATGGGGGTATGAATATATGATTAGATCAATCTTCCCTGTGCTGTTCAGTGGTTGTACTGCTGCTGTTGATAAATGGTGTGAGTTGCTTCAGGAGGATTTGAATTATGCAAGAAACTGTATCCATGTTCTGTAATAAAATGGTTAGAGGTGTGCAGAGGTGATTTAAAGCTACTGTCCTTTGGTATTGAGCTGCCTTCTGCTGAACTTAGGACTGTAACAGTCATCAAATAGCCAAAATGTGAAGGACTGGGAACTTCAGCTTGGCTTTTGCCATAGCTCCAGTAAATTCCACAGGGAATTCTCAAATTCCTTATCCTCCTTGCAGATCAGGAGTTCTTACAGCTGCAGAAGACCTGAGGGTCTTTGAATATTATCAAGGAGTTCCCGGCATCCTAAATTGAGGCTGGAGCCAGGGGGAAAATCTCATTGTGGGATCAACAGAAGGAGCCCAGCTGTGAAGGTGAACCCCTGTGCCCCATGCTGAGCTGCTGTCCTGAGCAAGAGCCATGGAGCAGCTTCCCAGGCCATGAGATTCACATGGATTGACTCCAGAATGAAACAAGCAGAGAAGACTTCATAGCTCAGTAACTGTTTCTCTCCCACAAAGCCATTCTTGGGGATTTTAAACTTTGGCTGAAACTGGAAGACTTGCCAGCAGTGCTCTGAATCTGAATTTTCCTCTCCATTTGGTACTGGCAGCTCCCTTTAAAAAAGATGAGGCAGTTAAAAACATCCAGAGAAGTGACTGGAGAAGCTGTGTCCCCTCCCCAGGCATTGCTATTGGTGGGATCAGGCCATTTAGAAAACCTGAGCATTTAAATGCTGCTTTTAAAAACTTAACATCAGCTGAGGAAAAATTCCATTCTCTGCTTTTAGCCCTGTGTTTCTGTAAAGGGACCGTTTGGTGTTTGTTCTTCATTTGCACCTTCCAGCAGCTGCTGGGGACTCACTGCACCCCCTGCCCCTGGCCCAGGCCACCAGCCATGCTGCTGCAAGGTGACTGTGCCACTTTATCCTTGCTGCTGTGCCTGGACAGTGAGCAGCCACTTCTGCACCATCACTGAGCAGCCAGAGATGCACAGCAGCCCTGCCCTGCCGTGGAGAGAGGCAGAGCCTGCCAGAGCAAAGCAGAGGCACTGGGAGCCAGGGGGATGTTCTGGATTCATACTATTCTTTATGTTTTCAGATCACCACCACTGCCTTTGTACCAGGGCAGCAATTTAAACCAGCCCTGAGTGGCATTGCAGCTTGCCAGGTCCCAGCGACCACTGAATATGGAAAAGCAAATGTTCCTTCATCCTTGAGCAGAGGAGGGAACCTGCCCCTGAATAAAGTTTGCCTTGAACTCTGTTTCCCCTCTTTTCTACTTCATCTTGGGTTTTTTGGTGTTGATTTGTTTGCCTTTTTGTCCCCCCTTCATGCACTAAATGTTTAATGAGTGCTCTAAGCATTGAGGCATCATGAGGTTTCCAAAGTTCTTCTGTTCGATGCATTTAAAACCCAAATCAAATGAAAAAAAAAATAATTACTGCTGGAAGGCAAATCCATTTTACTCCGTCATAAATGGCCAGCGTGACACGCAAAACAAAGGGGCTTGATGAGTGGAGCAGTTGAGAAAATAGCAGCAGGGAGGTCTTCTTTGTGGGAGTCACAGATGGAAGAAATAATTTACTTGTATTCTGATTAACAGCAACAGTCACAAAAGCTGCACATGCAGCTCTTGTAGTGCCTGCCCTCCCCTCCCTGGGAACAGGAACTCCTGAGCATCCTTCATTGCCTAGTCAGCAGTTCCTGGAAACTGCACCTTGTCATCCCTCAACATGGAGGACTTCAGACCTGACTGCAACCCCACAGAGAGGGAAAGAGCTGCAAACTTTTACATCTTCCAACTTCTGGGCAGTGGCAGATTTATTGGAGGGAAGTTAATCTCTGTAATACGTGGGTAAAATGTGTAGATGGGTAAATGGCCCTGCTAGACAAGGAAGTCGTAGCTTAGACTTGGCTTGCAGAAGCCTGTCTGTCTCCCAGTTGAAAGTATCTCCTTAAAAAGATCAGGGATTTAATACAGCACAGTGTGTTGGGAGCAGCCAGAGCTCTCACTCTCATGCTGATTTTCTGGGGCTAATTGTCCTGTCAGTGGGCAGTGATAAAGCTGGGGGCTCAGACCTTTCTTGTATTGATTTCTCTTCTCCCTTCCCTCCCATGGAGAGCAGTAGCACTGCTCCACTGTGTTTTCCCAGCCATCTCTAGGACTGAAGTGGCCTCTGTTGTCCTCCCAGGATCATGTATTGCCCTTCATTTCTCCTTGCACCAAGTCTCACCTGTGTTTGGCTTCACCTCCTCCAGCCTGAGGACTGCTCTTCTGAACAATGTCCTTAGTTTACAGGAGGCTTCGAGTACCTTTGCAGAACCACCTCATGGAAAAAGCCATCTGGGGACAGAGACAACCCTCCTCAGAAACAACTGATGAAGATGGGAGCCTAAACACAGTTGTGAATGTGATCCTTTGAGCAGCTTTTTAATGCTTGCTGGTCTTGTCACGTGGACTCCGATTGCCAAACATGCAGCTGTCGTAGCTGGGGTGAATGTCCTACATCACTTTCTTCTCAACAAATGGAGCTTTTTCCTCAGGCTAGAGATCTCTGTTGTTTGAGATATTTTGTCTGGCTCCACATAACTCAATTGATGGATATCTCTGGATATTACTTCTGCTTGCCTTTGTAGCAATTTCTTTCATGCTTCTTTGCAAATAAAGACTGTGTATTTATATCCTAATAGCCTTGCTTGACTTGGGAGACTATTAAGAAGTGACATCCTCTTTCATTTTTGATCTCTTGCTCCTGTCAAAGAAGCGAGTGAGCTGGGAGGAAGTCCTTGAGTTTCATGGTGCTAGAAATCAGTAATGATGTGTCCAGGTTCCCTCTGATGGCTCTGCATCTCTAGGAGGACAGAGTAAGAGCATGTGTGACATGACAGTGAAATGAGTTGTGGACTGCTGGGAAGACTTTCTTTGCACAAGTTTCAGCCCAGAAACCAACTGTATCCTGAGCTGCATCACAAGCAGCATGATCAAGGGAAGGGATTCTTCTCTTTACTCTGCTCTCATGAGACCCCACCTGGAGAACTGTGTCCAGTTCTGGAGCCCCCAACATAAGAAGGACATGGAGCTCCTGGAGAGAATTCAGAGGAGGCCACGAAGATGATCCGAGGGCTGGAGCAGCTCTGCTCTGGAGACAGGCTGAGAGAGTTGGGGGTGTTCAGCCTGGAGAGGAGAAGACTCCAGGGAGACCTTAGAGCACCTGCCAGTGCCTGAAGGGACTCCAGGAAAGCTGGGGAGGGACTTTGGACAAGGGCAGGGAGTGAGAGGACAAGGGGGGATGGATGAAAAGTGGCAAAGGGGAGATTGAGGTTGGACATGAGGAGGAAATTCTGGAGTGTGAGGGTGGTGAGACACTGGTCCAGGTTGGCCAGGGAAGCTGTGGCTGCCCCATCCCTGGAAGTGTTGAAGGGCAGGTTGGATGGGGCTTGGAGCAACCTGGTCTGGTGGGAGGTGTCCCTTTCCAGGCAATGGTTTGGGACTGCATGATCTTTAAGGTCCCATCCAACCCAAACCATCCTATGATTCTGTAAACATCCAGGCATTACCAGTGCAGTAGCTGGAAAACTTTTGTGCTGCTTATAAGAGAGTTCACTGAAGGAAAAAAAAAAAAATTAGTAAAAAGAAAATTGGCTTCATCTTGGCTCAAACCAGGACAGATTCTAAGTTCAAACGTTTTACACCTGATCCTTTCTGCATGCCTGAGATCAGTAGTAATTATTATTTTTTTCCTTTAAATCTTGATTAGGTTTCTTTCTCCTCATCCCCTGTGATTAATCAAGGAACCATTCCCTCCTTCCTTTCCTTTGTCCATGCATTTTGGAAGTTGTTGAGCAGCAAAGCATAGACCTTCAGGAGGGAGTGTAGAGAATGCCTCTGTTGGTAGCAACTGGGGCTCTAAGCCAGCAGAGGATCCTTCTCCACCATTGCTAATATTGCTGCAAGTTCATTCCCATGCTGACAACCCACTGGCTGTCAGAAGGCTGGGAAACCTTGGATCATAAATTTGCCACGTCAAATCTGAGGAGTTTGTGTAGCTGGGCAAGGTGGCTCCTGGACCTGCAACTACTCAGGGTCTGCTGGGAGGTGTGTGATGTGGTCTCTGCACGTTCCCTCTCTCAGCAGCTGCCTTTGACATCCAGAAAAACAGCAGGGCTTCTTGTTTCAAAGATTTGTTTCAAGCCATATTGTACAAAGTCCTTTAGGCTCAAACCTCTCTCCACTAAATCTGACAATGTTTTCACCCTCCCTTTTGTCTATGGTTGCCCAGTGGAGCTTTCTCTCTCCTTTTCTCATTCATAGAGTCTGGAAGTTGTTAACGAGTGAACCACAGACAGACAAGAAAATAATGAAGGCAAACTATTCTAACAGCAATATTTCAGAAATTCCAGATACCCAAAATTGTTTGATAAAACAGCTCCCAGAACATCAAAACAAACTGTCCATTTTAACAGATTGTCCTTTTGTGTGTTGGATTTTCAGTATCAATCTCTTTAATGCTTAGTAAAATGAATGTAATACAAAGGTCAATGGATGAAGTAGAAAGTATACCAGAAATGAACCAGCTTAAATATAGATAATAAAACAGAAACACATGAAATCACTTCAATGTACTCTGAATCCAAACAATGCTTGTAGTTATGCCTGGTTCTGTGGGACCACCATTATTCAGTCACAGCAAAGGGACTAGTAATTTGTTGTTTCTAGTGAAAAGTCTGCTCAAAACAATTTTTATTGACTATCCACTTACCTGGGTTGGGAGGGGACTGTCAGAATTGCAGTGCTTTGAGAAAGTTCGTTGCAAACTTAGGACAGATAAATAAAGAGTTGCAGAGAAGCAGCAGAGCTGTGAAGGCAGGAGAGTGTAACCAAGGTGAGCAGGATTGTCTCCCATATAACACGACCTCCTCTGGAGCAGAATCTATAAAATGACACCAACACTTTCGGAGTCTAATTTAGAGTTCTGCTCAGAGGATCTACTCCTCTCCCAGCTTGGCTGCTTCTCCAAGGGAAGCATAAAACCAGGAGCAGTTCTGGAGAAGCAGGCAACCTTTCCAAACACGTTGCTACCTACAAGGTACTGAGCAAAGAGTACATCCCTGCAGTGCAGCAGAATCAAGGCCAGAATCAAGATAGAACAGTCACTAGCTCTGTTCCCTGAGCACCCACACTGGTGTTTTGTCCTTCCTGAATCAGCTGAAGATAAAATCATCCTCTTCACATCTTGTCAAGGTCCTAGCTGTTGTTCCAAACTTTGAGATGTCTGTCCTTTTGCCCAGGTCCCACAGACAGATAACCACCAAGCTGTAGAGCGAGCCCTTCTGTGTTACCTGCTTCCACGTGCTGGTGGTCACTGAGCACAGCAACGGGATACTCAGCATGAGCTCATTGGCCTTTGTTCCCTCAGGTTCTCAGGATAAATTGGAAATGTTGCTGAATTTTGTGATGTTGCAGCCTTAAAATTCACCTTCCCAAAGCAAGTTCCCATCTTGCACAGCTGTGTCTGTATTAGCTGTAGCCCAGGGCAGAGGGACTGGAGTGCAGGTTCCTTATGGGAGCACTTTCCTTGGGGCAAGGTGGAGGTGACTGCAGCATGCCATGGCAAAGAGGAAGCTGGGGAACCTCAGGCACTGTTCATCTAGGTAATTTTAAACAAACTTTTAACAAGGAATAGGGTAGAGAGATCCTCAGGCACCCTTTTACTTTGTGTAATCTCGGGAGACAAGCACAACCCTCTCCTGAGTACATTGCAATAAACCATGGCCCAGTGCTTATAAAGCCACATTGTGATTTCCTTTATGTCTCTTTTTCCTCCCTTTCTCAAATCAGAATTATCCAGAGAAGCTGTAACCTTAAGCAAAAACATAAGCATGTAAGTGCTTCATCAGACAGCAGGATGGTGTCCCAGAGGATGCCACAAGGAATCTTATTAAAGCAAATACTCTATCCCTACAAGAGTGCTTGCTCTGTAGGAAATTCCTCTCCCAAGCACACTACAGTCAGCTTGTGGTTGTTTCCTAATTATCCAGCAGAAACTTTCCCTTCCATTTTTATACCCCCACAGCTTTTTAATCAAATGCTTGTCATTGTTCTTCCTTTTTTGTTTCTTTTTTTAAGTCACAGAATCACAGAATCACCAAGGCCGGAAAAGACCTTTAAGATCATCAAGTCCAGCCTATGACCTCACACCACCACACCATCTAGACCATGGCACTAAGTGCCACATCCAGCCTTGCCTTGAACACCTCCAGGGATGGTGCCTCCACCACTTCCCTGGGCAGTCCATTCCAATGTTTAATCACCCTCTCTGTGAGGAAGTGCTTCCTGATATCCAACCTAAACCTCCCCTGGTGCAGCTTCAGGCTGTGCCCTCTTGTCCTGTCACTGGTTGCCTGGGAGAAGAGCCCAGCCCCCACCTGACTCCAACCTCCCTTCAGGTAGTTGAAGAGAGTGATGAGGTCCCCCCTGAGTCTCCTCTTCTCCAGGCTAAACAAGTCTTTAGGATGAATTTAGATTCCCTCCAACTTTTTTTTTTGTAGCCCCAGTAACTAGAAATTTAACTCCTTGGCTGTGCTAAGACTTGTATGTAATCACAGGACTCTGAAACCTGATGTTTTGTCTCAACAGCAATTACAGAGAAGGTAAAAACGGGCTGTATTTTTAATATTGTTGTTGATTGACCACAGCACCCCTGCATGTTAGTTAGTCCTGTCATCTCTTCCTAGATGACTCCTGAAAATGGGCTCATTTGGGGGCACATCACTTAGAGCACCTTGGCCCACCTGAAGCCAGAGAGAGGGAAGGTTGTAGGTGTCAGAATTGGTTCCCAACCCCTAGAATTTAGAGGGAAATAATGGGAAATAGTATTTAGAGCCTTATTTTTACCCTCATTTGGATCACACTGAGTGAAATTATTGAAGCAATGTGAAAATCAAGCGTTCTTTATTCTTCTCCATGCATTGAGTACAATAGCAACTTTTCCCATTAACTCTTAAAGCCTCTGCTAACTTTTCAGAACAGCTTCTCCATTTTTCAATCATTCTTCCAATTTTTCACTATTGTTTTGTCCTTTCAATAAAGAAGGATGAAAATTAAAGCACATAAAAACTTCCATTTCTGCAGTATGGATGGAGTGGTAGATAAAAACCTGCTACAAATCATTAATTCAAGATGCAATTTGAGATGCTGTTGTGGAGATGCCGTGGGAACATTGAGGCACAGACACCTGGTGGGATTTTCTGTCTAGCACAGATAACTAGATACCAGCTAACCAGCTGTCTAACCAGCTCTGGGTGTATCACAGGACAGCTGAAAACTCTGACTTCCCAGAAGGGCTTCTATTAATGAAGTGGAGATGAGACAAAAATCCTGCTCAGCAAAATCTCCGAGGGCCCTTTGTCCCTCCAGCTAAATTTCCTCATCTTCCTCCCTGTCTGTAACCTGAACAGAAAGCTTCAGGTAGCACCTGGTTGCCCTTTTTTTTTGAGAATGCTTTGAAATCTCTAGCAGAGTTGTTCTAAGGTCTAGAAATATTTCCTCTGGGTGATCTGACTTAATACAACCCACAAAAACTTGCATTTAACTTGATTTTTGCCCCCTCATACCTTTCTCCATATCAGTGCTGGGCTGAAGTTTTCCTGTCTTCATCTCCCTGAACCTTTTCCCAGCATCATTTCTTTCCCTGGTCTGATTTGTATATGGAGGCTCTACAGGGGGAGGTGATGGCTCTTTTGAGAGAGAAAAGAGACATTTTATAATGATGGGTGCTGTGATTGGCAGGGTGTGTTTCAGTGTTTTGCCAGTTAACTATAATCTCTTGCTTGATTTCATCCTTCTCCTTCAAATAACAGAAAATCATAGAAACCACTCAGCTTTAACTGCAGAAGAACAGCCAGACATCTCTTCAATCAAGACACACACCCAAGACCTGCACTGGGTGGCTCTCTTAACAGAACACACACTACCCAAGCTTTTAAATTGTGGGGGTTTTGGTCTTAATTATGCTGTTTAACTGAAATGGTGCACAAAAATGTACTTTTCTAAGTGTGTGTATATATATCTCACCGTGATTCTCTCATCTTTAGAGAGAATGAATTAAGGAGAAAACCCTCTGAAGACCTGTGCTGCTACATCAACACTATAATGAGCATTACCAGTGGTGGCTGTGGATGAATCACACTTTGCAGATCCCAGATTCACTGATTTGCAAAGGGCCAAAGCAAACCTTCTGCAGAGGGTGGCCACACGTCCCCATTCCTGTTGAATGGCCACTCTATGGGCACAGCTTGGACAGGGCCCTCTGGGGGTCCAACCTCCAGTCCCCAGGTGGGCAGAGGTGGAAACTAGTGCTTTGCAAAGCAATCCTGGCAGCTGCTTTTGGAGAGGCTGGGGGAGCCCTCTGACATGTCAAACTGCTGGCATGGGCTGGCAGCAGCAGCTTCTACCCAAATATAATGTGTATTTTACCTGTATTAGCTCGACATTAGTGGAGCCAAATATAACCTGAATATAAATAATTCTTAAATGTGAGGGGGGTGAGACCCTGGCCCAGGTTGCCCAGGGAAGCTGTGGCTGCCCCATCCCTGCAAGTGTTGAAGGGCAGGTTGGATGGGGCTTGGAGCAACCTGGTCTAGTGGGAGGTGTCCCTGCCCATGCAGGGGGCTTGGGTCTAGATGATCTTTAAGCCCCTTTCCAACTCAAACCATTTGATGATTCTGTGATAACTGGGGATCCTGGATTGCTGGTCCTAGTGTGGATAAACTCTAGGAGGGAACTAGTGCCTGCAGGAGCTTGGGTTTCAATCAGCAAGACAGCCAAAGCAAGGAGGAGGGGAGGTGATGGTCCCGGGTCCCACAGCAGGGCAGTGGCAGGACTGGCTTTTGAACCCATCTTCCTTTCCCACCAGTGCCTGCTTCACTGGGGTTGATACTGCCACTGTTACCTGGCAGATTGAGCCTCTCTGAAGGAGCTAATGAGCAAGATCATAAGGGGTCGTGAGCATCTGGAGCTGAAATTCGTTCTGGCTGAAGTATGTGAATTTCTCTCTCTAAAACCTGTAAACTAAAAGTTGTACTTTTCAAGGCTAGGCATGAAGCTCACCATCACATGAAGGCCTCCAGTTCACAATCCAGGCACTGACACAGGTGCACACTATTCATTTTGGAACAATTCAGTTCAATGTAGCACGGTTACAATAATTGTTACAAAATTCAGTCATAATACAAGCAGGATTTCAGTGGCTGGGCCTTGTGTGACTACAGGAGCAAAGCCATGCAGCGAGAATGAGGGTTGGACAACTTCAATAACATCACTGCTGATAAAATAAGGAATTAGCTTGCATTTCAACTTTCCATTCCCTAAAAAAAAAATGCTCAAATTGAACTGACACACTCCTCTGAATCTTGCAAAAATACAGGAAATAGGCAAATGTAAGAAGTTTCATACCATGGCTCTGTTCCCTGCTATGAGAGCTGTTGGTGCTGCCTGGATTAGAAGGCCAGGCTTTCTCTATTTGTATTCAAAGAGAAAAAATACTTTATTCAGCATCTGACTTAGAGTATTTGAGCAAATCATATGTGGATCTGATATTGCTAGCCAAGATTTGTAGACTTCTGTGGGTTTGGGCAATTACACAGAAGTAAAAAAAAAACACCTCTTTTTTTGGTAATTCTCTTATTCAATTGAACCACCAACTGTTTGAGGTCCATCCATCACAGCAGCATGCTCCATTCAGATAATCATGCAATACAAGAAGAAACCATTTGAGATATAAATCTGAAAATGTGGGCTAGGTAATACAATCTGCAGGTAAATTAAACGTGCTTTGAATAGCTGAGCTGTACGTAATAATAAATGCTGGATAGGACAGATGAACAACCAGAAAGAAGCAGCCAAAGCTCTTTCTGGAAACTCCAGTGCAAGAAGTTTTTCCTTTACTTCTGAGCTAAGCAGCAAATTAAAACAGGGCAACTTCAGCTGTTGCTGATGATCAGGTGTGTGCTGTGGCTGGAGGAGAGGATATAAATACCTCCAGCTGGGAAAGCCAAAGGCTCTGAGCTGGAGGAGGGGGTTAGGCTGTTCAGCAGGGCTTTACAACACTGTGTGTTGCAGCACCCCTCTTGCAAGGAAGCCAGGAATTTTCTTCTAACTTTGGCACCTGTTTATATACCACTGAAAAAGGACCGAAAACGTGCTTCCAGGGATCCAAAACGTGCTTCCAGGGATCCAAAACGTGCTTCCAGGGATCCAAAACGTGCTTCCAGGGATCCAAAACGTGCTTCCAGGGATCCAAAACGTGCTTCCAGGGATCCAAAACGTGCTTCCAGGGATCCAAAACGTGCTTCCAGGGATCCAAAACGTGCTTCCAGGGATCCAAAACGTGCTTCCAGGGATCCAAAACGTGCTTCCAGGGATCCAAAACCTGCTTCCAGGGATCCAAGGTAAGAGCAGAGCTGCTGGTCTGTCTAGGCCCTGGGCTTGGGTGCTTCAGGCTTTGAGAAAGCTTCTATATGGCTCCTGCAGCTGGTACAAATCCTCATATGGGATGAAGTTCTCTTAGGGGGGCCAGTTGCTTTAAAAGCAGAAGAACCTTGATTAGAGGTGTCAGGAGGGGGCAACTGCTATAGAACTGCTTCAGGTTGCAATTTCTGAAGAGTTGGAAATAGCTGCAGCAGATGGTGAGGATGCAGATATAACTACTGAGTCTGGCAGGCAGTTTCAGAGCTAAAACACTTTCTGGTCACCCAGCTAAAAATGGCCTTGTGGGAATAAGAAGCTCCCAGGAAGCATCAGCTCCTGGGCAATAGCAAAAGGGAGCCCCCCAGCCAGGTAGGGATGCTGGGGTGAATGCAGCTGAGTGGACTGCTTGTCCTTTCATGACCTGCCCCCAAAATGTGCTTTCTGCTCAGCCTCTCTGGGGAGAGGGAAGTGTGAGGATAGACAAGGTACAGAAGCCCCAGGTCTCATGGGCTTCTGAAATTTAGGATCATCTTCCCTGAGGGCCACCCTGGCATTTCTCCCACTAGCTGTACAGATCTTTGGGGCTCTGTGGGTACCAATATGATGTAGCCTCCTGTTTTTCTGGCAATGCAAAGTGCCCCTAAAATAATCCCATCTATCCTGAACCCCTGGGGACCTTTGCACCAGAGGAGCCTTGCTGCCAGTGAGGGCTAAGCTTGAAGCAACCCCAGACAAAATGCATTAGCACAAAGCCCTTTTCACTGAGTGTGTTTTGCCTTGTTGTCTGTTCAGGGTATTAGCACACAGGAAGCCATTTTATTTTGCAGATCAGCTGATGCATGGTAACTTGTTAAGCTACAGCAACTCTATTTCATGTCTGAGTCTTTGTATTACTTGAATGTTTTTTGAGACTTCCAGCAGGTCGTGGGGAAGTGATCATAGTATTCACATGGTGGAGAGCACACTCTGCAAGTGTGAAGTTCAGATTCAGCAGCAGTAACCCTGATCTTGTAATAAAAGGCACCTGGACATTAAGCAATCCTTTGGCTTCAAATTGCAGTGCTGCAGGAAAGATGCCAATTTAGCCCTGGTGAAACAGTTTTGCTTATCACAATAGTTATAGTATTCCCTGCAGCTACTTACAGAAACCAGCAAGTGAATGGGTAACATTATTGTGTGAAGATAACTGGCAATTTAACAAAAGGAGTCCTCTCTATGGAGAACTTGAACAGCTTTGTGGGATTTGGGGTCTTTTTATCCTATGGAATTGTCCCTAAGTACAACATGTGTCATCTGTCCATGTCCTCTATGTGGGAGGGAACAAATAGCCTGACAAGTACAATGTAGACTCTATTTCCTCACTTCTTTTGGGTAAGGTAGAGATAAGGTTATTTCTACCTGCTGATTTCCTAGCTAAAGTGTGGGTATCAGATGTAGCAATCACGTCAGGTGTGGTGTCTTTTTGGTAGGTTTAAAGTCCTCTTGGATTTGTACTCCATTTCCCTGGAAAATACTGATGTGCAAGTCTGAAGTCAGGCAGCAAGTCCAAATTCCCTGGCAAAGGATTTTTCTCATGGGCCAAGCTGCTTTCAGAATTTCTGGGTTAGGGTAAAATGGAATGTGGCAGTTGGTGCACAAATGGAAAGTAATTTGGGTGTGAAATGTTGTTATAACTCATGGTCAATGTGAAGACAAACCAGGGCTTCCTGCTCTAAGGCTGAAAAGAAGGAGGAATAAACTTTGCTACCAATAGAAGAAAGGGCAGCAAGGAACCAGTCTGGCCTAAGGGGGCCTTTAACTGCAGCTGTGGGACTGACTGGTGAGTCCAGCCCAGGCAGTGCATGCCCACTGTGCAGCTGCCACCAGCTGCTCTGTTCCCCAGGTCAGGCCTCAGCATCCTCCTGGCAGTGTCACCTCTGCCTCTTGAGTCTGAGAAGGATGCCCCTTCCAGACACCCCCACCTGATATTTCTGAGTCAGAGTGCAAAGCAGCAGGAGTGAAGTCATCACTGACATAATGACTTTCTCTCCTAAAGGCTAGGAAAGAGTCTGTGATCTGGCATTAGTGTCCTTCTGTGGTCAGGTTGGAAAGGTCACTGCTAGGCAACCACTTTCCTTGCTAGACCAGGGCTGACCCTGTCCAGTAGCTTTGAAAAGTCATCACTGCTTCTGATCCCTGTTGTCAGCCTGTATGCTGCTGTGTTCCCTGCTCTTGCTGCTCCTCAGGACAAGCTCTTCAAATGGCCTGTGCAATTTAAGAGCAGGAGGCTGTTCCCTCTCACTTTGGCCAGCCATCTCATGTCAGGTAGATAAGGGTTTCCAAACTCTAATTTCAGAGGCTACTTCAAGGATACAAGCAAATGCTTTCAAAGAAAGAGAAACTTGTTCTTGCTCAGCTGCAGAGTGAGATGTTGGCAGTGGTTGTCCTGTCCATGCCTGGGACCCTGACAGGATCCCCTGGGAACCACTGTTCAGGGGCCCCTCAGCACCATGGTACCCTTCAGCTTGCTTTAATATATCAATACCTTGAAGAGCCTGGATTTAAATGTAGGGCTTGGAGACAAACTTGTGTGGCAAAGGAAACCTGAAGTTTAATTTGCTTGAACCAGGTGTTAAAGTATCAGAGAAAGGAGAGTGGGCAAGTGGCAGGGAGTGGGGAAGGAGAAGCATAACTTCCTCCAGCTCAGGCTGTGAGGATGCAGGGATTCCCATAGCATGGAAATTCTCTCCTGAGAGGTGTCTCAGGGCAGACTGCACAGTGTCAGCAGGTTTCTTTCCCTTGCAGCAGAAAAGTGGGAAACTGTCACTGTATCTGGGCTCTCCAGTTGCTGCTGAACCTCCCCTGGGAGAGCAGGGGGAGGGATACTGACCCTGCTGGGAAACACCCTCCACATGCAAAGACTCATCGCCTGAATTTTCAGTTATTTCACACCCTTATGGCACTGAGTAGGCTGCAATTTTGAGTGACTGCTTAGACCCTGCTTGGAAGGAGTTGTTTGGGCTCTGCCAGACTGGCAGTGGCCAGGAGAGGTGGCATGCACAGAAGGGTGGCACCACCAGCTCAGGACACCCTGGCACTGTGCAAGGTGGGCAGCTCCTGTGGTGCAGACTGGGCAGCCCAGAGGTGTGTTCTCCTGGCAGAATCAAAGCTGTGAAAACCTGGTTAGGTGGGGGAAGCAGCTCTTAAAGCAATCCATGCCTTTTTCATTAAAGCAAAGGTAATAAAATTAGCAGCCTGAAGTGGCTTTTTGTTGTAGGGTGTTTTTTATTAATTGAAGATATCTTAAGAAATCAAGTGTCAAAGCCTTTAAGGAGATTGTATCAAAGCTTGAGTTTCAAGTGCCACTTCAGATGGAGAAGTGATGGGTAAGCAGTTCTTGGGGCTCTTTGCTGAACACAGCAGGAGCCTTATTCAGAGTAACAGGATTTGTGGAGATAAGTTCCCAAAGTGGATCTGCTGGTGCTTCAACTGCATGGAAACTAATGGGGCTCTTTGAACATAGATGAATTTGTGGTAGAACCTGTGACTGGCTGTGGCTTTAAGTCCATCTTCCTTTGGAAATCCTGAAGGATGCCAATGTGGCAAGACAGGGATTTCTCTTTCCCCTCATACTGTTCATATCATCAGCTGACAAGACAGCTGTGGTAGACAATAAGACTTTATTTTTTCCTCTCCAGATAGGTGTTAACTGGTACATACATAGTGGGGAGTAGGGGGGAAGCAGGACATGGAGCCCTCTGTCCATGGAGCAATCCACTTGTTCTGTTTGTGTGCTCCTTTGCATAGGCTGCCTAGAGTAATATTTGCTGATGTTCAAGATCTGCCTCCAAAGCACAAGATTGATTGTTGGTCTTGAGGTTATTTGGTTAAAGCAGTGATTCCAGTATTTCCATAATGTTAGAATTCAGCCTTAAGGATGTCTTGCTGGAAGCTGGGTTGGATTCTTAATTCGGAGAGCTGGAGCAGCTCTGCTCTGGAGACAGGCTGAGAGAGTTGGGGGTCTTCAGCCTAGAGAAGAGAAGGCTCCAGGGAGACCTTAGAGCACCTGCCAGTGCCTGAAGGGGCTCCAGGAAAGCTGGGGAGGGACTTTGGACAAGGGCAGGGAGTGAGAGGACAAGGGGGGATGGATGAAAAGTGGCAGAGGGGAGATTGAGGTTGGAGATGAGGAAGAATTTCTTTCCTGTGAGGGTGGTGAGACACTGGGCCAGGTTGCCCAGGGAAGCTGTGGCTGCCCCATCCCTGGAAGTGTTGAAGGGCAGGTTGGATGGGGCTTGGAGCAACCTGGTCTGGTGGGAGGTGTCCCTGCCCATGCAGTATTAGACGATCTTTAAGGTCCCTTCCAACCCAAACCAGTCTGGGATTAAATGACCAGGGAGTGAATGTGATCCAAATACCTTTAGCTGTGTAGATGCAGGCAGGTGACCTACAATTTTCCGTGGAAAGAATATTTTCCTGTGTTGGTCTCAGTGTCCATTTTTCAGACAGTAGAGCTAAAACTGAAGGAACTTGGTGCCTACCTCTGGCCTCTTGTCTAGTGTTGAGCACCCCTTCCCTAATGGCTGTATTTGAGGGTGACTGAAGGCAGAGCACTTCCAGCTTTCACACCCAGGCTCCACAGCTGCCATGTAGCCCACTGACTAGGGTGAAACTGCCTTGGAGAAGATCAGTCTCCATGAACAACTGTTCTTTTTTGGAGGAGAACTGTAACAACAAACTCTGTGGAGCTGCTGCAGGGATGAGTGTTGTGCTCAATTTATGCCTTGCCTCTCTGGTTGCCATTTGAACTACAGTGATAAGGGGAGGGTGTCATGAGTGCAGGGATGTTTTATACTGAACCATAAATCCTTTCTGTGGCCATCATCATGCTGCATGACTGCTCCATTTAAGCTGCACTTGCTCGTCTCGCATTTGTCCCTCTGGACTGAGCATTTTACACTTGTCTGCATTAAATTGCATTTACTGGCTGAGTCACCTAAAAGATGCAAATCCTCTGGAATTCGGGTGTATTGTGCTTGCTCTCAGTGGGAGGAGTAGGAGAGAGTGATACAAACATTCTTTCCCAGCTGTTACGAATCTCTTCTAACCTAAGCTATGGAAATACATCTGAAGGTGTCACTTTTTTCTTTCACATTTACTTGAACGTGAACAAATCCACGGCATCTCCTGGGGTGTAGATCCCTCTCAAACCTCAGCTATAAACCCTGTCTGGGTGCCAGTCTTTGCTAGGGATTTTCTTTGCTTCTGTCACAGTACCCAAGAGGAGAACCTGTTGTACCAGTCTCTGTAAATACTGGCTGTAAGCAACTCCTCAACCTCAGGAGACTGTAATCTGACTAAACCTGGAAGGATTAGCCTTGATTTGCCGGTGGAAGGGTGGGACTAAGCACGGCAGCAGCTTGCCTGGGGCTGTGTGGCAGCTTTGCAGGATTGTTAGTTTAATACTCACTTGTGCCAGCAATACAGAGCTACCCAGGTTGCAAAATGGCTTGAAGAACAGGTAGTTCACCTGGAAATTGTTTTATGCCATCCAGCAGGTCCCAATCTACCCGCACTATGTCCACGTAAGTGTTGGACTAGTCCTGACTCCAGAGGCAGAAGTAAAATTGGGAACTGAGCATTCAGAGTCTGGCTCCACTGCTGCCTTCAGCTGACTGTGAACTGTGTGGGTTTTGGTTTGCTGATGTTGGTTTACATGGTTGCTGCACATTTTCATGCCTGAAACCTGGACTGTTCAGAGACAAGTGAGATACTGGGAACATGAGGTAGGGAACATCAGCTCAGTGTCCAGGAGTAGTTAAAGTCAGGAATTAGGAAATAGAGTGCATCCTTAAGTCACTCTATAAATCTAGGGCTTGCTCAGAGCTTGACCTTCTTGTGTAGTTCTTTCCACATCTGCAAATAGGAAAGTTAGGAAAAGAAAGACAAGAAAGGTTATTATGGTCTGCAGTGGATTGATTCTAAAAAGCCATCTAGGCTTGGATTCAGCTTGGAAAAAGAGGGCTTTGGGCATAAAGGTGTTCTGCAGAGGTCTGTGATGGAGGTCTGCAGAGCCAAGTGTGGTCTGGAGATGTTGGGCAGCAGTAGCTGTTGTCTTCTAGCACAAGAACGGGAAGCTATCAAAGTTAGTTGGACCCAGATTTCAAACAGACAAGAAGCAAGACCTGGGGAGGTGCTTGTAAGAGGCATTGTGTGCAACAGCTACATCCAGGCTGGAGAACAAGGACCTGTTGGAAAGAGTCCAGAGGAGGTCACAAAGATGATGTGAGGGCTGGAGCAGCTCTGCTCTGGAGACAGGCTGAGAGAGTTGGGTTTGTTCAGCCTGGAGAAGAGAAGGCTCCAGGGAGACCTTAGAGCACCTGCCAGTGCCTGAAGGGGCTCCAGGAAAGCTGGGGAGGGACTTTGGACAAGGGCAGGGAGGGAGAGGACAAGGGGGGATGGATGAAAAGTGGCAGAGGGGAGATTGAGGTTGGCCATGAGGAGGAAATTGTGGAGTGTGAGGGTGGTGAGACACTGGGCCAGGTTGCCCAGGGAAGCTGTGGCTGCCCCATCCCTGGAAGTGTTGAAGGGCAGGTTGGATGGTGCTTGGAGCAACCTGGTCTGGTGGGAGGTGTCCCTGCCCATGCAGGGGGTTGGGACTAGATGATCTTTAAGGTCTGTTCCAACCTTAACCATTCTATGATTCCATGACAACTGGGCAGCATTTGGAGGGAGATACATTTAGGGTCCCCTTAGTCCAGAGTTTCTGCCTCAGTCCTCCCTGGAGGCCTTTGATGGGGACAACATGTGAATGTGTGTTTGACAGGGTTGGGATCTGCCCTAACACAGGACACCCTGTGAGCTGTTGGGTTGGTTCTGTTCTTACTGCAGGAACTGTTGCTGCCCAGCTATGTTAGCATGTCTGTTAAATAACATTTTCCAGAACCAGCTCCCTCCCCTTCAACTGTGGTGATGTTCTTTCTGTCTCGTGAGGGTTGCATTAAACAGCTCTGCACTTTCTGACAATAAATTGCAATTCTTAATCATTCCTGGTAATTACAACTTTCTCTGGTTTATGGCTCCTCAACTCTAGCTGAGGACTGGAGCTGTTTCATATTTAAATAGTATTATAGCTGGATTGCTCTCCTGGGGAGCTCTTGGTCTTGAAGGCTGAGGTTTAATTCTCTGCACCACTAATTAGATCAGGAAAACAACTAGGAAGATGTAAGCAGAAGGTTTGTAGGGGTGCTTCAACAAACATGTCTTCTCTTGCTGTAAGAGCAGCATAGTGGGCCTGCTGCAATTCAGAAGGATTCATTTCTTTGGGAGATAAAGAGGAGGAAGAGCAAGAATTGTGGTTTTATCCCTACATGTTGCTACTACAGTAGCACAGCAAGAGGAGGAAGTGGCAAGTAGGTGTCCAAAGATTACACTTGAATTAAAAGCTGGGAGAGACCTGAGGGAGCTGGCAGGGGAGGAGGCAGTGACTGCAGGATCATCAAGCTTTTACTTTAAAAGTGCTCTCAGTGATAAGAGGAGACCTCAGCTTGCCCCAGGTGGACTGATTAAATGTCATGACAGTTTGTTAAAATGTGTTTAGGAACTGGGATTGACAGCTCCTTGGAGCAGTCAAGCAGAAAACCCACCAGAGACATGTAGCTGGTGGTTGTAAGCTGTGTATGGGAGCAAGCTCAAGAGGTAACTGAAGCAACCATTCGGTTCCAGAGACCAAATGTACTCAATTTCAATCACAGAATCACCAAGGCTTAAAAAGACCTTTAAGATCATCAAGTCCAGCTTATGACCAACACCACCACACCATCTAGACCATGGCACTAAGTGCCACATCCAGCCTTGCCTTGAACACCTCCAGGGATGGTGCCTCCACCACTTCCCTGGGCAGTCCATTCCAATGTCTAATCACCCTCTCCGTGAGGAAGTGCTTCCTGATATCCAACCTAAACCTCCCCTGGAGCAGCTTCAGGCTGTGCCCTCTTGTCCTGTCACTGGTTGCCTGGAGAAAGAGCCCAACCCTCTGCCCCTCCTCACCCCCTGTTAACCAGCTTTCTCCACTCCAAAAAGAAAAACAACATCAACTGTGTTGCCTTCATGGGGTTTTTTTGGCTGTTTCATTAATGAAAAGCATTAGGTTTGCTTTCCTTGTTCTAATGATGGGACAGTGGAGATCTCCATCTCTGGTCCTGCAGTGCTGTGAGTAGCCACCCTTTGGTGTCCATTCTCCAGACACTGTCTCACTGCTCCCTCTGAGGCTGTGACCATAGTGACTCCATTGCCTCCTTACAGCATACTTCCTTTCTCTGAAGTCTCTTATTTTTCATAACCTCTTAACAACACTGCTGCAGGTGGGATGCTTCTCTTCTCTTCTTGCCAGGTCCCATTCCAGCCTTCATGGCAGCAGGTGTCTCCATGGGGGAGGTTCATTTGGCTTCTTCACCACTTTGAGATGTATCACTCCCTGGAGCTTCATGTTTTCCACCATCAACTGCCTTTAATGTGAGTTAATTCAGTCTTAGGGTCAGACTTCAAGGGCAGGTTGGATGAGGCTTGGAGCAACCTGGTCTGGTGGGAGGTGTCCCTGCCCATGGCAGGGGGTTGGTTCTAGATGATCTTCAAGGTCCCTTCCAAGCCAAACCATTCTATGATACACACCAAGGCTTGAATTCATCTGCTCCAGCTTGGACACCTGAAAAGTTACTTAAATCTACTCTCAGTCAACATAAACAACAGCCAGTTCAGCCAGATTTGATGCAGTGCTTTTTACAGCAGATTTACCAAGTTCTTTTTCAAAAGACAAACTTCAGGCTTAACTTAAGGGCTGCAAGTTCCTGTAGAGCAGCCTGATTGCAGATGTAGTTTTGCATGAGTCAGTAAGAGTTTGTATTTTCCAGAAAAATATTTTGCATGCTATGACCTTTACTCTCAATGGAAGGTAAAATATAGATCACTTCTTTAATGTGGTGCAATTTGAAACACTTGTCTTTTCCAACTGGGACAAATGGTAAATTTGTGTTTGGGCCACTTAAGGATCCATTTGCTAAGTGTCACAGCAGGACAAAATCTGCTGGAGGCTCCAAAATGCCCACCTGAATTGAGAAGTTTGATGTCAAGCTTAATTTTTACTATTCTGCAGCACAGAAGGTATTTTGAACCCCCTTTACTTCCAACTTGCAAGGCAAGCAAATTGGATACCTATTTTGATTTAGTAATTTGTCAAGATTTCTGCCCCCTCTATTTTTTTACGTTTTCCTCTCGAGGGTGTAAAGTTTTATTCTGTGCTGCAAATAGGCTTCAGACTGAGAGAAAAAGAGGACAATTTTGATCAAAATGCACAAGCAAGAAAACAAAGAAATTTAGTGTTAAACAGTAAAAGCAAAGAGGGAGATTTTTATTTAATAACCCTTAAATGATTTATGTAAAAGCTCTGAAAACACTAACGGAAAACTGGGTGGAAAAAGGCCACAGTTCTTGTCCTTAAAATCTCTGCTTAGCATAGTGGACATCTTTATAGAAAACTCCTGTAAGCTTTAATTATAAAAACCAGTTGACCCTGTCAGGGTGGTGGTCCTGTTGTATCTGCAAGTATTTCTGGCTAGCAAAGGTGACTCTTCAGAATCTTGCTTTTCTGTTCATTTTACTGTCCTGTTTCCACATCAGGTGCAAATGTGCTTATACAGAGGATGGCCAAGCCTGCAGGTAGAGCCTGAAGCTGGGTCATCCCACTTGCACCTGCTTCTCTGACTTCTGGTCAGTTCTTTCTGTGCCTCATGGTCCCAAGGCATCCATGGGAGCCAGGGAAGCCTAAAGCCTCAAGCAGGCACTTGGTGCCCTCAGAGGATTCAGCTTTCTGTGCCTCAGGAAGCTGTAGCTGTATTCCTGGTCTCCCCAGTCTTACTTCAGACAAGAATGAAATTAGCTTGTCCTTTCTCCACAGCCTGAGTTGTCCTTGACTGCCCTTGAGCACTTGGAGTCTGTTTGGCCCTTCTGGTAAGGGCCCATATGCCTTAGATGAAGCATATTATGCTCCTTCATGTTTTTTGTGCTCTCTTTACAAGCTAAAGCCTGGAGTTTTGAGCCTTATTAACTATAAAACCCAATGATTAAATGCAGCAAGGTTTATTATTATTTAATCAGACACTTGCTCCATTCACTCAGTGAGATGAGACGTTGCAGGAACCAACAGAGAGCTAAGGTCAACAGTGACAGTTCTCCTTTCCCTGCTAATAACTTTACTTTCCTACTAAGTTGCAGATCTTGCATCTTTTATGAGAGAGAGAGAGAGATGGTGGGAAAAGGATACAAACATTTTAGCTACTTATTTCTATTATCTCTCTGCTGCAGAAGTTTCTTCTCCATAGCAAGATGGTTAATGATACCTGGACTGTTGATGATGTCTGTGAAGGGATTAGTCTCCTTCTCTAGTCCTTCTTGCTAGGGATGAAGTCAAGGGTGGAGCTGAATGCTTTGATGGGTGGTAGATAAGCTCCTAAGCTCTGTTCTCCTGACCAAGCAGGAATCCAGTAAAGGTTATCTAAGTATAAAAATGGTCCCGTGCCACCTTGGTTTGGGTTGTCTTCCTGACAGCCTTGTCTGCATTAGAGAAGATAGTAGTTTTCATTTGGTGCTTTTCTTTGCCACTTTCCTTGACAAAATGCCCAAGAGAGAAACTGGACCAAAAAGAATGTCCTCTTAGCCATTTTAATCTTGGAGTGGTGAAGCCCTGAGCAGGATCAATGCAGTCACTGTGCCAGGACTGCAAGCTGCAGCTCCTACTGCCACACCTCCAGCAATTCCTGGGTCCCTCCTCTTACCTGAGCAATATCAAAAGTATTTGTCATCCATTGCTCTCAGGCACATGGTGTGATTCTTGGGGTGCCCTACACAGGGAGAGGAGTTAGACTTGATGATCCTGATGGGTGTCTTCCAACTCAGCATATTCTATGATGTCCATGTGGATGGACAGTGGCAAGTCCATGTCTCTAATTCAGCACAGGACCAGTTCTGGTTATTAAAACAATGACATTGCCCTAAATAGCTCTGAATATTATTTTTAATAAGTAGTGGTTTAATTTCCAGCTTGGCCTTGACTAACCCAAGGAGTTGACCCTTCATCAGTCTTCCTCTGAGTAATGGACATGGCTCAGCTGGGAGAAGCACCTCTACCTCTTGACCCTGCTGAGATAATCAGGAGAAAATGAAGGTTCCCCAGGAGGCTGGAGCCAACCTGTTCCTTCCTGACTCAGAGGACCTGCAACCCCTGAATCTTTATTAAAAGGCATAGTAATTTAAACATACCACAGGTGGGTCCTGGTGCCCAGGATGGCTTTGCAGAAAGGATGGTGCTGTGTGGAGGTCAAGTCCCAAGCTAACAATGCAGAGGAGGAGGCTGCAGGCTCGGGGGCTTTGGCTGGTGCACAAGGGGATCAGTTTATTATTAATGCTGCTGCTTTCTGTGAAGAGGCTGAGTCCCTCCACCCTCAATGACCTGAGCACTCAGTGTTCCTCAATCTGCCTTAGTCTCAAGGGATCAAACTTCCCAGCTTGTCTCTCTAGAGTGAAGGGGAGGTGGTTGAAGCTACTAAATACCAGTGTTGAGTTTTGCAGCCTGGCTTCTCAGTTTTAGCAATTTCTTGTGCCCATCTGTCTCTCCAACTCAACCTTTCAACTCTCCACCTTATTTCCTCTAGCAATAAGATCCCAATAAGCTCTGTGGCAATAAACAGGTGAGAAGAGGGACCTTACATATTTTCCAGCTAGGAAGAGGGTGTATGAAAGCTCACTCCCACACCTGAAGCACTGCATTAATTCCATCTATATCCCTACCACAGGGAAAAATCAAAATTGTTGTTCACACTCAAACACCAATAGCAACCAACCCTGAGAAAGTATCTGTATGGAACCAGCATTTCCTTGTGCTCCCCACAAACTCACCCTCCTGAACTTACAGAAACCTGGAAGTTGCTAGATGTTCCAAAGAGGTGATTATTCCCCTCTTCCCTGCTGCTGCTCCAGCATTAGAAAGACTATTATATTTTGTCACCATTTTATAAAAATGTCAGAGGCTTGAACACTTAGTGAGACTTTGCACTGTTATTGCAGAAGTGTTTAAAATGTTCTGAGGTGCTTTAAGGTGTCAGAAATTTAGTTGACAAAATAATAATCCAGATCTAGCTAACACTTTTAATGAACATAAAAATGATCTGACTGACATTCCCTTTACCTCTCTGCTCACCCCTCTGATGTCTCTTTCCTTTCTGCTTTCTTCCATACTAAAGCTGTAATTTAGAAGATCTGAATCTCAATCATGGAAAACAAGGAGACTTAATTTTTGGAGCTTTCTAAGGCTTGTCCTTTGTATGTGAGCTATGGTGCAAAAATCCAATAAAAACGATGTTTTAAATTATAGTAAAGCTCCTGCACACCACTCTGGGAATGTAAAGCAGTCCTGACACGATCATTAATTACCTGCATAGTTACTGTAAAATAGTCTCATCCTGAGAGAATTGGAGTCAAAGTCCTTTTTCTTTGGGGTGGGGAGCTTGCCAAGTGCAAGGTTCTGCACCTGGTTTGGGACAATCCCAAGCACAAATACAGGCTTGGTGGAGAATGGATAGAAAACAGCCCAGAGGAGAAGGACTTGGGGTGGTGGTGAATGAGAAGCTCAACATGACCCAGCACCACGGGCTGGATCCCAGAAACCACCCGTGTCCTGGGCTGCATCCCCAGCAGTGTGGGCAGCAGGGCCAGGGAGGGGATTGTCCCCTCTGCTCTGCTCTGGTGAGACCCCCCTGGAGAACTGGGGCCAGGTCTGGAGCCCCCAACACAGGAAGGATGTGGAGCTCCTGGAGAGAGGCCACGGAGATGATGTGAGGGCTGGAGCAGCTCTGCTCTGGAGACAGGCTGAGAGAGTTGGGGGTCTTCAGCCTGGAGAAGAGAAGGCTCCAGAGAGACCTTAGAGCACCTGCCAGTGCCTGAAGGGGCTCCAGGAAAGCTGGGGAGGGACTTGGGACAAGGGCAGGGAGGGAGAGGACAAGGAGGGATGGATGAAAATTGGCAGAGGGGAGATTGAGGTTGGCCATGAGGAGGAAATTCTGGAGTGTGAGGGTGGTGAGACCCTGGCCCAGGTTGGCCAGGGAAGCTGTGGCTGCCCCATCCCTGGAAGTGTTGAAGGGCAGGTTGGATGGGGCTTGGAGCAACCTGGTCTGGTGGGAGGTGTCCCTGCCCATGCAGGAGGGTTGGAACAAAATTATCTTCAAGGTCCCTTCCAACCCACACCAGTCGGGGATCTATGATCAGCTTTAAGCCAGAATACAGTTCTCCCAACCTGGTCTCTAATCTCCTCAAGCTTTAACATCTGGAGTCCTTTGCTTAAATGTTTTCCATGGGAGAAGGTGCTGTGAGGCAGAGTAGTCTCATCTGAGCTGTAACAAAAAAAAACAGTGAAGAGCATTTGAGTGTCATGATGAACTTGGGGACAACAGCTCCAGAGGTATTTCACTGATGGCTGTTAAAGGGCTCAGAATTACATCTCCAAAATTCAGAAGAACGTACAGCTTTTTAATTTTTCTTTTACAGTGTGATTAATGACTCTAGGAACAAGTTTTAAAGCTTGATCTCCAGATGGAAGAATATTAAAAATATTGATTTATTGTGACTTCTTGTGTGAACTTTGCTAAAATTGGACTGCTGAGCTGCTTGAGCCAATTTTGCTGTCAGCGTGGTCACTTGGTCCATGAGGCTTAGTGCTGCTGCTGGGAGCTGCTTCCCTGTAGCACTTTGAGGAAAAATATCCCTTCTTTGCCATGTCTGGAGATTTTAAAAATATAAGGAAAATCCCATTCACACACATGGGAGCTGCCAGTCACAGTGTGTCTGTGAAATTCCAGCTGCAGGCACAAGGACACCAGCTCTGACTTCTTAAATAAAAGTTCTTCCTTTGCTTGGAAGAAGGACAGAAAAAAACTGCCTAGAGCCTAAATCACTGTCACTTGTTAAATGTGCTCAGGGCTGAGCCCTCAGCTGTTGCCAGTTAAAGTCCTGGGCACCCAGATGAAGTTGCAGTAATTCAAGAGGAGGATCTTTAATTAAGTAGAAAATCATGATCATAAAACTGTAATACGTACCTGTTTTATCCTGGGTTCATCTGTACATGTGCTGGTGTCTGAGAAAGTCTTGAGTCCCTAAAATCAAACTTAAAAAAACCCACTTCCATTAGCTCTTTATAATGAGCTTTAAACACTGCTCCAGAAACTTCTGCACTAATCAGCATCTTTTGTTCTCAGGACTGTGTTAAGTTGGGGACTTCAGGAAGATCATAGAATCCCAGACTGGTTTGGGTTGGAAGGGACCTTAAAGACCATCTAGATCCAACCCCCCTGCATGGGCAGGGACACCTCCCACCAGACCAGGTTGCTCCAAGCACCATCCAACCTGCCCTTCAACACTACCAGGGATGGGGCAGCCACAGCTTCCCTGGCCAACCTGGCCCAGGGTCTCACCACCCTCACACTGTCTGATCCCCTCTCCTGCACCACCAGCCTCTGCAGCCTGGGACCCTGGGCCAGGGAAGTCTGCTACCTCTCTAGAAAACAGATCTTGATGCCCCTCATCTGTAGCCTTCAGAAAATTTTCCAATGTCTGAGCTGATTTTCTTCCTGCACTCTCAGCACATTCTTGCTATTTCTACCCTGGGCATCAGGAACACTTAGTACCTTGTTCCAGTTAATACCCTTAAGTTGGTGTTGTCAATGTCAGGAAACCTCCCAGTGGTTTTTCAGATGATGAGCAGCAGCAACAGGGTCTGGCTGAGCCCCAGCTCAGGATCCAGGGGTGAAAATGAAGAGTAGTTCAGGACTGAAACACTTGTGGTTCCTGGTGGGAGGTGAAATGCAGTGGTCTGTTCCTGCCTGAATCTCTGCAGCTTCTCCTTTTTCTTCTCAGGAGCACTTTGGTAATTAATCCAATACATTGTTCCTCTCTGCCTCAGTCTTTCCTCTACAGATTTTGTCTTTGTCATTTTCCTTCAGTCCTTCATATTCAGTCTGGAGTGAATGTCTCAGAATTAACCATCTGAGCCTGCTGGGGTGCTGGGGCAAAGCCCTTCCCTCTGCAACAGGATAAATCCCATAAAACCAGTGGAGATAAATGGGGGAACTACCCAGCAATGGCCCTGGGTGCCTACTGGGGGGGGGAAGGACCTGAAAGTCCCACCCTGGTGGGAGCCTGATGTGTAGGGACCTGGAATTCCCACTATGGTGGGTGCCTGCTGTGTAGGGACCTGGAAGTCCCACCATGGTGGGTGCCTGCTGTGTAGGGACCTGGAAGTCCCACCATGGTGGGTGCCTGCTGTGTAGGGACCTGGAAGTCCCACCATGGTGGTGGATGATGCTTAGAGCCAGCACCAATGCCTGGTGAAGCCTGACCCAGGCTGGAGAGAGGAGGCAGGAGGACTGGAGAACCCAGGTTTGACAGGTCTCATGTTCATCTCACTTGGTTGCACCATCCCCTGGGATAAAGCAATTATAGAAAAGGCAAATTAAACTATTAGAGCTCAGAGAGCTCCTTATTTTTACCTCTTTCCTTTAGATGAGTTTTCATTTCATTCTTAATTTCCTTGCATCAGATCCCAGCCTGTTGAGCTATCAGCCAAGTGGTGCTTGGACAAGTGTCCTGGTTGGGCAGAGGGATGGGGGGAGCTGTTTCACCTGGTCATCAGCAGAGAGCCTGAGTTTTCCCAGCATGTCACTGTTAATCTGGACGTATGCAGGGGATTGCAAACATCTAAACCAAAATTAGAGCCTGAAAAGCCAACTGTGTGTGGTAACGAATGAGATACTGCTGGCCTGTGGGCTTTCTCTCTCCTCTGGATAATTACAGAGGAATAACTGGATAAATCTTAGCTGGATTTCCTGCCCCCTTTTCTCTTGGAAAGGGATGGCTCGGTTGTGTTTCTGCTGCTCAGGCTGGAGGATTGTTTTAATTTCAATGTAACTTTACAATACTTTGCTGCTGCGGCAAGTAGAATTAAATAAGAAAAAAAAAAAAACACCAACCCAAACAAAGAATAAAAACCAAACCAAAACCCCCCCAAACAAACCAAACAAAAACAACAAAAAAACCCAAACAACCAAACCAACAAAGGAAGAAAAGAGTGAAGCTTTTAGCTAACTTTTTTTTTATAAAACTGGCTGGTAACTTCTGTTCTTGTGCAGTTCAGGGTCTAAATGCAGCTCCCAGCAAGCTCTTGCCAAAGGGTTTGGGTTGTCTTTCTTCCTTGGCTTTCTCTGCTGCAAAGGGAAGTACTCCTCAAATTGGCCCTTTTAGTTGATTGACATTTTTGGGGACAGCAAGTCACTAGACCTTGTCACATTATGGCTGAGGGGGTCTTTATACAGTGGTGGCTTTTGTGGTCTTCTGTTGGTCACCTGAGTTGGAGGGATCACAGCCAAATCCCCCCAAGCAGGCAGACACAGGACCTGCACCATGGCTGGTGCCAGTGGGTGACTTCATACAGGTAGTAAAGAAATGATACATGGTTTTGTTTTGTTTTGTTTTTTTATTCTGAGATTTGGTAATTATCTTTGGTCTTCTAATGTCAATGTCAAGCCAGTTAGGATCCAACACATACCTTGTGCTGGTGTCTCCCCCCCTAGTGTTTCTCATTGTATTAAATATATTCAGTATCTTTTAATACACTCATCCTCTTGCTGTAGCCCAGCTTTGAAAGTTGATTGCAGCCACTCCTGACCTTGGTCTCTCCCATAAACCTGGTAAAGAAAAACCTTTGCACTTCTTGTGATGTTCCTTATTAACACTAAAAATTACTGATGCTGCTTTGCAGCCCTGTCGTTCCTCTCAGTGCACATGTCACCCAGAGAGACCTTTTCCCCTGGCCCCAGGAGGGGATGACAGATACTGGAATTGTGTGTGGGATGAACCTAGGGCATGAAACAGCCTCTCCTCACGTTGTTGTGGGGTGCTGCTGCAGGCAGAGCTTGTCCACTTAGTCTTTATTAGGGATTTCTGGGTAGTTTTAGTGCAAACTGATGATTTCAGGTGAGGCTTGGGCAGGAAGAGGCAGGACAGTGAGTGCAACATGAGCCTGAGGAGGCTTGGGCAGCTGGGAAATGCAGAAGTGAGTCACAACTAGGATGCTGGGAGGGGATGGAGTAACACAGATATGCCAGAGAAGGTGGGATTTTGGTGAGCATGGAATGAAACTTGACTTAAAGCCTCCTCACCAAATGGCAAGCCTGACCCCTCTATAGCTGGGGAGGGAATTTTTACATGGGCTTGTAGTGAGAGGACAAGGGGGGATGGATAAAAATGGAAGAGGGGAGATTGAGGTTGGACATGAGGAGGGAATTCTGTGGGTGGTGAGACAGTGGGCCAGGTTGCCCAGGGAAGCTGTGGCTGCCCCATCCCTGGAAGTGTTGAAGGGCAGGTTGGATGGGGCTTGGAGCAACCTGGTCTGGTGGGAGGTGTCCCTGCCCATGCAGGGGGTTGGGACTGGATGATCTTTAAGGTCCCTTCCAACCCACACCATTCCATGATTCTGTGATTTCAGCTTCACCTGCCTGAGGATTTTAGGTTCTCAGCAGAGTTTGTTGGCGTGACACTGTTCAGCTGGAGCTGCCTTCAGGTCTTGGCACCCAATGCCATGGCTCAAGGCAAGTCCATTAAGTATGGCCTGAATTACCTGCCTTGGGATCAGGTCAGAGTGCCTGAAATCCCAGCTTCACTCTTCAGAGTGGTCTAATTCAGTGTATTTCCAGATTCAGCATCAATTAAACTAAATCAAATCAGCACTGTTCTAATTCTGGATAAGAAAGTGCCTGTGAAGGGTCTTAATGCAGTCGGAGTGACCACTTAAAATTTACACCTTTAATTCATTTAAATTTTTAAGGTGCTTAAAAGCTTGTCTACACATTGTTTGTGAACACTTTCCTCATCTAGGATGCTCTATCTGATGGAAAAAGGCTTGGATAGAGGTTGGATAAAGGTTGTTTTTGTGGTGCTGTCAAGTTTTATTTTGAATTGCTTTAGGGTATTTTCTTGATTTTTGGAGTTTAAAGTTCCTCATTAAAGCAAAATGAAGTGTTAGCACTTCTGGTGTAAGCAACTGCAGAGAAAACTTTGTGTATGTACATATACATATGAATGTGGTGTAAAATCTCAAAAAGGAGAAGATCACAGTTTTTTGAAGAGTTTGATTCTAAGCTTATCGCTTGACTGTGTGAAGCATAACCATGTTTTCTGAACACACAGAGACCACTAAACAGGCCTTTTTGCCTCTCATAAAGCTGGAACTTCTGATGTTTCAAGGCATTGAAAGGACTAGGAAAGTATTTAGAAAAAAAACCCAACCCAAAAACCTTTCATAATCCTTTCACAGCTTCTGTTTCCCACAAAACTTGCCATCTCATCAATACAACCAGATTCTGCTTCATTAACAACATTGAACCAAAAAGCCAGGATCATCCCAGGCTGGGTGGTAACTCTTTGCAGATGACTGAGGGGAAGTTGTGCTGGTGGGAGGCATTGCAGCTCTCACTTCCACTCCTCAACAAACACAAGGCAGGCTGTAATTTCTCATTTCCTAACAATGTTCAGCCTGCATCTGCAGCTGGAGCATCTGCCCTGTGAGGAGAGGCTGGGAGAGCTGGGGCTGCTCAGCTGAGAGAAAATGAGGCTGAGGGGGGGGTCTCATTAATGCGTATAAATATCTCCAGGGGGTGTCAGGAGGATGGGCCAGACTCTTCTCAGTGGTGCCCAGTGACAGGACAAGGGGCAATGGGCACAAACTGGAGCACAGGAGGTTGAACCTGAATATTAGGAAGTACTTCTTGACTGTGAGGGTGACAGAGCCCTGGGACAGGCTGCCCAGGGAGGCTGTGGAGTCTCCATCCCTGGAGACATTCCAAACCCACCTGGACGTGTTCCTGTGGGATCTGCTCTAGGGGATCCTGCTCTAGCAGGGGGTTGGACTGGATGATCTCCTGAGGTCCCTTCCAACCCCCACCACTCTGTGAAGCTCTGGCTGTGAAACATCCAAACCCTGATTGTTGCATTTAAAGGTGACTATTTACCAGCAGGAAGACTATAAGTCTGTGTGTTTGAATAAGGAAACCTACTTATATACTCCATTAGTAAGCTGCTGATCTGCACTTTCTTGGTAATAAGATAAAGAACAAGCATGGAACACCTTTCCCACAGTAACTGCAAGTGCTCCCATGTGTTCTTCCCTCTTAAATTATATTTGCTTGCTCCTGGTGGAGAATAACATCCTATTAGTAAGGAAGACCTGAAGAAGCCGTGGAGGGCTGGAGTATCTGGGGCTGAAGACCTTTTTTGTGGGAAGAGGGGAAAAAAAGGTATAAATTGCAGAGCCTGGCTGTAGGAACCCTTTCCTGGCCTGATGCTAAAGCTTTCCAGGAAGGAAGGACTCTTTCTTTTCTGCATCTTCTGACCCAGCAACCTGGTTCAATCCAGAGTTGAAAGCCTTTCCATTTGCATAAGCAAATCCATCAGGTCCAGCTGGTTAGTTCTTTTTCTCCCACTGTTCTTTTGGGGGGGGCTGGTCTACTTAGACCTATGTTGTCTTATTTCCTACAGAAACAAGGATACTTCCTCTAAAGCCAAATACTACAGGAGGTCAGGAGATCAAAGTCTGTCTAGTAAACAAAAGAAAAAAATTAAATTCCTTTATCTGGGTCCTTGGCACGAGGCTCAGTTTGGATCCAATTCTGCTTTGGTGTGCCTGAGCCTGGGAGCAGTGCCTGCAGCTCTGAGCTGTGGATGCACTTCAAGGTTACAGCCAGGTACCTCCTCCAGGGCAAGAGACTTCCTGGCCTGCTCTGGCCTTGGGAGTATGAGTTAGAGGCCACACAGTAAACCAGACACCCCTTTCTTTTGGGGGTCACACCTGATAGCTGGTGCACACAGCCAGAGACCTGCCATGAGGTGTCAGATAAAATCGCCCTTGAGTTGAGGGACTTGAAGAAAAATATGGATTTTACTAAAAGTGAGAAGCTTTCATGTGCTGGTTTCTGCCTCAGTTTCCTCATGGCTCTTCAGCAGTTTGGGGGATTCTGTGCTTTTGGTGGGGCCACTCAGCTCCAGAGTAGCCTTTGCTTCCCAGCCTATGGCATCCCAGCAGTCTAGTGCCTCCAGGTTTTCTAGCTTCACCCATAGATCACAGAATCACCTTCAAGATCATCAAGTCCAACCCTCACCCTGACACTGACAAGTCCTTAACTAAACCATATCCCTTGGTACTGTGTCTATAGACCCTTAAATTCCTCCAGGGATGGGGACTCCACCACTGCCCTGGGCAGCCTGGGCCAGGGCCTGACAACCCCTTTGGTGAAGAAATTCTTCCTAACATCCAATCTAAACCTCCCCTGGTGCAACTTGAGGCCATTCCCTCTTGTCCTGTCACTTGTAACTTCGTTTTCAGATGAAACATGTTCAGAAACATTTCAGATGTTTCCCAACTGCTCTATCAAATTCCCCTTTTTTCTCCCCTCTCCACTTGACAGTAATTTAATTTTAAAATGGAAATTAACACAGGATTTCTTTGTTTTGGGGGGGATATTGTGGTTTCATATCATTGTGGTGGTGGGATCCTTGCTGCCAAACCACCCTCCGTGTCAGCCATGGTCTGTTAGGGCAGAGTCATTAAAAAGTTATTGCTGCATTTTCTATGGTCTGTGGCTTCCTTCAGGCAAGGGTTTTAACAAGGTCCCTGCCAGCCTTTGGCTGGTGTTTTGCTCCACAGAAGTTGGAGTGATGCATGGATTGGCTCAGAGCAGAGTGCCATCAGCTTGTCCCATCCTTGGCTGCACATCCAAAGTGACATGGAGCTGCCAGGGAAGCAATTTGCCTTCTGCTCTCCAACAAGTGGAGACAAAAAAGCTCTTAGGGTTTGGAGAGGGGAAGGAGCATCTGAGAGAAATGGCAATTTGAGTGCTGTAAGCCTGGCACCACATCTAGGGGAGTTAACAGGAAGGGCAGAGCCTGAGCTGTCAGTTGTAACCAAAGATATGACCTGGGGTGGACCAACATCTGCTTTAGAAGGGTAATTTGTGAAAGTCACAGAGTGGTTGAGGTTGGAAGGGACCTCTGGAGATCATCCAGTCCAACCCCCTGCTGGAGCAAGATCCCCTAGAGCAGATCCCACAGGAACACGTCCAGGTGGGTTTGGAATGTCTCCAGGGATGGAGACTCAGGTGTGGGGAGAAATCATCCCACTGCTGGGTTCTTTATGGAAGCTTTTCCATCCACCCCATCAGAGACTGGTGATGAGGGAGACAGGTGAGACATCATAATAATAATTTCAAAAAATCAGGGAAACTCTCCCCTGTCACACAGTTGAGAGCTACATGATGCTACAGAGCAAGGTCCTTTAATTTCTGCTTCCCTGAGACAAACAGATAAAGTCTGGAGCAGGTTTTTCCCCTGGGATGTGGAGGCAAGGAAGGTTTCTCTGTTTCATCTTACAGCCATCCTTGAGCCCCCTTAGGTTAGATACAATCCAATCCCCACTTTAAAGGCAGCTTTGGAGAACTTTCCCACAGCTGCTTACAGCCAAGATTGCTTCAAATCCTCTATGTCCCACTTCATTTCACACCATTAGGAGCTGTGACTTCCCTGACCTGACTCTTTGTGTCTTGAAATGAGTTTTTTTCAAAGCAGAAACCCACCAAGGAGAAATTGAAAGCAAACTGATTATCCATGTGGGATGGCTCTGACCTCCTGGTATTTAAGGATTGACCAACTTCTTGCTAAATTCATTTAATCTTCCTTCCCCCCTCACCTTTTCAAAAAATAAGAGAAATACAGATTTACTTATGCATTCAGTGCCCACCTTCCCTTTCCTTGTTGTGATCAGTTTTGCATCTTGTGATCCTGAATCTGGTCTGGACCAAGAGGAAAGGGCAGAGCTGGTATCAACTCCAGGTACAAACTGGGCTTGAATCAGAGTGAAGATTGTGCAGCAAAAACAGCAGCAAACTTAGGGCCAGGAGAAAGTTCCCAGTTGAGGGGAATTTGTGTGCAAAGCCATCCTTTCTGGAAGCTAAAGGGAACAGCAGAGGCTTGAGCTTCTAGGAGGTAACGAAGCAAATCTTGTGGCTCAGGTACAGACCCAAGATGTAGAAGAGGTGGGACGTCTTCTGGTGTGACCTTAGGCAAAGGGAATTTGCAGCTCTGCCTTCATGCTGGCAGTGGGAGCCTTGGACATTTGACCCTTTTCTCATGCTCCTCTGCCTCTTCACTGTCTGTATCTCCAGCCTTGGCCCCAGCAGTGATCTCCCCAGGGATACATGGGGGACATGAGCCCGGGTTGGTGTACCACAGCTGAAGATGTGCCTTCTAGGAGCACTGCACCAGATGTAGAGAATCATAGAATGGTTTGGGTTGAAAGGGACATTATAGATCATCTAGATCCAACCCCCTACATGGGCAGGGACACCTCCCACTACATCACATTGCTGAGAGCTCCATGGGGAGCACCCTCGGGTTGTGGTTCCAGGCAGGGAATGGGAGGCTCTGGTCATCTGTGTCATCCCTTCCAGCCCTCAGACTGGGGGCAAATGTGTACAAGGACTCAGGCACCTTCCTGAAATCTTCCTTCCTACACTTATTTCGTGCAGGCACAAAAAAGAAATAAATCAAGCACATTACCTAAAATTAGCAGCAGCAGCAGTTTAAGTTGCATATAAAATTAATCTGATTGGATTTTAAAGAGAGGTTTATAATAAACAAGGCTGGGGCTGTTTACAAACTCACTGCAATATAATTATATTTTTCAGCATGAGTTGAGAGCTATAAAAGTGGTTGGACCAGTGGCAGCTTTATTATATTCAGCAAGTCCTAATGAATAGAGAGCAGATTGCAAAATATTGTATATTTTTATTGTTAATACTGCAGGTGTGAGTTTTGCAGCAAAGAGGTCACTGGCTTTATTGCTCTGGGTTCTTGGGGAAGAGAAAAGTGCTTTTCCAAGGTTCAGAAATGAGGTCTTGTCAAGGAAAAGGAGGAGAAAGGTCTGCTCCAGCCTGAGCTTCATTGTCTCATGGCTGGGGAGATGCCCAGGGGATGGATTTGACCTTCAGGTCAACCTCGGACCCGTTCTGTATGCTGTGCAACTCCATGGACTTCCCAGCTGATCTGTGCTGGTGGTGGCAACCTTAACCCCATCCCACAGTGGGTTAGGCATAGAATCATAGAATGGTTTGAGTTGGAAGGGACCTTAAAGACCATCTAGATCCAACCCCCCTGCATGGCCAGGGACACCTCCCACCAGACCAGGTTGCTCCAAGCCCCATCCAACCTGTCCTTCAACACTTCCAGGGATGGGGCAGCCACAGCTTCCCTGGGCAACCTGGCCCAGTGTCTCACCACCCTCACACTCCAGAATTTCCTCCTCATGTCCAACCTCAATCTCCCCTCTGCCAGTTTTAATCCATCTCCTCTTGTCCTCTCCCTCCCTGCCCTTGTCCAAAGCCCCTCCCCAGCTTTCCTGGAGCCCCTTCAGGCACTGGAAGGTGCTCTAAGGTCTCCCTGGAGCCTTCTCTTCTCCAGGCTGAACACCCTCAACTCTGGGTAATGCATGGTGAGATGCTATGAGCTTGTACCCCTCAGCTGCCCATACAAACACCTGGAGGCTTCCACCAGACCATCTGTCAGTAAGGACAAGATAGGACCAGCTTTGCCTGGTGTGGGATTGGCCATGAGGCAAACCACACCAGTCTGACCCTTCAGATCACAACTACAATTGGAAGTGGGATGGATTTGGTCACAACCTGTAGGTGACTACACCACAATGGGCAGAATGAAGCTGGGGACACATTCTGTGCTGTGGTTCTGCCCATCCATGAATGTGCAGGTGTGTGTGTGTGCACCTTACAGCAAGTATCTACCATTGAATTTCCAGGATAGAAGTTGTGCTGTGAGATAGAAATGTCAGTATTGGCTGCTCCTGGCTGGCTTGTGTGCAATCTGGAGAGAGATTTATTCCAGTTTCACCTGTAACGAGAGAGCCTGGGGAGAGTAGATACATGAGCAAGCAGATGTTCAGGTATTTCTTACAACTTTCTGACAGTTCCTGAAAGAGTAGCAAAGATAAATGGACAGAGATGACGGGTAAAGTGCAAGCTGCAAATATACACACCAAAAATTGTGCTTGTCTGCGTTTTATTTGGGTTTTAATGAGTGTTAATAATACAGTGGTAGAAGTTCACAAAGGTTCTCTTCCTCAGGTGTTAAAATAGGAAGCAATTAAGGCTGTTAAAAGTTGCCATGGTGGCAGGCTAAAGATGGTCTGGGGAGGTGAGGTGTGTTTTCAGGCTCATATCTGGGATTGCTTCTTCATCACTCCAGTTTGGCAGAGCTGGGATGGTTTTCTACCCATTGCAGCAGAGCAGTGAGTGATCTCCCTCTGCATGGGCACAGCTTGCTTCTGTTGGAGGCTGGAGGCTCTGGTGAGATGTGCCCACAGGGTGGGTGGACAGAGTGAGTGGGACCAGAGGGTGCAGGCTGCAGCTGGAGCAGGGTTGGAGGAGATGTCCCTCTCCATGTTCTTCTGGCCAGGCTGGCTGCCACCCACCCAGCATGGTGTAGGGACAGCTCAGGTCCATGCCCACCTTGTCCTCTGGTCTGGGGGTGGGGTTCATACATGGCTCACTATATACTCATCCAGGAGCAGCATGGACAGCACAGAACTGCATCCTGGAGTTTTTCTTCTATTTTTTTCTTTCTTTTCTTTTTGCTAAACTGTTTCTGAGGCATCAGGTTCAATCGGGTTGAGTTTGTATTAATTAAGAAAAAAGCTATTTGCAAAGGAGCTTTTGAAGGAACAGGTCTAGGTCTTTGAGCTGGCTCAGGGGCTAGAAGATAAAGGGCTTTGAGTTATATGTGGAGATGTTCCAGACCAGTCTAGATCTGTTCCTGTGGGATCTGCTGTAGGTGATCCTGCTTTAGCAGGGAGTTGGACCAAATGATCTTCAGAGGTCCCTTCCAACCCCACCACTCTGTGACACTCTGGTATGTAACTCAAAGACCCATTTTCTTGCTGTGCAGAACTTTCCTTACCAAACTGGGAATTCAGCAAATTGGCTCCAATACTGCCTGGAAGTTTTTGGGGGTGGCTTCATGTTACCAGACATGTTGGCTTTGCAGTCAGTAGTGGGGCAAAATGAGGTCAAGTCTTAGACCTGCAGTTGTTTGTCTGACTGATACGAAGGCAATTTTCCCAGCCTGAGCACTCCATAATTCCTGAGGTTGTGTCTCCAGGCAAGTCGAAGCTGATCTACTGATGGATGCTGTTGTCCCACCCTGCTGACACATTTTCTTCTGGCACAAGTCTTTCATCCCAGTGGCTTCAGCTCACTGAATTACTGGCAAACCAGCCTGACAAAGTGGTGGATGGTTTCTGCTGGCTTGGTGGGACTGAGGAGCAGCCCCATCTGGTGCTTCTGGGCATGGTGGAAGGCTCCCATCAGTCCAGCACTTCAGATGATATTTGTTGACAGGTTGGACTTCAGAGCTTGAGTTAGTCCTCCTAGGCTAGACAGGTGTCTCTTGAGGGCTGTTTCTTACATGTTAAGACAAGTGTTAACAACAGGTCAGAAGAACTGCCCTCTAGCAGCCCTTATTTCTCTCCATTAACTGCAGAGAGGGGCACATTAATAGCTCACTCTTAAAAATTAAACTTCAAAATGGCCAAAACCAGGCAAGGCAAATGCTTCTCCAGGAGGATCCAGCATTTGTGGCTTTGCTGCTGAAAAACAGCTCCACTTTTTGTAGCTGTCAGAGTAATCCCTTCCTTAGCTCACTGAAGCCACCATCTTCAGGTGCATTTTGTAGCACACAGTTTGGCTCAGAGGCTCCATGGATGATTCCTTGGTGGAAGGAAGCCTTGTGGGATAAATTCTAGCATCACAGTGAAATCCTGAGCTCCATTTTTCTTCTCCACAGCTTTGCAGTGCAGGCTGGCCTGCTGGCTTCTGTGAGACTTGGATCAGCAGTGACGTGCAAGCAGGCTGAAATTACTAAAATTACTAAAAATTGGCCCAAATAGCCAGTGTTACAAGAAAAAGACTTCTTAAAGGCTCTGGTTTTCAGATGGTCAATGTCTGAAACTGTCTTAGCACCAAACCCCACCTGATTAATGCTCTGAGAAGTTAACTGTTTATCTGCAGAGTCACTCTGCTGTTGCCATCAGTTGTTACTGCATTAATGGGATGTAGACCCAAGCACTTGTCTATAAACACCTTTGTTCCTTCCTGCCATCGCTTCCCTCCTCCAGAAAATGCCAAAGCCTGGTTCACCAGAGGCTGTTCCCAAGGCAGTGTGGTTGATGGGGTGGTGGAAGAGTGGACAGAGGCTGCATGATCTGGGGCAAAGAGGGAGGGGGTTCTTTGCCCTGTTTTATTTGCTGCTACAGAATAAGCCGTTAGGATAAAACAATGTTGTTCTCCTTGCTGGAAGGAAGGGAGAGGAGGAAAGCCTTACAAGGTGCATTACAATATTCCACCCCATCATGCAGAATCATAGAGACAATCTGATTTTCCTGTTCATAAAACCTTTTAGTTATTTAATACAGTTGAATCTTTTTCTTCAGTACAAGGGTGGTGAGACACTGGGCCAGGTTGGCCAGGGAAGCTGTGGCTGCCCCATCCCTGGAAGTGTTGAAGGGCAGGTTGGATGGGGCTTGGAGCAACCTGGTCTGGTGGGAGGTGTCCCTGCCCATGCAGGGGGGCTGGGACTAGATGATCTTTAAGGTCCCTTCCAACAGAAACCATTCTGTGATTCTATGATCTCCAAGCTTTAGCACAAGTGAAAAGTTTTGGTCTTCCAAGGGCTGTGCAGAGGTTAATCAGTTGTTCTTTGCCTTGTGCATTGAGATCTGCAGGTGGCAGGAGTGTGTGACAAGCTGTGCTGTTTAGTTCCCTCTGCTGCAGACTTATTTTTTTCCCCCTCTGCAATGACCTGGATTTGGGTGGGCTTTTGTTTGGGGTTGTTTTTCCCATCCTATTTGTACTTAGGACTAACCCGCTGGTGGTTGCTGCCCTCCTGTCTGAAGATGGCACTGCAGCCTCTCACAAACCAGATCCCCAGGTTTTGCATCTTGCACCAGCTCCTTCCAGCCCTAATGACCACGGGGACTGACAGTCCAACTGACAGCAGCAGAGAGAAATGCCTGAGCTTGGGAGCAATCAGGGAGTGAAGGGGGGGGGAGTGTGAGCTGTGCAAAATGTGACAGTGCTTCAGGGAGACAGGGAAAAGCAGGAGAAGATTGTGAATAAAGCCAGAGAATCATGAATTCAGCTGAGGTGCTACTTCCTCCTCCTTTGCCACAGGTGGGATGCTGAAGCCCCTGATTTGTTTACAAGGCCAGATTCATCCTGGGTGCAACCTGGCTCTGTTCCTCTGACTTGGCTCTCACATCTGGCTGAGGCTCCAGCACTACAAACTTCCTTGAAATAAAAAAGGGGAGTGTTGGTGAGAGAGGGAAAGAAATTCCCATTTGCTGAGGTGATTTCAATGATGGAATTACAACACTGCAGACACTTCTGTGCCTTGCAGCAGCTGCTGGTTAGCTTTGTGGATTCTGTGTTGTGCAAGCAGGGGGGCATTGCTCTTCAGCTGGGTCAAAGGAGGCTGAGAGATGCAGGTAAATATTTAAAAATAAAAGGAAAATAAGAAAATGGATATATGGATATATAGTGGCTGTTTGGCTGAGGTTCTTTTCTGGACACTGGGGAGTGGGGCTGATGCTGGAGAGCTCATCTGCAGGCACCCAGGGGCTGTTAGCAGGGGGAGAGCAGTGTCACAGGAATGGCGTGCAGGAGGAATGGGACAAGACGAGAGAAGCTGCTGCTGTTCTTTGCACACACAGCTCTGAAATACCTGCATCTCCTCCCACCTGGTCTGGTACAAATAGCTGCTCCCGAGGGGCCAGTTCTCCAGGCAGCAGGCAGGATGGGAGCCTGAGTGTTGGCTCCTTGCCATGCCTCAGAAACACTGGCATGGTGCTCCCGTGCACTGCTCCACTGGCTCCCTGTTAACTTGGGTAGGAAAACAGCAGGGGTGGACTTGTTGTGGTCTGTTCCAAGGACCTCCTGCCTTCCCCATCCTTATTTATCTCTGTGCATCCCTATTTATCACCTGGGGTGCCTCGGTCTGGGCGAGCTCATCTGCTCTGGGGAGCCACAGGGAGCAGCCCCTCACTCACTCACTCAGTCCCTAGGTAGGCTCATGCAGCCCTGCAGAAAGCTCCTGTACCCAGCAGGAGAGCCAGGGCAAAGCAGTCGGTGGGTCCTTGGGATTCCTGGGGGCACTTTAAAGCAGGCAGAGAGGATGTGGGAAAGGCAAGCCTGGAGGCTGAAATCCAGTCCCAGCACTTCTGCTGGAAAGTGTTCAGTGAGCTGCAATCTGAGAGGCTGAAATCCATCGCAGAGGTGGGTGAATTCAACAAAGGAAGCATTGAGTTCATGCTTATTCCTTTTCTTTTTTTATTTTTTTTTTTAAAAACTCTGAAAGCTTTTGAATGTAGGCAGCTCCCAGGGACTTCAGAGCCCCTTTGTTTCTCCAGACCTGTGGAGACCTTTCCCTGGCATGTCAGGCTTTGCTGGGAGCAGTGGGCTGGCAGCAGCAGAGCCAGCAGCAGGCTGTGCTGGGTGGTGTTGGAGTGTGCTGGAGCTCCACTGCTCTGATGTGCCTCTTGCAAAGGAGCTGGAGCAGCCAAGCACAGGGATCTGCCCTGTTACTGCCCACCTGGAGAACAGGCCACAGGAGAATATAATGGCTGCCCCATCCCTGGAAGTGTTGAAGGGCAGGTTGGATGGGGCTTGGAGCAACCTGGTCTGGTGGGAGGTGTCCCTGCCCATGCAGGGGGTGGGACTGGATGATCTTTAAGGTCCCTTCCAACCCAAATTGTTCTATGATGCTATGATTCTATAATGTGAAGAGCCTTGGCTGCGTCTCAGATTTTGTCCTAATGCCTAAAAATCTGGGTGTAATGCTTGCCATGGACCTCCCAAATGCCAGATGTCTACTGGTGTCTACTCTCTAACCTGGTGTGAGCTGCTGTTACTGGTTAATCCTCTTTGCCATCTCCTTTCATTGCTGCCCAAGACCTTTCCCATCCCTGTGCAGCACTGAAACAGCAGGTGATCTATATGTACAGTACATTGACTTGAGCTTTTGCCTTGAGCACCTGAAAATGAAACAACAGAAGAGGGCAAACACTGATTAAAAACAAGTTATAGCCTCTGTTGCAAAAGGGACAGCCTGTCATCAGAGCATCTTCTGTCATGCTCTGCTTCTCCACTACAGAGTAAACAATTTTGTCCTCATTTTGGAATCAAAACACCCGAACTATGTGGCCTCAGCTTTGAAAAAAATTGCAGGTTGAAACTGGGGAGGAACAGGCAATTTTCCTCAGAGAGAAAACTGTTAAATGTCAGTCATCCTCCCGTGGTGTCCGTGGAAGCAGCATGGCTTCCCAAGCTCTGGGAATGTTTCAGCAGGATAATGGGCTGCAATCCCAGTGCTTCCTTCATAAACCAGCGTGGCCCCTGTGGGAGGGGTGGTGGCTGCATGGGGCTGTGGGAGCAACAGGGCAGAGGCATCCAAAGGGATTTTTGCTGGCTGTGGACATGGGATGGGGGGCTTGGAGGTGGGAATGTCCCTGCCTGACGGGCCGTGGTGTGACTGTGCTGGAGTAATGGGAATTCTTATGGGTCTGTTCCAGCCTGACATCTCCCTCCATTGATAAGATGCTGTTAACTCTTCTCTCCAGTTCTGCTTGGGGATGAGGCAAATTTTATTTATCAAATAGTGGATTCTTTTCCCGAGGGGAGCTGTGAGACAGTGTTTCCTCTCTCACATCCCTCCAGGGCTGCTCATCTGGAGCGTGCAGAGGCAGCTGTGGGCACAGGCACCAGTCTTCATCTCAGTGGAGATGCACTTGCAATCAGAGCTGCTCCCTCTGAAGTGATTAGGAAGAATTATCCTAGATTTTTGTTTTTGTCACTGTACACCTCTGTATTTCTTTTATTTCTGGCCATTGATTTTTAACTTCAGGCATTACATTGTGGTGAAATCTAAATTCTTATCCAGGCTCCATTTTTCTCACACTTGGCCACCTTGTAGCCATCATTCTTGTCTGTTACCAGGAATTTAGCCTTGAAGTCTTTCAGGGAGGTGTCAGCCCAGGGGGAAGTGTGGCCTCAAGTGACCGTGTTAGAGCCACAAAGAGATTTTTTGTACTGACAAGGGGACAAAGTCTAAATTTTACATCCTTCAAAACACAGCTCAGCTCACACCAGACCCTATTTAACAGGTGCCTTCATCCCACTGCAGCTGTTTGTCTCCAGGAGGAAATGGGTTAGTATTTTGCTTTAGACAGAGAAGGTCAGAACTTCACCATCAAGAAATCTTTGAAGGCTTTAAATCTGAAGTAGAGAAATTAGCTCCTGCTTGTGCTAAGTGAGCACCTAAATCCTGGAGGCAGGACTCGCTGAAAACCTCAGCCAGGACAGGTCTGTGAGTGATTTGGAAATCTGTGCTATCGTGTCAGGCAACGCAGGGAAATGATGGTATTTGAGTCCCTAGGGCTCTAGTGTTAGGAATTTATTTGACCCAGAAGAAAGAGGATTTGAACCAGGGTCCCACAACAGACTTAAAGCAGGAAAACTGTGTTACATCAGGTTCTGATTTGTTTGATGAGCAGGTGCCTCTGGGGGGATAAATCAGAGTGTGGATAAAGGAGGGAGGGAAAGAAATTTTTCTCTTCTTTTGCCCTCTTGGGGAGACAAAGACCTCTGAAGGTTTCCTTAATATTTTTGAATGGGAGATGTGTTCATGGTTTGGGATTTGGTTTTGGCTTTTCTCAAGTAAACAGGCAGATGTGTTCACTTGACCTAAAACTTCAGGTTCAAACGTGCTGATGAAAATGTGTTTTTCAATATTAAATTACATATTACTGTTAAGTCAGATTTAGGTATCTTGTTCTGGGATGCCCCACCTGCTCTTACTGTGGGAATTCGCCTGCAAATAAAAGGTTTCCAACCTGGTCCACAACCACTCCTGGGGAAAAATGCCAGGGCTATTAGGGAGCATGGATTTGCTGCTGGGTCAATCCAAGTCCTTCCTGGACCTCAGGAAATGCTCAGCTTGGAGCTTTCCCTGAAATGGGTATGTTCCCGCAAAAGGGGACTGGTTTTGACAAATAGTCTCTTTCCAGCAACCATCTCTATTATTTTCAAAAAATTAATTAAAGTATCTAATAAATGATGTCTCAGTCTCCCGAGCCATTTTGGAGCAGTGGTGCTTTGATTCCCCCCCAGCCTGGAGGAGCTCTCCTTTGCCTCCTGTGTAGTGGCCAAGCCTTTCCCTGCTCATTCCCATTTATCTTGGCTGCAGACAGGGAGGAATCATCAGTCAGAGCACAGAGCTCAGCAGTGATTGATACCAACAGGCCATCAATGGTGTTTAACAGGAATTTCTGTCACTGCCTTCCCTCCCCTTAGGTTTTCAAGTCATTTCTGCATTTTGCTCAGTCTCTTGCCCCTGTCTCCTTGCCATTAATGCCACATTCACTCTGTTTGATCATCTTACTCTCCATAAAGCAGGCACAGCACTGGCTGGCTGAAAAATAGAGCACTAGCTCGAGGGGAAAAAAAGGAGGGGGATGGTGGCCCATGGCTGTGGCCTGGTCTCTGGAGTCGGGAGACTCTTCTTTATCTGTCCCTTCCACAAAAACCATAGTGTGCTCCTTTATGTGGTGTTTGTTTGTGCCTTTATCTTGTGTTTTCTCTCTCTTTCTCTCCATATCTGTGTCTTTATTCATAATAGCCAAGGCACAGGCATATAGGCATCATATTTTCCCACTTCTCTGATACAATCTGCCAGAATAGAAATGTTCTAGCTGAGAACGTTCCCAAGAAGCTCAGCACTAATATCAGAGGCAGCAGCTTGATACAGCAGCCGAAATAAAATTGCTTTTCCTGGGAAGAAACATTCTTCTGCAAAAGAGAGAGTGCTGGAGCTGTTGCATCCGGGAATAAGATTAGATTGTTGTCGAGGCACTTGACATATTTTGTTGATCACAAGGAAAGTTAAGTCAACCACAGAAGAGTCAAGAGAGGAGCAGTCTGCACCTGAAGAGCTCAGCGTGCCTTGTGTGTAACTGCTGCCAGCATGGAGATGTTCCTCCTGCTTCTCACAGAATCATGGAATGGTTTGAGTTGAAAGGGACCTCAAAGATCATCCAGTCCCAACCCCCTGCATGGGCAGGGACACCTCCCACTAGACCAGGTGTCACCACCCTGACAATAAAGAATTTCTTCCTAATGTCTAACCTAAATCTCCCCTTTTTTGTGGGTTGTCCACCTCGGAAGAAGTGGTTTCAGGGGAATAAGAGCAGATGGACGTTCTGCAAAGCTTGTGCTGTGTTGCTGAGCACTCAGCTCCAGTGGGAGACTCAAGTCTTAAGTCCTGGAAGGAGCTGCAGTACCGTGACACGGGGTGTTTGCTCTGAACGTTCAGTTCAAACCCAACTCAGCAGAAGTCACTTGGGAGATAAAGGGCTCAGTTCATCAGGCTCGAATGAGGAGGGCATTTTAGCTAGACTTGAGAGAGCTGGCTTGAAAAGAATCCTCCTTTAGCCAAAGAAAATCTGAGAAACCTCAGTACTTCTTGTACAAAATCCAATAAGAGATGCAAAAGCTCCTTCTTGCAAGGTTTGCTGATTTTGCTGACAATATTTCACCGAGCTGCGAGAGGGTAAAACTCACCTCTTAAATCTAATTTTTAAGGTTGAAAGCCTCTTCTCTCTTTACCACTTATGAATATGAGGGTTAAATGGGCAGTGATCTGTCTTTGGTTTAGGCTTGGAATAGAACAGTGATTTTCTGTCTTCTGGATAAGGATGGTTTATTTTCCCTATGAATTGAACATAGAGTGGAGGTTTTAGAGAAAGGGAGGGTATCAGTAACTTCTGTGTGTTGTTGGGGTGATGGGACTTTGCCTACATTCCAGCTGAAGAACAGCTGAGACCCTAAAGTAACAAACAGCCAACACTTGGTTTAGTTGGTGTACCTCAGAAAAACCATACCTCTGTGGAAGCCCTGAGAGCATCCCTGGGCAAATGTGGTTTATGCCTAAAACCTCTCCTAGAAAAATACAAGATCAAGTCATTTTTCATTACGAAATCATAGATTTTTCTAGCTCTCCTGGTTGCAAAGGGAAGGTTTAGCAGGTGATCCCCAGGTCATGGGCAGAGCTCTGGCTGGGTGGACAGCTTGAAAAATAGGTCTGTGAGGTATGAATGTCCCCATAAATCCAAAGGATGAGTTAATGCTGAAATGTAGTCACCTGGAGAGTGAGGGCACTTTCACTCACACCACAGCAGGAGGGTAAGGATGGGGCTTCAAGGCTACAGGACAAGTTATTTTTCTCCAGGATTTGAGCATCAGAGCTTTGTGCTGTTTTCTAGCTGTCTTAGGTTTAGGTACTCTGACTGAAATGGTCTAAGATTAATTTATTTACAGAGTATGTGACCCATTCAATCTGGAAACAAAGAAACAACCAGCTCTGAGACTGCTCCATGTGAGATGTAAAAAAGCTATTAAATACCCTCCTCAAACATGGTGGAGTAGGCCAGTGGGAACGATGTGTGTCCTGACAGCTCAGACAGGAGACGTTTCCTGAGGTCAGTGAGCTGTGAAAGACTCATGTTTCCTCCCATTTAATTGCTCTGTAAAAATATGAAGCGAATAGTGCACTTTCCAAAGGTCACCCAAATAATAGTGAAATCAACAAAATCTTTCCAGCTGGATTTCCTCCCCCTCCTCTTCAGGAAAGATGTAGATGGATGTGTAGATGAAGGTGTTCTGCTCCCTCTCCCAGGTGGGAGGAGCTGTCCCGTTGCTCTTTGCCCTGCCTGCTCTGCTGATTTATGTGGCTTGAGGCTCTAGGTATGACCCAGAGGCTCTGGAGCTGCCCCCAGGGCATCTGGCTCTGCAGAGAGGAGCAACATACCCATAGAAATCGCTGAGGAGGCTGAGAAATGAAATTGGACATTACTGTGCAAATGCAGCATCCCCAGAGAAAGACCATGGGGGCCTGGCTGTCAGGGTGCAAAGAGTTAGTCTGATTATCAGAGGTGGCTTTTGCACCCATGCCCGTGGGGTGCTCTCCCCTGTGCAGAACAGGGGAGGCAGTGCCCAAGGGGCTTTGCCCCAGCTAGAGGTGGGCAGTCAGGCCGTGACCTGAGCCTCTGCCAAGAGCTGCTCCATGACTGAGCTGGGAATGAGGATGGGAGGGAGAGTGGCCAGAGGAGCTGCTCCCCTGATTGCTCTTGCCTGCAGGTCTCCCAGAAGGAGCACGTTTTGGGAATGGGACTGACCAAGCCCTGACCAGGGATCTGGCAGTTTCTGGTGTCCAGTTGGCCATACATTCAGCTGTCTGAGCCCTGCCTCCCTGCACACAACTCTGCTGTTACCAGTTTGTCTTAATCTGCTGCTTATCTCAGGTGTCCCGCAAGATGAACTCTGAAGTCCCTCTGCTGTGCTGTTGTTTCCCACCCTGACCATTTTATGGGCATTTATTTTTTTTTGATTCTTAAAGGAAAGTTTATCACCTTCTCTACCCTCTGCAAATGACAGACCTTATCTCTGATCAGTCATGCACTAGTAAAGGAGGGGGAGGAGGGGAGCTGGACAGGCAGGGTGGTGTAAGAGGACAATGAGAAGCCAAGAAGTAGAGCTCAGGTACCTAAAGTGTTACTTTAGTCAAGTCTCTGGCCCTTTTCCTGCTCCTTTTCCTTTGTTATTTCACTGCACGGGTGTGTCATGAAGTCAGAAATACCGGAAGCCTGAGCTGCCATTCAGATGTACTTCATCATGCAACAGGAATGTGGGGAAAATGCATGAGCTGTTACTTCTGAGGCATGAAAAGGAAAGGAAATTACCATTGAATTACCTGGAGTTGTATCAGGAATAACATTACAGGGTCCTTATAAAAAATCCAGGCAGGTTTTCAGGTGGATTCAGGAGGTATTTGTGGAGTCAGTGGACTGAATGTTTCCTAGGATAGGTTGCTAAATAAAATTATACATAACTTAATGGATGCAGCCACATACAAGATATCTCCAGTGGAAGCACTGAGAATAATGTTCTCTCTTACAATACTAATTTAATTCATCTTTCTCTTAGTCAATTAACACAAAACTCCACTATTAATATTAACCAATACAAGCCTCTACTTAGTAAAATGATGATCAGGAGAAAGTGGTGCTGTTAATAATCCTTCAAAAGGCACCAGCTGCTCACAAACTCAGCAACTGAGAGCATATACTTGTGTGTTGTTTTTTAAATTATTACATGCAATTTTAGAACAATTTGTAGTATAATTAAAACTGGCTAATTAAAGCGTGACTTGCTTTCAACACCAGGCTGCATTTGTGCTTTGGAGTTGAGGACTGGGTGCTGTCTGGGTGGGCTTGTGCCCAGTAGCTGGCTAGCAGGGGTACTTGGCATCCTCAGGTGCTGGCATGAAACCAAGTGCTCCAGAAAGTCCCCACTCAAACCTGCTGTGAAAAGAGCCACTCATGCTTTTTGGTGGCTTCTAATTATTCAATTTAGTTTCTGGGGAGAACATGCTCAGGTCCCCTGAGGCGTTTCCCTCTTCACACAGCAGGGACATACACACAGAAAAGCTGTCCTTGCCTTACTGGTTTTGTTCTAGCAATAACCCTGATGGCAAAGGCTCAGACCTTCACTCCTAATTCAAGACAGATCTGCTGTTATGTTCCTTTTTATGTGGTTTTAGTGTGAGTGAGGTTTTGGTTTCTGTACTTGTTTACTTAATGCACCAACACGTGTCTATTCTGCAGCTCCCTATGAACGTTGTTGGTCTGGTCAAGATCCAATTCATAGACTCATAGAAAAAAATCACAGACTCATTTGGATTGGAAGGGACCTTAAAGATCATCTAGTCCCTTCAACCTCCCTGCCATGGGCAGGGACACCTCCCACCAGACCAGGTTGCTCCAAGCCCCATCCAACCTGCCCTTCAACACTTCCAGGGATGGGGCAGCCACAGCTTCCCTGGGCAACCTGGCCCAGTGTCTCACCACCCTCACACTCCAGAATTTCCTCCTCATGTCTAGATGTCTAATTGAAGCCCTTGTGGATAATTTGGGCTATATGGTGAAGATATACCAGAGTCACATAGCCAGTCTGGCTAGATCTTTGTTTCCCAGCCTGTTTCACTTCAAAATGTGGTTAAGTGGAATAACCAGGGTCAAGGATAGAGGAAACTGTGGGACTCTAACAACCTACTGTAATGTTTGTAGCTGTAGCTGAAAGGCTTGCTGAGCATCTCATTAGGCATGCAAGCATTGAGATTGGCAGCAATGCAATTATATTAATCCACATCTTAATACAGGCAGCAAAATGTGAGAACTTTCTGATATTTATAAAAGAATTTCTTTCACTCTGGAAGGCCTTTTTTATGCTTTTTACTGAAAACTGACATGACTAGTCCAAGACTGGTTCTGGCTTGAGTGTGACCTTTAGTGCTGCACTTTCAGCACTGACAATAGACTGCAACAATATTCCAGCCTCTGTTTCCTTAACTTTGGCTCTTCACCTCTTGCCACCTCCCCTTCCCTCAGTAAATAAAATCTGGAACTTCAGTAACTACTTGCTCACAAGAGAGAATGAATATTGAGGATATTTTTTCCACTCATTTGCTTAGCAATTAGGAGGGATGAATATAGTCAGCAAAGTCACATCTTGCCTCCATACATCTCCCTTGCCTCTGCAAACTGCTGGAATCAATTGTCTGTTAGCAAGTTGCTGGGACATTTACCAGAGTAGCAGATGGAGCTGGGACATAGTTGGAAGAGTCATCAGCAGGTGCATCCCATCTTCTCATTCCTAAATATTCCCTTTTATAATGTGCTGGGATGCTCCAGCTCCAGCACAGGTGTGTGCTCCCCATGTGCCCAGGGAATACAAAGTTGCTAGAATATTCCTGAAGGCAGGTTCCAGCACAACCACCCTTACAAACTACATCCAACTTACAGGGACCCAAGTGTTAACACAGCTGAAAGAGAAATGCAGGCAGTGCCCTTGTGCTGTGGGTGATCAGGGAGGAGATCTTACCCCTGTGCTCTGCACTGGGTTCAGTTCTGGGCCCCTCACTATAGAAAGGACATTGAGGGGCTGGAGTGTGTCCAGAGCAGGGCAGCAGAGCTGGGGAAGGGGCTGGAGCACAAGTCTGCTGAGGAGCACTGGGGTGTTCAACCTGAAGAAAAGGAGGCTGAGGGGAGACCACCCCTCTCTCTACAGAAAGGGTGTTATAAAGAGGTGGGGATCAGTCTGCTCGATGAATTTACAAGTGATAGGACTAAAGGGAATGGCCTCAAGTTGCCCAGGGAAGGTTTAGATTGGATGATAGGAAGAATTTCTTCTCTAAAAGTGTTATCAGGCATTGGAACAGGCTGCTCAGGACAGTGGGAGAGTCACCATCCCTGGAGAGATTTGAGAGTCTACAGACACAGCACTGAGGGATACGGTTCAGTTAAGGACTTGTCAGTGTTAGGTTGATGGTTGGCCTTGATGATTTTGAAGGTCTTTTCCAACCAAGATGATTCTGTGATCTCCTGTTTGTTACTGTGCACCTGAGCAACATGGAGGGACAACCAAGTACTTGAGAAAGTCTACTGGTAGGGAGATTGTGGTTGCATCTACAACCAGGGAAGCTGTGGCTGCCCCATCCCTGGAAGTGTTGAAGGGCAGGTTGGATGGGGCTTGGAGCAACCTGGTCTGGTGGGAGGTGTCCCTGCCCATGCAGGGAGGTTGGAACTAGATGATCTTTAAGGTTCCTTCCAACCCAAACCATTCCATGATTCTATGAAGATATCAGCAGTATGATTATCTACAGTTGAGGTAGTCACCTTAGGGTCCTGGAATCCCTTTCCAGACAGGGGAAAGCAATGGGCACATAGAGGAAGGGACTGACCTCATCACTTTCAGGCACCTACGTAGAACAAGATGATGGGTGGCCTCTGTTCCACTGTCTGCTTTTCCTCTGGGGTCTTCCTACTGCAACAATTACATCAGATACTGCTGCTGAAATTCCTGTGAATTCTGCCCAACTTTGGGAAAGAGTTGACCACGTGGATGTTCATCAAATGAAGTTTCAGGTATTTAATTGAGGGATCCAGAGGTCAGGTCAGCCCCCCAGTCATCTGGTCTGAGCCACCCTCTGGAAATCTCTGTATCTATTGACTACAAGGGAAAGGTTGGGCAGCTCTTCTCCACGTTTAATCTCAAATAGGTCACATGGAACAAATCCAGATACCTGTATTTTTTGCTCCCTATTTAGCCAAGAACATTTTATTTCTCCATCATTTTGTCCAACTTGTTGCTTGAACACATGGTCTGCGCATATCAAGAACACCAGTTGGGTGCTGTAATGTTGACAGTGACAATCCTTAGAGAGGGGAATTTATCTTGCTGAACTTCAGTGGCTAGTCACTGAATCCAACCTCCTCACTTGAGTTTCACTCTGCAGCAGTTGGGTGGTGCTGATGTTCTCCTGGTTCTGAGATAAGTGTCTGATTTTGGGCAGGATCAGTTGCTCTCTGGAAGCCTCCCTCTGCCTGCTCCAACACTAGAACTGGGTTTGCTAGAGGAGATGAGGTGTTTAACTTCCAGGCAAGCTGGGTACAGCAAAGCCACTCTCTGCCTCTTAGATTGCAGACCATCTTTTTGTTGTATGTGGGTATCTTGCCTGGCACAGCAGGATTTTAGTACCCAGGTAGAACTCCTGTGTCATAACAGAATACAAATTACAGCCATCATGTCATAATTATACTAAACTCCAAAATGGTATGTAACACAGCAGGTGTGCAGGTCCTGGCTGGATCCCTAGTGTTCATTAGTCATGCAATTAAACCTTTTTTGCCCTCCTTCTTCTTTGAAATTGCACAAGGTTAATTTTAAAATAGCCAACACGATGATGGAAAATGAGTGTACCAGTTAGTCCCGAAGCAAAACATCCAGCTGTTTCCTGCAGCCCATGCTGGAAATGAGCCTGCTTGTTCTCAGCAAATGCCACCAATGCAACTTCAACTCATCAAGTTGCAAATGTCAGGGCTGTAACAACTGAATTTAACATGGGGAGATGTTGAACAGCAGGTTACTGCAAGTTCAGCTCAAAAAGAAACCCTTCAGTGCTGTTAACAGTTTTACTGTTCCGTGAAAAAAGAAGAACGGGTTCAAATAGTCATTATCTGAATTGGCCAGCAAATGCAAGATTGGAGACCAGGCAGTTTTTAGTAGGTCAGCTATCTATTTAAAGTAATTTGAATTATCTAAGCATAATTGAAATCCAGTGTTCATCCATTACTTTCACTTTTGGGTCTTACATGATTATATCCATAGCTCTGCCTCACATTCATCTGGTGACCTATGAGACCTTCAGCTTTCCTGTCTCCAGCAGGTCACAGTATTACTTTCCATCAAATTATAACATATGTAGTCACAGGTTCTTCAAATGCAATTGCCTTGGCTGTGTGACAGCTGGAGTGAAAGCCATGCCTCAGTCTTATCTGGAGCTGTTTCTATTCAGCTCTGCAACTTAACACTCTTTATTGGTGTTTCTCTGCTTACCAAGACAAAAACCAAAAGCATTTCTTTTGAGTGGGAGTCTTGGTTTTTTCTTGTCCAACGTGAGACACCAACAGCTTTCTGAAAAAAATGTGCAGTGTTGCAATGTGGGAGTTTGTCACATGGAAAGAAGGTGAGCAAGATCTCCCACTGGCCCCAAGTTTCAGCAGAAGATTTTTGTTTCTAATGAGAGATCTGAAAGCAATTAGCATTAGATTTGGCCCACAGCAGCTGATTTATGCATTAAACTGTGTTCAACATTTATTGCCACCTCTTAAAAGTGAGCAATTAAGGAAAAGGAGAAAAGCAGGTCATGCCAGTCACCCACAGCTGTACACTGGACACAGTTCCCCACAAAGATCATGGTGATGGAGATGGTGGAGATTTGGTCCCACGAAGCATCAGAGCTCTAGTGCAGGAGTTTCTCTTTGCACTGCACAGTTTTTGGGTTTTGTGGTAGGTTACACGTTTCCTGTTCAGCTTTGGGACTGATGTGTGTCTTTAGAGAGTCTTAAGTCTCTACAAAGATGGCAACTCTTGGATGCAGCTCCAGCTAGATTTTTGGGACTGCAGCAAGGAGCTTTAGGATATGCTTTTCTAGTGGAGGAAAACCTTCCAGGCTCATAACTAGGTGTTCAGTTCCTTCAAGTAAGCCTTGCTGCTGGGGTGAGGATCAATATTTTACCAGCTGAAGACTCTTGGGGTGAGGTGTGGTGGGAGTGCCCCAGCACAGGGGCAGCCAGTGAAAATATCCATTGCTCCCTCACCACACAGGGCTACAAACAGCATTGACAGGCTGTGAGAAATGGTGACATTGGTGTGAAGACCCATTGAGTACATAACTCAGCTTCAATTTGTCTCACACAGCTCATGGGGAGGGAGGGGAAACAGTTTTTAAAATGAATAGAGAGATTTATTTCTTATCATTTTATTAGAAGAGCTTTGTGCTATCAAGGGAATCTGTCATGTGGGTCATCTCTCTGCCTGCCAGTCCCACAGTGGCACAACTGGAGAGAGGATGAAGCAAGTCCACGTGTAGCAGCTGAACTCCTGCTTTCTGAGGGGCTGTGTAGGGATCGTAGCTCTCTCCTGGGTTTTTGTCTCTGTTTTTCCTGGAAGGGAAAAGAAATATTTTTTTTTTTTATTTGAATTTATGCTGATGGGGATATTATCTGGGCAAGCTTTATCAGTGACTCCTGTAATTCCACAGAGGTCTCGCACAGCAGCAAGTTGCTAAACAAGCAAGGCAATACAGTATGATTTTATTAGCTGCTGAGCTTTAGAAGGCTGTGGTATTCAGAAGGCTGGAGAATAGTTGATTTCTCACAAGTTTCTCTTGAAATTATCAGTAAAATCTGATTTATTTTTTTTCTGCAGGACCAGGAGTATTTCCTCAGCAGCCTTAGATACAAACCATGATCATCTTTTCTTCCTCTAGGGATAAAAGATGCAGAGATTACACGTATCTATAATCTGTGTTAGGCCTAAACTTGAGCTCATCCTCAGCTCAGAATATATCTGGCAACAACCCCAGGACATAGATGGAAGAATGGCTGTGCTTAGCCAGGAGCTATAACCAGATGTCCATGTCTGTGGTGTGAACACTTGTATCTGAGCTGGGTGTCGAGATGCACCTTGGAGTCAGAGAACAGGAGTGAGATAAAACTAAAGAGAAAAGTCATAGGGGACAATGTGCTGTCCTAGGGAAAATTTGAGATCTCCTGGACCTTCCATTCCTCTTCATAAGGTCTTTCCCCCTTTGTAAATTCTTCCTGTGCTTGAAGCTTAAAAATTTTACAGAGGAGAACATTACTGCCATGATATTGAAGGGATAAATCTGGCCATGAAGGAGCAGTAGCTGTCGTGATGTGATCATGGCTGGACATTGTCACTTCTGCCTTTTCTTCTTGGGACTTAGATCTCACCGGGCACTTGGGCAACTTCTTGTCTTGCAAGGATTTGTCAGATTGCTCCAAAGGTTTGGATCTCCTGCTCTTCTCTCAAATGTTGACACTATGGGCTCAGTCCTTCCTCTTGACTCCCATCCTTGACACTGCCAAGGCCAAGGGAGAACATCCAGCCTTGATGAGGAAGATTCCTGGCATTTGGGATCCATTGCAGGACCAGGAATGAACCCTGGGAGGACACACTAGGGTTAACTGTGTTGCTCACTGGAGTTAGCAAAACCTTCTCACCCGTGCTTTCCTAACTGACTTTAATGTAATCCATGTCAAGAGGTTTGGCCAAGATTGTCTGAGCTTCATCATTTCTGAACACTTACCAGGTCCTTCAGGAGCACTTTGTGCTGGAGTAAAATTCGGGGGTCATTAAGTTTCCCATTAGATCTCAAGGAGACAGGCTATCATTGGGGCAAATGAGACGTAGCACATGATTTCTGGGGGTTTTGGGTTGTTGTTTTTTTGAAAATGTAAGATTTATGAAGGACTCGAGAACTCTGCGCAAAAAGAGTTTGTTTTCCTACGATTGCAGAAGAACTCAAAAGGTTAATCCTGTGTGATTTCAGGCTGTTGTGTTGATTGCTCCAGCTTTTGTGAATCTTTGTTTATGGCAAACTTGCAAAATCATAGGGAAGTGAGAAGTGTTGCAAATGCCCTTATCTCCCTCTACACTCTGTTTTACTCGTCTTCCATTGTCTTTCTGTCCCTGTCCTTCTACATTTTCTGGTTTTGCACACAATAGAAATAAAATGGAAAACAAAAAAAAAAAAGTAAAGAAAGTTGGAAGTGCTGTAACTCCCCAATTATTATCCATATGGGATTTGAACACCTCTCCCTGCCCTCTGGCTTGGAGGCTTCATGACACTGTGGATCCATCCTGACCAGCCAAATGGAGATGCAGACTCCATGAACCAGAAGTTTCATGAGCTGGGCAGGCAAAGCTGAAGTGAAACTTCTCCCTTCACTGTGACAAATCAAATTGAAGCACATCAAAATTGACTTTCATTCTAGATGAAAGGGAAAAGCTAGTTTGATTGGGGGGATTTTTTTTACTGTTGATCTGGGATGATAAAAAGAAAAGGATATTGTGGGGTTTCATGTCACTGTAATAGGGACATCCACATTTCACTGCCAGCTTCTCTACAGAGATATTTCTTCATCACGGGCTTTGCTGAAGCATTTCTGTACTTTATGATGGAGTTCACTCTGCTCAGGTCTCATCCAGTGACTCTGACCTGCTTTTGAAAGGCAGATTACCTCTAGAACTCCAGCAATCTGTTGCATTTAGAAGGCAATTATTTTGATATGTAAATGAAACGATGGGAGGAAAAAGGTATCAGTTTTGAAATGCAATCAAGGCCAAGGATAAAAAAGGTTTTTCATCTCCTCTCCAATAATTGTTTTTTAAATGATGCCCTTGGCATGGGATACATGGCTGTTTCCTTAGCTAACTGTAAGAAAAGCAACTTGTACCATTACCCCCCAAGGCTGGGAAGGAAGGTCATGTAATTTGCTTCTGCAATGGCAAAAAAATGGTGGTAAAATCTCTATTGAGTGCACTTAATGGCTGGAGAGATTATTAATGAGATATGGAGCTTTTCAAATCTAATTCCCTAGGTTTAAATCCAAGCCCTGTCAGCAGCTGGAGGAAGACCTAAGGAAAATTAGTTTATATTCTCAGCCCAGCTCCTGGAAGATGAAAAGCTGCAGAACAGTTGGCACTAATTAGTGCTTGTGTTGGCCCTTTCCTCCAAAATACCAAAGCTGGACCAGGTCATGGAGAAGGGAGCTAAAACTGTGGTGGGTGGGATCTGTGTCTGCAACATCACTTGGTCTCCATGGTCTGCCACAGGAGCTCTGCCTTCACTGTGGGTAAATAAAAGAAGACAGGCCCTGGTGCAGGCCCTGAGCTGGAGCTTCCTGCTCTCTGAAATCCCCTGGCAAGGGGAGAGGTATCAAACTGATCTCAGTCATGCCAGGACATCCTGCAGTGCCTTTGGCATCCCTCTAATTGGCTGCTCTTATCCTGTGCTAATATTACTTTTCTTTGGAATCTTTTCTCTTTAAATAGTAATAATTATCTGCAAAATAAATAAATAAAGAAAAATCTCCTCTAAAAGCCACCACACCATGTGTAAGAGTGGGCAATCCAGCTACTTAGAGAACTCAGCCACTGCATTAATGCGAGTGAATGTCCCATCTCTTCTTTCTCCATTAATCATCTTTAATCCACCACAGGCTTGCAGGGTTTCCAATTAGTGGTCATTCAATAATTTCTTCTTTTCCAAAGAGGCACGAGTCTCTGGCTGACTGGCAGTGCAAGCTATGGCACTGGCTCACTGAGCAGAGCTTAGGTTTCAGCTTCTGGGAGAAGAGGGAACAATTGTCAGGTCAAGGGAAATACCTTCCTGGCAAAGGCATATAAATATTGTTCAGCTTGCAACAGTTAAACCGAGGTTCTAGGAGGTCCTGGGATTTGTTATGGAATCACAATGCTCAACAACATCTGCAGGTTCTTTTAGCCTGACCTTTATTCTCTGAAGCTTTATGCAGTAGGCACTTCACCCTACTTAAATGAAGCCTTCTAGAAGTATCCAGCCTAAGCCCTTCATAGACTGTAGAAAGAAACAAGCACAGCTTGATCCACCCACCTCAGCCATCTATCCTGTCTTAGAGGGGAAGGAAACTTGAGAGGATGGGAGTCCTGCTGACTGTGTTGGACTAGGCTGCTTGAATTTCAAATTAATCCTACATTGACATTATTTTTTTTATTAGTAGTATTAGTTTAGTCCAACTAGGTCTGATGCTGGAGAGAAATTTCCCTCAGAGCTGTTTTCAAGCCAGGCAGCAATATTAGAAAACATGTTCCTTTAGAAGTTGTCTATTTATGCATGGGACTGCAACAATGTGAGAGAATGTGATTCAACAGCAAAACATCTCCTTGGGTATTTCTCACTTCCAGTTTAATTCTGTTCAAGTTTATCCCAGATTTTTATGCTTTTTAGGACTGTGTCAGTAAAAGTAGCACAAGCCAGAAAGGCCCTTGGAGTGGTTAGGACATTAGAATAAGGGTCTTGCAGGGGGTTTTCACTTTTGCCTGGACTCGTTTGTAAATAAAAGTGTAGCTCTTCTGTCAGTGCAGTCTGTTCCTTTGGGGAGTTGTCACAGGGCTGTAGAATATAAAAAAAAAAAAAAGAAATAGACACAGCTGAGGTCTTTTGGGAAGGCCCCTGGGAAGTCTGAGGGGCTCAGTCCTGGCTGTGAACCACGGGCAGCTGGAGCATGGGGCCAGCTCTGAGAACAGAGACCTGAAATGGGTCTCTCAACTCTGCTGATGTGCTGGGGAGGCTGAGCTGTGAGATGAATTTTTGATTTGGCAGGTTTAAAAGCTAATGGGATTCAAGAGTTAGATCCAAGATAGAGTACAGCTATCCAGCCATGAAGAATGGAGCAAGGCTCAGTTAGTACCATAATAGCATCTTAAAGAAAAAGAAAGATAATCTTTCATTCTGGGGCTTTTGTTTTTTTCTCTTTGCATTAAGATAGAAGGGAAACAGATTTATTTACTGTAGTCACCCACAGCCAGGTTGTCTGTGCTCTCTCCAGGTCCTGGTTCCCTCTTTGTCATGTGTGTTTAGACTGAAAGGTCTTCAGGGCAGAGAAGTTCCCTTGGAGGGATTCAAAGAGGGGCAATGGTACCCTGATCTTGCTGAGAACATGCAGATGGCTCAGCAAGTGAATCCACTGGGTATTTTCATTGCAAAGAGGAAGAGAGGCACTATCTTCAGCCAGGAGTTGTTTATCTGTGTTTTTTTCAGCTCAGCTGGCAAACCAAGAGTTTCCTGCTGGTACCACACGTGGCAGGGAACAGTTCCTGATGGCCAGGACCTTGTCAGAGCACAGAGCAGCTGCCACCCTGCTCCTCAACCCAGGTCTGCAGCCACAGCATCAAGTGGGGAAAAAAGCACAGTCTGGTTTATCTTCTGTTTCTCTGCTCCCTCTTGATCCCTGGGTTTGGACATTCACATGAGATCCAGGTGTTGCTGGGGTCTGTCCTGGCTCCCCAGCCTTTTTCTCCTGGGAATGGCTCTTTCAAAGAATCACAGAATCATGGAGGTTGGAAAAGACCTCTAAGTTCATCAAGTCCAATTTTCAACCCAACCCCACCATGCCAACAAAACCACGTTCTGAAGTGCCACATATGCATGTTTTTTGGACACCTCCAGGGATGGTGACTCCACCACTGTCCTGGGCAGCCTGTTCCAATGCCTGACCACACTTTCAGTAAATAAATTGTTCCTAATATCCAACCTGAACCTTCCCTGGTGCAACTTGAGGCCATTTCCTCTTGTCCTATCACAGGTTATGTGGGAGAAGAGACCCTCTGAGTTGCTTCCCAGCAGCCAGGTAGGAAATAAACCCTGCAGCTCTGTGTTCATTTCGTTTGGAGTGATTAATACTGAAAACTACAAGTAATAAATACCCAGGGGAAGTTTACAGGGAACATTTTCTGTAATTAAAAATAACGCCTGGGTGACTGCCTGAGGGTTATGTTACAAAAAGAAAAAACACTGTTCCCCCTCTCTGCATGTGCAAATGAAGGTTATAAAGGGAAAATATTAATAGTCAATGGACTGCTTGGCTGGGGAGGTGGTTTAGTTGCTGTTTCATTCTTAGCAATTATCTGTATCTGCTTCCACCAGTTGCTCACTCAGGTATGTTTGGGCAAAGGGGCTGCTGGGGGAAATTCTTAGGGAAGTGGAAAAATGGATGTGTCTGGGCAAACAAGGATCTGAAGCTGATTCTTGAGCATCAAGTGGTCTTCTTGGCACTTACAACATGCTTCTGCATGCTGCAGAATATCAGGTCCGGTCCTTACCATCTGGACCAATAATCAAGGCTTCATTAGAAACCCAGATTTGTTGTAAATTAGAACATGTAATTAGAGAATGTGTCTGCTAATTGAGTCTTTTTGATGTAAGCTTCAAGATGTGACGCTTCTCCCACACAGAAAGGGTTTTTAATGCCTTTTATTTATGTACATTTCCCCCCATTTATTGTTATTTGCAGCTCGAACTCTGCTGATCAGAAATATTCAGAAATGCATCTTGCAAAGAGCAGTGTCACTTCGCCTATTTATAAACACCACGCTGGCACAAAACGCCATTCAGCAAATCCCTTTTTTTAGGTTGCTTCTTCCTCCCCCCCTCCCCCCCCCCCTTTTTTCCCTTTCCTTTATATTTCCAACTACAAAACAAGAAGTTTCTGGTTTAGTCGGTGCAGGACTGAAGCTCAGTGCTGCTGAGGCAGTAGGTGGCAGTCCTCCCTCTCCATCAGCTCCCTGCCGGGAGAAGAAGGATTTTGCCTTCCTGAAGGTGCTACGGTGGGAAACGGACTCCTTGAACTCCTGGGCTCACCCCGCATCCCACAGCAGCCTCTGCAACAACAACAAAAAGAACCCCAACAAAACAAAAGAAATAAATAACCAAGGTGTGAAACTCAATGCCGCGGCACATTTTCAGCCAGAATAACCTCAGTTTAGCTCTCTGCAGTCCTCCCTGCAGTTTTCATTTTGAAATGAGTGGCAGTGGCCCTTATTTATGGTCTTGGTCAAGCAGCACTTGCTTGTGTTTGGTGTCCACTCTGCTCTGCCTTTGCACGGGGGTGGCTGCCAGGATTATTTCTGCTGCTGCAAAATGGTTTTGAGCTTCTTGAGGAAGGGAGCACTGCAGACATGTAAAAATCGTATTACCCTTATATAAGCCAAAGGAATTAATTAAATAAATGCATAAAAATAACCTCTCGGAAAAACAGAACAGCTAGCATATAACTTAATTTCCTGCCACTCTCTGAAATCTGCTACAGCACAAAGCTGGGTCCTCCTAATGCTTTTCACCTTGTGAGGAAATATCTTCAGATAGAGAAGAAGAAGGTTTAACCCCTCAGACTCTGGCTTCTTTCTGTTTTAGGGTGACAACTTCATTCTCTGTTTTTTTTAAATACCTGTAAAATTGGAAGGAATTGAGGATCAAAGCACAGTGCAGGGAGCTGCAGTCCTGGAGTTCTGCACCTCAAGTACTTTGTTCAGTTCTGGGCCTCTCACTGCAGAAAGGATATTGGGGGGCTGGAGCGTGTCCAGAGAAGGGCAACAGAGCTGGGGAAGGGGCTGGAGCACAAGTCTGCTGAGGAGCAGCTGAGGGAGCTGGGGGGGTTCAGCCTGGAGACAAGGAGGCTGAGGAGAGACCTCCTCACTCTCTACAACTGCTTGAAAGGAGGCTGGAGTGAGGGGGGGTTAGTCTGTTCAATGAAGTTGCAAGTGACAGGACCAGAGGGAATGGCCTCAAGTTGCACCAGGAGAGATTTAGACTGGATGTTAAAAAGAATTTCTTCTCCTAAGGGTTGTCAGGCTCTGGCCCAGGCTGCCCAGGGCAGTGGCAGAGTCCCCATCCCTGGAGGGATTTCAGAGTCTATAGACACGGTACTGAGGGGTGTGGTTTAGTTAAAGACTTGTTAGTATTAGGTTGACAGTTGGACTCAATGAGCTTGAAGGTCTTTTCCAACCAAGGTGATTCTGTGATTCTGCCCTCCTGCTGACCTGACTTCTTTACAGCTGCTGCTGGTCCAGACAGGAGCAGAGCAGCCAGAGCAGCAGCCCCAGGAGGTGAAGGGGACACTGTCATTGTCACGGGAGACCTTGCTCCAGCCCTGAATCACTCCCACAGTGCCAGGGGCTCCTGTGTGACACTACTGTAACCAGGGAGGAATCAGACCCAAAGGATTTTTTGCAAAGGGCAGCTGGATCAACAGGGTGGATTCACCACCAAACTCTGCCTGCTCCGTGCAGGCTTTGTTGACTGCAAAGGTCTTTCCAGGGCTGCTGTGTGATAGCAAGCAGAAGCAATTAGAGCAGACCAACATTATTATCCCAGCTTTCCAGCAGTCCCTCTGCACCAAATACAGCTCAAAGAGCTCTGGTTCCTCTCTAGGCAAAAGGTAGTTGCATTCCTGGAGATCCAGCAGTCGCTGGAGATGCTGAATGCCTCCACCCGTGGAGCAGGTATCCTGTTGGCCCCAGCTTGGAGGGAGCACAGCTGAGATAATGATACTGCAGATGCCACGGGAGCAGAGAACACCTCTTGTGTCACTGGGGAACTCATTCCAAACCCAGCTCAGCTACCTAGATTGCAGGAATGACTGAGGATTTAGGTCTTAATGAAGCAAATGCTCGTGGCCACAAGCCCCACTGTGCCAGCAGGCTGTAATCAGGAAAAATGCAGATTGCTGAAGACACAAGAGCATGGCAGATGAGTTTAGTGTTCCTAATAAAAAAATCTAATTTCCCTAATCTGTATCAAACACTAAAAGCTACATGCTACCAATTATTTTCCTCTAGTTTTAATTTACAACAATCAGTTATAATGGATGAAATTAATTCTTAGTTTAATTTTGTTGGCTGTATGCTTAGAATCCCATTTTTTTCCATCTCCTCTTTTCCTGGTGCTGGAAATTAGCTGCATCCAGCTTCAATGGCACTAGTTAAGATGGAACATTGGTCCTAATTGTTTACTAATAATCACACCCTGTGGTGTAATTCACTATTTGTTGCTGCTTCACTGTGGGTTTTAATGTCATCAGCTTGGCTTACCTTTTCAAATCCTAACTTTTAAAATGATACAGATGGGGATCTCTATCTTCCATCGATATAGCTGTGTGTTCATCACTTACTCAGGTCTGTCTTTTCCTTTAGAGAAGCCTGTGGGGTTCTAGAATAATAAAATCCCAGTCTGGGATCCAACCCTCCTGCATGGGCAGGGACACCTCCCACCAGACCAGGTTGCTCCAAGCCCCATCCAACCTGCCCTTCAACACTTCCAGGGATGGGGCAGCCACAGCTTCCCTGGCCAACCTGGCCCAGTGTCTCACCACCTTCACACTCCAGAATTTCCTCCTCATGGCCAACCTCAATCTCCCCTCTGCCACTTTTCATCCATCCCCCCTTGTCCTCTCACTCCCTGCCTTTGTCCAAAGTCCCTCCCCAGCTTTCCTGGAGCCCCTTCAGGCACTGGCAGGTGCTCTAAGGTCTCCCTGGAGCCTTCTCTTCTCCAGGCTGAGCACCCCCAACTCTCTCAGCCTGTCTCCAGAGCAGAGCTGCTCCAGCCCTCAGATCATCTCTGTGGCCTCTTCCAGACTCTCTCCAGGAGCTCCATGTCCTTCTTATGTTGGAGGCTCCAGAGTTGGGCACAACACTCCAGGGGGGTGTCTCATGAGAGCAGAGGGGGAGTTATTCTGGTTTACAGTAGTTTAACTGAACTTAAAACTCTAGGACTGGCCAGAAATCTTCTGTACACAGAGGTGCACACTTCAACTTCATCTCAGTGCAGATGGGGACAGGCACAGTGAGGACTGTGCCCAGAGAAGGAGCTGGGGAAGCAGCAGCACATGCACGGCCACAGGGCACTTTGCACATCAGTAAGAGAGCTCAAAAGCTGTTTCAGAGGATGGTGTGTCAGGAATGGAATATTATCCTCTGGGTTCTAAGCTCTTGTGCTGTGCAAAACATTGCCAGCCTCTCCTTAACTACACCCTGCAAGGTCCTGTGGCACTGGTGGATGGGAACAACTGTTGCAGCACAGAAGCCTCCCAGCATCCAGAGGAAGGTCTTTTCCCTGCTGGAGGGAGCTTTGACAGACACTTTTCCATCATGCTATGCAGCATGCAGCGTAATTATCCCCAAAGACCAAAGAATGAGTTCCCCTTTTGCTTGCAGGAGTGTGGTTCATATTCAAGCCTTAACAACCTTCAAAAAAACCAAACCTCCTGAGCTGGCTCAGAGGAACTCTGACAGATCGTGTTCGTTTAGCACTTGTAGACATGGAAATGTTTTCCAGATTTATCCTGGTTTCCCTAGAATTTTGTCATTGTGGAGAACTGGAGCAAAGTTCAGACAGAGTCGAGATGCTGGTATTTTTAAAGACAAGGTCTCACTTTCTCCTTTCTCCATCCCTTTTCAGTTTGAATGATTATTTTTGCCTGGCAAGTGATGATGGATTACATCATCAAAAAGTCCGCTCTAAAACCCGACACGCTCCAACCAGGATGTCAGCATTTTGGGCTGTATTTTCTCTTTGACACCAAATGAAACCAGTGTGAAAACTGAGACTTCTGGGCCAACAAAACACCACTCCTCTGCTCAGCTTTAACAACAAGGAAAATGAGGAAGAGCTTTTAGCACACTCCCTGTTACCATCACTCTATCTGATCTACATGATGTGCTCAGGGCAGAGAGGACCAGGAATGCTTGTACACTTCAAAAGCTTGACAGTTAAGGCTGCTTTTATTTGCTTTAAGTGACTGAGCTTATTTGGCTTTGCTGGAGCTGCAGAGCTTGCTTTTCAGCTCAGATCACTCCTGCACCAAAGCTGATCTACAGCATCACCCAAGCTTTTGTGTCTGAGAGATCCATCTCGCCTGCCAAGTGATGCCACAGACAGTGGGAATAGATGGGACCTTTGCTTTCTTATCTCCTGGAATAAAATGCCCAACAGCAGACAGCTTTAAGGGTAGCATCACTATGCACCCAAGAAATGTGCAGGTCTGGAGCCAGAGCTTTAAACCTCTCATCTTTTCTCTCTCCCCTTTTTGCCCCTCCTTCCTAACCAAGATTGAAAGTTGTGGTATGGAAAAACCTCTGAATTGTCCCTGTCACCACGCAGGGCCTTGTATGCAGATGAATGGTTAATAGGTGCAATGCAGATGTAATTACAGAGTTACAGGAGCTTTATTTATGCTCTTCACATTAAAGTGATATCACACTATTAAATCTTATTACCATTAGCTACTCAGTGTGGAGAGCGAGCGAGAGCATGTGTGTAAATGAGGCAATCATGGGAAAATGTTCTCATTAGTCTCTTAAGAAGAGTGAAAGACTCCAGGAAAGGTGTAGTTGTCAGTCCAGGCTGTCACTGAGGCAGGCAAGGGTCTGTTAGACACTTGGACATTGTTCCTCTAGAAAAGTTTGTGCACATCACTCTGCTGAGCAGAGTGTGGAGGTCACCATGTCCCTTCCCCTCCTTTCCCATGGTTTTCTTGGCTTTAGCCACTTGCCCATGACTCCTCCACTCATAAGACTGTTCCCTCTTGCCAAGGGAAAGGCACTTCCAGTGGGCAACTGGCTTTCTCAAAGCAATGGGGGATATTTTTCAGCTGACACTTTTGTTTTAGGGGGAGAAAGGTGCAGATTTGGTGATATGGGAATATCTCTGCTTGCACTGGTGTTGGTTTTGCCAGTGTGATAAAAATGAAAACAGCCCCACGCCAGATGAGATGCTTTGTGGTAAGGGTTTCTGAACAACAGGGATCACTTCTGAAATTTGAAATAATCCATAGAGTTGGGGGTGTTCAGCCTGGAGAAGAGAAGGCTCCAGGCACCTTCCAGTGCCTGAAGGGGCTCCAGGAAAGCTGGGGAGGGACTTTGGACAAGGACAGTGAGGGAGAGGACAAGGGGGGATGGATGAAAACTGGAAGAGGGGAGATTGAGGTTGGACATGAGGAGGAAATTCTGGAGTGTGAGGGTGGTGAGACACTGGGCCAGGTTGCCCAGGGAAGCTGTGGCTGCCCCATCCCTGGCAGTGTTGAAGGGCAGGTTGGATGGGGCTTGGAGCAACCTGGTCTGGTGGGAGGTGTCCCTGCCTATGGCAAGGGGGTGGGACTGGATAATCTTTAAGGTCCCTTCCAACCCAAACCAGTCTGGGATTCTGGGATTTTAAATCATACCAAAGCTGTGTATGGGTGAGAGGATCTATTTCTTTGTTTACTGCTACACATCAGTGAAGTATTTTATTGAACTCAAAGCAGGAGCCTTTTGATTTTTCTATTTCCCAAAATGTTCAAAGGGTCTTTTTTGGTTTAATTTCCCCCCATTTTTTTCAAAACTGTCAGCAAAACACAGTATCAGCCCTTGTGACTCCCTGCTCACCAGAGGCTACATGGAGGGTTTGCATTCTGCTGAAGGACCCTTAAAATGTTCATGGGAAATTAATAGTAGAATATATTTTTATTATGTGATGTGGAACAATAGACCCAGATGTTTGCTGTGCAACAGAGAGCTTTCTGCAGTGATATAAATCTTGGAATTCATTTAGTTTTTATCTTTTGTCAGATGTGTAAGGACAGTTTTCTATGCATGCTTTACCCAACTCAGTTTTTAGTTAGGAAACGGAAATAAAGCTATTTTGATCCCAAATGCAAATGTTTTTATTGGATGAAAATGGCTGCAAGCCCCAGAATCCAAAAGCTAACTGGGTCAGACCATGGAGGTGCTCTGGTTTGGGGCCTAAGTGGTTTTAGAGGATCACAGAATTGTCAGGGTTGGAAAAAACCCTTCAGATCACCAAGTTAACCCCCCAAACCCCCCCCCCCCCCAAAAAAAAAACACACCCCATGCCCACTAGAGTATGTCCTGAAGTGCCACATCTACATGTTTTTTTAACACCTCCAGGGATGGTGACTCTGCCACCTCCCTGGGCAGCCTGTGCCAGTGCTTGACCACTCTTTCAGTATAGAAATTCTTCCTACTATCTGGTCTAAACCTCTTCTGGTGGAACTTCAGGCCCTTTCCTCTGGGCCTGTCATTATTCACCTGGGAGAAGAGGCCAACACCCACCTCCCTGTGACCTCCTTTCAGGCAGCTGTAGAGAGCAGTGAGCTCTCCCCTCGGCCTCCTTGTCTCCAAACTAAAGAACCCCATTTCCCTCAGCCTCTCCTCACAGGACTTGCTCTGTCAGCCCTTCACCAGCTTGGTTGCTCTTAGGTTTCTTGTTGCCTGTCTCTTGGATCAGTCCAGCTGTGATGCATATCAAAGCTTCATCCTCTTCCTCAAAAAGTAAATCTGGAGGGAACTGCCATGGCTGCTCGTGCCTTTGGGGTGTGCTGTTTGCTCCCAGCCACTTCATGGTGTGTTTCAGATCGTCCCTCAGGCTGACAGTGGCTCCGGGGGCAGGTGGTGGCTTCTCTCCTGGGCAGGTCTGAAACTCCCCCCAACCCTGCTCAGGGACGTCCTGGTGCTGGAATGAACTTCCAGCAAACTGGAAATTGTGTCTCGGAGCAAAAGCAATTTGTCTGGTGTACAGTGAGAGTCCTAAGGTGAAGAAAGAAAATGTTAGTGTACCCACTCACTGGTTTTGGTTTTTCTTCCCCAGCATTTCATAGAATCATTGAATCATTTTGGTTGGAAAAGATGTTTAAGATCATTGAGTCCAACCGTTAATACCACAATATATTAAAAAAAACCCAAAAAACAAAAAAACATCCAAGTGTTTGGAAATGTTTTTAATCATAGAATGGTTTGGGTTGGAAGGGACCTTAAAGATCATCTAGATCCAACCCCCTGCATGGGCAGGGACACCTCCCACCAGACCAGGTTGCTCCAAGCCCCATCCAACCTGCCCTTCAACACTTCCAGGGATGGGGCAGCCACAGCTTCCCTGGGCCACCCGTTCCACCCTCACAGGGAAGAATTTCTTCCTGATGTCCAAGCTGATTTACAAAGATGCCTTTGATTTGTGAGTCCTCTGTGGCCCCTTAACCCTCTGGTGGTTTCAGGCTGACTGGGTATGTGCTTTGAGAGCCTCCAGCCACGTGTCTAGGGAAGTACAGAGACAAGGAACAGGCTTTATCAACAAGTGTGAAACAGGATGAGTGAGCAATCAGCTCCTTGGTGTTGCACATCAGAGGAAAGTGGTGGACACATGGGCATGTCCCACCTCTGCCCAGGTGGGATGACTTTGTTGTCTCCTACTGCTGCTCCATGGCTCACAGATGGTGTTGCAGAGCAGAACGTTTGCTTTGCAAGGGGGAAACTGAGGCACAGCCTGCTGGCTTTTCATCACAGTCAGGAAGAAACCCCAGACCTGAGCCTAGGTGCTTTCTGCTTGGTCTTCTCTTCCCTCCCAGAGCCAGAAGAGAGTCCAAGTTTTTCAGAGGCTACCAAGAAGCTCTTGCAGCCCTTGGGCTGTTACCTGGTGTGTAGCTCAGCCCCCTGCATCCCACAGCCAGGACTCCTGATTGTCACCTCCTTCCCTCCCCATCTGGACAAAAGGGGAAGGGGAGGAACAGTGGGGCTGGGGCAAGCCGTGGGTCAAGAACAGTTCAGGAGGGGGAAAAAAAAGATAAGAAAAGTCTTGTCTTGTGTTTCCAGTAAACACAATATCTGACATGGAATTAGAGGGGGATTATGTGGAATCAGCATATGCATTTCTCCAAGTGACTTTCCTCGACAGAAGGACACTAATCACGCTTTCAGAGATCAAAGCCTTTAATCAACGTTTAAGCATCTTAAGTTTGTTCCACTTTATTAAATGAAAATAATGACACTGTGTTTTACATTACACTAAGGAGGAGGAGGATGCCCCAGAAAAGCTGCCGGTTTCCTCTCTCTCTAAGTCCTGCTCTTTAGAGCTGAGCACAAAATTACCTGCTGTCCCACGGGGCTTGGTGGCAGCTTACAGAGTGTAGCTGGGAAAGGCAAGCTTGATCTCCATCGCCCCTAAGCAGATCAGACGTGTCTCCTGACATGTGGTGGAGGCAGAGTCCTGCACCACAGGCACAGCCATGGAAGCTGTGCATGTTCAGGGAGATGACAGGTAGTTCTGCCATGATTTGATGGAGGAAAACCTTTATTTTCACTGCAAAACACTGATTGAAATCCTCTGCAAACATATCCCTCTTCTGCCAAGGAGTTTACACTCGGGAGGAGTTAGATGTGTCCCCTTGGAAAGTGCTAAAATGAAACTTTTACATTTGGCAGTTTGAAGGAGTCTTGTTTAGAATTCACCATTATTTTTATGATCACTTTGGAAAGTGCTCGAGCTGGAAGTAAAACTTTCCCTTGGGTCTGCAATTACATTTTTTTCCTCTCCAATTTTCCAAAGAAAAAGTTAAAAAAACCAAACAGGCTAACAAGAATCTTTTATTTCCTATTTTAAATTAGGTAGCATTACCAAAGAGCCTTCAAACCAATTATTCAAACAGGTCTTTGCTTTCTCCCATGCTGAAGGACAAATCCTGCCCTTGCAGTGGAAGAACAGCTCCAAGAAGGGGAGGGATGTTTTGCAAACATTGTCTCTCCCCCACACCTGCAGAAGATGGGGGAGAAAACGGACCCTCCTGCATCACACTGGTTACCAGCTCATCTGCATCCAGCACCAATGCCCCTTCTTATGTTTTAGTGTCATGGCAGGAAGGGCAGATCCTGCTTTCAATCACCCTCCTTGTTAATTAGGTCTTGTTTTAATAGGTTTACAGCAAACAACCCAACCAGCTTCAGGGAAATGGAACATCAGCCACTAGTTCTGCTGCCATTGCCATTTGCTGCCTGGCTCCCAGCTCTTTCTCCAGGCTTGACCACTCCTTATGAATCTTCTTGTGCAGAGGGTGTGTTGGGTGCCCTGGGTTAGGGTGGCCCTTGGAGGCCTCCTCCTCAGGTTTGCATGTGCTGCTGCTGGGCTGAATCACAGCATCACAGAATTACCTTGACTGGAAAAGACCTTCAAGATCACAAAGTCCAACCCTCAACCAACACTGACAAGTCCTTAACTAAACCATAGCCCTAAGTACTGTGTCTATGCAACTCTTAAATCCCTCCAGGGATGTGTGTGGCTGGATGAGGATGAGTGGCTGGCTCTGCTCCACTCACCAGCCAGGGAACCAACCATCACTGCTGTCCAGCTCAGTGACATTTCTGTTCCTGCAGGAGATGTGGTGCTGTCATAATGGATGCCTGCTTTCTATTGCTAGGAGAAAAAGGGGTTTATGGCAGATGGTTACAGCTCCCCACCCCAATCAATAAATATCCAGTGATGGAGAGATGAGCAAGCAGGATTGCAGGAGTCAGCATCAGCTCAGGCTTCCAAAGCTGCTTTTCAGAGCCCTGTCAGCAGCTGCTCTCCTCCCCAGTGTCACTGCAACACTCAGCTCCTTGGCAGAGCAAACACAGCCCGTGGAGGGAAGCAGCAGGGAGCCTGGGCATGCTCTTCAAGCCCTGGTTTTGCCTGTAAGTCTCTGTGTGACTTTTGGGCATGTAATCTGTAAACTGTCGGACAGGCTCTTCCATCCTTGACCACTCACGGTCCATCTCCACATCTCCCACTTCTTTTCTTACTGGTTTAGGTTCAGGAATCTGCCAGGGTGGTGTCACACAGCTGAGTGTTCACCACTCTCCCCTGTTCTTCATCTATCACTGCAGAAGCTTTTGGCTGCGTTTTTAATTCTTAGCCTGAACGTTTCCTCCTTGCCTTCCAGATGGCCTTAGAGGAAGGGATTGGGCAGACGTTGTCAAAACTCAGAGTTTGTGAGTTAGCAAGTCAAACTAACAATCTCTTACTAAGCAAGTTGCTTTCCAGGGCCTGCAGAAGTTTGCAACTTTGCTGCGTGTCAGATATCCACGTTCATACACTAAGAGGAAAATGAGAGTTGAGATAAAAACCTCTAGTTTCACCTTGAAATGGTAACTTTTTCAATGTCTAAATCTTGTTTTCTTCAGCCAGTGCACCCTCTATCTAGACACACCAATACTATTATCTCCTCCTAAATAGCCTATCCCACTTTTACATGGCACCAAGGTTGCAAATTCACTTTGCTTATGGATTCCTTCCCATCCAAAGTCCTATTTGCACGGGGTGGCACTGGGTCATTCTGAGGTTTGTTTTCATAAACGATCGTTGTCGTTGTTTTTCCTCCAACACTGAACAGCCTCATCCTTGCATGTCACATTGCATGAGGTTTAGTGTCATTTAGCAGAGACATTAGTCTGCAGATGGATGGAACTGGTCTGGTGTGTGCCACTTGATTTGAGCCTTCATGGTCTGATGCTCACTTTAGGCTTTATGATCTTAATTTGATGAATCTGTGCCTCAGTTTCCCTTTCTTACATACTAATTTCATTTTAAAATAGATGACATGTATTTTTTCTTCTAATCTTCGTGGTTTCAGTTAGCCATGCATTAACTATTGGCAGCTGTTTGGGCCATGGGGACTTTCACAAGTGCACAAACAAACACACATCAGTCTCCAAGCAGAAGGAGATGCATGTGGCTCTGCTGCCAGGACACCTGCTCTGGTGGAGAGCCCTGGGAGCTCAGACAAGCCTTGGCCTCACCTTCTCCCTGTGCTTCAGAGAGCTCTCATAAGGGTTAGTTCATTAACACTTGTAGAAGGCACCTGAAGTGGAAAATCGTTTCTGAGTGAGCTGTTTGGGCAGTGCAGGAGAGCTGTCATGGCAGCTCACTGCTTCCCATGAAACTGTCACCTCCATTTGGAGTTGCCTTTTGCAGTGTCTGAACATGATCATGGATGTAACTCCCTCCCGGAGCTACCCAGCATCATCTGGGCTGGCTCTAAAGTTGCAGATAGATTTTTATCTTATTTATAGTCGGAATAATTTCTTCCCCAAAAGGGTTGTCAGGCCCTGACCCAGGCTGCCCAGGGCAGTGGTGGAGTCCCCATCCCTGGAGGGATTGCAAAGCAGTACAGATGTGGTGCTGAGCGACATGGGTTGGTGGTGGCCTTGGCAGTGCTGGGTTAATGATGGGACTTGATGATATTAAACATATTTTCTCACCAAAACAATTCTGTGGTTTTATGATTCTGTCTGCCTAAACACACAGAGTGAGAGTCCAGCAGGAGATTTGTCCATGAAGGGGCATAATGAGAGAACCACTTGACTATAACAAACTTAGTGTACAAACCAGTGTAGCCTGGTGGCCAGAGCAGGCTGCTTGCCCCGAGCAGTGGGGCTGCCATGGCAGGCAGAGGACAACAACTCCCCTCCTCTCTTTTGTACCTATTTTAGCCACGTGGGCCAGTGGAAAAAGAGGGAGGAAATTGTTTTCTCTCCCAGTTCTGATAATCCCACTCTGTCCCTCTGTGAACAGGGCTTCCCTCATTGAACAGGGCTCAGGGAAAAACGAGCCAGGCTTTCCATTTTCTCCACCTAGTGCACATTTGTCTGGTTTCTGTCTCCCAGTTGGTGAAATGACTGATGGGCTCAGGCTTGGTCCCACATGGACATGGCAGCTGTGACATCCCAGCAGATCCCAGACCCCGTCAGCACAAACCTTTCAGCAAATTCTGCTGCTCTTGGGGCAGCATCTGCAGGGACCTGAGATGACAAAGGATTGGGCAGAGGGCAGAGGCCTCGGGCTGCATGGCCACTGCCCCATCACCATCCCCATGTCCCCTCAGGGTTTGTACCTGCTGCCACACCAGCTCGTCATTGCTTTTGTCACACAGTGACCTTGACAAGTATTGTCTGGCAGCACTAAAAATACCAGCTCTGTCTGTCTGTCTGTCTGTCAGGCTGCAGAGGGTACCCATGCAGATGTGGGGTGTGCCAGGGCAGGCTGGCCGAAGTCCCCTCTCCTCCTGGTAAGACAAAGTCTCTGCTTGTACAGCAACAGAGTGCTCTTTGAGGACTTTTTTTAAGATGAAAAGACTCCCCTTTTGGAGGAAGAGGGGAGAAACCCACGGGGAGATGATTTCAGAAAGTGCAATATAAGGGGAGGTACAGAAAAAGAGGGGGGCTGGCTGGCTGGACAGACAGCAGGGTGGGGTGACAGGAAAGCTGAAGGGCAAGGGCAACCTTGAAGAGACAAGATGGTCCAGACAACTCAGCCGTGGTGTTGGCAGAAGGTTCAGCAGGCTCCTGTGGCTCTGATGCTTTTTCACACTGACTTTTTGCATTCTGCTCGTGTTTCTTTCTATTTCTACACCTGGATCATGGCCAGAATGAAAAAGACGAAGGGGAGATGGAAAACTTAGTGCTTTTCAATTAAACAAGAAGCACTTTGCCATTGTAAGCGAGCTTATTTAGACATTAAATCAAAATCAAATGCTTGCACTATCAATGCTACTTACAGTCTGATAATTAATGATGGCTTTCCCCGATGAAAACTCTTCTGTGTTCTGTCAGCACCACTGTACATCTTTGATCAAAAGCTTTTTAAGTAGTTTCAGAAGCTGGATCTGTAAAATAAAAATAACCCGTCGTGGTAATTCTCTGCCCAAGAAATAAATAATAAAAACTTGTAACATTTAAGTGTTGGATGTCAGCTAATCAACAATTGCAGCATCATGGCATAGTGGTGAGCTGAGAAATGGGAGAATGAAGGGTTTTTTTGCAGTTATGTGGGAACTCTTTTACATCCCCTCTGACAGGGTGAGGAGTTTTAAAGCAGATGTAAATTATTTTCGCGTTGTTTTCAGGACCTTTTCCTTAACCTAAATGGTGGAAAGGGATCTTAGTGCTAATGAAAGTCAAGCTCAGTTCTTCTTATGGAGATACAAACCATCTTAATCATGTTTGCCCTTCCCCTTGCTAAGTGATGGAAGAGGAGAAACTGAAAGGGAGGCACAACTGCATGTGGTAAACTGGATGCATTAGTCTTTGCTAAGAAGACCCAAGGTCGTATCCCAGATGGGTCCCTCAGCAGCCAGAAGGTAACCTGGACACCTCTGGAGCTGAAAGCATGAACTGGTGGAGGAGAAGCAAACTGCAGGTTAAGGGCTGCAGGAAAGTCAGAAACCTCAAATTGGGATGTGGTTGGCAGGTCTCGCCTTCCCACCAACTCCTCACCTTTCTGACAGGTTTGCACTGGCCTCCGTTCACAGGTAGCACCTTTCTTTTAATGTCTTTTTCCTCCCACTCTCTTCAGAAGCACCTGGAAGAGCTGTCTCCTTTCCCACCCCTCCATTTGGAAGTAGAGTGAGGTCCCACCAGATGCTCTTGAGCAACATGTGCTTCTCCTCTCCGTTCCCAGCTACCAGGGCAGCCAGTGTGAGGACAGTGTCCCTTACCCTTCCCTCTCCCAACCTGTCTGGTGGAAGGAGCCCTCTCTTCTCCCATCAACAGTCTCAGCAGAGTAGACAGCTGCCAAGTGCAATAATTAGGCCTCACCTCACTCCGCCCAGCGCTGCCAGCTGCTGGTACAATTAAGCTGCATTATTACTTTCTAAATTGAGAAATGCTTCCCCTCCTCCCTTTGCTCCCCTCCTCCTTCCTCCCTCTCCCCCCTGCCATTCCTGATGGTGCAGCTTCAGCATTTCCCAGCCTGGGTGAGATGTTCAGTGCCAGGAAAGGTTTTGAGCTCAGTGCAGGACCTGTCCCTCCATCTGGATGAGAAGAAAAGTGGGGTTTTACCCTGGAGTGTTAAGAGGGGAGAGGAGGGAGGAGATGGAGCAGTGAGTTGCCTTGCAACCTCTGTCTCCTGTGACCACCTCTGAGAGGATTGACACTGACCAGACTAAAACTCTTCCCATACATAGAATCATGGAATCACAGACTGGTTTGGGTTGGAAGGGACCTTAAAGACCATGTAGTTCCAACCCCCTAAATGGGCAGGGACACCTCCCACCAGACCAGGTTGCTCCAGGCCCCATCCAACCTGCCCTTGAACGCTTCCAGGGATGGGGCATCCTCTCTTCCTCCCTCGATCTCTGCCCTGTTCCCAGGTCACCCATCAACACCCTGAGCAGAAGGGAAGGGTCTGTTCACCTTGCTGGCACAGGTACTTGTGTCACCATTTGCTCAACCCATCAAGCCAAGAAAGGCCAGAGTAACATTAGCCAGGATATCATTGGGATTTTGGCTCACGTGGACTGTGAATTGAAGTTTGAGCTCCTGCAGCAGATGGGTGTGCAGACAATGAGCAACTGCAGAGAGGTGGTGGAGCCTGGGAGTGTGCTGAGCCCCAGCAGCCCAAGGAGTGCACAGACCTTACACCTTAGTGAATAACCAGAACTAGAAGTGGAAAGAAGGAACATGGACTTTCCCTTCATTTGGCTGCTGGCACACAAACAGCAGGAGGGCATGCTTTCTGGTTAGTAACCAGTGTATCTCTCAATTTGAGGGCAGAAGCAGACCCATCGTGCAGTAAGGATGGTTTCTATGGTTCTCTGATGTCCACAAGAAACCCTGTGGCCTGCCTTGCACAGAGCTCTGGGCTCCCAGAGCAGCCTTGCTGGAAATAGTTAAGAACAATTTCTCATTTGGCAGTCTTTACATCTCATGCTAGAAAAACACAAAACTACATGGAGCTGTGGTAAGCAACCCATAAAGGACACACTCATTCTTCTCACGATTGTTAAATTTGTTGTAGTTTCCTTTTTTTATTCAAATCGGGTTGAAATAATTGGAAATCATTAAAAAAGCCTGTTGGAGCAATCTGAGCAGGATCAGGGCATGAGCAGTTTGTCATCTTTCCTCAGACTGCATGAGAGCATGACTGGGGGAATCTAAAGCCCTGGACTTTCTAGAAGTGACAGCTTGGATGCCACTCACCTCTTGTCCTCAGCATGTGATTTATGGACTCCTTGCATCTGATGTCTGGAGTACAGAAATGCTTTATGGGGGGTTGTGTGGTGCAGGAGAGGGACAATAGGTCTGAGTTTGTCACCCAAGGGGATTGTAATCATGGTAATTAACAGTAGTTGTAGGCTTCAGTCTGTCTGGCAATAAGATTTTATATGGTGCATCTTCCACAAAATGATTTCTATTACTTCGAGCAGATAAAAACTGACATAGGTTTAGAATGACTTGGAAAATCAATAAGCAATAAAACTTAGCATGAAAACAAATAAATTAGCCCAATCCGAAAAGACACTGAGAGACCATCAAAGTAGTTAGACAGATGAAGTCAAATGTCACTCCAAGAGATGAGCAGTGGTTAAGGCAGGGATGGCAGGATCATGTTGAAAATACTTTCTCAACCTCATTCTCTCTTTAGGATTGGGCTTGCTTCCATCTGCCAAACTCGGTCTGAATCAAGCAGAAAAGGATAGACAGCCTGTAAAACAACCCATCTTCCTAGGAGGTGTTTCCCTTTGTGTTGCTCTTCCATGGGGAGTTTAACAGTGGCTAAAAATGCCCCTTGGGAGCTGGACGTGCTGCAGGCCTCTCCTTACAGCTCTGAGGGTCGTGGCTGAGCATGGGGAGCTGTGGGCTTGGGGGCTGCTGCATTGGCCCCATTTCAAGTTTGATGTTGAATCATAGAATCATGGAATGGTTAGAGTTGGAAGGGCATCGAGTTCCAACCCCCCTGCATGGGCAGGGACACCTCCCACCAGACCAGGTTGCTCCAAGCCCCATCCAACCTGCCCTTCAACACTTCCAGGGATGGGGCAGCCCCCAGGGATGGAGCCTCCCCCAGGGATGGAGCCTCCCCCAGGGTTGGAGCCTCCCCCCAGGGTACATTGCAGAGATGGCCAGAGGCTGAGGTGGCACTGGAGGGGTGTGGGAACCACCTGTGGTGTCGGGGTGTCTCTCACCAAGAGGACAGTTCTGTCTGCACGGCGAGACACCAGAGTGCACCTGGCCCAAGCCCCCCGGGCATGGGAAACCAACTTGGACAAGTGATTAACTAATTAAAATGCACTAGGACAATTGCAATTGAGAGTCTGACAATAACCTTCAACTCTAGCTTAATTAGGACATAAACCTTGCTTGGTGCCCCGTGCAAAGGAGTGAATTTAATGTGTTTGGACTTAGCTGTTCAGCTTCCCAAGGAGGACACCAACGGCTCTGCTGCTGATGCCTCCCCTCACGTGGCTGGACTCTGATCATCCATTTCCATCCTACAGGGCACTGAATAGGCTTAAAACTAATCACTCTCTGCAACTCCTTGAAAGGAGGTTGGAGTGAGGGGGGATGGGTCTCTTCTCACAAGGAACAAACGACAGGACAAGACAAAACAGTCTCAAGTTGCACCAGGGGAGGTTTAGACTGCATTTTAGAAGACATTTCTTCACTGAAAGGGTAATTAAACACTGGCACAGGCTGCCCAGGGAGGTGGTTGAATCACCATCCCTGGGGGTGTTTAAAAGCCATGTAGATGTGGTGCTGAGGGACATGGTTAAGCACTGGACTTGCTACAGTTGGGGTAATGGTTGGTAGAGTTGGGTTATGGTTGGACTCGATGATCTTAAGGGTCCTTTCCAACCAGAAGGACTCTGTGACTCTGTGTAATATGAACTGGTCTAGGAGAGCTGCTAGATCTAGATGCTGGCAGGTGTTGCTGTTACACAGGGAAACCATCTGAGCCAGTTTCCAGCAGCAGTAGAAATATTTTTTTTATTGCTCATACTATTTTAGCTCAATCAATCACTGGAGTGGATCTAGAATTTGGTCCAACAGAATTGCACCATGCTACACTTAGCTGGAATTTGGCCCTCTGGCTTTATTTGAGCTAAGTCTATGGGTGTTAATTATGGTGGGAGGAAAGAATAACCCACTGGTGAAGGTCCAGCTTGGGGCTCTGGAGCAGAGCTGGCTGAGCTTCTCTGTTTGGTGGTGATGGCAAAATATCTATGGGTTCACTTGATACCAGTTCTGGTTTTGCCAGCTTTTTAACAAAAAGAAACCAAAAAAGAAAGCATTCCAGCTTGAGCAAAACGTTGGCTTCATTTGGGGGAGATTGTGAAGTCTCTGTAGCTCAATTGTCTCGGGAGATGTTGAGTAATAACATCCCATTTCAAAATGAAACATCCTGATGTTTTGCAAAGGGAATCTGAGGCAGGGGAGGGGACCAGCAAGCTGAAGTGAACTCGCTCACCACTAGTTCATGACATACTCCAGATTAACCAGAATCTGGGTTTTTTCAACGTAAAACAGCTGAGTCCAGCTGTCCTTGGAGGAGTTAACCTCAAGTTCTTGCCTTTCTCAGGCTCTTTGGTGGACCTCGAGTGAGCCACTCTGCCCTTTAGACCTCAGTGAAGGGCAGTTTCAAGAGAAGTTTCAGGGGAAAAAAGGGAAAAATCTGTGTTTTTCACCAACGTGTAATCCATGTAGTGCTTATATATAATCTAAAGGTTTTATTTAGATCAGTTCTTTTTTGATTTTGACCTTTTTAGTCCTTAATTGCTTTCTCTCTTTGTAAGTTAATTTCAATTTTGAATTGGAAAATCAGCGTAAACAGAAAACCAGAGGTTTTAATTAGGAAAATGTCAAAACAGGATGTTTCAGACTTCAAAACTTTTTCAATGCTTAAAATTACAGATGGGTCAAAGTGGACCTTTTCCTTTGAAAAGTTCTGGCTCCAGCACCTCAGCATTTCTCCATGGGGGAAAGGATGAGGGAATTTCCTGGGCAATCTCTGAATATTTCCTGTACCTGCAGCAGCTTTTTCAAACCTTTTCACATACTTTCACTTCTACCCTCCCCCACACACTGCTGAGAAATAAATCCTTTGGAAATGGAAATCAGGCTTGAAATAAACAGATTAGTAATGGTTATTTAGTAACACTTTATTAATTAAATGTCCTAAATACATTTAAACCTGGGCATTTAATTTAGATTTATAAGGATAGTTTAGATTTATAAGAATCGTTATTATACATTAAATACAGTAAATGCCAATTGATTTTTATAGACAATAGTTACTGAGGTGTAACCACACTGCAAAATTTAATTATCTTCATACTTAGTTAAAAGGACAGTGCAAAGGTTTCAGAACCAGGACCTTGTGTAAGGGCTGGCAGGGTTGGGGGCTGCTTCTGCTAATCTCCCCTTACCAAAGCCAACCTTTGCTCTGCCCCATAGCTTATTTGCATAAATGCCAAGTAAAAAGCTCAATATGCACTTTTCAGTGGGAAAAATGATAGAAAATCTTTTGCCTCATTGTGCTCGGGCTGTTGGCTGGGCAGAGGGCAGCACATGGGCAGTTGCCCAAGGACTAAGAGGTTGGATGTTGAAGCTGGAGCTGATCCCCTTCAGCATCCTTTTTGGTAATAAGAAGCGTACTGGATCCCATCAAACATTTCCTGCCAATGTGGTGCATCCTTCAGCTCCATTCCCACTGCCCAGGAGGAGAACTTAATACCTTGTAGGAACACTCATCAGAAAAAGGGCCAAGGTGTGTGGAAAACAATGCCAGGAAGCCAGTGGAGTCAGAGCACAGGAGGTTGTGAGCAGAAGAGGACACATTTAAGTCCTCTCAAGGGCAGGTTGGATGGGGCTTGGAGCAACGTGGTCTAGTGGGAGGTGTCCCTGCCCCTGCAGGGGGGTTGGAACTGGATGGTCTTTAAGGTCCCTTCCAACCCAAACCAGTCCATGATTCTATGATTCTGCCATGGAGAAGCACTGATTTGTCATTCTGGGACTGCTCGTGGGAGAGGAGCTACGTCCACACATCTCCATATTGGGGGAGATAAAACAACAATTTCAAGTTGCCACATGTGATTTCCAAAACAGGAAGAGTTAATCCTTTTGTTCCAAAGGACTTTTAATTTTGCCCTTGTGTTCTTTATGTAAATGCACTTTTGCCATCTGAGCAGCTTTTGTTTTCTTGGTAGCCTGTGTAGGAAGCAGGTCAGATCTATCTTCCCCTTTTTGCTCAGAAGCAACCCAAATGTCAGTGCTTGTGGAGGTAGGTGCTGGCCAGACCTGGGCAGAGGGACCACAGCAGCCAGTGATTCCAGGGAAGGAGAGCAGGGAGCACAGTTCCCCAAGCCCTGCTGATAGAATCAACATTTGCAGGAAGGTAGAACACAGCCTGAATAACCAAACCTGCCATTTCCAGTCCTTCAGTGGTGGGAACGTGCAGCAAAATAATTTCCACTGCTGTCTTCCAGAATGGAAGCATCATCAGTGCAGGGATCTCTCACTGTTTCGTTTCACAAAACTTTTTACAAACATTTGATTCATTGGCAATTTAGGAAGGTTCATGTTCTTTAAGGTTCACTTTGAGATTTGAGCAAGAACGAGCCCAGAATCTCAAGCAGAGGCCGATGAGCCTCACCTGTGTTCACATCAACCCCATCAATCAGCCCAGACACTCCAACAAGTTCATGAACCTTCAGAAGACTTTAAACGAGCCAGGGCTGAATCTCCAGGCTAGACTCACAGTTCTCATAGGAAATAATTCACAACATGCAGCTCAGAGGGCAAGAAAATGATTTCTAGAACAACATAAAGCGTAGATATTATATGAGATAAACACGTTTTAAATGCAGTTACACTGAAGATTTTGCTGTTGTAATCTTGGAATGTAAATTTCCCTGCTGTGCCCACGCTGACTTTGCCCACATTTTTCTTTCTCTCAAACATCACAAGTACCAAAAGGCAACAATTCTCATCAAAATTAACAGTAACCCCCAGTGCTTTAAAACCTCAGCAAAATCCAGCCCATGCTGGATATTCTGCACTGTGTATCTTTAAGATGTGATATTGCCCATTTTCCAAATAAAAAGTGATCCATTGCTGTCCAGGGTAATTTCCCAGCTAAATTGCTCAGGGGTTTAAGGAATAACAAGTTGAGCTGTGAGCTGGTGCGTGGGGCAGGGGCTGAGCATATGGCAGCAAGGATGCTTGGAGGGGAAGGAGATTGTTTGTGGGGAATCCAGCAAGCAAATGAGATGATCCTGTTGAATCTGCAATTGAGATAATTACTTGGAATATGGATATTGAGTTTGTGGAGGAGGGGTTCTGTGTGTGTGCTGGAGCATCTGTTCATGTATTTGTGTGGATACAGGAACATTGGAGCTGACTCAGTGGCTGTGGTTTAGGATCAGTTGAACTCAGTGATGATGCCGTTGAGGCCAGGCTTTCACTCCTAAAACTGCTGGTCTTTCTATGTAATTTTGGAGAAAGAGGAACAATTAAGGTAGACCTTAGGAAGGAGCAAGGCTAGGTGCCCACACCCCATCGCCCAGTGGCAATAAGGCACATGACCTGCTCTGGCTCCTTTGCAAATTCCTGGGAGAACAGGGGTGCAAGCAAGAAGCATAGTTGAAAGCTTCTTTTTCTTTTTCTTTTTCTTTTTCTTTTTCTTTTTCTTTTTCTTTTTCTTTTTCTTTTTCTTTTTCTTTTTCTTTTTCTTTTTCTTTTTCTTTTTCTTTTTCTTTTTCTTTTTCTTTTTCTTTTTCTTTTTCTTTTTCTTTTTCTTTTTCTTTTTCTTCTTCTTTTTCTTTTTTTCTTCTTTTCCTTCTTCTTCTTCTTTCTTCTTCTTCTTTCTTCTTCTTTCTTCTTTCTTCTTTCTTCTTTCTTCTTTCTTCTTTCTTCTTTCTTCTTTCTTCTTTCTTCTTCTTTCTTTTTCTTTCTTTGTGCAGGGTCTGGGAGATTGTGCTCCCTGCTCTCCTTCCCCAGAAGCACTGGCTGCTGTGGTCCCTCTGACCATGTCTGGGCAGCACCCACACAGGCACTGACTTCTGGGTTGCTTCTGACCAGGAAGGGGAAGATAGATCTGACCTGGTTGTAAGTTCCTACACAGTCTATAAAGAAAATGAAAACTGCTCAGATGGCAGAAGTATGTTTTGTATCTCCAGTATGGAGATATGTGGATGCAGCTCTTCTCCCATGACCAGTCCACAGCACAAGTTAGATGAAGTTAGATGTGTCCTCTTCTGCTCACAACCTCTTCTCCACTGCCTTCCCCAACATTGGGGTTTTTTGTTCGTTTTTTTTTTTTGCTTTTTTGATGTTGAAAACTTTTTCTGAAAATTTTGGAGGTTCAGAGGAATTAAGGTTTTTACTTTGTGGCCGTGCTTTCCTCTGTTTGTGTTGCACAGCCTGGGTGGTAGAAGTAAAACCTGGCTATGCTCCAGAGAGGCTGAAAGTGCCAGCACCATGTTTGTGCCACACTGTGCCCACGCTGGGCAGGTGGGCTCAGGGCCTGCAAACCTTGGCCCAGGATGTGCAGGCACAGCAGTGGAGGGGTTGGAGCTTGGTGGCTTTTCACAAGAACAAGGAGCACTGGTCCCATGTCTGGACCAGCCCAGTGCTGACAGCAGATCCCTGTCCCTCTTGTCCTCTGGGTAGAAACAAGACAAAATGGTGCTTGGACAGGGCAGCAGCCCCAGAAATGAGGTTTTTATTTTTGTTGGCCTTGCAGAGAATGGCCAGACAGAGAAATAAAAATAGTGATAAATCTACTCAGGCACACAAATCCTGTGATGGAAATGAAGACAGTTCTGTTGTGTGAATGTTTCGAGGAGCACAGAGCAATGGGAACATGTTCCAAATGTCAAATGGATTATACTCCTGCGCCCTTATTGTTTCATATAATTCTCATCTAATGTCACCCCTGGCAACAATAATACAAGTCTCAATATTCACTTTGATGTGGCCTCACTGAATATTTTTAAGCAACGAGGAAATTGCCAGGGGGGGAGTGAGAGGAGGGGCCGGCGGGGCGGGGGCTGCTGTTGCACCCAGCACACGGGTGACAAAACAGATCCCCAAATTAAATCCATCAGCAAGATTGAGTTTGCAATTTCAGGGTCCCTGTGCTGCTGCAGCCTGGGCAGGCTCATGTTGGAGTTTTAATCATGAGGTTTGTCTCCATTGGAATACAATTAGGGAGCCCTGAGCTTGAAGCAAACAGATTGGAGGAGCACAGTGAAAGCAAAGGCAGGAACATGAAGGGGAACAAATAATCTTAATTTTGCCAGGCTGAACAGAGCTGCCACATTACAAGGTCAGGCCAAAACGAGCTGATTTCATGGGAAGGAAGGAGAAAATGACTAGAAAGGAGGAAAGTGCAAAGGGGCAGCATGGGCTTGTCCACTGTTATTTTATTACTCTCTTGACCCCAAAGGTTTTCATAAAGTTGATTAACAGGTATAGCAGCCAGCCCTCGAGGCCCTAATAGAACCATTACTCCATCCTCCTTCCAGACACACTTTGCTGCTGCCTACAAGGATGTTTGCACAGTGACCAGTTGCTCTGCAGCACTGTCACTGGGAGCTGGTCCATGTCCCCCTTGCACCTGGCACAACCAGGGTGGCCCAGTGCAAGGAGGGAGCACTACAGGTGGGACCAGGACAACTGTATCCTTTTCACAGAATCATCCGATCATTTTGGTTGGAAAAGACCTTTAAGATCATCAAGTTCAGTCATTAACCCAGCCCTGCCCAGACCACCACTAAACCATGTCCCTCAGCACCACATCTACATGGCTTTTAAACACCTCCAGGGATGGGGACTCCACCACTGCCCTGGGCAGCCTGGGCCAGGGCCTGACAACCCTTTTGGGGAAGAAACTGTTCCCACTATCCAATCTAAACCTCCCCTGGTGCAACTTGAGCCCATTTCCTCTTGTCCTGTTGCTTGTTCCTTGGGAGAAGAAACTGACCCCTCCTCACTCTGACCTCCTCTCAAGCAATTGCAGAGCCAGAAGGTCTCCCCTGAGCCTCCTTGTCTCCAGGCTCAACACCCCCAGCTCCCTCAGCTGCTCCTCAGCAGACTTGTGCTCCAGACCTTTCCCCAGCTCCATTGCCCTTCTCTGGTCACGCTCCAGCCCCTCAATGTCCTTCTTGTTCTGAGGGGCCCAGAACTACACACAATATGACTTTTGTAAGCAGAATTTCACTGGCCAGGGAACCACTCAACACAGGGCCAGCAAGTCCCCCCAGAGGGGCTAGGCCTACATTTTGGGTCCATAATATTTATAATCTCAGTGTGTGGCCTCTCTTTTGTGTCCTCATTGCAGAGTGTTTGTCTTATTCCACGAGCCATCTTATGTGACATGGGTGTAATGTTTCACTTCTTATTTCTCCCACTTTCACTGAGCTCTTTGATTTGTGTGGTTCATATTCCAGACATCAATCACAGGTTGCTTTTTTCCCTCCCACCTCTAATGCCACAAGGTTTGTTTCTGTCCCTGCTCTCCATCCCACGCAGACCTAATGTGAATTAAAGAGGCTGTTGCTTGTGGAGGAGCTGGAGGGACAGAGCAACACAAAATGGTAGAGGTCTGGTGACAATTGGTGTGCAAAAGAGCAAAATATTGTCCATGTGTGTGATTATAACCTGAATATCACCTTATGCTTGTCTTCTCATGTTTCACTAGAGCAGCCACAGGACAGGGATTCAGGAGATGGGGTCACTACCTGCTGGGCTCCTGGGAATTCCAGCACAGTAAACCCCCCCTGTCTCATTACTTACCCTTCCCCTTCCTTCTGTCTCTTTGGTTACAGCTCTTGAACCAAGTTTCTCCCTGATCAGAAAGGGCAGATAGTGATAGGATGAGGGGTAATTGGTTTAAATTGAAAAAGCGGAAAGTTAGGTGAGACATGAGGAGGAAATTCTGGAGTGTGAGGGTGGTGAGACACTGGGCCAGGTTGCCCAGGGAAGCTGTGGCTGCCCCATCCCTGGAAGTGTTGAAGGGCAGGTTGGATGGGGCTTGGAGCAACCTGGTCTGGTGGGAGGTGTCCCTGCCCATGCAGGGGGTTGGGACTGGATGATCTTTTAAGATCCCTTCCAACCCAAACCATTCTATGATTCTGGGATTCTATTATTTAATTTAGAGTGAACCAGCATCAAAGCAATGTCCTTTCTGTGCCCTTGGTCCTGCTGCACTGCTGAAAGCCAGTAAGGGCCACCTGCAACTTGTTTTGAAGCTGCTTTTATTTCTTATTCTCTTCACCATTGCCTGAGGTATGCACCAATCTCTTAATATGTATATAAATATTATCCTTGTTAATCCCTCGAAGAAAAATAATATCAACAAAACTTATTACCATTTCCTGTGTGGCTGACTGAGTAATGTGAACCAGATGCTGTTTATATTTTTTAAAAAATCAAAATGCCAATAAAAAAGTAATTTCAAAAAATTCACCTCTTGGTATCTTTCCCATTGCAAATGAAGAAATAACAGAGTCGTGCCACATCTGCATGTCAGGCTTCAGCAAAGACAAATGGTCTTTATTAGAGTTGGCAGAGAATTTAGAACCATGGTGGCCTCATTTCAAAGGATCACAGAATCATAGAATCATAGAATCACAGAATGCTTTGGGTTGGAAGGGACCTTAAAGATCATCTAGTTCCAAACCCCCCTGCATGGGCAGGGACACCTCCCACTAGACCAGGTTGCTCCAAGCCCCATCCAACCTGCCCTTGAACACTTCCAGGGATGGAGCCTTGGAAGGTGCTCTAAGGTCTCCCTGGAGCCTTCTCTTCTCCAGGCTGAACACCCCCAACTCTCTCAGCCTTTCTCCAGAGCAGAGCTTAGAGAGACCTTAGAGCACCTTCCAGTGCCTGAAGGGGCTCCAGGAAAGCTGGGGAGGGGCTTTGGACAAGGGCAGGGAGTGAGAGGACAAGGGGGGATGGATGAAAACTGACAGAGGGGAGATTGAGGTTGGACATGAGGAGGAAATTCTGGAGTGTGAGGGTGGTGAGACACTGGGCCAGGTTGCCCAGGGAAGCTGTGGCTGCCCCATCCCTGGAAGTGTTGAAGGGCAGGTTGGATGGGGCTTGGAGCAACCTGGTCTGGTGGGAGGTGTCCCTGCCCGTGCAGGTGTTTGGATCTAGGTGATATTTATTGTTCCTTCCAACTCAAACCATTCTATCGTTCTATGAGTCTATGCAAAAGGTATGTAGAAAGGGTGACAGTCATTCAGCAGAAGTTCTTACACACCCAAAATCTTATTCAAGCCTTTCAGTGAGGCCCAGAGAGGGTTTGGGTTTAGTGCTGGCCCTGTTGAAAGGGATGATCTTCTCCTGGTAGAAGCCTTGTGGGAACTGAAGGGCTCAACTGGGTCCTGTTAGGACTAAACATGTCCAGATCAGGCTCTATCTGTATGAGTCTGGGCTGTGGTTTGTGTTTACACACCTCCATCCTGCTCTTGCAGAAGGTCAGCAGTGGTGTTCCTCCCCTTGCCTCATCCTCCTCAGGCAGCCCCACCACCCAAGACAATAGCAGCAAGGTGAGAAAAGTTGCTTTCAATCAGTGGAATAACAAAAACTTCCTTGGCAGGCCTACATCTCCAGCGTGCCATGAATGGAACAATGAAAACTGATAAAGGGTCTATCTTGGTTCTGAGCTTGAGTGGAGAGATAAGTTCCCCTTTTATTGAAAGCCATGAATGGCTCAGCAGTTCCAATGCCATTTCCCATCAAAATGTATGAATTCTTAATCCTTTAATTGCGTGTTATCCTCAACACCACGTGTGCTTGCTTTTTATTTATCCACTTTTGTTGTTACAGGTAAATGCTTTTCTGAACTTGCTTTTGTGGGGGGAAAAAACCCCACATTGTTATCTCTGTCTTCTCAGGAAGAGACGAGGGCTGCTGGCCTCAGCTGAGGAGGGGATTTGGAAGCCACCTTTGGATGATCCTGGGATCTGTATGGAGGTCGGTGAGAAAAGCAAGTTGTTGTTGTGTTGGTTTTTGGGTTTTTTTTTCCTTCCCAGGCTCTGAAATGGTTTTTGTGATAACAGAAAAATTAATTACTAGGGAGATTGCTGGAAGAAATATTCTGCCGATCCGATAAGTGTGTTCATTGGAGACATCTGTTTGGTTTTATTTCGGAAGAAACTCCTGTGTTTTGCTCTTGGAGCTGTGAATGGCTGGTAATACAGCTATTGTTGCAATAAATATGCATTCATTTCCGACCTCAGGAACATTTATGCAGCTTTGTCTACCCTGAGTTGAATTTTTAGGAGACTGAACACAATGGTTCCTGCCCAGATTGAGATCGGATTTTTGAAAGACTGCAGAGGTTGGAGCCAGGGATTAACTCTAGATCTCAGGCCTCATAATTATAATAGGACTCATTTAACAGAAATAATCAACAGAACAAACCATTCCTAAAATATCTGACATTTGCTGGGAGGAAAAAATGAGCTGATTTTTCTTGTCATGAAGGATTTCTCAGTGGCCCATGGGGACCCATTTCATAAACTGGAAGAGGGGAGATTGAGGTTGGACATGGGGAGGAAATTCTTCCCTGTGAGGGTGGTGAGACACTGGAACAGGTTGCCCAGGGAAGCTGTGGCTGCCCCATCCCTGGAAGTGTTGAAGGGCAGGTTGGATGGGATTGGAGCAACCTGGTCTGGTGGGAGGTGTCCCTGCCCATGCAATGGGTTTGGGACTAGATGATCTTTAAGGTCCTTCCAACCTAAACCATGCTATGATTCTGTGATTCTAGGACACTTATTTTTGAACTGTCTTCAGTAACTTTCCTGTTGTGGATGTATTTGTTTCTTACCCATGAACTAAGAGTAAATAGTCTGTGAAATTCAAGCCAAGTCACAGATTTTGTCTGCCGTTGCTCTGCCTTTGCATTTTAACCTGTGGTTCTACAAATTTGGTATAAAAAGCTGTTAAATGAGCACCCTGATGGTCTGCACTTACCTTGCACTTGGCTGCAAATTGCTGACATAAATTTCAGGCCAATGAATAATGTGGGCAGTGGAGTTGAAGGCCAGAAGATATCACAGGAATTATTTAGATTATTTCCTCCATAGCTCAGGTCACACATGGAGTAACTCCTAAGCTGGGGAACATTAGTCTTCCCATTATGCAAGGCTTACTGGTTCAAAGGGTCAACTGTTTGGCAAAATTCATGTGTCACTCTTGTGTCCTGTGTGAAGAGGGAGGATATATTTAGGTACTGCAAGAATATTTGTGTGAACTAAGTGCATGTGCCATAGATCTGAGAGTTTTCCTCCATCCTTTGAGCCTATTCCTTTCTCTGAGCCAGAGTTCCAGGGTTTTTAGGAGAATATGAAATGTCCACTGAAGACAGAGGGCTGAGGGGATGGTGGTGTTGATGTCCCTGCAGAATGGGAGCACATACTGCTGCTCTCCCCACACATTTTTGTTGGAATCATTCTGGATATTGTGAATATGAGTGTCACAATGTCCTCGGGGTTCTCACCTTTTTCTTTTCTTTGACCTGACTAGAAATTAGTAGCCCCGAAAAGCTCAGAACTGTGAATTCTGATCAAATTCTACAGATTCATCTCATCCATTGAGAATTTGGATAAGGTTTGCAGTGGAGTGTCTCACTGATCTGAAAGCAAACATGACTGTGAGGGCAGTTAGGCTTCTGCTAAATACTCTAATTGCAGAAATCAGCATCAAACCACCTGGTGCTGTGTTCTCTGTCAGGATTTGCCATAACTAAGGTCTGCATTTACTAACATTTACAGTTTTTCACTGCTTTTTTGGCCAAGAACAGGGATTAGTAGCTGAAGTTAAAGACTAAGGTGGTTTTTTTTCCCCAGTTGATCATGCGTAAAATAGCACAATGTATAAAACTGCTGCAAGGCTCTGGCCAACCTTTGGGAGACAGTTTTGTTTGGAACTGCTTCATTTGCCTTGCTGTAGGATTATTCCATGGCCTATCTGGAGAGGAACTGTGGCAAGACTGAGTCCTGCGTGCAGATCAAAGAATCATGGAATGCTTTGGGTTGGAAGGGACTTTAAAGATCACCTAGTTCCAACCCTCTGCATGGGCAGGGACACCTCCCACCAGACCAGGTTGCTCCAAGCCCCATCCAACCTGCCCTTCAACACTTCCAGGGATGGGGCAGCCACAGCTTCCCTGGGCAACCTGGCCCAGTGTCTCACCACCCTCACAGGGAAGAATTTCCTCCTTATGTCCAACCTCAATCTCCCCTCTGCCAGTTTTAATCCATCCCCCCTTGTCCTCTCCCTCCCTGCCCTTGTCCCAAGTCCCTCCCCAGCTTTCCTGGAGCCCCTTCAGGCACTGGCAGGTGCTCTAAGGTCTCCCTGGAGCCTTCTCTTCTCCAGGCTGAACACCCCCAACTCTCTCAGCCTGTCTCCAGAGCAGAGCTGCTCCAGCCCTCAGATCATCTCCGTGGCCTCCTCTGGACTTTCTCCATGATCTCCATGTCCTTCTTGTGTTGGGGGCTCCAGAACTGGCCACAGTTCTCCGGGTGGGGTCTCACCAGAGCCAAGTAAAGGGGGAAATTATTGCCATGAGCTCCATCACATAGAGCAGAAACCCTCCAGAACAGGAGGGATCTGGATTTAAGGGATCCAGGAAAGCATGAGAAAAATCAGTATCTTCTGTGATTGCATCATTTAAAGTCTCAAATAAGGGCAAGCAGAAACATCCAGTGGTTGCTGCTGGTTCTGGACCTTCCAGGTTCATTTTGCAGCCTTTAGCTCAGTCTGACACACACAGAAGCAAGAAAGTGTGGACAAGCTAAACCAGGCCCTGAGATCTCCTTGCCACTATGGGTGGTAGTTTGCAAACCACTTACAGATTCAAAATGTTAAAGGCAATAAAGAAAACGTTTCCTTAAGCAAGCTCTCCACAAGTCAGGACCAGATGGATGCTTCACACTGGCTAATATCCAGCATGACATGGCTGAGCAGGTGCACAGATATTAATGTCTGTGTATTAGGATGCACAGTAAATATGATTCCACCAATATCACAGGGACCAATTGGCTATTAAGCTAGAGGCTATTTTTTGTTTTATTTTTCAATGTTGCAATAAATCTTACTTTTCTAGCAAGCCTAGGCAAATCCTAAATCAAATGGCTTTTTTTCTCTCCCCCTTCTTTAGTTATTGATTGGGGGTATTATGTATCAACTAACCACAAGGAGAGTGTGCCATAACTCTGACTGATGGCCCATGGATTTCTGGCACTAATTCTGGGACACGTGCATGTTTTGCTGCCCACCTTTGTCTGAGCTTTATGTCAGTGACCTTCTCCCCTGGCCGATCCATAGATTAAAAGATGGGAATGATGTACGAGGTGGCTCAGTGACTTTATGCACCAGGAGCTGGGTGCCCTACTGCATAGGACAGGGAAGTGCTCACCCCTCTTCCAAAATCATGTTCATCTTTGCAAAAAATTGCATGTGAAAAGTGAGGGAAGAAAAGGAGATGGAGAGTAGAGCAAGACTGAGAGAGAGAGAAATAAATATTAGCAAGAAGGGCCATGAAGATGATGGGAGGGCTGGAGCAGCTCTGCTCTGGAGACAGGCTGAGAGAGGTGGGGGTGTTCAGCCTGGAGAAGAGAAGGCTCCAGGGAGACCTTAGAGCACCTGCCAGTGCCTGAAGGGGCTCCAGGAAAGCTGGGGAGGGACTTTGGACAAGGGCAGGGAGGGAGAGGACAAGGGGGGATGGATTAAAACTGGCAGAGGGGAGATTGAGGTTGGACATGAGGAGGAAATTCTGGAGTGTGAGGGTGGTGAGACACTGGGCCAGGTTGGCCAGGGAAGCTGTGGCTGCCCCATCCCTGGAAGTGTTGAAGGGCAGGTTGGATGGGGCTTGGAGCAACCTGGTCTGGTGGGAGGTGTCCCTGCCCAGGAAGGAGTCTGGGACTAGATAATCTTTAAGGTCCCTTCCAACCCAAACATTCTATGAAGAAAAGCTGCTAAATCAGAATAGAAAAGTTGGAAGTTTTCAAACGAGGTTTGCTGAGTCCATTTCTAGGGTCAAACAAGTCTTTTTGCAAAGGCAGGTTGCAGCAAAATGCTTGTTACAATAATCACTGAGAATATCAGTGGTTTGGGGTCAGTATCACCTGCTGAGGTTCATGACCCTTTTCCTGTTGCCCATCACTACAGCCCACATCTGTTCATGTCCAGGATCTCATGGCTCTTTGGTTCTGAATCTTTGCTTCCCCATTTCTGCTGCTGCGAGGCTCCAGAAATCTTCCTGCAAGTGTGTTTGAGGTCTTTGTTGAGGTAGGGAGAATCACATCTCTCACATGGTTGTTTTTGCCATATTAAATAACCAAAGGAAAGGCTGTTATGAATATAACATAATTCAGACTCATCCCTTAGCAGATTTCACTTTGGTGGGATAAATTTATCCCTGTCAGATTTCAAGTGCTGTCCATTGCTGGTTCCTAATGAATCAAACCAGCTCTAGATAACAGTAATTTCTACAAATCTGCTTATCTGGGCTAAATGTTTATCCCTTTAGCTGCAAACCTCTTGATCCAAAATCATTGTTATAAAACATAAGCAGGGAGTGTCTGCAACAAGCATGTAATTGAAAGGCACTTATCTGCTCAGTTGTTAAAATGTTCAGCAGAAAGCCAGGAACAGGCATGGAGGTGCCTGTTACCTAGAGATTCTCCTGTTTGATTCGTTTCTACAAAATAGCACATGGGAGGCTTTAAAATCACTCCTTAGGAAAGATAAAAACAACCTGAAGGTACTGGATGAAAGCCAGTTGGTGAGTGTGGGACACAAGCAATTTCTGGGGTGTGATAATGTGCCTACTGGTGAGATGATCATAGACTTTGAATTCAGACCCAAGAATAAATCAGAGATGGGGAGGAAACAGAAACTCTAAAATAAAAGCTGTAGAAACATTAAAGTGAGGCAAAACCACTTGGATTGGATCTCTGTGTGATCTAAGAGCAACGAATAAAAATGCTGACTAAGGTCTGTAATTAGTCTGTTGGGGCTGGCTTCAAACACCTTGTGCTTAAATTGCAGTGTATGGAGGAAAAGGTTTGATCAGCCTGATATGATGTGATCACACATTGTGGTGTTTGGCCCACAAATCCATGGACATCCACTTCCAAGTAAATGCAGTGAAGGAAAATAAAAGAGGGCACTCAAAGGGGTAGCTGGTAGCTGGCTGCGTGTGGGAACGGTTGTGGCAATGGTAGAAGTTCCTCAAGGATTTGTTTTGCAAAATGTCTGTGTTGTCTGTTAATTTAAAGAAGCTGAGAAACTATGTGAGCTCCTAAGAGTCTCCTGCAGATCCTCAATGTGATATTTCTTTTTGTAATCCTAGATAAAAATATTGCAGATTTCATTGAGGCCCGCCAGAGAAGGGTGGTATCTGGAGGAGCCAGCTTAGTGCCTCAGTAGGGAGAAATTCAAGGGTTCTCCAAGTGGGATGAGGATTCCAAAGTCACCCATCAGGCCAGGGACATAACAGCTAAAGAAAAGCATTTTTCTTCCAAGGAGCAGCTGAGGGAGCTGGGGATGTTCACCCTGGAGAAAAGAAGGCTGAGGAGAGACCTTCTCACTCTCTACAACTGCCTGAGGGGGGGTTGGGGCGAGAGGGAGTCGGTCTCTTCTCCCAAGGAACAAGCAACAGGACAAGAGAAAATGGCCTCAAGTTGCACAGGCGAGGTTTAGATTGGATATTGGAAACAATTCCTTCATGGAAAGGGTTGTCAGGTCCTGGCCCAGGCTGCCCAAGGCAGTGGTGGAGTCACCATCTCTGGAGGAATTTCAGAGCCATGTAGATGTGGTGCTGAGGGACATGGTTTAGTGGTGGCCTTGGCAGGGCTGGGTTAATGGTTGGACTGAATGATCTTAAAGGTCTTTTCCAACCAAAATGATTCTATCATTCTGTGATTTCACTGGAAAATGGGGCTCTTGGAGTGCCCAGCAATGCCCTGGGCCAGCACTGCAGCCCTTGTGTGACTGCAGGAGGGACTGCTTGGCCATTCTGAGCCTACTGGTCACTGAGAACCTGATGGGACATGAAGTGGCAGATGGCCCATTATTTACCATTATTTCAGGTAGACTGGACCTGTGTTATTTACAGCTCCAAAAATGAACAGTAAAACCTTGGCTTTCATTCATGTGTGTCACTTGGCAATTTGTCGACATTCAATGTTGCTTCAGTAGCAGCCGTATAAACAAATTAAGGGAGGAGAAAGCAACAAATGCAGCTCAAGACTAATTCCCCTCCACCCACTGAATCACTGAGGGCCTTTAAGAGTGTTCAAAGCCAAATTACACTTCAGTGCACAGGATTTAATTTGCATCTGCCAACTTCAGAAGGGGGATTTAGTCGGATAGGGCATTTGCATTCCATAAAAGGAGTTGATCTCTAATTAAACGAATGTCATGTTTGAGCTTCCACAGTGATAACAGGGAAGACAAAACGTAGAGGTCTTGGCAAGAGGAAGGGGCAGGCTTGGTGTGCAGGAGGAGGGTGGCTCCCCTTTCAACGTGCCAAATGCAAAGAGGCTTATTTCAGTGTGTTGGGAGGGGTTCCATGTTCTACAGAAAGAAACACTTACCTTGTCCTTAGGGATGAGAAGTCTGAGGGAAGACCTTATTAATGTCTCTAAGTATCTAAAGAGGGGATGCAAGGACCCACTTTGGATGGAGCCAGACTCTTCTCAGTAGTGCCCAGTGACAGGACAAGGGGCAATGGGCACAAGCTGGAATGTGGGAAGTTCCGTTGAAATATGAGAAAAAACTTCTTTACTCTGAGCAAACAGAGCCCTGGGAACAGGCTGCCCAGGGAGGTTGTGGAGTCCCCTTCTCTGAAGATATTCAGAACCCACCTGGAGGCAGCCCTGTGTGATGTGCTCCAGGCAATCCTGATTTAGTGGGGGATTGGACTAGATGATCTCTAGAGGTCTCTTCCAACTACAACAATTCTGTGATAATTCTGTGACCCATGCAAGGCCTCTACACCACTTATGGAGGTGCCCCTGTGTTTTACCACAGGTTGAGGGTCTCAGCATGGTTGAGAAACTCAGCTCCACAGCAGTGTCTCAGGGAGCTCAGTGTATTGCAGGATCAGGACTTTTTGCTGGAAAAATTAAAATTATCTCTGGGTCAAAACTGGAAGAGGGGAGAGTGAGGTTAGACGTGAGGAGGAAATTGTGGAGTGTGAGGGTGGTGAGACACTGGGCCAGGTTGCCCAGGGAAGCTGTGGCTGCCCCATCCCTGGCAGTGTTGAAGGGCAGGTTGGATGGGGCTTGGAGCAACCTGGTCTGGTGGGAGGTGTCCCTGCCCATGCAGGGGGGTTGGGGCTGGATGATCTTTCAGGTCCCTTCCAACCTTAACCAGTCTGGGATTCTGGGATTCTGGGATGTTAAATCATACCAAAGCTGCATATGGGTGAGAAGGATCTATTTGACATGTTCAAAAACTATTTTGGTTTGATTTCCCCTCATTGGAGCAACCTAGTCTGGTGGGAGGTGTCCCTGCCCATGCAGAGGGGTTGAAACTAGATGATCTTTAAGGTCCCTTGCAACCTAAACCATTCTATGATCCTGTGACTCTGTTCCACATGCTCTTGCCTTTCTTTGCATGTAAAATAGAAACGACTTTCTGTTTTTCCTCTTCACCCCTGATTAGGGACATGGTTTGGTTTATGTCCACAGTGGCAGCCAAGCGAGAGGGATGTGATGGCTGGCAATTAAGTCAAATAAGTTGGAAAGTGCTCGTGTTTCTCTGCATACCAGCATTCCCAGGCCCACCCACGGGATGATGCTGAGTAGTCCTGACAGAGAGATTCCGTTGAGCAAGTACAGAAAAAAAAATAATCAAAGAGCTAAGCAAAGATACATTAAAAATTGTCTCTGGTTACGCTGAATCAATACATATATATAAGTATTTTTCTAATTCCTGCTCATTGCTAAGGGGAAATTCTTTCAGGACAGCTCAGGCCACAGGAGACAGAAGTAGTTCTTACCTACCATCAAACATTCAGGAAAATCAGTAAACTGTGGCAATTATTTTCACAGATCAATAGATTTTAAGGCCAGATAGGAACACAATTAGAGCCATCAAGTCTGATTTCCTGCCGTACAATGTCGCAGAGCGATGCCTTTTCTGAGCCCAACAACACAGCTTTAAACCAGAATGTATCTCTGAGCAAGACATCCCGTCGTGACTTAAAGACACCAGATGACAGAGAAGGAACATCATCCCTCAGTAAGCCCTGTAATGATAAATTACCCACCTTGTTTAAACATGGCTATTTATTTCCTCCTTTAATTCTTCTAATATTCATCTTTGAGCTACTGAAAGTGGGTTGCAGAGCTCCTACCATCAGAGGTGCATCTGATAGAGGCCATTCTTCTTCTATAGAACATAGAATGTAGGTCTGTGTGGGGATGTAGGCTGGGGCTGGATCTAGATGATCTTTAAGGTCCCTTCCAACCCAAACTATTCTTTGATTCTATGGAGGGGAGATTTAGATTAGACATTTGGAGGAAGCTCTTCGCTGTGGGGATGGTGAGACACTGGCCCAGGTTGCCCAGGGAAGCTGTGGCTGCCCCATCCCTGGAAGTGTTGAAGGGCAGGTTGGATGGGGCTTGGAGCAACTTGGTCTGGTGGGAGGTGTCCCTGCCCATGCAGGGGGTTAGAACTAGATCATCTTTAAGGTTCCCTCCAACCCAAACCATCCCATGATTCTGTGGTTAGCAGAGCAGCCCCATCAGGCACGGAGGGAATTCCCAGTGTCATGAAAACCAAGGAGTTTTGTTTTTCTCTCTGATGGGGCTGACATTGCATTTGGAAACTTCAGAGCTGAGAATATTCATCATTTTGTTTTGCACACTATCCACAAAACCTCCAGTTTCTGATGAAAAGCCCAGCTCCAGATCCCTTTTTACATAGTTAATTTTAAGATCATTTTTTATTTATTTCACAGTGGAGTGCATCTGACTTGAAATACTTACCCAAGTAAATATCACATTTCACCTCTCTCCCAGGAAACAGATGTACATAGATCAAACCAAGGAAAATGACTGTTTATTTTTTTCCCTTGTGACTCAGTCCTGTGCATATGTCACAGTGTGTGGTATTTTCCACTCCTCCAAGAAAGCAAAATCACACATGACATTAAAGCTTGGTTTTCTAGAAGTTAGTGTTTTTAAGATGAAAGCACCCAAGCAAAATATCCTTTGGACAGAAATAAAGCAGGTAACTTTTCAAGCTAATGAGATATTTGTGGTCAAGTTCTGATCTCCATTACAGTGATATGCATCTGGGCTAGTTCCCTACTGAAGATAAAAGCCTCTGCTGTGTCTGGTGGGTTAAATAAATTCACACATGAAATGAGGCATTTTTTTAAAAACTTCCTTAGTAATCAAAGCCCCTGAGACTCTTTGGATTTGTGTTTCCTGAGCTTCTTGAAGTAGCAGTAGGGTGGTGTGTCCCTGGAGCTCAGGGGTCTCTCACCTTCCACGGGGCTTCCTGGGAGAGGAGTTCTGGGTCCCAGCCTGCACATCCACAGCCATCCCTGCAGGGAAGGAGGGTTCCCACTTCAAATCTGTTCTAAGGAAAATAAAGAGGAGAACAAACAGAGCTTTTTCTTGAGGAAGACAAACCCTGCTCCCCCAGGAGCTAAAGGGCAAAGCTCCCCCTGACTCCCACACATGGGGCTTGCAACTCAGACCCACACCACAGACCAAGTGACAAACAGGATGGTTGGACTTGATGATCTGAAAGGTCTTTTCCAACTATTCTGTATTTCTGTGGTTCTGTTGCCCAGCACAGAGGAGCACAAATGTCTTCTCTTGCTTTTTCTTCCCCAGAACAGTGTATGGGAGCCAGCAAAGGGAGAGGGAAAACCATATTGTTACAGTTATAGCCCAGCCTCATAAATGGCAGGTTCTTGCTAAATAAATAAATAAAGGGGAATTGTAATCATGGCTCAGCAAGCCTTCAAAACTATCCAAATATGCAAACTTCTTCATGAGCAAGGGGGGAAAAAAAAAAAAGAAAGGGAAAAAAAAAGGCAAGTTGTCAACATGCTTTGCATGCTAAGGGCTCTGCTGTTCCAGCTGGCTGCAGGCTGCTGCAGGAGATGATAAAGGCAGCTTGATTTCACAGCAGGATGCAGGAGGACATGGAGGGGGAAAAAACCTACCTGTGCGATGCCAATTAACATAAATTAGCAGAGTCTGCACTTCAGAAATACAAACAAAGGGTTGGTGGGAACAAGGGGCAACACAGGGCCAGATTGTTTCTTGTTTGCCATTGGAAGCAGGAAGGTGCAAAAGCTGGTGGTGTCTGTGGGGAGGAGAGTGGTACTGAATCCAGCTGAGAAATGCCTCCAAACCTCCTCAAAGGTTCAGCTGTTTGCAGGACTTGGGGGAGGGGAGGTGTTGGGTGGCACATTTGATATCCCTGAGTCAGCTGCAGAAGATGAGAGTCAGCAGAGGTTGGATCCATCTCATCTGGATCCAGCTGTCCAAAACCAGACCTTTAAATCGGAGCTGGGCCCTTTCAGCTTCTTCAGTGGTCACAGGAAAGAGCCCAGTGCCTCTGGGAGGTGCCAGCTCTCCAGTCCCCTGCCAGATGCCAGATGAATCTCAGCCTTAGGGTCTGATCTCACCTGTAGCTCCAGCTGTAGGCAAGAAGATGAACCAGCCATGTTAAACACCCTGGCTATAACACCAGGCATCTGTTTGCATCTGTAGGTGCCTCAGCACCTTGACAAACCCTATAATTAGATGCTCCGAGAGGCTGATTCCTCCCTGGGAAGTGGAGGTGGCAGCACTTCTTCAGCTTCTTCTTCACACGGGAGGTTGCAAAGCGTATTGGCAGCAGTGTCCTGGGGCTGGACACGTGTGCCAGAGAGCTGGAGTCTGCCTGCAGGCACAGCCAAGGAAACGGAGCGTGAGCTGCTGCTGGGGCTGGCACGGGCAGCTGCCAATGCCTGCCCAGATTGCTGGAAGGGCAGGGAAGCAAGACAGGAGCTGTGACAGGAGGTGGCTTCCCAGCCAGGCTCATTTCACGGTCTCTGCCTTGCCTAGAGCTGGGCTTCTCTTGGGGGCTAAGCAGCAGAGCCTTGGAAAGTTTGTGAAAAAGGACGTTTCTGTCTGGTGGTCTAAAGATGAACAGAAGAGGTTCGTAGAGGGCTGGAGCAGCTCTGCTCTGGAGACAGGCTGAGAGAGGTGGGGGTGTTCAGCCTGGAGAAGAGAAGGCTCCAGGGAGACCTTAGAGCACCTGCCAGTGCCTGAAGGGGCTCCAGGAAAGCTGGGGAGGGACTCTTGACAAGGGCAGGGAGTGAGAGGACAAGGGGGGATGGATTAAAACTGGAAGAGGGGAGATTGAGGTTGGACATGAGGAGGAAATTCTCTGCTGTGAAGGTGGTGAGACACTGGCCCAGGTTGGCCAGGGAAGCTGTGGCTGCCCCATCCCTGGAAGTGTTGAAGGGCAGGTTGGATGGGGCTTGGAGCAACCTGGTCTGGTGGGAGGTGTCCCTGCCCATGGCAGGGGATTGGGACTGGATGATCACTAAGGTTCCTTCCAGCCCAAACCATTCTATAATTCGAAAAAGTCCTAAAATTTGTGGTCAGATAGTCTCACACCAACCCTTGCTCCAAAGGAGCAAAACCTCATATTTCTAATTTTCTGAAATACCCAATTTCCGGGCAGTTGTGATCCCAGCCACAGCTTCACTCAGCTCCAATCCATGGTTTCCTGTAGCTTTATAGATAGAGCCCAAAAAATGAAGAGTAACTCATAATAGCGAGCTGGTTTTCAACCCCTGGTTCTTACCCTCAGATGGAGACCTCAACAGCACTTCATTGATTCACAACCAGCAGGATCAGGTCTCCTTTTCATGCGTAAAATATAAAAATTACTGCTTTTGCTACCGCTGGGTGTTATCTCCAATTAGCTGCACTGGCATGATTTGTTCTCCCCTAGTCTTTGTTGCATAACTAATCACAGCCAATAAATATAAACACAAAAAATAATTAGCTTAAATCAGCTAGCCATCCACGCCAAGCACATCCATTCAATAACAGAGAGGACACGCACATTTCCTGAGATTATCACATTTTCTTTCCATTTGGGTTGTTTGGTTTTTATTTTTGCTTTGGTTGAAGTGAAGGGGTGGAGGTGTGTCTGCAAGGGCTGTAGCTATAGTAACCTACACCCAAATAAACATTATTGGCTCTCTAGGTAATTCAATGTTTAATTCCATGTCAGTTCTGTTTATCACTTCGTTCCAGAAGATCCTAACATTTTGACATTCCCAGAGCATATGTTGGAGAATTAATGAAATGTTGAAAGAAGCCTCCAATAAAGGCTTTCACTTGCAAAGGGGGGAAGATGAGCAGAGACCCTGATGCTGCTTCTTTTTCTTAATAGCACTAAAGATGCCACCCCAAGGACTAGATCACTGGCACTAACCTAATAATGGTAATTGATGGGGACAGAATATTGTTTCTGGGAGACTCTTGAAAACAAAACTGAGATGGGCTGGCTGGGGAGGCTTGGGGAGGAAAGGACTGGCAGCTTCTATCAGGTTCCCAAACGGTGCCGGGTGGATGGCTCAGGAGAGGCAGGGTGGGGAGAGACATGGGGCAGAAGGGACAGTGCCTTGGGGATTGCCCAGTGGGCCTGGCTGGGGCCAGAGGCTGGATGCTGGAGGTCAGAGGCAGCAGAAGTGTCAGAGTCCTCTGCCCAGCCCTTGGTGATGATAGAATCATAGAACCCCAGACTGGTTTGTGTTGGAAGGGACCTTCAAGATCATCTAGATCCAACCACCCTGCATGGGCAGGGACACCTCCCACCAGACCAGGTTGCTCCAAGCCCCATCCAACCTGCCCTTCAACACTTCCAGGGATGGGGCAGCCACAGCTTCCCTGGCCAACCTGGCCCAGTGTCTCACCACCCTCACAGGGAAGAATTTCCTCCTCATGTCCAACCTCACTCTCCCCTCTACCAGTTTTCATCCATCCCCCCCTTGTCCTCTCCCTCCCTGCCCTTGTCCCAAGTCCCTCCCCAGCTTTCCTGGAGCCCCTTCAGGCACTGGAAGGTGCTCTAAGGTCTCCCTGGAGCCTTCTCTTCTCCAAGCTGAACACCCCCAACTCTCTCAGCCTGTCTTCATAGGAGAGGTGCTCCAGCCCTCAGATCATCTCCATGGCCTCTTCTGAACTCTCTCCAGGCACTCTATGTCCTCCTGTGTTTATCAGTCATCTTAGCAGGATCAGCACACAGGTTCTAGACTGTCACAGCTTGTCTGACCTGGAGGCAGTCACTGCTCCTTTTTTCAACTTTCCAGTTGTCCTCCTGGGCAATTCCTCTCATCAGCAATTGATGGAAATGTATATTTATTACCTAGAAGTTTCTTGGCTGCTATGCTCCCTTGCCAGAGCACCAGGCTACCCAGCCACAAAACCTACATGCAGCACTGCCAGCACTTACAATGCAGACAGGCTTAGCTTTTATTTAAAACATAAATTGGACCTTTCCAGTTTTGTAAAGAAAAGCCTGAAAATGTGGGCAGCTTTACAGTGGGCTGAGTGTCTGAGGCAGCAGATAAAGAGAGCCCTGTGTTTATTATCTCTGCAGCTCTTCTGGTATTTCAGCTGCTGTGATGACTTAGAAGGTAGACACAAACTTTTTGAATATGTGGGATTAGTGAAGCTGCCTGTGAGATAGTGTCTCTATGAGAGCTATCCTTTTACATTTAATTTTTAAATTTGCTGGGTTTGTAGTTATTGCATCTTACATCACCCTCTTTATTTCATTTGCTTGATTTCCCTGGGGCTGAGCTTTGCTAGCAAAGTGACCACCTGCAGGAAAAACACAGCAGGAGCCAGGTGCAGGGAGGAACTCTCCTGAGGATCTTTCTGCCAGGAAGGTGAAGATTATTGCCCCCTCTCTCCCCCATGTTTCTAAAACTGTACTTAATTCATACAAGCATCCACAAATCTGAATGCTTCTCTGAACTGTCCAGACTCCCTGGCTCTAAAAAAACAGGACTAGAAATCTCAGAGAACCTCCACACTTCCTGTGCTCCTCGTCATCAAAAACTGAGAGGTGGAAGAAAGTGTATTGAGCCTGGGCCATGAGCTCCTCAACAGGGCTTGATCCAAGGCTCTTCTAGATTGAATCCAGCTGCTGAGGAGTTCAGGGATAAATTAGCAGTGGTTTAAGAGGCAGGGGCAGTGTGAGGATGGGGGCAGTGAGGTTGGCAGTGCTGCTGTTTGCTCTCTTCTGCAAGATGTTCCCCAGTGAGACTTCAGAGGAGCTTCAGCAATGATCCAGCAATTAATGGGAGTTTTGCAGTGGATTTCAGGTATGTGCTTTGTGCTGGTCCTGCAGCAGGGGAGGGGTTTTTGCCTCAGAGCAGCATATACCATCTGCCCAGATCTGCTGCTGTGTTCAGGCAGATTTGTTCTAGGTGCAAAGCTGTGGGTTTGCAAGAAGTTTTAGGCAGGTACTTTTGGCCCTGATTATTTATGTTGTGCTTAAAATTTGGAGTTTTCTTGTGCAAAATGGAAACATTGTGCAAATATGCCAATTTATCTATCATGTCTATGGGAAGTCAAATTGTTTCATTTCAGTGGTCTTGTTTCATTTCAGTGGTGTCCTAAATCTGTTGTTTCAAGACAGTAAAATCTGCTGCTTTTTTTTCCCCCCTGTTATTATTATGCTTCATTTCTTTGGATCAATTTTATTATATCATAATTCATGTTGTCTCATACTTCAGTTTTCATATCACAATGATGAGGATCATCTAAACAGCATTTTTACTTCATCAGAGGGATAAGTTTCTGAAATTATTGAACTCAGATGATGTAGCTTTGTTGAAACAAACTACCTCGCAACGGCCAATGTAGGAAACATTCAGAGTTGGTGCTTTGCTGTTTTGTTTTTTTTATTATTATTATTATTCAGGCCCTTCTCCTGTTCCAATGGGAAGTACCAACATTTCCAAAACAATGGAAATTCCATTTTCAAACCTGTTGTGATCTTCTCCCACAGTTTGTCTGGGATTTTTCAGGAACAAGTTCCCTTTCAGTATCAGTAAGGTTTGTGAATGAATCCTTGGGATCTCACTTTCCCCAGATCCCAGCCTAGTCACACGTGGGTGTGTGATTGTGCCACTTCCAGGGTGAAACACTTTGTGGGTTTTGACAGCACTCGTTTTATTTTTCTTTTTGCTGTAGCAACTTCATTTTCCATAATTGTACCATCTGCCACTGAGAAACTAGGTGAAGCATCCTTAGACACACAGAGAGCTCCGGGGGGACTGTTGATCACAAAGCTGGGATTTCAAAGGATCCACGAGTGGATCCTTCCAAAATCAAATCCTTTTGGCCATGTCCAGCCCTGCTCTCTCACAGAGGGACCCTGCCTCTTCATCAGCACTGGGCAATGCTTGCAAGTGTAACCAAAACCATCCTATCAAAGTCCTTGTCCTTCAGATTATGGGCAGACTTAAAAATGGGAAGTTGTCAAGAGCTTTTTAGGTTTTTATATTAGCAACTTGCATGCAAATACATGCAAATAGATGTAAATAGACACACTTTCTGTAGCCCAGGTTATTAAAGGAGCTGCTGCTCATAAGAGGATTTTCATAAGGCTAAGGATCCCACAACATCTATTAAAATACAGTTACTGTAAATTACACTAAATATGGGGTTGTTATCCTTGACAGAGCTTTGCAAAGGGAAGGAGCAGGGAATGAAGTTGTTTCTTCCACATAATCTCCTGTCTCTTCTCCATTTCTTGCAGCAGCTGGTAGGGCAACATGGTGCAGAGGAGAAAACAGTTCCTGTGGTTGCAATATCCCCTGGGACAGGTCTAGCAGAGGGGAGGAAACAACAAAAGCCTCTGGCTGGTTTCCACAGAATCGCTCAGAGGGGCTTGAGCCCTACTGGAAGGTCTGGTGGCCTCTTGGACAGGAGCCCTGGGAGAGTGGGCAGAGCAGATGGCCTTGGCTCTGCCCATGACCCTTGCAGCATTATTGCAGGCTCACCTGCTCTTCCTGCAGCCTGTTCCTTCCTTCCTTTGGCCCTAACCAGGAACATCCCCCAGCAGCCCCAACACATGCTCCATCACCAACATCTTCTCTTTCCCATCTCCCTCTGTCTTCTCTGGGGGGGTGTGTGTGTGTGCAGGATTTGGCTCATACTAACAGGCTGGTTGACAGACCTCTACATAGCCCAGAAAACCTTCCTTTGCCTCCACTGTGACCCCTCATTGCTCTGCCCTGGGACTGGAGAGACATTGTGGCTCCAGTGCAGATCCTCCTGGAATTCACTGGAGGGAAAGAGTAGGGAACCAGGACCATCTTTACCACTTTCTAGGTATTAATCCACCCAAAATAGGATTACATTGCCCTGGCAGGCCTCCAGGCTGACTGCACTCCCCCTAGGAGCTCTGGGTCTCTTTCTACTTGAGCCCATGGATGGAGAGGGTTCTGCACCCTCCTCACTGGTGCACACCCACTTTGTCCTTCAGCCTGGGGCTGAGTGGTTGTGCAGAGCAAAGCCTGCAAAACAGCAGTTTTAGAACAAAGCACAAGTTATTCACCCCCAAAACATGCCAGGGAAGCAAAGACCCCACACACCCATTCCCTGAGCCAAGTTTAACCCCTTCATCTTGATCTCGGATGGGTCCAGTTTGTTCCAACTCCCTGAGCTGTGAGGAACAGCTTGTGTTCCACACAATGTTTGCTGCTTCTCTCTTGAATAACATCTTCCCAGTCTGTCAGATCTCTCTCTAATGTACTGTGGGCAATTTCTGTCTCCAGCCTCCTACCTCCTGTTGCCTTTTTTACTGGGGGCTACACCCTGCATGGAGAGAAATATCCTTTGATGTGAAGGAAGGGTAGGATGCTGTGGTCCAGGTGGAGCTGACTGGAGATCCTCCCCTCCTCACCAGTCTAGCCATCCTTCTCAGTGCTCCTTTGAAGCTGTGTACTGGAGGCTGTTTTATCTGTGCCCACGTTACCTTTGGTGCTAATTCTTCTGGAAGTGTTTTGCAGCTTTCCTGGATTTAACTCTGGTCAGTCTGGCAGGAATTGATGTGAAACCCAGTAGGAAACCAGGTCACTGGGGATAAAAACCAAGGTATGTCCCCAGTTTGCTGTAGCTGCAAATAGCTGGGAGCTCTGTGGGGAATGCAGGGCACTCCAGGTATCTTTCAGAGGTGGCAAAACTTGGGAGTTCACCACCCCAGGCTGCTTCAGTGATCAAAGGGAAGAAAGAGATGGCTGTAGAGTGTTGTTACTCAGAGCACTTGCTTTGACATTGTCCCCTGAACTCTCCTTAGGAGAAGGACCTGAGCTGGTGTAGTAGGTGCCTACAGCTGGATGAAGGGCTGTGTCAATGTGCCCAGCAGGTCACAATCAGAAGGTGCTATAAAGTGTTGTGTGCATGTGGTCATAGCTCTCGTGTCAAACCAAGAGCTCCAAAACCTTCAGTCTCCCTAGTACTGTGTGGGGGAACACACTCTACTTCCTAACTGTCCCTGGGGTGGCAGAGGTCTCAGGCTCTAACTTTTGAGAGGGAGGAAGAAAGAGAGGCTCTTTTCTTAACTGGCATCCTTATTAAATGACCTATTTCCTAAAGATGAGCCCAAATCTTGGGATTCAGGTGAGGATAGAGACATGAGGTGGCAGAAGAGATGAGACTGAGGAGGAAGGAGAGAAGACAGCAGGGCTTGAAGTGCCATTTAGTTCATTAGCTCTTATTACCAGGAGGAAGAAGGAACATGCAGCAGAGCACACTTGATCAACTCGTTCCCTCCAGACAGGATGGAGCAGACCCCACATCCCCACGTGTGCCCTTCTGGCTGAGCCCTGGGCACAGCCTTCACCCAGACCTGGGGTGGGGTGTGTGTGCTGATGAGGGTCCAGCACTGTGCCCCTGTTCTTATTGCCCAATTTGGGCAGCAGATGGGACTTCACCTGGCCTTCACCTCTGCTCGGCCTTCCTCACACCTCTACAAGACACATTTGATCCTGAGGGGATGGAGACATTAACCTGGGTCTCCTTGCTGCTCCCCACAGGAGGGATGCTCAGAGACTGGTTTGGTGCTGTGTGACCCTTGGGGAGCTGGGGGGTTCTTTTCTCAGGCAGGACACCCAGCAGCACAACGAGATGTCCCAGCAGTGCCAGGCTGTCAGGAGCTCCCTGCAGGATGTTGCCAGCACATCTGGAGCAGCAGGAGCCACGTTGACTCCTTTGGTTTGCAGTGGTGCTGGGGCTCTGAGAGGAGCATCCTGCTGTCCTCCTGCATTTCCAGTGCTTTGGTCCTGAGGCCAGAGCAGCATGTCATTAACAGGAGCTGCTAATGAGCTATTGCCCAGCAGGGCTGTGGGACTGGGCCTGCAGGCTCTGCCCTGAGCTCCCTGCATGGCCCTGGGGCAAAGCTACACAGGATCTGCTTTTCTGTGGCAGATGTTTTCTCCTCCAAAATGATAAGGAAAAACTTCTTGACTGGGAGAGTAATGGAGCACTGGAACAGGCTGCCCAGAGAGGCTGTGGAGGCTCCTCTGTAGACATTCTAAACCCACCTGGACATGTTCCTGTGGGATCTGCTCTAGGGGATCCTGCTCTAGCAGGGGGTTGGACTGGGTGATCTCCAGAGGTCCCTTCCAACCCTGACCATCCTGTGATGCTGTGATCTCCTCAGTTATGCAAATATGGACTGCTCCTCAGTGCCCTACTCAGAGCCCATAAGATGACTTTAAGAGCCAGTGTGGTCCAGTTGCCTTGGGGTGAGGAGTCCTGCCTGTGCCATGGAGCTGTAGTGGCACTGGGCTGGCTGGGCAGGTCCTCTCTGCTGTCAGCACGAGCAGGCTGCTGGCATGGCCACTTGGCTTAGGGTTCAGCCATGACCACAAGCTCTGCTGGCAAGAAGGGCTCATCTGTCCTTCAGGGCAAGAGATTAGGGAGTGGCAGGGAGGTCTCCAGCATCCCACACACTCCAGGAACAAAACCAGAAGAATCTGCTTGTTGGCTTTGTGCTCACAAGGGAAGCCATCTCTTCTAGAGCAGTTTGACAGGCCATGCTCCAGAATGCTTGGCAATGAGGTGACCTCCCACCTCAGCTTTCTCCCGAGGCACAATAGAAAGAGCCACTTGTCTTGCACCTTTCTCCTGTAGTTTAAGAAACAGCTGGTAGTGAAAAGAAGCTTTAACAGACTGTTGAAAGAGATCTGTAAATTGAAGGAGCATCTTCCTTAGGAAGTTGTTAGATCACAGTCAGGCCCAGAAGCAGCCTTACAGCCAGGAGGCTGGGTGGACTGGACAAACCAGAAACCTGGGATTACAGGATAGCTGTCAGAGAGATGTACTTATCTGAGCCCCTTCTGCACAGGGTCAAGAAACAGAAGAGTTTCTCTCCCTCTCCTCAAAATACAATTATTTTTTATCATAGAGAGAATTGAGCATTGAAAAATGATCAGTCAAAACTTGAAAATATTTCTATATTTGCCACTTCAGTGCCCTGCAGCCCTGTCAGTACCTCAGTCACCTTCCTAGACTGCCCACCACACCCCATCCTGGGCTTTGTGGTGTGTCCTTGAAGACTTAGTATGCAGTTCATGTCATTCAGCTTTAGCTGTCTGAAGGTCAGGTATTCCACTTGGTCATTTCAGACTCCCCCCAGAGCTGGAGGAAACAAGCAGGCAGCTCTGCAGGTTCTTTCAGCCTGTGCATGTTGGATATCTGCCTGAGCACAGAAGAAATCACCCTTTGGAGTTGCTTTTGTCTGGTGGTCAATATTTAGCCAGTTGACCCTGGTAAGGTAAATCCAGGTAGATTCACCCAAGGCAGATAAATCTGGCTGGGAAATGATACCTGTGAAGTGGATAAAACAGACAGGATACCCACATTCCTGTTTCCATAAGGTCCTGCTGTGGCAGTTGGAAGCAAACATGTATGTTTTAATGCCTCAGCCTAGGTCAGCACCACATGTGGATCTCACATGCTCACATAGAAGTGCCTTCAGCCATCTCATAACTACACACCACCCTTTAGAAGGTCTTGTAGTGAGGGGACAAGGGGGGACAGATTAAAACTGGAAGAGGGGAGATTTAGGTCAGACATGAGGAAGAAATTCTTCACTATGAGGGTGGTGAGACACTGGGCCAGGTTGGCCAGGGAAGCTGTGGCTGCCCCATCCCTGGAAGTGTTGAAGGGCAGGTTGGATGGGGCTTGGAGCAACCTGGTCTGGTGGGAGGTGTCCCTGCCCATGCAGGGAGGTTGGATCTAGATTATCCTTAAGGTCCCTTCCAACCCAAACCAGTCTGGGATTCTATGATTCTATTCAACAGAAAAGATGTAGCAGTAAATTTAAAAGTGTGTCAATTCTTATATCTGTTGCATACCAGCAGTAGGTGAATGCAATGTAGCTGATATTAGAAGTGGCTAAATTCTGTTTATAAATGTTTGCCCTTGAGTTTTCTGCTAGTGGCAGAGCCATAAGCCTCCTACCTTTTTAAACACTCTAGGATTCAAAGACACACACTGGCTTAACACGATTATTCCGACTTCCCTTCCTCTCCTTTAATCACTGCACCTCACTCCCAGGGGCAGTTTGTAATTTGCAGTTGTAGTTTATGCACTTTGAACAAAGAAATTTAATATTTTTTTCTTGTCATTTCCTCAAATCTTGACAGATTTAAAAACAAAACAAAAACCCAAACCTCCCTAATGCTTTCAGTATTAGGAGGTATTTTCAGTATTCAGTATTAGGAGATACTTCTGGCAAGCTGAACAGGATAATGATATGAAAGCTGAAGGGGAAAAATGTCTTTGACCTGTTTCTGTAATTATTAATATATTGCTGTTAAGCCCTTGTCTGAAGTCCCTCCCCAGCTTTCCTGGAGCCCCTTCAGGCACTGGCAGGTGCTCTAAGGTCTCCCTGGAGCTTTCTCTTCTCCAGAACACCCCCAACTCTCTCAGCCTGTCTCCAGAGCAGAGCTGCTCCAGCCCTCTTATCTCTGTAGCCTCCTCTGGACTCTCTCCAGGAGCTCCATGTCCTTCTTATGTTGGGGGCTCCAGAACTGGACACAGTTCTCCAGGTGGGGTCTCATGAGAGTCAACTAAAGGGGGAGTATCCCCTCTCTTGACCTGCTGGCCACCCTTCTTTTAGTAATTATTATTAATTGCTGTTGCTGTCATCCACACAAGTGCTCCACTGCAACAGGCACTGCACAAATACAGAACGTTGGCAAGAGCAGAAGCTTTTAACACAGCACACTGCGTTCAGCAGCAAAAGTAGATTAGAAAACCTTTCCTTTTTTTTTTATTGAAGCACTTGAGTTCATACCAAAATTTCTATTGCTGGTGAAAAATGTTCAGGATGATTAAAAAAATAATTTGGAGAAGACATCAGAAAAAAAAAGCCCTTCCTGTTTCTCCAAACCTGCCAGTTGTGTGCTCTTTTGAAGTTAATGAGTTCTGAAAGCATTTAGTGAAAAATTCCTAACTCAGAATTAAAACTGTGACAAACCCAAATCATGGAGCTGAGTGTGCCAACTTGCTCACCTCCCTTCCCCAAGTACTGATTTGGCTCTGATGGGGTTTCAGGTGCAGCTCTCTGACATTTCCCAAAAGTTTAAATGTTGTTTTCAAGACAAGGGACATGTTTCAAATTGTGTGCCTTGCTTATTCCAGCAGGTCAAGATTTGAATTTAATTCAGCTTTGATTACACTCCTGATTTAAGGTGTTGGGAGGGAATTTCAGCTTTATTCCACCCAGAAGCATTGAGTGAACCATCTGGTCTACCTAAAGTACCTGTCCTAGGAGGAGATGAATTGCTCTCAGAGCTGCCTGTGTCTCTCCATAGCCTGTATGGATAACTTAGCTCAACATAAGTTTAGATAACCAGATATGGACCAATAAATGTCACCTACACATCCCTCTGCTGATGACACTGCTGCTCTACTCAGCTGTGGTACCAGGTTGGTGGGTGCTCTTGGACAAATCCATCACCTCTTCCTAGTTCTTTTCACTTCTGCTGCTCATCTGTCCTGTTCCAGCCTTCCTGGACCTCCATGGCTGGGGGCATGTGTTGGGTCCCTTCATACTGCAGCCATAGGTATTGCAAAAAGCTTTAAAACAACAAAAACAAAACCCAAAAAACCCCCTCAACTTGCTAGCTGGAATGTTTTTGTTCCCACCACTCATTGGTGGTTATTGCTTGGGTGTGCAGGGATTTGTGCTACAGTAGGACAGTGCTGGATGGAATCATTGAGTCACTAAGATTGGATAGTCCATGTGCTACCTCCAAGATATCCTTATGACTCCCCATAGCACCCCAAAGTGTTGCTGTTGGTACCTACAGTGAAATATGTAGGCTGGCCTCCCCTCGTGTAAACGATGTGACACATTATACAAGCTGTTACAAGAAGAGATTCATAGATTCATACACTCATTGAATGCTTTGGGTTGGGAGGGACCTTAAAGATCATCTAGTTCCAACCTCCTGCATGGGCAGGGACACCTCCCACTAGACCAGGTTGCTCCAAGCCCCATCAAACCTCCTAATGTCCCACCTGTATCTTCCCTCTGCCACTTTTCATCCATCCCCCCTTGTCCTCTCCCTCCCTGCCCTTGTCCAAAGTCCCTCCCCAGCTTTCCTGGAGCCCCTTCAGGCACTGGCAGGTGCTCTAAGGTCTCCCTGGAGCCTTCTCTTCTCCAGGCTGAACACCCCCAACTCTCTCAGCCTGTCTCCAGAGCAGAGCTGCTCCAGCCCTTGGATCCATCTCTGTGGCCTCCTCTAGACTCTCTCCAGGAGCTCCATGTCCTTCTTGTGCCCTCCAGACCTGGCCACAGTTCTCCAGGGGGGTCTAATGAGAGCTGAGTAATGGGGGAGAATCCCCTCTCTGGCCCTGTTGGCCACCCTTCTTTTGATGCAGGCAAGGACATGGTTGGGTTTCTCAATTTCTGATTCATATACATGAAGTATTCACAAGGATTACTGCAAGTTTTAGGGGAGGCTTGGGTTTTTTTACTGGTAGAATGGGCCCCTCCAGGTCAGAGAACTAGAGCCACTGAGCAAGCCCTACATAGAGTGTTTCAAACCTGGTCTTGGATTCTTGCTGGAGCATTGACATTAAGGTCTCTGCTCCAACAGGGAAAAGTACTTTCAATTGTCTTGTTGGATGAGGCTGCTTGGCCTCTGATGGCTTCTCTGAAAGATGAATTTCAGTGGCTGTGGTTCCAGCAATGAAAAACATACCTAAATACAAATGATACATTTCAGTTTGTAATCGTGCATTAATTAAGGTAGCTGAGCAATGTCCACATTTTGTCAGTGACTAGAAAATCTAACAAGCCTCTCAGGTAATTAGTTTCCCTCACACGTACAGCAGTTCTCTGAAATAATGAGCTTTGGAAACAATCTGTAGGTGCTGACTAGATATTGATGTTATGAACTCAGTGACCCTGTTCCAGGCAGGTTGTGTTTTTCACACAGCATCTTCCCTTCAGGTGCAGGTTTTGTCTCATCAGGGCAGTAATTCAAACACTGCAGTACAGGGACACGCTCAGAGGCATCCTGCTTCACCGTGGTGCCACACAGCCAGGACCAGAACCTTCTCTCTGAGCCTTCAGCATTGCGGGTGTTTTGCAGGATAAATTACAGCCTGGTTCTTAACTCGTCCTCCTCTCCCTCCCTGTGAGTTCTCACTGCACAGATTAAACTCAATCGTTGAGCAAAGCCAGGAGTTAGAGAAGCCCCTGTTGTGTTGTAAGGAGTAATGTCCCCATTGTCCTCTCAGCAGAGAGGAGAGGTCTGAAAATAGGGGGTTGTTTTCAGCTGGGCTTGTGCCAGAGCCTGTCTATGGTCAGTCTCCTTCAGCCTGGGGAAGGCTCCAGGGAGACCTTAGAGCACCTTCCAGTGCCTGAAGGGGCTCCAGGAAAGCTGGGGAGGGACTTTGGACAAGGGCAGGAAGTGAGAGGACAAGGGGGAATGGATTAAAACTGGCAGAGGGGAGATTGAGGTTGGACATGAGGAGGAAATTCTGGAGTGTGAGGGTGGTGAGACACTGGGCCAGGTTGCCCAGGGGAGCTGTGGCTGCCCCATCCCTGGACGTGTTGAAGAGCAGGTTGGATGGGGCTTGGAGCAACCTGGTCTGGTGGGAGGTGTCCCTGCCCATGGCAGGGGATTGGAACTAGATGATCTTGAAGGCCCCTCCAACCCAAACCATTCTATGACTCTGCCTTTCTTTTGGTCATTTGGAAAATATCACTTCAGATAGAAGTGCCCCAGCTCTGCTTGGCTTCTCTCAAACTCAGCCACCTGCATGCATGCCTGTTGCAGGGGGGCTCTTGATTTGTGGGCTCTTCTCTACCCACTTTGCTATAACTGCTGTAGTCCCAGGGAAAGGCTGGAAAAGTCTCTTGTGCCCCTTTCCCACCACAGTTCAACAACAACGACTCTTAAGAGCCACGGTAAGAAACCTTCAGGAGGTGAAAACGTCCACTGGAATCTCCAAGAGTGATGTGATATTTTCCCCCATGAGGGAATTCAAATCAGCACATTTTAGAGTCAGACATGTCACCTGCCTCACAGCTAAAATCAAGTCAGCTGAAGAGTTCAGGAACCTGTGGTATCTGCCTGATTTGCTTTGATTTACTGCCAGGAGCTACTGGCAGAAACGCAGACTTTGCTGCCATCTTTCCTGGAGTGAACTGATGCAGCTGTATGTGGGCAAGAGAAAAAGAGCATTTCAGCTTTGGTTTGCTTGACCTTGGGAGGATGGATGACTCTTTGATCATCTGTGAGCAGCTTTTGCCCAGAGTATCCTTGCTTCTTCCATCGGGGAGCACTTGAATCAGCTCAGTGTGGATCAGCGAGTGGATAGCAAAGGAGAAGGCGGGAAAGGGAGAGGGAGGTCTCCTCAAGATGGAGCTGAGCCTTGGCAAGCAAGAGTGGGACATTATAAATTACAGTCTTGTAGTGAGAGGACATGGGGTAATGGGTTAAAACTGGAAGAGAGGGGATTTAAATTAGACATCAGAAAGAAATTCTTTTCTGTCAGGGTGATGTGACACTGGCCCAGGTTGCCCAGAGAAGCTGTGGCTGCCCCATCCCTGGAAGTGTTGAAGGGCAGGTTGGATGGGGCTTGGAGCAACCTGGTCTGATGGGAGGTGTCCCTGCCCATGGCAGGGGGTTGGATCTAGATGATCTTTAAGGTTCCTTCCAACCCAAACAATTTTATGCAAAATGTCCCTCATGGCAGCCAGCAGCAGAGCTCAAGCCCAGGAATTCCTGTACTGGGCTTACACTGGGCAGGAGCAGATGGACTCTCCTGGAATACAAAGCTATGCAACCAAGGCTGAGCATGTACATGCTCCCATGGAGAGGGGAAGCAAGCAGAAGAGAGAGCAAGGGCTCTAATCTGATGTATGGAGGCAGCTGAAACAAATTCAGAGCTCCTGACCCAGCATCCAGCAGTGAGCAAGCAGTATTTTGAGAGGGGCTTCTCTAACTTGTTCCCACTATGTGTGTGTACCAGAGATAAGAGGGAGTGAGACTGGGATCCGTTTATTTAACTATGTAAACAACTCAGCTGACAGCTAAAACTACAAGCTGCTGGTGAAAGCCCTGCCTTGTGTGTTGATCCACCATCCACCCATCCCTATCTATGTTCCTACTGAGCACATAACAAACTGAAATAAAGCAAGAGTCCAACCAGCCTCTGTTACAAAGGCCTACCTTCACTGCAGAGACAGGACGTGATAACAAATACTCTCCAAAGATAACATAGACTTTAATTATAGGTTTTTTTTTTTCCTCTCTTGCACCACTCTAATCCACTGAGACACCCTCAGCCTGGATAAGCTGCCTGTTGCTGTCTCTCTGTAGCCTTCTCTTTTCCTCTTTTAGGAGGCAAAATAAAGCTTTTCCAGCAACATTGCAGAGGATTATGTTAATATAGAGACTTAGGGACTGTGTTCCCAGCTGGTGAAAGTGGAAACAACTCTGCTGGCTTCGGCGAGGTAAAGCCAGAGCTGACCAGTTTAAGAGCCAATTTACTGGGGTTTCTGCACATGTAAAGCCAGTCTGGTAGAACACCACCACCACCACCACCACCACTATATATCCAAGAGCTGGTGCTGCCCTGTCTGACTTACTTGACACCAGGGTCAAAAATTATTGCAGGGAGATATCTGGGATTTTATCTAGTGGGAGTGAGATGGAGCAAAGTACAGCTAAAAAAGCAACATTTATTATAATTTCAATCAGTTTTCAGTTGTTTTACTGATTTTATTTCAGTTTCTGATGTTTTTTCCCATCCTTAGTATTCTGGGAAGTGTTTTTAATCATAGAGTCATAAAATGGTTTATGTTGGAAGGGACCTTAAAGATCATCTAGATCCAACCCCCTGCATGGGCAGGGACACCTCCCACCAGACCAGGTTGCTCCAAGCCCCATCCAACCTGCCCTTCAACACTTCCAGGGATGGGGCAGCCACAGCTTCCCTGGGCAACCTGGCCCAGTGTCTCACCACCCTCACAGGGAAGAAAGGCTTAATCCACAACCCCAAGAGGAGTACCTGGTTTGTATATATATATATATATATATATATATATATATATACACACATATATGTGTGTATATATATATATACACACACACTACTTGCAACAAACGATTTCTTAACCTCCCTGCAAGTCCCTTCAATGATGGAAATTTCACTTTCCCCAGACTATCTGTTCCAGAGTCTTACTGTCCCTGCTGTTAACAAGTTGTTCCTTTCCATCATGAATTTCAATGCACTTTGGTTTGTTTTGTCAAAGATGGACAAAGAGATTAGATTGTTTCCTTCTTCTAGAGAAGCCTATTTAGATGAAGCAAATCAAATTCAACTTGTTCTGAATTCCCACGTTTTCCAGGGGAGGTGTATGCCCTTCCACACTGTGCTTCTTTAGAAGAAAAAAAAAAAAAAAGATAGTGTTTTTTCACCAAAACAATGGACATTTTTGTCATAGTGAGCATTTCCAAAAGGAAAATAAAACATTTTCTGACAATGCCTCTGTCTTCATTCATCAGAGTTGCCAATCCAGAAGCTCTCAAAGAGCAAAACACTTACGGGAGAACAAAAGGCAAGTCCTGTTTTACACAACACCCAACACAGAGTGTGATCCTCAAGCAGTGGGACTTTTGTTTGAAGAAAGGTGGGCAATGAATGCAAGGCTTGTGGCACTGCCTGTGGTCTGGGCTAGGAGGCAGCCAGCACAGAAGCCCATTCTCCTCCTCCTGTGAACGTAGCTAAATAGGTCATGTCTCCAGCAGCCAGAAGTTCATCGTTGAACAATGGAAGTAGCAAATGAAAGAGGGAATTTAATGAGGAATGAAGAGAGGTAGAAAGAATTCAGATGAGCAAAGAGAGGCAGGAGCAGCTGGTGTGTTACAGCTGTCTGAGAAAAAGGGTTTGCTATCTCAAAAAAACCCAAAATACAGGGATTTTTTTTTTTTTATTCTCCCCCAAAACTTTAAATAAGCAAAAAAAAACCCCCGCAAAACCAACCAAAAAATCCCACCTTCTTTTCCCACTGGGCTAAAGCCAAGCAAGAGGAACGAAGAAAATGAGAAGGATATGCAAAAAACCAAAATGTTCAGTGATCCAAATTGGAGATATTTTAACCCAAACAACAGCTTTCTGCTGAAATTCTCACTTTGGTTGAAAAGCTGTTCCGTGCTTAAATATACACAGAGTAGGAGACAGAGGGATTTTAACTAAAATTATTTTAACTGGTTCAGAATTTTTTCTCCCACTGGTGTCTTCTGTAGTTCAAGAATTTGGAGAGAGATTTTTAGAAGTACAGCTCCAAAACATTTGTGAGGAGGAGAGGAGAGCTTGTATTTGTCATTATTTGCCTTTATGGTGAAACATGGAGAAACAATTCTGACTGGAAACCACCTGCAACCTATAATGATGCAAAGAACTGAGGGAGTGTAAAGTCCTGTGTATCCCTCTGTAATCCACTGAAAATCATTAGTGAGCTCTTCAACTTGCTCTGCCACAGCTTTAGTCCCCTAATCACATCAACTCTGGAGCTTCACTGGCCATTGGGAAACATGATTTATCTTGGGATTAAGCTCTAGTCATCCTCCTTCTACTCTAATTTTTAAAAAGCACCTCCTATGGACTAATAACAAGCAGCCATTCTTACAGTTCAATTTCCCAGCCATTATTATATTAAGAAATATCATCTCAGTTCAAATGGCTTCAATTTTCTAATCCTGAATAACCTAAAGGCTGAGGAGTGACCTTGCTTTATAGCAAATGCAATGTGATGCAATGGCAGAGTTCAAATCTCAGACAGTTCATCAGCAAACTCCACTATCACCACATTTATTAGTGAAATGAATGTCTAAAATGGTCCAAAATTTGGTAGCAGGGTGATGAAGTGAGTATTACACTTTTGTCAGCAGTAGCACAGAGGTGCCTAAGTGAGGCACATCAGCAGGTGCTGTGTGGAGCCCATGGTGAGCACCTAGCTGGTCCTCCAGGGCATGGGGCAGGATCTGTTGGCTGCTGTTAGACCCTGCCCTGGCACTGGAAGAAGTGTAAGAAGATCATTGTTACTCAGCTCAGGGTGGATTTTATAGAATCATGGAATGGTTTGGGTTGGAAGGAACCTTAAAGATCATCCAGTCCCAACCCCCTGCATGGGCAGGGGCACCTCCCACCAGACCAGGTTGCTCCAAGCCCCATCCAACCTGCCCTTCAACACTTCCAGGGATGGGGCAGCCACAGCTTCCCTGGGCAACCTGGCCCAGTGTCTCACCACCCTCACACTCCAGAATTTCTTCCTCATGTCCAACCTCACTCTCCTCTCTGCCAGTTTTCATCCATCTCCCCTTGTCCTCTCACTCCCTGCCCTTGTCTAAAGTCCCTCCCCAGCTTTCCTGGAGCCCCTTCAGGCACTGGAAGGTGCTCTAAGGTCTCCCTGGAGCCTTCTCTTCTCCAGGCTGAACACCCCCAACTCTCTCAGCCTGTCTCCAGAGCAGAGTTGCTCCAGCCCTTGCATCATTCCAATGGCCTCCTCTAGACTCTCTCTAGGAGCTCCATGTCCTTCCTGTGTTGGGGGCTCCAGACCTGGCCCCTGTTCTCCAGGGGGAGTCTCACCAGAGCAGAGCAGAGGGGACAATCCCCTCCCTGGCCCTGCTGCCCACACTGCTGGGGATGCAGCCCAGGACACGGGTGGTTTCTGGGCTCCAGCCCGTAGTGCTGGGTCATGTTGAGCTTCTCATCCACCATCACCCCAAGTCCTTCTCCTCAGAGCTTTTTCTGATCCATTCTCCACCCAGCCTGGATTTGTTCTTGGGATTGCCCCAACCCAGGTGCAGAACCTTGCACTTGGCCTTGTTGGACTTCAAAGTTCAGGATGTCCGGGTAAGCTGTGCACAGGCACTGTCTTACATTTTCAATCCCCCTAAGAATTTTTTTGGCCTTAAAATAAAAAAGAAATCCCCACGGTGTTTCTGTCAGCAATATTGTGCTTTTTTTTCTGGGCATTGCATTAGGCAGAAAAGGAGCAGAAATAGCAAAGCACTCTCACCAGCCTACGGGGAGTGATGAATTACCTGTGTTTTCCAGATGCTTATTCAAAGTACTCCTGGGTTCTCAACTGTTGGCTGGGTGTTTGCTCTCTCCTCCTGCATTTCAAGCATCATGCAGTGTTGTACATCTGCAGTGAGAGGCAAGGGCAAGACCTGAATGTTTTACTGTAAAAATCACTTAGCCAGGAATTTGATTTCCTTCAATTTTCTGATTTTTTTTTATTTTTTTTTTTTCTTCCCCCACTAGGGAGCAACAACCGTATTGTAACTGAACTGACAATCATAGTGTCTTCCTTAAAATGAGATTGTCAAAATATTGTGTCAGGAATCCTGCAGAAAGTGATTTCTTTGGCTGTCACTCTTACTTGCCTAAAGAGTCTGGTTACTATTAACACATAAATGCTCTCAAAAAAGAGATACAGCTCAAGTTAGGACCACCGAGAAATATTAATAGCAACAATAATTTAACCTTTGAGAAGAAGTTTAGGGGGGAAAAAAAATTAAAAATATGAAAGCGAGAAAATCCAAATTAAAGAATAATGTAAGAACAAAATCTTTTGAAATGGATGAAATTTAATATTAACAGTTAGCAAATGCCATTAACTCTGTCTTCAAATGCCATCTAATTACATGTTTGTGCTGTGCAAATAATAATGATGCAGAGAGCTCCAATTGATGCCTGTTTTTATGGTGTATAATATTACATGAGCAGCAGCATTTTTGCAAAATGAGATCTTCCATGTCAGTGTTAGTAGCTGAAGAGCTGGTCCAAAACCTGCAAAATTGTGGTTAAAGAGATACTTGCTTTCTCATGGGCTGGACCTCAAGTTCTCCTGAACCTTTCTCCCAGGGCATTAATCTGAGCAATAATGAGGGTGTGAGAAGGGGTTGCATGAAAAAAGGAGCAAACCCAGCAGCCCAGAGCCTTGTACAGGAACTCCAGATTGGTTTTGTAAGGTCCTGCCTTGTACACTAAAGGCTTTGTTACAATCATTGGCAGGTGCAGCATTCACAGAATTGTCACAGTTGGAGAAGACCTCTAAGGTCACCGCGTCCAACCATCAACCCCCACCCCCCCAAAAAACAACCCACTAGGGCATGTCCTGAAGTGCCTCATCTACGTGGTTTTTAAATCTCTCTGGGGATGGTGACTCCACTACCTCCCCGGGCAGGCCGTTCCAGTGCCTGACCACTCTTTCAGTAAATAAATTCTTCCTAATATCCAGTCTAAACCTCCCCTGGTGAGCAGGCCCTTCAGGCCATTACCTCTAGTCCTGTCGTTATGGGGTAATGGTTTTACCTGGAAGAGAGTAGATACTTTAGAGTGAGGGTGGTGAGACACTGGGCCAGGTTGCCCAGGGAAGCTGTGGCTGCCCCATCCCTGCAAGTGTTGAAGGGCAGGTTGGATGGGGCTTGGAGCAACCTGGTCTGGTGGGAGGTGTCCCTGCCCATGCAGGGGGTTGGATCCAGATGATCTTTAACGTCCCTTCCAACCCAAACCAGTCTGGGATTCTATTTACTTGGGAGAAGAGGCCAACACCCACCTCCCTACAACCTCCTTTCAGGCAGTTGTAGAGAGCAATTAGGTCTTCCCTCGGCCTCTTCTTCTCCAAGAGGATGCTGTTGTACATTCAATTGACTTGTGCCCCTGCTAATCTGTGTGGTCTAAGGTTGAAAAGCCCGAATGGAGAGAAATTGAGGCAACACCTGGAAATGTACAACCCTCTGCAGCTGCTCTGTGCTGTGTGTTTGAGGTGCGAGAGAGAAGTTTTCTTCCTCCAGCTGTACCAGTTGACACATCCATGAGCTTCAGCCCAGAAGTGAACATATGAAGAGATGATCAAAGGGCTGGAGCAGCTCTGCTCTGGAGACAAGCTGAGAGAGTTGGGGGTGTTCAGCCTGGAGAATAGAAGGCTCCAGGGAGACCTTAGAGCACCTGCCAGTGTCTGAAGGGGCTCCAGGATTTTTTACCAGAGAGGGTAGTGATAGGACAAGGGATAATGATTTTAAACTGGAAGAGGGAAGATTTAGGTCAGATATTAGGAATAAATTCTTCACTATGAGGGTAGGAAGGCACTGGAATAGGTTGCCCAGGGAAGCTGTGGTTGCCCCCTCCTTGGAGGTGTTCAATGCCAGGTTGGATGAGGCTTTGTGCAGCCTGGTCTACTGGGAGGTGTCCCTGCCTTTCGCAGGGGGGTTGGAACCTGATGATTTTTGAGGTCCCATCCAGCCTTAACCATTCTGTGATTCTGAGTGGTTCATTTTCAACTGTGAGACAGCTGGAAAACTGGACAAATTTCACCATACTTTGCTCTCCAAAAACACACATGTGGGGCAGCCTGCTCTGTGGGAGGTGTCCCTGCCCGAGCAGGGGGTTGGAACTAGATGATCTTTAGGGTCCCTCTAACCTCAAACAATCTGGGATGCTGTGACTTTGTGAGTGCCCACTGTAGAGGCCAGAATGAACCTTTCTCCTACACACAGCAAGGACAGAAGATGTCAGAATGCAGGGAGGGGGTAGCCTCTACCTTCCCCTGTACCAGGCCTTCCCCTTCACAACATCTACAATGTTGCCCTATAAAGCCAACAAGATTTTCCCATCAGCTGCCAGGCTGACCTTCTCTTGGTCACCTCTCACCTTGGTGGCCAGTGCAATTTTGCTGCCTTCCAGCCAAAACGATGTAATTCTCGTGCAATGTCATTTAAGTAATAAAGAAATTGCTGTACATGCTGTTTGGGTTCTGGAGAGCTGGGAATAGCAAAGGCTCAAGTTGCAGACAAGTGCATTAATCTTCTCAGCTTTCCTGGAATGAAACATCAGAGGCTTTAACCTATTCTTTATTGCTATTCCAACGCCCTGGATGGTACTTTTAAAAATAAACTCCTGAAAGAAGGCAGGAGGGGAATGAGAAAGGCTCTTGAAAGCTGTTCATTAACATACTGTCCAATCTTTAAGCTCTGAAAAATAGAGAAAATTTTAAAATTCTGGTTATTTGATGAAGAGGCTGGCAATATTCAATATTCTGGAAGCTCCAGCTCCCAGAGTCAGGAGTAAAAGAGATTTCAGCTGCTTATTTTAAAGGAAAGATAATGGTTTGGACTTGGACTGGAGAGTGAGACCAGGACATGAGGGCCAAGGAAGTCACTGAAAAGACAAAACTGAACCTCATTATTGATTTGTACTTAGGAAATCTTATCGTTTTTAGGGCTCATTACTCTCTTGATTTGGGGATTTTGAAATATCCAGACTGGTGTTTCTGAGAAAACTCTGCCTGGACAGAAACCTAATATACAATTTTCTCATTATTTTAGCTGTGTTTATCACTGTTGCTCACCTTGTTAGTACCAATGGAGAGCACAGAAAATATATTTGTAGGTACAAGAAGGGGAAAGAGGATTTATCCATGAAACCTAACCAACTTTGTGAACCTCTGTCAACTTTATGGTGACCAGTGGCTTTGAAATTTACAACTTTCTGCTATAAAATCCCTGGCTGCAGGCAGCAGCGTTCAAGGGGGGCTGCCAGCAGCCAAAGTCATGTTACTTCTGTATGAGCTGGTATGTATAGGAACATGGAATGGTTTGGGTTGGAAGGGACCTTCAAGACCATCCAGTCCAACCTCCCTGCATGGACAGGGACACCTCCCACTAGACCAGGTTGCTCCAAGCCCCATCCAACCTGCCCTTCAACACTTCCAGGGATGGGGCAGCCACAGCTTCCGTGGCCAACCTGGCCCAGTGTCTCACCACCCTCACACTCCAGAATTTCCTCCTCATGCCCAACCTCAATCTCCTTTCTTCCAGTTTTAAGTTGTTAAATGTGGTGGTAAAAGTGGCAGTTCTGTTCTTCAGGGAAGGACAAGGTCTATTCTGGTTATTTCTGGAGAACATAGGCAAGATTGTACTGTCTAAAAGAAAGGCTTGCTCCTCTGTGGCCAGGCAGGAGGGCTTCGGAGAAGGCAGTTACATTGCAGGAGTTGCAACAGTTCCTTTTATAAGGGAAAATGAAAAGGTGGATGAAAAGGCGAGAATGAATATTCCTGAGCTTGTTAAATTTCCAGTCCTCATCTTTCAAAGGCCTCAGTTACCAATTCAAACATCCATCAGTCTCAGAACCAGGAGCTCTAGTAGCTGGCTGTAATTGCAGAGAGGTGTGTTACAGCAATTCCAGCACCTGGTGCACCCTCATCCAAGCAAGTGGAAGAATTGATGATGAGTGGGTTTTGCTTTCTTCACCACCCTGGAGAGGTTTCATGGAGGTTTGCTTCCACCAGGCCTCAGGGACTGTGTTCTGCTGTGCCTTGCTGGTGTCTGAAAACATCCTGAGTGGGAATATCTGCTCAGATCTGACTGAAAAGGCTGAGGGAGTTGGGGCTGTTCAGCCTGAAGAAGTGGAGACTCTGGGGGGACCTTATAGTGACCTTCCAATACCTGAAAGGGGCCTATAAGAAGGCTGGGGAAGAGCTGTTCACAAGGGGATGTAATGATAGGACAAGAGGTAATGGTTTTAAGCTGGATTTAGGTTGGACATTAGGAAAAAAACTCTTTAATATGAGGGTGGTGCATCAGTGTTCCAGTGCCTTCCCACCCAGAGATCCGTAAACTTTAGGACAGGTTAACACCATCCTTGTAGTTCTAAGTCACAAGTCCAGCTGCACCCATGGGTGCAGCTCCTCCAGACAAAGCACATAATTAAGTCTTTCTAAACTGGGCTGAAAGAGTTAAATGAGTTAAATCTTTGCTTTCAGCATCTCCCAGGTGAGGCGAAGGTACCGTGGATGCTTGCTGTAATGGAGAGTGATTATGGGAAGTGAATTTGCAATGGAATTATGGTAATTGTATCTTCTTTTCCAACAGGTATTTTGAGGAAGCCAGCATTTTAGATAATTAGTGTTATTTTGTGCAAATAGCTGAGAGGATACAGGAGGAAGCAAGGTGATTCTCCCAACAGGCGTGTGTTAGCTGACATGATGGGTTTGACTGAACCTCCTGCAAAATTCCTGTTTGGAAGGAGGAGTGAAGTGGCCCATGAGGGCCTCTCTGCTGGCTGCAGCAAGGGGAGGGGACAGCAGCAATTCAGGTGTTTGATTTCACCAACATCTACTGCCGTGTGCTTTTTCCTCCCCCTGTTCAAAGCTTCTCAGTGTGACATTTTAACTGCCTCGGGCCTTCTCCATCTCAGCCTCTTGTTCACAGGTTCAACTGCAACAATTAAGGACAATAGGAATGGCATTTTTACTGGTGTTTCTGCCCTTCCAGTGTTGAGAACAAAAGAGACAGACTGAAAATAAAGGCAAAATAAAAGTAAAGGATTATTTTCATCTCTGAATCTCTAGTGAGGTTTGAATTGTGTTTTCAATAAGATTCTAGTCTGAACAAATCTTGCTCTTCCTGCTTGATGCTGCTTTTCTCTATAATATCATTTCACACTTCAGTTCTGTAACCTTGACTTTGCAGACAGTAAAAGTGCCCGTGTGAACCACATGGCTCAGATCAGCCACTGAAAGGGAAAATTCTGCTTGGCCAGAATTTTGTTTGTCATTTTCTATTCACAAAAGATGAAATTCAGCTTCATAAAGACAACAAGTGAAGTTCAGATAGACTCGAGCTCACACATGCCTGAAAACTGTTGAGCCATGACAGGTCAAGGCATTACCTGTCATCAGCTGAGCTGGTAGGAGCTCTAAACCACCCCAGAACTGCTGGCTTGACTGCATTTCAGAGAGCTTGGACATTTTCATAAAATCATGGAATGGTTTGGGTTGGAAGGGACCTTCAAGATCATCTAGATCCAACCCCCTGCGTGGGCAGGGACACCTCCCACCAGACCAGGTTGCTCCAAGCCCCATCCAACCTGCCCTTCAACACTTCCAGGGATGGGGCAGCCACAGCTTCCCTGGCCAACCTGGCCCAGTGTCTCACCACCCTCATAGTGAAGAATTTCCTCCTCATGTCCAACCTCAATCTCCCCTCTGCCACTTTTCATCCATCCCCCCTTGTCCTCTCCCTCCCTGCCCTTGTCCCAAGTCCCTCCCCAGCTTTCCTGGAGCCCCTTCAGGCACTGGCAGGTGCTCTAAGGTCTCTGGAGCCTTCTCTTCTCCAAGCTGAACAATACCAACTCTCACAGCCTGTCTTTAAGCAGAGGTGCTCCAGCCCTTGGGTCATCTTCATGGCCTCCTCTGGACTGGCTCCCTTTTCTTTGGACTCTCCCTTTTCTTTGCAGAAGGATGGACACAGAACATCCAAACAGCTCATTACTAGGCCTGTCTTGGTAGGCAGTAACCCATTCAACCATGGTAACTCAGGGACTTGGGTTCAGAGCCACCATGCCTTCTGCAGGGAAAGGGAAGGGAATTTCAGCAAATCCCTTCCCACATGAAACAGTGGGGAAAAGTCCAGGAGTCACAGTTTGGTTTAGGTTCAAACTTCCCATCTGGAAACATCAAGGTTTCTGCAAACAGGAAAAGTGACTGAGACACTGTCTCTGTTGCAGGTAGAAGATAAATGAGCAGGAAGAACATGTGGGACCATGAACCATGCACCATTTGGCATCAGAAGCAGGCTGGCTGGATTGAGGCACTGTCACATTTATCTTGTAAATCTCTTTCACACACACCTAGAAAAGCAAACAGAAAATCTCTGCCCCAAGCCTTCCAGATTTTGGAAGGGTTGTTTCCAAGCACTGCTTTGATCTGGTGCAGAGAACCTGACACCCTTGTGAAATACCAGAGAGCCTCTGTAATTGCAGCAGTTGACTTCAGGTGGAACCTGTCTCATCTGTTCTCATTCACCGTGGTATGCCCAGGCAGCTGGCATCAATGGTGGGTCTCCTGCAGACTTCAGTTGTCTTTGACACTCATTTCACTTGGAGCTTGTGCAAGTGGAGTTGGAGGGCCTGAGTCAGAGGCCAGCCAAGGAGTCACCATCTCAAGGGCTGTGCTTTCCTAGCTTTCTCAGCAGCTCAGTCATTTAAGTCCTTCAGGATGTCCATCTCCAAGTGTTCTGTCATGCCTAAACCTTGGCTCTAGTCTGTGGAGCCAGACCAACAGCTCACAGAGCACTGCACCTGGTGTGCAGGCTAACATCTGGAGGTGCTCTTCTCTCCACATGCTCATGGTGAGAAAGCCTGAACACCTCACTTAGTTCCTGCAGCTAAATATAGAATGTTACATGACATGACACTGGGCAGAAGAGCAGAACCTCAGCCCCTGAGAAAGGAAATCTGGTGGATATAAGATAATGTTACAGAATCATAGAATGGTTTGGGTTGGAAGGGACCTTAAAGATCATCTAGATCCAACCCCCTGCATGGCCAGAGACACCTCCCACCAGACCAGGTTGCTCAGAGCCCCATCCAACCTGCCCTTGAACACTAAGTCATACTGAAATGCCTAAAACTCCTGAGCACATGTGATGTCCTGGCACTCTTCTTTCATGGGTGTAGACAGAAACAACAGGGGTTGAGCAGAAAGGAACCACATAGATCTTAAAAATAAAGTGGAAACCTTGATATCCCAGGACAGCTTTTCATTCCTTGGCACGTGCCACTGCAGTAAAAACACAGGGATTGGCTGGAGCTCACCAAAACAGAGATACATCCTTTAAGTCAAATATTTGTCATGCTTGTGAGAAATTAATTGCTAGTTTTACATAATTAGCTTCCTAGCAGTCTGCATCTCTAAAAACAAAATGACCTGAGGGACAGTAGCAAATTCTGAAATTTTAAGTACATAAGTGATTCCAGTTAAAGAGATCAGTGAGATGAAATTATTCATTACAGACCTATTTTGCAGATTATTGAGGAACACTTGCTGGGAAAACCTGAGTAATTAGGGGTGTTTTCCTAATTTGGGGATGTGTGGTAGCAAATAAACACATAGAAACACAGCATGGTTTGGGTTGGAAGGAACCTGAAAGATCATCAAGAAGATGGTAGATTGAGGTTGGACATGAGGAAGAAATTCTTCACTATGAGGGTGGTGAGACACTGGGCCAGGTTGCCCAGGGAAGCTGTGGCTGCCCCATCCCTGGAAGTGTTGAAGGGCAGGTTGGATGGGACTTGGAGCAACCTGGTCTGGTGGGAGGTGTCCCTGCCCGTGCAGTGGTGTTGGATCTAGATGGTCTTTAAGGTCCCAAACCATTCCATGATACTATGATCACCTGGCAGCAGCAGCTGCAATGCCCACAGGAATTGGGCACTGCACAGTGCAGGACACAGGCCTGTGTTTGTGGTGTTATGACAAGCATGAACAACAAAGGGATTTTCAGTTGATGTCCTGAAATGTATTTACAGAATCACAGAATGGTGGGGGTTGGAAGGGACCTCCAAAGATCATCGAGTCAACCCCCTGCCAGACTAGGACCAAAGACTGGGGCAGATCACTCAGAAAGGCATCCAAACAGGTCTTGAAAGTCTCCAGAGAAGGAGACTCCACAACCTCTCTAGGGAGCCTGTCCCAGTGCTCTGTCACCCTCACAGTAAAGTTGTTCTTCCTCATGTTGAGGTGGAACTTCCTGTGCTTGAGTTTGAATCCATTTCCCCTCATCCTATCCCAGGACACAAGTGACAAGAGGTTGTCCTGCCTTCTTGAGACCCAGCCCTCATGTATTTATAGACATTAATTAGATCCCCCCTCAGTCTTCTCCTCTCTAGACTGAAAAGCCCCAGGTCTTTCCTCGTAAGGCAGGTGTTCCAGTTTGTAGGGGAGCCATTTTTATAGTCATAAGCCAGTTTTGGTAGACATGAAAAGTTGAGGTACACACACAGAGTTTTCATGCTTATAAGTGTGATTAATACTTCTATCATTACCAGCACATTAATTTCTTTTGTCTTTGGACTTATTAATGTACATGCACACACACACATGTAGATATACACATATGGACACACAGAGATCTTGAAACATACTGAGAGATCTTGAAACTGTGGCTGCATTGCAGGTAAGTTCTGTGTTGGTACTTCTCTCCTGCTGCAGATATTCAAAATGTATAACTCAGTGAAGGAGACTGTGGTGTGTCATTTCCCAGCAGATCTTCCCTGTCTTTATCTTTAAATCACACCAGATGACTTTAAAGGTCAGAGCTGAACCTGGCAGAGAGCTACTGAGATGATATCCTGCTGTCCTGCTGCCTATATTTTAGGTTTCATAGAAATTTTCTAAAGCGTCCAAGTGGCTTAGGAACTTTGCAAAACCTTTTGGAAGTCTCATTTACAGGACACTGTCTAGTGGCAGTGGAGCCTAGGGCTTAAAATACAGAGCTTGGATTTGTTAGATCTCATGAAGGAGAATTTGTGGTCCTAGAATTTAGGAAGAAACCTATTCTGGCCTTAAAAAGCAGTGCACAGCTCCTAAATCACAGAGGAAAAGTTAATAGAGGGCCTTGGGATGCCAGGTTCATGGGCGTTTGTTTTGGCTGTGTGCCTACATTGGAAAAAGAATGTCCTTTAATTAACTGCTGAAAGAGCTCAAAGCTAACAAACAAAGGCAAGATAATGTTCTCAAAGCTTTGTAGCAGTTGCTTTTCTGTGTCCCGTTCAACATTAACATCTGTCTGCAGAGCTTCAAGGCGTCCTCCCTCTCCTCGGTCATGGCCCCTTCTCCACTCACAGCAAATCCCCCCCCTCATCTCTCAGGAAGTCCCTTCTTCCAGAGGAGCTCCACCTTTCCACCTAAACTCTTTGGTTTCCTGGGATCAGCTGGTAGACTTCTGCTCCCAGCTTTAGGCTGGCCTTCCTCCAGCGAGCAAGTGGATTAACAGCTGAAATGGAGATGTATCTCTTCTGCTTATGCAGTAAAGAATAAAACAGAAACTAATGGTTATTTTCAGATAGCCTGACAGTGATTAATTGCTGTTCCAGCAGACGCTCCAAATAAAATATGCTTTAGCATCCCTGATTTATACTGGGTGCAGAGAGACTAAGAGGAAACACATTGCAAGGCCTGGGAGGGGGACAGCACCTACCTCCAGCCAGTGCTTGGAGCCAACATTCCAGAGGGATAAACCACCACCATCCAGAAAAAAAAGAGGAGTGAGTGGTTTGTTCACCCTCTGGTGAGGGGGCAGACGGGTGGCAAGAGGCTGTAGGAGAGGCAGAAAGTGTCTGGTTGAGGGGAATGGAAAAATAAGAGCTGAAGAGAGGGAGGCAGGAAGGACATGGAGAGTGTTTTATGATGGCATCAGTCATGCAATAACACTGTGGGTTTTATGTTTGCAGATGGGGAGAGATAATGATCTGGTTTATGAACGAGGAGAATCAGTCAGACATTGCCTCTGTCCTATTAAGAATGTGGACTGTTTGCCTGATATAGTGTATGATTAAGCGACATGACGGGGATAATCTAGAAACCATCATCTAGGCAGCTAACCATCCATCTTCCTGACTGGTGTGAGGAGCAAGTTAAAAAGCCCAAGTTTTTCCTTCTGCGTGTCCGTGTGGTTTTGCACAACCTGTCAGGCTGGGTGCATTAAGGCCTGAGGTCTGATTTGAAAAGGTGAAGATGAGAACAACTCTTTGGGTCACTGCTGCTGGAGGAGAAGAATATTCCTAGCCAGTGAAGGCTTTAGATGGGGTCATGTGGATGTGGCAGCCCTGGAGGAGCTTCTCTCTGCTGATCAAAGCTCTCTGAAGCAGAAGTGCTCTGTGCTTATTAGCAAAGGTGATTCCTGTTTAGAATCATAGAATCATGGAATGGTTTGGGTTGGAAGGGACCTTCAAGATCATCCAGTCCCAACCCCCTGCATGGGCAGGGACACCTCCCACCAGACCAGGTTGCTCCAAGCCCCATCCAACCTGCCCTTCAACACTTCCAGGGATGGGGCAGCCACAGATTCCCTGGCCAACCTGGGCCAGTGTCTCACCACCCTCACACTCCACAATTTCCTCCTCATGGCCAACCTCAATCTCCCCTCTGCCACTTTTCATCCATTCCCCCTTGTCCTCTTGCTACAAGCCCTTGTAAACAGCCCCTCCCCAGCTTTCCTGGAGCCCCTTCAGGCACTGGAAGGCTGCTAAGAGGTCTCTAAGTAGAGACTCAGTTTATACTGATCACAAAAATGCTTTAGGTCCCAATTCATCTACCCCGTTCACTCACTGCTTAAAAAAAGGCAGATTTCCTCATCCTGAAGCTGAAATGCATGTGTGTGCCCTGGGGACAGAGACATCTCTGCATAGATTCCTACTAGACCAGACAAAAACATGGATCAAATTTCCTCCTTGCTCCAAAGCAACTTTGCTTTTCTAACAATCTGTTTTATAGTAAAGTTTTCTGTGTTCTCCTTTGCCTCTACTACAGGTTTCTCATGGTTGTAGGAGATAAACTAAGGGGAAGGAAATCCCTATTTGATCATTAGAGCATTTCTAGGCTGTTTCATGCACATTTGCAGAAGTCTTTAAAAAATCTTCCTACCATTGGAGCTATTCTCTGAGACCTGAAGAGTGGGAAAAAAAAAAACAAACAAACAACAACCTTACAAATGTCTCACAAGCCTGCTCAAGGCCCCTGTTAACTTGTCCACTTTCCCTGCAGAAATTGTTTCTGTCTATTTTAATTCCACCTTGGCTGAGAGGAGCTCAGATGTTGCTGCAGACCGAGGCAGGGAGTTGCCACCAGCACAACTCAGCATAAACCATAAAGCTCTTGCTGGAGTTTTGGCCCTGGCCCATAGAGGTGCCAGGGGTGGAATGTGCAGTGGACTCAATATCTTGTTTTGAAAGTGCATTTTGAAGGCTGGCAGCAACTGGATCAAAATCCAGCTGCCAAGAGTCCAGATTTTGGCTCTGTCATGGCTTTATCATCTTTGGGGCAATTGATTTTAACAGTTCTATGAGGGTGGTGAGACACTGGCCCAGGTTGCCTAGGAAAGATGTGGCAGTCCCATCCCTAGGAGTTCATCCCCAAGTTGGATGGGGCTTGGAGCAACCTGGTCTAGTGGGAGGTGTCCCTGCCCATGCAGGGGGGTTAGGACTAGATGACCTTCAAGGTCCCTTCCAACCAAACCATTCCATGATTCCATGCCAGGCACCATATACACGGAGATTATTAGTGAATTTGAAAAACCAGCCCCATTTATCCATCCCCACTTTAGGGCATGGACCACACCTCTCACAGGGTGTGCAAAGAGCTCCTGGTGCAGCAGATCCTGGCTGGACCACATGATCCAACAACACCAATAAGGTGGTAATGATGATTCTTTTGGAGGTGAAGAAGGAAAACCTGCCAAGTACTGATGTTCTGTAAAACTGCAATCTGCACTAGTGCTGAGGGAGCTGCCTAATTACCTTGATATAATTAGATAGGCGGATGGGTAGATTTCCTCTCAAGATTGGCAGGATGGGACCTTGCAGCCTTGTCTATTCTTGCCTCAGCAGCCTGCTCAAGGGTGGATGTGCTGGATATGGAAGAGCTGCCACCAGGGAGTGTATCCACCATTTCCTTGCCCTTCCACACTCCTGCAGCCTCCAAGCAAGGCTGGAGCACAGAGCTCCCCTGTCGCCCCTTGGTTCTGAACTTCATGCTAATGAAGCCAGGCCTTGTCCACCTACCCCAGCCCATCCTGTCTGTAGGTAGGATCAAAAATCAACCTGCAGAAGCAAGCAGTAAACCCCCCTGTATTCTTGAGAGGCTCTGCAGGCAGGTTTGTTCCAGGGATGGATCCAAGCATGGAAGGGGGGAGCTGGGACTGCAGCTTGGAGTTGCTATGCGTGAAGCAAACACGGGGCCTCTCTTGGCCTCACTGCCCCTTCTCAATGCTGTGGTGAGTCTGGCCAGGGTTGGAGAGGAGCCAACAGGATGAAAGAGACTGGGAATTAGCTGGTGAATCTGAGAAAGACATCCCACCTCTCTGAAAATCAGTGGCATGTAAAAATACAGGGGAAGTGAGCCCTGTGGGCCAGACATGGCAAGAGAGAGCGGACCAGGACTTCAGCCTCCATGTCTGCCTTCAAATTACAGAATCATGGAATGCTTTGGGTTGGAAGGGACCTCAAAGATCATCTAGAACCACCCCCCCTGCATGGGCAGGGACACCTCCCACCACACCAGGTTGCTCCAAGCCCCATCCAACCTGCCCTTCAACACTTCCAGGGATGGGGCAGCCACAGCTTCCCTGGGCAACCTGGCCCAGTGTCTCACCACCCTCACACTCCAGAATTTCCTCCTCATGTCCAACTTCAATCTCCCCTCTTCCAGTTTTCATCCATCCCCCCTTGTCCTCTCACTCCCTGCCCTTGTCCCAAGTCCCTCCCCAGCTTTCCTGGAGCCCCTTCAGGCACTGGCAGGTGCTCTAAGGTCTCCCTGGAGTCGTCTCTTCTGCAGGCTGCCATCACTTCTTTATTTACTTGATACCCGGGGGGCAGGGGGGGAGGGAGGGCAGAGCAGCCTCTCTGAGCTCTTTGCTAACAGAGCCACAAACTTTTCCAGTTCCCATCTTCTTTAATGTCAGTCTCCCAGAGCAGAGCAGCGGGTTCTTCACCAGCTCCTCTCTGGTCACTCTCAGCCAGGGCAGGTTTCCATCACAAGCTATTTGCCAATTTGTCTTTAATAAAAAGACTTGGCACATTATATTCCTGTTTTGCTCTGAGCCTGTTATGTAGCAGCACGAAATTCTAATTGCTCTGGCTCTTTCTAATGTAGATTCACAATATAGGTCTTTTTCATATTATTAAAAAGTGACTCCTCTTTCCTATAACCCGTGCTCTAATTTTGTGCTGAGTTTATTTTATCAGAATCTGGCATTATTCTTCTTTTTAATCCCAGTCTTTTCTCTCTCCCCTCCCATGTACCTGGTGTTTCCAAAACAAAACAAAAAAAAACCCAAACAAAAATTAAAAAGAAGAAAGAGAGAGAGAAGTGATTAATTTTACCCAGGCAAGTACATCCCTAAGCAGTTCACTTTTCTTCCTAAAATAGACTCTGTTCTGTAAATGTTAACTCTTGCTCTGTGCCAAAGGGATAGTGCTGCCCTCCAGCAGCTCCCATCCACTCCAGCACCTCAGGCCCTGCACCTACAGCAAAGCCATTTCTGTGCTTATTCCCTTGGTTCCTTCTTCTTTCCACCTATTCCTTATGAAATTGAGATGGTGGCATCAGAGCTCAGAACTTCTGCTTCACCTGTGCTTGGTGCTGTGCAAACCCAGATCCAAATGCAGACATGAGGAAGAAATTCTTCCCTGTGGGGGTGGTGAGACACTGGGCCAGGTTGCCCAGGGAAGCTGTGGCTGCCCCATCCCTGGAAGTGTTGAAGGGCAGGTTGGATGGGGCTTGGAGCAACCTGGTCTGGTGGGAGGTGTCCCTGCCCATGCAGGGGGTTGGATCTAGGTGATCTTTCAGATCCCTTCCAACCCAAACTATTCTGTGATTTTATGGTTCTATGAAATTGGATCAGTTTTTTCCCCATATTTGACCAGCTCTTCGAGGGCCTAACAACCCAAACCAGAATTAGAGGTTTCAGCCCTGCTCAGGCTCGGTTTCCATCCACAGACAAAAAGAGCCAAATGCTGATTGCCTGGTGCAGAAAAGGCTTTGATTTTCCAGCGACCCTTTATTTCCCCCCCTGAAAAAGGTGGAAAGGAAAGCTTCCATTTTATTAAGAGGCCATTTGCTGTTGAGAGAAGATGTTAGGAAGGAAAATAAGAGCGCAGTGCCCACTTGGTGACCTTGCTGTCCATGTGAAGATGAATGACCCAAACCTGCTCAAACCCTAGAGAAATGTGTTTGTTTGCTTGCACCGGTTGAACACAGAAAAGGTAGATTATGACACAGGCCAGTAGAGAGAGTGAGATGAAAAAGCAAGAGCAAGAGCAGCTGGCTTCCAGTAAATGCTCTCAGACTCACATTTTCATTAGTCCTAAATTCAATCACAGTTTAAAGGAAGCAAAAGATAAAGAGCGAAGGAACATTTAAAGGATTCTTCAGAGGGAGAGAGAGACTTGCTTTCCCATTAAAACCTGACTCAAAGTTATTGTTATTATTCACATTACTGCTGTGCCTGGAGGCCTCAGTCTAAAAGAGATCCCCACCGTGTGGCAGGTGCCCTTGTCAGCCCCGTGCTGGGTGAATGGGTGGCTGGTTCTGCTGGAAACCTTGCCCTGGGAGAGCTTCTCCATCCTCCCCAGAGCTCCACCTGCAGCCAGGGGCTCTGCTCCCCCTTCTTGTGGCACTTAAATAGATCCAAGTGACAGAGGGCTAAAGTCAGCAGAGTAATAGTGATAGTAATAGTGTGAAAAATGGTGTTATCACTGTCTTTGCAAGAGAAAGATGCTGAGAAGATGATGAGGGCCATGAAGGCCACTAAGATGGTTAAGGAACTGGAGCACCTACCATATGAGGAGAGGCTGGGAGAGCTGGGGCTGTTCAGCTGAGAGAAAAGGAGACTGAGGGGAGGTCTCATTAATGCTTATAAATATCTACAGGTGGTGTCAGGAGGATGGGCCAGACTCTTCTCAGTGGTGCCCAGTGACAGGACAAGGGGCAATGGGCACAAACTGGAGCACAGGAGGTTGAACCTGAATATTAGAAAGTAATTCTTGACTGTGAGGGTGACAGAGCCCTGGGACAGGCTGCCCAGGGAGGCTGTGGAGTCTCCATCCCTGGAGACATTCCAAACCCACCTGGACGTGTTCCTGTGGGATCTGCAGTAGTTGATCCTTCTCTAGCAGGGGGTTAGACTAGATGATCCAGAGGTCCCTTCCAACCCCCACCATTCTGGGACTCTGTGAGGAGTCTCAGGCATCCAGATTTCCATCACTGCCCTGGTCTCTGTGGGATGGGGGTGGGGCAGGTCAGTGCCTCTCTGGTTGCCCTCACTTGCTTTCTCTGCATTCAGGCTAAAGGATGGGGACTCTGTGGAGCAGGTCCCAGCTTTGACTAAGCTTCTGAGCTCAGTGGGTGTCTTCAAAGCATGGTCACCTCTGTGTTCCTGGGACATGGTGCAGTCAGACTGTCCAAATTCCTGGTGGGTTGGAAACTTAACTTGTCTCAAGAGTCCCACAGGTCACTAAAGCAGCCCCATTTTTGTTCCAGCCTCCAGGGTTAGAGCTGCAGCCCCTGAAACATTTACCATGATCAGGCAGTGAATCAGTGGCAGAAAAATACCCCAAAGCTCCTCATGTCAGGCTGGCTTCCCAGCAAAGGGGCCTCCCACTCCAGAAGACATTTGATGAACCCTCTGATCCTTGAAGTACAGCAGCCCACCTCAACTCCAGCCCCAGGTGTGTTTAGCCTGGCAGCTTAGCCACGAGCCATGTGAGGTGTGGTGTGCCCACAGTCTTCACCACCACAGGTCCATGTCTTACACAGCCTCATTCAAACTGCTGGAGAGCTGGTACTGATGAAATCTGAAAGCTCTTGGCACACCCTGACACCCCTACAACCCACCATGGCCCTTGAGGTTGCAGTGCCATCATCTGATAGATCTAACTGGCCACCAAAAGCTCTGGATGGTCAAACACTTGCCAGCTATATCAGTCCCACTGCCTGTTGGCATTTCTGTCGTTTCCAAGGAAACCCAGTGCCTCTGAGAGCTGGACAGTTGAGTAGTGTTTGACAGAGGAGTTCTGTGATGCTTCATTTTTTAATGACCATTGTTGTTACCTCCTTGGCCTTTGCCCCTTTGAACGTGAAGCATTGCTGCTTGGCACAGATGGGGCTTCCTTGAGAAAGAGTGGGAAAATCCCAACACTCTGGTGTGCCCAGGCTGCCCCTCCTTTTCTGCTCTCCCCAGATGAAACAAACGAAACAAACCAAAGGAAAAGTGTGGCTGGGGTTGCTTCTCATTTAAACGAGGTTTCACATTCAAAGGAGCATCGGGCGCTGAGTGGCACGAAGCAGCAGAAGCACTTTGGTGGGAACCTACAAAGGATCCTGCCTCTGAACCTCTGACAGCTTTGACTGCTCACAGCAGAGATCAGCCAAAAAGATTTATTAGCCAGCTTCAAAGCCTGAATTGCTCAGGAAGCTTTTGCTTTTGCCTTATTACTGGAGAACTCTCCAGGTCAGAAACCTTTATTGAGAGAGAAGGGTTGGTTTGTTGTTGTTGTTTTGTTCTACTGGTTCTGGACGTGCTCATCTAATGACATGAAAAATATCTTCTAGCCTGACAGACATCAGTGAAAATAGATGGGGGAGGATTCAGAAATGTCCAGGCTGACATGTGTCTTAAAATGGAGGCAGGACCTGGTCCCTAGATAGGAGAGTGAAGACCATGCTCTACTAGGTGCAGAGTGCATCCTCTTCTCATTTCCTTCACGGAGAAGCATAAGTCAGTCCCAGCCACCTGGGAGGGGCTGGCTGACACATTTCCATGCAATAAATTGCCAAGACAGAGGAGTTGTCCACAGTGACACCAGGAAAACCAGTACCTCGAGTAGCATGGGGATGGCAAAGTGCTGTCAAACACCTCCCAGTTTCTATTGCAGAACACAGGTCTGTCTGAGACTGGCAGTGGTCCAAGCAGGCTGGAGGTCAGTGAGATGCCTTCCCAACACGTCCTTGTTTTCGACAGAAGGGAAATGGCATGAATATCAATCACACCTTAAGTTCTAATTTTCTGGTTTTCCTTTGTTCCTAATTTTCCTTAAGTCACTTAGACATTTTCCAAGTCACTTAGAAACCCCTCTTCTATGCTTTCTCGGGTGGTTTAGGAACACCATTGGCAAAGGAACAGTTGCACGTGTCACCAGTTGCCAGCTTAGGATCATAGAATGTGTGGGGTTAGAAGGGACCTTTCAAGGTCATCTAGTCCACACCCCTGCAGTGCACAGGGACCTTTTTGACTAGATCAGGTTGCTCAGAACCCCATCAGGCCTGACCTTGAATGTCTCCAGGGATGGGGCCTCCCAACACCTCTGTGGGCAAAGTGCTTCTTTGGTTATTGAGACAACTGTGGTGTCAAGACCTTGGGAATCCAGCCCTTGGGTTCCTTTGAAGAGGGAACTTGAACTCATCAGTCATTTGGGGCTTTTGAAGCCCTAAATCTGTGATGACAAACAAGCTGTTGGAGAGTGACCTGGCACCATTAGTGTTTTCTCTTTGTGGTCCATGTCTGTGACTGGACTCCAGCAGCATTTATTGGTCCCACTTTGCAGTTTCACTTGTTCTCATTGAGTCAAATGGACAATATTAAATGGAAATTTATTCTGTAAACACAAGCCTATTAGTCTGGAAAGCTCCGGGATCAGCACAGGCTGTAATTACAGAGGGATAACTTTAGGTGTGAGTTGTCATGTGCTGAATTAGCAGATAAAAGCCCTTAGCAAGATAGGTGAGCCCATGCTGGTCCCCTAATGTCAGGGATCTGAGAAAGGCTGGGCCCTCTTATCACAGCAGCCCATTAAGGAGCCATTACACATCTGTTCCTTATCAAAGACAGCCCATTGGAGGTGGGGAAGGATTAGAGGATGACTCTCTGGAGATAAGGTTTTGTCAGATGGCTCTTGAACGTCAGCCAGGAATGATGTGCTCATGGGAATCACCCTGGAGTCACCACTCCACCAAAGCTGTCACACTGCCTGATGCATCCAGAGATTTGGTAAGAAAGTGCAGAAGCCCTTGAGCAAAGTGTGTTCACTGGGCTCACCCTGGTTAGTCCTGCTCAGTTTAGGACACTCTTTGCTCTCATAATGATGAATATCTCCAAAAACCATAGTCCTTTCTGGGGCAATGTAGCTTTCCTGATCCTCCACCACTGCTCTCAGCAAGGAACCCTGGCAGTGAGTTCCACATCTACATTTTAGCTGCTTAAAATCCTTGCCCTGTAAAATGGGGAAAAGGGAAAGAAATAAGTAAGATTTGAAAGTTAAAAGTCTGAAGTGAGGAAATTAAGTTCTGGAATTGACAGAGTTAAGTTCTAGAAGCCATAGAGTTCAACTGCTCAAAATCCACCACCAAATCATCATTGTTTTCTCAAGGGTAGCTCTGAGGAACTTCACAGATCTGTCTCCTCTCAAAGCAACAAAACCAACTCAGAGTGCTTTGACCCTCAGACTGACTCCTTGTCCTCTGGACACTTCATGGACTCTGTGCCTGTCACTGATTTCCCTACAGCAAATTGGTCAATGCTTCCTTTTCCAAGGGTGTCTGTGATCCTTGGATGTTCTCTGCAGGGTGCAGAGGTACCATCCTTCCCATGCACCTACTCTTAGCTCTGGGGTGAGAGACATCCTTCCAATCTGCTTTTCATCTTCCAGCACAAGAGAACTGACACTTTTTATGTCACTGTGATTTCTGCATCGACCTCCACAAGCCTCCTTGCAGTTCCTTCATCTTCTCACCACTGATCACTCTAGGGCTTGGGTCGTACACCTCGCCTAGCCTGAGATATCACACCTCAGGGTGTCTTCACAGCAGGTCAAGCCATGTGAGAGGTAATATCAAGATGAGGACTTTTGACTCCAGAACCCTCCTGGTGATGTATGCTACACCTCTTCTGTGTCAGCCAGCAGCTGCTGAGAATGTTTACAGCCAACATCAGTGAATTTTGCCTCTTCACCTCAAGCCCTCTGGGCCTATAGGAAAGTTGGGGAGAGACTTTTCACAAGAGAGTGTAGTGATATGATGAGGGGTAATGGTTTTAAACTGAAAGAGTGAAGATTTAGGTTAGATATTAGGAAGAAATTCTTCCCCATAAGGGTAGGAAGGCACTGCAACAGGTTGCCCAGGGAAGCTGTGGCTGCCCCATCCCTGGAAGTGTTGAAGGGCAGGTTGGATGGGGCTTGGAGCAACCTGGTCTAGTGGGAGGTGTCCCTGCCCATGCAGGGGGTTGGACCCTAATGATCTTAAAGGTCCCTTCTAATTTTAACCATTCTGTGAGTCTATGTTGTAGCTGCACAGACCAGTGCCCCCAGAGCTAGCTGACCTTACCACGACTGCTCCAGTAACAGGTCTTCACTGGAACTGGAAATTCAGACTCATGAAGTGTCTGTATCTCCTGGGGAAGAGAAGCAAACACACATGCCACGTCCTGACTTAAAATGCATGAGTAACTTATCAGAGGCGATAAGTGGGGATGTGAATTCAGAGGGGTAACTTATCTCTACATACACATCTTCCTATTTAGCTGTGTTTCCATCCACCCCTATCTCACTGCCTGCAATGTGCCTTATTATATAGCTCTGCTCTCCTTTGATGTGCTGAGAGGCTGTTTGTGCTGCTGAGGAGAAAAGCAAGGTAGGAGCAGGCTTTCCAGCAGAGGAGTTTTCTTTTGCATTCTCCTTTTGACTGGCTTTCATTTAATGTGTCTAATAAATGGTAGTTTACTGGAATCAAAGAATTCAAAGCTTCTGTTCTTGGTGATGAATACAAGGAATAAGAGGCTTTTATACACTGGGAAATCTAAAGAAAGACTGAGATATGGGGACAGCTTTCCTATCATGTCTCATAAGTGAGTACTTATCCGGAGATAGATGCAGTGATCTCTGCAAGAAAAATCAACATTTCCAAGCAGGCACGGTGCTGTCGCTGAGGCTGAGCCAAAGTGGAAGTGCTGCAGGATCTCAGAGCCCACCTGAAAAGCTGCTCAGTGCAGTGAGGATGGGGATTTTCAAGGGTGCCTAAGAGTAGCACAGATCTGACTGCTATTTTTTTTGTTGATTGCAGTTGAGTGTTAATGGGGTCTTGACAGTCCAGCCCCTCCACCACCTCTTGTCCCTTATCCTGTTGCAGTGAGATATCCAGAATTGAGGAGGGAAGGGGCATCAGAGATGTGTTGGAGACAGCAGTGATCTGGAGACAGTCCTAGTTCTAGTCAGCCCTGGTGGTGGGAGCTGCTTAGGGTGACCAAAGACTCTAGAAACCTTCATTTGCCTAGTGCAGCTTCATCCTGAACTCAGTTCCATAACTCACAGCCAGTTTTGGGATATATGAGATCAAGAAATAATCATTCCATCCTCTCATTGGAGATCAGATCTCATCACACAACTAAGGGTAATAGAACACTAAGACAGACTGCCCAGAGGGGCTGTGAAATCTCCTTCTCTGGAGACATTCCAAACCCACCTGGATGTGTTCCTGTGTGATCTACTGTAGGTAGATCTAGCAGGGGGTTGGATTACATGATCTTCAGAGGTCCCTTCCAACTCCAACCACTCTGTGATTCTATGTAAACAACAGAGGAGAAAGTTGGAAAAACAGAAGAGTTAATACTTCTCATTTCACAGGGAGATATTGAGGCTCAGGGATGTTGTCCTGATGGAAGCAGGGTCCTGTTCCCAACCTGCTTGGGTCCCTTTTCCTTACATCTTCGGACACACCAGTCCCATTAGCAGAGACAGTGTGATACTGGTCTCAGTACTTAGAGACCACCCAAGCGTCTTCCTGCAGAATTGGCCACAGTCATCCCCTCTGAAGCAGCTGATCATAGAACCAAAGAATCATGGAATGGTTTGGGTTGGAAGGGACTTTAAACATCTAGATCTAATCCCTCTGCATGGGCAGGGACACCTCCCACTAGACCAGGTTGCTCCAAGCCCCATCCAACCTGGCCTTGACCAGTTCCAAGGAGGGGGCAGCCACAACCTCCCTGGGCCACCTGTCCAGCACTGCTTTTCTGGATCGTGCACGAGCTGGGCTGTTGAGCTACTCAACCATAGCAAAAACTGTCCTAAGAAACAACTACTAATATTAGTGCATTCATTCAGGGATTCAGGGAATCTTGACTGAGGCAGAGGGAGAGAAGCTGGTTGAGTCCCAGAGTTTAGTTGATTTAGTCAGGAGTTGGAGAGCTAGACTTTGGTACATTGGTGCCAGGACACAGTCCCCTACTCTGTAAGAAACCATCTGCCACCAGGGCAGATGTGGGGCCAGCAATATTAAATTCAAAGCTAATTTCTTCCTGATCAGTCTTGCTGTAACACAGACTCTCTGACCAAATGCCTGGAAAACACATTAAAACATCACTGATGGGGAGGGAAGTTTGGGGCATTCCAGTATTTCTCATTCCATCCAAGATTATCTTTGGTTCGTTTATCATAAATTTAATTTTACAATAGTAAAATAGTGGGGTTTCTCACTAGATGAATGGCTAGATGGTATTTTTTTACAAACCTTCTCAGTGCAACACGCTTTATAAATTATTTCCTGGAGGAACAGAATTGGTACATTTAAAACCAAAAGCAGGAGCAGCAGAATGAACGTTGGCTCCTTTGCAGCTCTTGTTTGTGTTCATGCACTGAGGGCTTTGTCTGCCTGTTGTACTTGCCAGTGATTCCAGATTACTGCCTGAAAGCACAAAGGCATTAACACGGCAAGACTCCTCCTTAATAACTCTGCAGAATTGTTCTGCAAATGAACAGAGATAATGGTGGCCTGACAGGTTGAGATTGGGTGCTTGATGAAGGCTGGGGCTGAGAAGAGAGATTTCTCTGCTAAGTCCCTGCATCAGTCTGAGAGAGCAGCTGGAAAAAGAGTAATAAATATATTTTCTCCTTTTACATTTCACGAATTATAAGTATGAAGCTTCAGACTCTTTGCATTACAGCAGGAAGTGAGACACTTGTCCTGGAGCTATCTTGTTTTAAGCTTCCTCCTGCTGGAGTTGTTCAGTTGGGGAGCATCACACAATGCCAGGCAGAACCATCCTCTACAACTCTCTTCATTTCTTGGGGAAAGTTCCTTTCCAGAGGCCACAACAATCGGCTGAACCCCTCTCGTTTCATTTGGTGTTGTTTTTCATGGCCAGGATTCAAAGGGAGTTTTGACTTGGACAAACAGACTGTGTCCCAAACTAGATGATCAAAACGGAAGGAAAAGGAAAAGAAAACTCCGGCTTTTGAAGTACCTGGTGCTGCGAGCTGTTGTCTCCAGCCTGAAGCTTTTCTTTACCTTGGCAAGAAGTCAGGGAAAACATTTGCTTGGAGTTACAGCAAAACAGGGGGCAAACTGCTGCCTCCTCCAGCAGTGGAGACACGAGGGCTGGCTCAAGTCCACGCAGGGAGCATGGGGAAGGGAGCACTGTGGGGAGCAGATGCTCTTCCCATGTTCACGACTGGAGAAGACAGACCTGCAGGATAGTGGTAAACAGGCTGAGAAAGAAGAAGTCAGGTCCTGGCCACTTAAAACTCCATGAAATATTAGAAAGAATTTCTTTACTGAAAGAGTGCTCAGGCACTGGCACAGCCTGCCCAGGGAGGTGGTTGAGTCACCATCCTTGGAGGTGTTCAAGAAACGTGTAGATGTGGAAGTTCAGGGCGTGTTCTAGTGGCCAAGATTGTAGGGGTTTTTTTTTGGTGGGTGTTATTTGGTGGAGTGTGTGTGGCATTTGTGGTTGTTTGAGTGGTTTTTTTGGGTGGTGTGTGTGTTTTTGTGGTGTTTTGTTTTCTTTTGTTGTGTGTGTTTTATGATGGTTGGACTCGGTGATCTCAGAGGTCTTTTCCAACCACGACTGTTCCGTGATTCTGAGATTCTTCTAAAAAAAAATCAAATTATATGTGGTATGGAGAGAGCAAATATTCCTCAAGAACTGGCTGTGACAGAGGATGGCTGCTCTGCTGATAACCTCCATTTTTTGAGAGCTTCCCATTTTCCCCAGCTCACCTGTGGCTATAGGCATGGGCTGACCAGAAGAAAGGTGAGATGAAAGGCATCACTTCTGCAGGGGCTGCGTGGGCTGGGAGATCTGGCCAGGACCATGCAAACATACCCAGCATTGCCTTTTCCTCCCCTCACAGCAGGTAAATAGTGAAGGACCCTGGAAAAATGCCTGCCAAAATGAATTCTTCAAACAAATGGGAGAGTTTGGAGGGTGTGAAGATCAATGGAGAAAGAGCCCATTTTTTTTCTTTAAAAATAGAAAAGAAAAAAAAAAAATTTCTACTTACAGTTGAAGATAAATTTTCGGCCAGGAAATAAGAGCCCTGCCAAAATAGTCAGATGTGGGTTTTTATTTTATCAAATATTTGGCCTGGGATCAGAAGTACTGAAGATCTGTAATTACCTCCACATTTTCAGGAGATTGGGTGAAATGCTCTTCACAAGTTCTTGGCATGGTCACCTGTGGCAAATGCAGCACGTTTTGCATTACTGTGAAGTTCACAGCAGCTGCCTCAGTTTCCCCAGCTGTTCAGCTTCTGCCTAGTGATGGGGCAAAGCATTAACATCTTGTATTAGGTGAAGGTAGAAGTCATCATTTGTAAGAAAAATAAACCCTTTTAGAAGAGCATAGAGGAGGGATAGAGTCCAGAGGAGGCCACAGAGATGACTTGAGGGCTGGAGCAGCTCTGCTCTGGAGACAGGCTGAGAGAGTTGGGGGTGTTCAGCCTGGAGAAGAGAAGGCTCCAGGGAGACCTTAGAGCACCTGCCAGTGCCTGAAGGGGCTCCAGGAAAGCTGGGGAGGGACTTGGGACAAGGGCAGGGAGGGAGAGGACAAGGGGGGATGGATGAAAGTGGCAGAGGGGAGATTGAGGTTGGACATGAGGAGGAAATTCTCTGCTGTGAGGGTGGTGGGACACTGGCCCAGTTTGCCCAGAGAAGCTGTGGCTGCCCCATCCCTGGAAGTGTTGAAGGGCAGGTTGGATGGGGCTTGGAGCAACCTGGTCTGGTGGGAGGTGTCCCTGCCCATGCAGGGGGTTGGATCTAGATGATCTTGAAGGTCCCTTCCAACCCAAACCATTCCATGATTCTATGATTCAAACAATGGCCCAGCCAAATTCTGAAGGAATTGATGTTCCTCTTTGCTCTGGAAGTGGGATTTTATCCTGGCAAAAACCAAATGTGAAACATTGGAGCTAGTTCTGGTGATAGGCCTGCACCTCTTTGGAAGGGATGTGTGTGAGACTCCAGCTGCAAGGCATGGAGCAACTAGCTGCTGACTCTTTCATTCTGCTAAATATCACAATTGTTTTTCAAGTCTCTTATCATAGGGCTCTTGCTCCTGGAGGCATGTGATTACAGGAGAATTTCTTCTCTCATTGAAAGGAACCTTTCTTGTATTGATGTAGAAGAAGAAAAAAAGCCTGAACACTTCATTCGAGTGGACTTGTAAAGGTTTAGAAACCAAAAAGAAACACAGAGAGCAGACAATATTTGCTGTTCCAAAGGTGTTCTGCTTTTCTGAAGTCCAATGCTTGCTTTTGTGCAATTCTGTGTTCTGTGAAACTGAACCCATTTCACTGGATTTTAGTCAATTAACCCCAGCATCCCTCCAGCATTTGCCCTGACTGCCCAGCACAGGTTTATCCCTGGAGACTCCAGGCAAAGCAAGAGTGGTTTTGTTGCTTGTACCTTTTCTTTATAAAACAGAAGGTTTGAGCAACAGTTAAGAGCTAGTAATTACAGACAGATATATAGCATTACAATTCAAACCTGCACTGGAATGGCTCCATAAAGTCACCTAGGTTTAGATATACATCAAACCATTTTTCACATTGGGAATGAATACTTTTTTAAGAGCTATAACGTTCTGGGAGTTCATGAATTTCCTGGATTCACAGCCCTTTACCAGGTGGTAGAAGGCATAAGAGATACTGCTGTACAGAAAGAAAAAGGGGGGGAGGGTGGCAAAGGGAGCTGAGGCAGAGGGAAAAAAATAAATCCTTAGAGATAAGATTTCCAAAAGCTGCATGAAAAAAAAAAAAAAAAGATGGGATAAATGTATGACACACTCAATAAATATCACTTTGCTTTATCACCCCTCCTCTTTGCCCAGGGTTTGTGGGAACCTGATCTGAAACATGAGGCCTTTAACTGCCAAGAGCCTGTAATTCTGCTTCCACTTGTCCTGGAATCCTTCATCAGGGTGTTAACAGGGGCTGGGCTTGTAGCTCCCCAGCTGTCCCTACCCCTGTGTGTTGGCCACACTCTGCCTTCACCCTGAAACAAGGCAGCTGACCACAGCCCCTGTGTTGTTGGTGACAACTCACTGGGCCAGGTTGGCCAGGGAAGCTGTGGCTGCCCCATCCCTGGAAGTGTTGAAGGACAGGTTGGATGGGGCTTGGAGCAACCTGGTCTGGTGGGAGGTGTCCCTGCCCATGCAGGGGGTTGGACTGGATGATCTTCAAGGTGTCTTCCAACCCAAACCATTCCATGATTCTATGATTCTATGAACTCCAGGAGTCACTGTGTTGTTGGTGGCAACTCCAAGTGGGCACCAAACAGCCATAACCACACTGACCTCACTGTGGTGGCCCAAGGGAAGATCTTTGCAAGGGGAGTAGATGTAACACCTGATTCTTGTTCCCCGGGTTACAGGGATGGCCAACCTCCTTGCCCACTGGTTCACTCACCTGGGGAACTTTGTGGACCCTCTGTCCCATAGAGGCCACTGATGGGTTGAGCCTAATGCTGCAGTCCTGAAAACCATTGATTATAAAAGAAGATTTTGGGGGTCCCTAGCAGTGATGACTAAATTAAAGCATACATAATTTTCTGCCTCCCTCTTCTCTAAACCCCCTCTCAATCTGTGCCACACACCATGTCCTTGTGTCCTGGTGGCAGCTGAGCATGGTGCTGCTGAGCTGTGGGGCTGAGACTTCTTCCCAGTGCTTTTCCTGGAGCTTCCTGTGATCAGATCAGACAGATGATGAAAACAGGTGATTATTTTTGCACTTTGAAAGTGAGAGGGGACGGATAGGTGCTGTTTGTGTTGGAATTTCCTATCCTGAAGAGCTCTTTCAATCTGGACAAATTTGGCAATGAGGGGAACCTTCAGTGAGGCACAAGGCACACACATCTGTGGCTGAGGAGGTGCAGGGCATGGGACTCATGGTGTGACCTCCCTCTGGGGTTAGGTCACTGTGCTGGCAGTTCTGCACAGCAGCAAAGGGTCCTAAAACCCAGCACACTGTGTGTCCCAGCCTGACCTCCAGGACACACTGCCAGCCTTCCAGGTCAGGAAGTCATGGACAGTGGTCCTCTGGGCCTTGTTACACAGAATCACAGAGTGGTGGGGTCGGAAGGGACCTCTGGAGATCATCTAGTCCAACCTCCTGCTAGAGCAGGATCCCCTAGAGCAGATCCCACAGGAACACGTCCAGGTGGGTTTGGAATGTCTCCAGGGATGGAGACTCCACAGCCTCCCTGGGCAGCCTGTCCCAGGGCTCTGTCACCCTCACAGTCAAGAAGTACTTTCTAATATTCATGTTCAACCTCCTGTGCTCCAGTTTGTGCCCATTGCCTCTTGTCCTGTCACTGGGCACCACTGAGAAGAGTCTGATCCTTTCCTACATACCACTAAAAGGGATTTTAATCCTCTTCTAAAATCCCCTTAAATTCTCCTCCACCCCATTGGTTAGATCAGCAAATCCATCTTCCTCATGCTGTTAAATCAAAATTAAGGGGGCATGATAGGTAATTAATTTTAATAACAATATGCTTTTTTCTTTCTGAGTTACAGACATTGCCTTGCTATTCTTTTGCAGAGCTAGGAACCAGTTTCCCACTGATCTTAGTGAGAAGCACAAGCCCTCATACCTTTGAGGAGCAGAGTCATCTTCTCCTTACAGACACAGAATAAACCATTTCTGCTTGATGAAGCCAGGAACTGCTGAAAACTCCTGCCTGGGAACCCTCACGGGTGCTCCAGGGAGCCAGCAAGGTCTTTCATCTACTGCCGAGAAGTTTGATTTTTCTAAATTCTAATCTGCTTAACTGAGAAGAAAATCTTTCACCATCTTCTCGGGACATAATTTGCTCCCTGGGGTTTGTAGCACTTTTTTTTTCTTTTTCTTCTTCTTTACATAATTTGGGCTGTTTTCTTTTGGTCAGTTGACAAACGAAGGAGACAGGGAGAGAGAAAGAATCCCACAGGGGCAGAAAACTAAGATAAACAGGTGTAACCACATAGAATGTGCTGATGTGAATGCACTTGAGTCTGGGCATTTAACTGACCATGACAATGGGCATCAATCCTTCCTCCTACAGCTTTTTCCAAATATGCCCCAATGTCCCTGGAAGAACATTGCTTTTCATGGGAGAGTGTGTAATGAAATGCCCTCATCCTGTTTTAATCAGTTTTGAATCTGGAAAAGACAATCACCATCTGAGAAAGGCAGTGTTTCCCTTGCATGTGAATGATGTGATACTGTAGCTTCATTAACATGCTTTACAGTCTTATCTTTATTCATACTGGCAAATTAAATTAGCACTGTCTTTCAAATCTCTGCCTATTTTTCCCCCTAGGCAACCACCAGCAGCACAAAATAAATGACAGTAATGGGAGTGGATTGCCGTGCTCTTGATGCTAGTCCTTGGATTTTAGGCAACCATCTCTCCAAGAAATCATATTTGTACTTCTTCCACAAGCTGAGCTGCAGTACAACGTGCTTGTTGCAATTACAGAGCAACAGGTACAGGCACAGAGCTGGGACAAGCTGCCCAGCTGGAGCCCTGCAGGTCTTTTCCTCCCTCTATGGTTTGGGTTGGAAAGGACCTTCAAGATCATCCAGTTCCAACCCCCTGCATGGGCAGGGACACCTCCCACCAGACCAGGTTGCTCCAAGCCCCATCCAACCTGCCCTTCAACACTTCCAGGGATGGGGCAGCCACAGCTTCCCTGGGCAACCTGGGCCAGGGTCTCACCACCCTCACACTCCACAATTTCCTCCTCATGGCCAACCTCAATCTCCCCCCTTCCAGTTTTCATCCATCCCCCCTTGTCCTCTCCCTCCCTGCCCTTGGCCAAAGTCCCTCCCCAGCTTTTCTGGAGCCCCTTCAGGCACTGGCAGGTGCTCTAAGGTCTCCCTGGAGCCTTCTCTTCTCCAGGAAACTCTCTCTTCTCCCCAACTCTCTCAGCCTGTCTCCAGAGCAGAGCTGTTCCAGCCCTTGGATCATCTTCCTGGCCACCTCTGGACTCTCTCCAGGAGCTCCAAGTCCTTCTTATGTTGGGGGCTCCAGAACTGGACACAGTTCTCCAGGAGGGTCTCATGAGAGTAGAGTAGAGTAGAGGGGGAATATCCCCTGCTTTTACCTGCTGGATACAGTAGATTCTATTTTGATATTTAGGCAGGTCTTCCCTTCTTCCATTCATGGTCCTTTCCCTCTGTCAACTTCTTTGAGGTCTGGATGGGAAAAGCACAACATATGGTTGTGGTAAGGGTGAAAGGCAGAAGCAGAGAGATCTTGGCTGCACAGGGTGATTTTTCCAGGTGGGAGAGCTTTCACATGTGAGAAAACGTTTATCAGAAGGTGTAGTGAGTCTATTTCCAATGTAACTCCAGCTGTTTTGGAGGCTGTTTAGAGGAAGGATTTTGGTGGAAAGGTGTAAAAGGTGGGATGAGGTGGAAAAGACTTTCCACACTTCTGTCTTTACCATGCAGCTACCTGGGCTGAGGTCTAGTGTGGATTTGTCAGCTCTGCAGTCAGGCATAAATCGAGCTTCATAACCTTGCAAGTGCAAAGCATTAGGAGCAAGTGATTTTACATTAAACACTAAATATTGCAGCTATTAAAGAACATTCATCATGCACACAAGGTGCCTGAACAGAAATGAGCTGTAGCATCTCCTGCAACATTGACTGTAAACACATTAAAAACCGTCCCTGCACTGTCAGTCATTTCCATCTTAGAGAGGAGACCTGGCGCTCAGGTGACCATCAGTCCATCCTGTGTACAGCATCTTGAGGTGACCTTCAGTGCAGCTTAGAGCTACAGACCTGGTACCTCCAAACCCTTCCTCTTTGTATTTCCTTTGGGGTTCTGCTCTTCAGTTCTGTCTTGGGTTGCAGTGTCCCACAATGGAACACGCTGTGACACTGTTGTCCCCACTGGAACAAGTGCTGGCAGAAGAAGAGGCTGCAGATACTACTTGTTGATTTGACCAATGTTAAATGGCCACTTTGCTCTTGCTTGCAGGCTGGTTGTGCCAAAAAGATACAAGCCTGTGAGCAATGCTGTGCCATTAGTTGTGATCATGATTATGGAGACATTATCATAGAATCATGGAATGGTTTGGCTGTGAAGGGACCTTAAAGATCATCCAGTCCCACCCCCTGCATGAGCAGGGACACCTCCCACTAGACCAGGTTGCTCCAAGCCCCATCCAACCTGCCCTTCAACACTTCCAGGGATGGGGCAGCCACAGCTTCCCTGGCCAACCTGGCCCAGTGTCTCACCACCCTCACAGGGAAGAATTTCCTCCTCATGGCCAACCTCAATCTCCCCTCTGCCAGTTTTTATCCATCCCCCCTTGTCCTCTCACTATGAGCCCTTGTCCAAAGTCTCTGCAGCTTTTTTCCCAGAACCTCAATGTGTTTAAATTGAGGAGACTTGGTTTCCTTTTCCTGAGCCCATCCATTGTTATCACCACTCCCAGGAGATGGTCCAAGCCTCTCACCTAATGAACTTTTCATTTCCTCTGCTTTCCCAACATCAGCCAAGAGCAGCCATGCATTGCTCAGTCCAAGACTGTGCTCCAAATAAGGGTTTGGATGATTATGATTAACACAGCTGCTTTATTTGTCTGACAGGTGGACTGATAAATAGATATTGCTGCTGGGCCTCTGTTCCTTCCTGATATGATAAAGAATACAGACAGCCTGAAATGCTGATGTTTCTTGGAGATCCCTGAAAGCAGAGGTCAGAGCAGTCCATGCCTTGCCCTTTGATTGTACTTGGATAAAGGACTTCAGTCCTTTAAGTGAAGAGTGATGATTTCATCAAGGACTGACATGTCCTTATTTTCCAGTAAGAAAAACAAACAAAACCTCTCAGTTTTGAGAATACCATCCAGACATAGCTGAGTGCTCATAAAAGGGCAGAGAGTCCACAGATTCAACAGAAAAATAGCTTCAAATGTCACCAGAAACTGTTAAAATCTTTGGTGAGGTTTCTTCCCTCCTGTATCTGATCTCCATTTATCATTCTTTCTGTCTTCACCTGCCATGAACAGGTGAAATTCTGGAATTTCTCAGCAAGCAGGTACTGCTGGCAGTGGCCTGCCATGGGTGAAGTCATCTCTGGCTGCTGGATGTCCCCTGTCACAGGTCAGCACCAGCCCCAGCTGCAGGAGGGCTGGTCCCACCTCAGGGGTACCCCAGCTGCACAGACAGGCACCTTTTCTTGCACTTCTGATCCTTCCACAGCTCTTAATTGCTGGTCCCAGAACCAAGGGGACACCAACATGCTAGGAGCAGTGAAGGGAGCATCAAGCCTTCTGCTTGTGCCCTAAAAACCTTCTTGCTTTGCTTTGCATTTAATCCATGTCATGTATCCATGGGTTACAGCCTGAGAGCTGGGGGTGTTCAGGCTGGAGAAGAGAAGGTTCCAGGGAGACCTTAGAGCACCTGCCAGTGCCTGAAGGGGCTCCAGGAAAGCTGGGGAGGGACTTGGGACAAGGGCAGGGAGGGAGAGGACAAGGGGGGATGGATGAAAACTGGCAGAGGGGAGATTGAGGTTGGACATGAGGAGGAAATTCTCTCCTGTGAAGGTGGTGGGACACTGGGCCAGGTTGGCCAGGGAAGCTGTGGCTGCCCCATCCCTGGCAGTGTTGAAGGGCAGGTTGGATGGGGCTTGGAGCAACCTGGTCTGGTGGGAGGTGTCCCTGCCCATGCAGGGGGGTTGGAACCTGCTTATCTTTAAGGTCCCTTCACACTCAAACCATTCCATCATTCTATAACTGGGATTGCCCAATCCCCCCCATATCCTCTGCCCAATCCTTGAGCCACCCTCCTAAACTCTATAATCCCTGGGGCAGCTTTGCTCTCTCTGGGGCCAGCTGCTGCTGGGTGAGCTGATGGCTGGGGACTGGGAAGTGAGAAGGTCTTTGAACAAATTCCTTCAGCAAGATGTGTCAGGGAATCTCACAGCAGCAGTTTTCAGGGACTGTATTGTTAATCTGTGTAACTCAGACTCCAGAGAAGATTAGAAATGCTGATTATAACTTGCCTGTTTCATTGAAGTGGCTCATTTAATGTAGACTTGTAAAAGTATCTGGAGGCCTCCCATTTCATAATGTGTTTTTCTTTTTAGTAGTGGAGGGAATAATGATATTTCGTTGTACTGATCAGGATCTTCTGGAGATGGAGAGGTGGGGCCTTTGCCTATGGATACAGGTTGATGAGGGGAAGCTGAAAGTTTGCTGCAGAGCTTGGCTACCTATAGCAAGACTAAAACACTGAAAGGGTTGTCAGACTTTGGAACAGGCTGCCCGGGGAGGTGGTGGAGTCCCCATCCCTGCATGTGTTTAAAAGTTGTTTAGATGTGGCACCTGGGACTATGGCTTAGGGCTGGACTTGGTAGAGTAGGGTTAATGGTGGGACTGAATGATCTCAAAGGTCTTTTTCAACCTAAGTGATTCTGTGATTCTAATTTGCTAAAACAGGGACCATTTTTCCACTCAGACCATGCCTCATGGCTCCTTGTCAAGATGTGGGCTGATTTAGGTACTCCTTGATAAGGAGGAGTAGGTCTTTTTAGCCATAATTTAGGTTTTTTTTCCCTGAGGTTGATGACCTCAGGATGAAATCAGCTTTTATCTATTGTATGTTCCTCTCTTGTCTATCCCCAGGGGTACCCAGATGACTAAGTCTGATGTACAAACAGACACTGGGGTAAACTGGTGCCAGATGAAGACCAGCCATGCCCAGATAAGCTTTTTCCTTCTCTTGTGCATCTTACCCGATGCCCTGGGGCTAGCAGGCCTCTGAACAAACCATGCCCTTCTACCTGAGCAGCTCTAGCCAAGTTCAGACTCTGTTGTGCTGTCTGGCCACTAGAGCCAGGGGAAATGCTCTGTCCTTTCTCTAATTAGTTAAGAACACTAGTAACTTTGAGGTTAAATAGCTTTGCAGCAGATGTTGGAACAATTCAAGGTTCCTATTTCCTGCTAGGATCTCTGATGAATATCCAGCAATCTCCAAAGGTGGTGCTGCTTATTTCAGAAAACAAAAATCATAGATTTGGTATGTGGCAGCTGAGGAGAAGCAAGAGCTTTCCAGCCTGTACAGCAGCCCACATGGGGTCCAGGCTCATAGCTGAGGGCAGAGCCCACCAGTTCATTGGGATTGCCCACCCACCCCGGTGGCTTGTGTTAGTTCCCACACTGATCTCTGGGGCTCTGTTGACCTTCTGCCTCAATTTCCCATCTGCAGCTGGAAGCCCAGTGCTTCCAGAAGAATATTTGGTCCTTCCTGTTGTCAGAAATGCCTGAGCCTGGGTGGGATGGGGTGTGTGGCTGTGGGATGATGTACCTGGGTCAGGTTCTTGGCTGGTGTCGTTCAGTCCACCCATGCTTGGACTTTCAGGTGCTGGTGGTGGCCCAAAAAACAAGGGACTGTGCTTTGGGATTAGGTGGAACTTGCTGGGGTCTGTCCTTTCCAGCCTGCCCACAACACCAGTCAGGTTCTCTGGCAGGGGCTGGGTGATGGGAAGAGAGGAGCAGGTTAACATCCTAGTGCAGATTTAGGTGACCTTGCTGCCATCAGGTCTGGGATCAGCTTAGTTGCCCTCTGCTCTTTGAACAGCTGAATCTTTCCCCTCAATCAGGCTTTAAGGGAATATTAGTTCAAAAGCACTATTTCCATTTCAAAAGCTAACCAGGGCCTGGTGTGAGATCAAAGTGAAAGTGGGGTTTAGGTGTATTGATCGGGTGCCCACAATGCTGGGCCTTTCTGCTTCCCTGTAGCTTGTAAAGGATCAAACAAGAGTTTGGAAATGTAAGAACTGTCAGCATGGTTATTTTTTTTTTTTCTTGGTAAAAAGAGCTTGTAATCCCAGGTGTTCAGATGCTTGCCTCAAAGAGAAATCATTCCTTGGTGATATTCCTCAGGTTAATTAGTGACTTGACTTCACAGCACAGCACTTGTCCCTCCCTGCTCAAACCTCCTAGCAGAAATGCTGGTTATCCACCAAACCTGGGAAGAAATTCCAGTCCATGTGTGAGATCCTGTTATTCAGAGCTCACGTTTTACTGCTACTCCTGTATGTGTAGCTAGAGCTCAGCCCAGTGTCCTGGCTGCCCTCACCCTGTGGGGAGGTGGCATAGCCCCATCCATCAAAACTTGGATGTGTGTGAGGCTGATGGTCAAGTGGAGCTCCACCAACCTTCTCTATGACTTGTGAGGGCAGGAGGTGCCCAGTAGAGCACGAGCAACCAGTTTGAAAAGTGGGATTGGATGGATTGGCAAAGATAGTGTCATCTTCCCATGCTTCACCCACTGCACTGATACAGATGAGAAAGGCTGGGGCTCCTCTAGTATGTGTCAGACTGATGACTCTGTGGGTACATGCCCAAGAGTTTGGCACCATGGTACTGATGGGTGTCAGGTGGCAACAACACCTGCATGGCCATCCACTCCAGTCAGCTCTCTGCCTAAGCCAGCTGCACTGGGAGAAGACAGCAAACAGCCTTGTATTCCCCTCTGTTGGAAATTTTAATGATACAGCTTCACACTCGTGGGTGTTTACCTCTCATAAAGCAGTTGATGGCATCAGGTTTGAGCCTCTGGGCTCATAACGAAGACAGGCTGAGAGAGTTGGGGTGTTCAGCCTGGAGAAGAGAAGGCTCCAGGGAGACCTTAGAGCACCTGCCAGTGCCTGAAGGGGCTCCAGGAAAGCTGGGGAGGGACTTGGGACAAGGGCAGGGAGGGAGAGGACAAGGGGGGATGGATGAAAAGTGGCAGAGGGGAGATTGAGGTTGGACATGAGGAAGAAAACCTTTGCTGTGAGGGTGGTGAGACACTGGGCCAGGTTGGCCAGGGAAGCTATGGCTGCCCCATCCCTGGAAGTGTTGAAGGGCAGGTTGGATGGGGCTTGGAGCAACCTGGTCTGGTGGGAGGTGTCTCTGCCCGTGTGGGGGGTTGAGACTAGATGATCTCTGAGGTCCCTTCCAACCCAAAGCTCTCTGTGATTCTAGGAAACAGGAACTGCTGCATGGACCAGCCTTACTTTGCCACTTGCTGCCTTCCCTTTGCTGAGTGCTCAGCCTGTGCCTGGCAGTGAGAGGACTCTGCAGGAGAAGCAGGACAAAGCTTTCCAGTCTTGTTTATGTGGATTTTGGGCAGGGAAAAACCTGTTGCAGTTAACCAGTGCCATTATTCTCCTCCTAGAGCAAACTTTAAAAGCCTTTTTCCTTTCTGCCAAGCTCCTTGCAGCTATAAGTAAATTCCCTCGAGGAAATGGTGTGTGGCAAGAACAAAGCACCGTGATAGGCACAGCCCCTCTCCCTGAGGCAGGAGATCTGTGGTGAAACTGCATTAGCAGTCATTTGGAGCACATGTGTAGAGGGGGGGTAGCAGAGGTAACTATTTTAAATGCAGCCAAATGCTTGAAGCTGAAAAGATGCTGCCTTCTCCCTTGTTCAGCAGTGAGTGGTGAGGGTTTGTCTTCTGTTTGGTATGCAAGGAGACACGTTTTTGGTGTGAAGCAGTAAATGCACGTACAGGGACACTGCTGTGACTCTGGGTGGGTGGGAAATGGTGCCAGTGATGCAAAGTGAAGGAAGGGATGAAGGATTTTATATAACTTCAGGACAACAGCCACCAGGTGATTTTCCAGGAGAGGAATCTTAGAGCACCTTCCAATACCTGAAGGGGTTACAGGAAAGCTGGGGAGGGACTTTGGACAAGGGCAGGGAGTGAGAGGAAGAGGGAGAATGGTTTCAAGCTGAAAGAGGATACATTTAGATTAGATGTTAGGAGGAAATTCTTTAGTGTGAGGATGGTGAGACAGTGGCCCAGGTTGCCCAGGGAAGCTGTGGCTGCCCCATCCCTGGCAGTGTTGAAGGGCAGGTTGGATGGGGCTTGGAGCAACCTGGTCTGGTGGGAGGTGTCCCTGCCCATGCAGGCAGTTGGGGCTGGATAATCTTCAAGGTCCCTTCCAACACAAACCAGTCTGGCATTCTATAATCAGTTTCCAGTGCCATGCAGAAACAAAACTGGTCAAAGAAATGTCCCTGTGACTTTAACTGCAGCACACACAGCATCCCTGTGTGTGTCCCAGAGCTGCTATTTAGAAATGGACTTTCTCAGGGAGGTGCAAGTACTGACAAGCATGATACTCCTACAGAGCAGGAAGCTGTACCTGGTGTCAGGTTGCTGTTGTGTATTGATCATTTCTGGAAATGCCAGTGGAGTGACTCCTATAGCTGCTCCCTGAAGGTTAAAACTCCCCAAATCAGAGTCCCAGCTTGTGGAGCAGTGGTCTGCTCTGCTCTGCCTCTCAGGAGACGCTGCTGCTCTCTCAGATAAATGCAGCACTGCTGTGCCCAGACAAAATATTCCCTTGCCAATGGCAGTAGCAGAGAGTTCACCTCCCTCTGCAGACTTTTCATTGTGGGAGTCCCTCCAGGGGGGTTAGAATTGGAGTTGCTGCCTCTGTCTGTGCCTGGGTGAGTGTTGACAGGGAGGGAGGGAAGGCCCCGGCAGTGCAGGGAGGTGCACGGGCTGCTGCTCACCCCCTGCCTGGGGGCTGGGCTCCCCCTGCCCACCCGCCGTGGGCAAACAAGCTCCTGCTCCATGGGCTGCAGTGTCATGGCTGTGTCAGGGACAGGGAATGGGTGGGACAGGGACATGGGACTGGTTGCTGGGTCACAGCCAGTTCAGCCCAGGATGCTGGCAGCAATCGTTATTTCTGCAGCTGGAGCTGTTTGTTAGAGTATAGGCTGATTAATTCACACTGAGGGAGATCTCACCCTCCTTCTCCCCTGACTTATGAATCTCCCCCTTCTCAAACCAAGACCTTCATCCCCTTCTGCAAAACTGTGATGTGACTTTCCCCTGACAGGGGGTCCCGTGCTGGAGGAGAGGGCTCTCCCTGTCTGTCCCCAGAGCTCCTGTGCTGTGGGATTAAACATATGCCAAGCCCGTGCCCACCTCCTGCAACCATCCTGTAGGATGGTTTAGGGGACACTGCTGTTGCTGGCCCTGGCTGCCCTCTGGGCTTCTGCCACTTCCCAGAGGATGTGAAGGATTCCCAGTTCTCAGCTCTCTTCTGCAGAGCTGCTGAGTAATGGTCACGCTTATGAGATGATCTCGTTGTGTGACTGGTCACCTCATGGCATGGCAGGGTTCTTTCCCTGCCTGAATAGCTCTTCAGAACAACAGGAGCCCACACTACATAATCTTGAACCCTCGAGGCTGGGGGATTTACAAAAACAAGTCTTTAACTGTTGGAATGGTCTCAGTAACAACCTCAGCGTTGCAAAACCTAAAACCAGCCTGGCCCTTCAGCCTCCCCTGATTGCACGGATTGTCTCCTTATGGTGCCATCCTGTAAGCCTGGACTTGTTGGTGGTAGAGCCTTGTAGATGTGTGTGGTCTCACAGCTAGTTGGTCATTAAACCTGGCCACAGCCAGAAAGCCAAGGTCAAGGTGTCTGAGCCCCAGAGGCCCAGCTCACACTGACCCTGCACCCTTGGCTCCCTCCCCTCCTGCTCCACTCCCCCCCCACAAACCTCTTCCTTGGCCACCGTTTTCCCAAGTGACTCACTTTGTTTTCCATGTGGATTACCAGGGATTTAGGGCTGTGGTTGAATAATTGATCAAACCCATCCAGGCTTCACAGACTTGAATGTAACTTTTTTTTTTTGAGAATTTTGATTCCCCCACAACGCTTTAAAATCAAGGAAGATCTGAGCCCTGCTGCACCCGGCTGTTTGCTATCAGATCTCACTGGAGCTCTTAAACTGTGCATCTTCTTTTGAAACCTTCCTGTTGTTTTGTGTATAGCAATGCATTCAACAAGAGCTTTTCTCATATTAAAAGGGGCTTTACATTTTTAGACCCTTTTCCAATGGATTCTTTTGAAGGATTCAGAGGATGTTGACTTCTCTGAACATGATGACTTAAAAAAAGGCCTGAGCTTCTTGCTGAAGTGAAAGACAAAGGGCTGTGGTTCCAGCAGTAGCTCCAGAGGACCTGATTTCATGTGCATTTTGTGTGGCAGGCTTTATAAACAGTGCACTGAGGATTTTAGTCCTTGTAGGAGTTTATCCTAAGGGTAACGGATTAAAACTTGAAGAAGGGAGATTTAGGTAAGACACCAAGTGCAAGGGCTGTACCTGGGTTGGTACAACCCCAGGCTCAAGCAACCCCAGACACAAATCCAGGCTGGGAGGAGAATGGCTGGAGAGCAGTCCTGAGAAAAAGGACTTGGGGGTGGTAGTAGATGAGAAGCTCAACATGAGCCACCAGTGTGCCCTGGAGCTCAGACATCGACCATGTCCTGGGATGCATCAAAAGAGACAGAGCCAGCAGGGTGAGGGAGGTGATTCTCACCCTCAGACTGCATCTGTAATACTGTGTTCAGCTCTGGAGCCCTCAGCACAGGAAAGATACAGACCTGTTGGAAAGGGTCCAGAGAAGGGCCATGAAGATGATCAAAGGGCTGGAGCACCTCTGGTATGAAGACAGGCTGAGAGAGTTGGAGCTGTTCAGCCTGGACCTTAAAGATCATCTAATTCCAATGCCCCTGCATGGGCAGGGACACCTCCCACCAGACCAGGTTGCTCCAAGCCCCATCCAACCTGCCCTTCAACACTTCCAGGGATGGGGCAGCCACAGCTTCTCTGGGCAACCTGGCCCAGTGTCTCACCACCCTCACACTCCACAATTTCCTCCTCATGTCCAACCTCACTCTCCCCTCTTCCAGTTTAAAGCCATGGGCACACTTGGGTTTATACAAAACAGGAATGGGTGTGTAAAAGAGCCCCCAGACCTGACATGAAACCATTCACTGGTGGGTTTTGATGGTATTTGAAAGGCTCCTTGTGCAGTCTGAACCATGAGATAGAGCCAGGTCAGATACAGAGATGTACACACTTGTTGATGTCAGGTGTCTGTAAATAAGTTCTGATGTGAACAAAAAGAACAAGGGCAGGTTGGATGGGGCTTGGAGCAACCTGGTCTGATGGGAGGTGTCCCTGCCCATGCAGGGGGCTGAAACAAGATGATCTTTAAGGTCCCTTCCAACCCAAACCATTCTATGAGCAAACTGTGTTTTGTGTGTGTTGTAGTGTTCCCCTCTGTATTGGAGAGCCATGGGTGGGCACACCTGGGGGGTTTTATTCCTCCTGTATAATTCAGGGGGCTTCAGAAGTGCTGGGAGTTTTCACCTGGGGTCTGTGGTGGAAGAGCTGAGGCAAAGCCCCCTGTGCAAGAGGAGGATGGTGCCCACCATGGCCCTGGCAGCACTACTGTCCTTGGATGTGCTGCAGCAGCTCTGACTGACAGGAGCCAGTGTGAAATCCCCCTTTATGCCTCACTTAATCCCCATGCTGTCTGTTAGGAGTCAAAAAAGTATGAGCCATTGCAAAAAGGCTTGTTGTCCTTTATGCCTTGTTACCAATACAGGCATAAAGTGACCACGTGGCTGGTGAGGGACAGATATTTTTCCCCTGGCTGCTGCTTGGGAAACGTGCTGTAAAGCAGAACAAACATCCCAGGTTTTGTCTGTCTTACCTCCTACTGATCTGTCGCCCTTTTCCCCACCTACAGACACTAGTTAAGCCCTGGAAAGAAGCTTAGATCAGTGGTGACTTGTTGTTGCTCTTTAATTCATGCAAATGTTCTTTTTAACTAGCTTGGAGTCTTAAGCAGCCCTCCGGGGAACCTTTTGTGTTTATGATTATTGAAACAAAAGTTTATTTCCTTTAAGCACAAAACAATTGGGGAATAGAGGGAAAGAACCTGTTTCCTTTTCTTGCAAATACAGTAAATTTAAAGGTCAGGTACAAGTTGACATAGCAGTGGGCAAGTCAACACTCGGAAGAATGCCCCAGAATAGCAGTAAAAAGTGTCAGCTTTGCAGCCTCACAACAGCACAAGGTGGTTTGTTTTTTTTTTTCTCTGCAACTGGAGTCATAAAGACCTTGTAGAGCCCTAGCCAGGCTTTGGTTTGGACTGAGATTTTGCTGCTTCAGTCTGTGTGGGGATGTAAGCTGGGGCTGGATCTAGATGAACACTAAGGTCCCTTCCAACCCTAGTCATTCTGTGATTCTATAGAGGGGAGATTTAGATTAGACACGAGGAGGAATTTCTTCCCTGTGAGGGTGGTGAGACACTGGGCCAGGTTGCCCAGGGAAGCTGTGGCTGCCCCATCCCTGGAAGTGTTGAAGGGCAGGTTGGATGGGATTGGAGCAACCTGGTCTGGTGGGAGGTGGAATCTAGATGATCTTTAAGGTCTCTTCCAACCCAAACCATCCTATGATACCCCCTCAGGTGCAGCAAGAACTCTCTGCAGTACCAAGTTTTACTGCAGGCTGGGGTACAGACACTCAGGTGGCCTCAAAACCCAGCAAAGGGTCACACTTGGACTGCAACCCCTGGCATCTTCCCATAATAGATGTGGCTCCAGCCCCATCCCCTCCTGATTCCATCCAGTCCCCCCCTACACCTCTGCAGTTTGGTTCAGAGCAGTGAGACAGCACTGAGCACCTCAGTGTGCTGAGCAGTCCTGACCAGTCGCATGAAGCAAAAAGCAAACTGGTGTTCCCAGCCCACCTGCTGCAGAGCTGTCATGATAGACTGAACCCTCGACCTCCTGGGACTGTGAGGCACGTGCTGGCTCTCTGGGCAGAATCCTGCAGCCTTTTCATCCCTGGGCAGATGTAACCCCTGCTCTGTGACATGCAGCCCAGCTCCCTGCCAGCATGCTCATAGTCTTCTCCCAGCTTCATGGGGTGCAACTGGAGCACTGGAACAGGCTTCCCAGAGAGGTTGTGGAATCTTCTTCTCTGGAGACTTTCAATACCTGTCTGAATGTGTTTCTGTGTGACCTGCCCCAGATGATCCTTCTCCAGCAGGGAGGTTAGACTCCATGATCTCCAGAGGTTCCTTCCAACTACCATTTTAAAATTCTATGATTCTTACTGACCTTGGGCTCTCTGGGGCTAGATGCCTACAGAGCAGCCATCACACAGCACAGTGTGAGGAAGCAAAAAGGTCCCAAAATGCAACTTAGTCTTTTTATGTCTCTACAGGCATGAGAGGAGCTCATGCCAGTGGCTGCCAGAACAAGGCAGAGCATGTGAGGTGGTTTCAGACCGGAGGCTGCCTAGACATCCAGTGTACTGCAAGTGAGTTTGGTTTCTAATTAAATCCTTTCTCTTGATTATTTATAGCCCTCTATTTACTGGCTCATTGATTTTAGAGTCTATGTTAGTTGGCTTTTTTTACATGTCTGTCTGAATGGCTGGATTATAACTTATTACACAAAGAACAAGTGAATTGGTGTCAGAGTGATCTATTACACAGATAGGTCCAGGAGCAAAGGGTCTCTGTCTTTGATTTTGGTATACTGAGAAGATGGGGGAAGATGCTGAGCACAGTTCATATGGTGCAAAATAAGACTGTCACCCCTATCAGTGTCTGTTTTGGGAAGTTTAGGGCATTGACTCCAAGCAGTTAAAGCCAAACATATCCTGGGCTGCATCAAAAGAAGTGTGGCCAGCAGGTCAAGGGAGATGATTCTCCCCCTCTACTTGGCTTTCGTGAGACCTCACCTGGAGAACTGTGTCCAGTTCCAGAGCCCCCACCATAAGGATATGGAGCTCCTGGAGAGAGTCCAGAGGAGGCCACAGAGATGATCCAAGGGCTGGAGCAGCTCTGCTGTGGAGACAGGCTGAAAGAGTTGGGGGTGTTCAGCCTGGAGAAGAGAAGGCTCCAGGGAGACCTTAGAGCACCTGCCAGTGCCTGAAGGGGCTCCAGGAAAGCTGGGGAGGGACTTGGGACAAGGGCAGGGAGTGAGAGGACAAGGGGGGATGGATGAAAAGTGGCAGAGGGGAGATTGAGGTTGGCCATGAGGAGGAAATTCTGGAGTGTGAGGGTGGTGAGACCCTGGGCCAGGTTGGCCAGGGAAGCTGTGGCTGCCCCATCCCTGGAAGCGTTGAAGGGCAGGTTGGATGGGGCTTGGAGCAACCTGGTCTGGTGGGAGGTGTCCCTGCCCATGCAGGGGGTTGGATCTAGATGATCTTCAAGGTCCCTTCCAACCCAAACCATTCCATCATTCTATGATCCTATGGAAGGTTTGCTAGATCCCTAATGCATCCTGGCAGACTGTCCTGGACGCTGCATCTCAGGCAGAGCCACCAGCTGAAAAGAGATAATTTCATAAAGGAAACTTTCCACTAAGCTCTGTCTTTATTTCCCACCTCTTTGCCTCCTTCGCCGTTGCTCCCTTTTCTCCTCATCCATCCCTTCTTGTGAATTCATGTAAGATTTTCAAATGACGTTTGAGCAGCATCAACTCCTGAATTTTCTGGGAACTACTTCACTGGTCCGAGGCATCCTGTATCATGTTTCAGTAAAGAGTAGTTTTATTATTGAAAGAATGATTCCATTAGGTCAGGCCAGATTGTAAAGATCCCACTCCTGTGTTTTACTGCCGTTATTGAGTACCCAGCCATATGCCTCTTTAGTATCCACGTGCTATTTGGTTTTATTAATGCTAGCATCTGCTGGTGATTTGAGCAAGGGCCAAAGGTTCAAAATTGAAACTCAAGGACCCTCTACTACTAAAAGATTTTATTAGCCATCAATCTATTATAAAGTGCCTGTGTTGACAATAGGGAATAATATAATCAAACCTCTCTCCCCACCAGTGACAGCCCTGCTCTGCTGCAAGGATCCACATGAATTAATCTGTCTTGTTAACCATCCCAGAGTAAGTGCCTTTCAGGAGTAGAAAATACTTGAGCAAAATACAAAGAAACATCTGTCCTCTTGCAAATACACCCAGCTTTCCACAGGGGTGCTTAGAGAAATGGATGATGCTCCATTCCAGTAGGAATCTCCAGGGCTGTGTACTTTGTACTTTGTGTCATTGCTGTCTCTGGTGCAAAGCAAGCTGCAAAATGTTTCAGCATAAGAATAGTGGCTTTGTGCTGGTTAAAAGAGAATATGCAGGGCAAATGAGATCCCTCTTGTACTCAGTGTCTTGCTATTGCTTGTTTGGTTTGTTGTTCTTTTTTTTTTTTCCTACCTTGGGAGATGTTTGATTAACTTCAGTCACAGCTTACTTGAGTCAAGTTCAAAAGTTAAGAAAACATAAAATCCTGATCGTGGGGACTTGTGTGCAAAAAGGGACTGCCCTGTGCATAAAGTTACTGCTCTTGGAGGTGTTTGCAATGCTTTGGGGCTGGGAGGAGCTGAATTTCCAAGACTTGCCAGGCCTGTTTCCACCTTGACCACAAGCTCTCTGAGTGATTTTTACTCTGTTTAGGACTTGCAAGTGTTTGGTTGTTGGTAGAAGGACTGATCCCTACTACAAAAGGAAACCATGAGACTAAACTGGCTGACATTTGTGGTGCTTTGGGATCTCTGAGGGCCACAGGCTGATATTTGCACCCAGAGGCTGCTAATTAATTTTCCTAAAGAAATTGTGTTGTTCATACAGTGAAGGCTACTGCAGTTTGGATGGTTCCTCCTCTTCCTTGTAAATGTCATGGGAAAATGTCACCTTGCAGTCTGCCTGACAGCCCTGCACAGTTCCCATTCTGTATTGGCAAACCCTCTTTTTTCTCCCCTGGCCCTTCCTTTTGCAGGCTCTATAATCACAGTCCCAAAGTGGTGTTCACAGCCACATGGTATTTTAGGTGCACGCTGAAATAAAAATCCAATTGGTGCCAAAATTGGGGAAGGAAGGTCTTTCTGGAATAAAAAAGGGAGAAGTGACAAAAGGATTAACCCCCCATTTCAGTACTGGTCGAAGCACAGAGAGCCCAGACACTGTACCAACACTGCTTTCCATCTGTGCCAGCACAGCATCTTAACATTTAAAAATTCCCTGCTCTAAGGAATGAAATGAACCTGATTCTGAGACACCCACAGGTGCTCTGAGCTGCCCCTCACTCTGCACAGGGCTGTCTGTCCTGTGGCCACCACAGGAGCAGTTTGCAGTTTGCAGAACTGTGATTTCAAACCTTTCCAGTCCTTTAATTCTGATTTGTGTTTCCAGCTCTGGAAACTCCATCTCCAAAAGCAAAAGACAAAGCATGTGATATTTTTGTAACTCAAAAGCACAGAGGCTGCTAACCTCCCACCAGCAGTACAGCTGGTCACTCTGATGGAGCATATGGAAGCAGTAAGTTCATATCCTTGCTCCTTCAAACTCTCGTGCTGTGATTGTGCTCAAGAGAAAAATATTTCATTGTCCAGTAGTAAAAGCTGACATTATTGTCCTGCCTCCATCTGCCCATTAGCTCCCTAAAAATGATGTGAGAAGAGAAACAACATTGTGAGTCCGTGGCAAATGATGGGTGGAAAGCAGACAGGTAGCTCCCAGAGACAGGACTCCTGGCACTCTGCCTCCCCCTCTTTGTAAGCATGTATGGTTAAATTTAAAACTTTGTCATGTGTCTGACCACTGCTGCTCTTACAAAACCCCAGAGTTCTGTGTTTCTGGCATGAAACTGAGATCTGGGTTTGAAATGTCATGAGCAATGTACCAAAACCCCTTCTCTTCCTGCCTGCTAACACTGCCAGCCTCTCACTAGCTGATCAGTTCTTGGGTTTTTTTTTTCACTCTGGAAGACAAAATAGCAATAAAAGTCCCCATGGTTTGAGTGTCTTTTCCTCTATGCCTCATTGGTGTTTCTCCTATATTAAATTTTGTTGGGGCCATTTCACGCATAAACTTTATTTTGCTTCTGTGCTGGAGAAAAACCTGAAGGAAGCACTTAAAGAGGCTGCATTTGTGAATCTCCTGGTGACAACAGCCTGTCACCCTGACTGCTGCAGGGACAATGTGAGTGAGAGAGGGGAGTGTGAAATGTGCCAGTCAAAGGGGAGAGAGGCTGGGGCTTTTGTAACATTTGACGGGGCTTCAGCAGGTTTATGGACTTTGTGATTTTGAGGCAGATGATTTGTTTTCTTCTTTTCTCACTTGCTCCCCTTTAGACAGGAGATGCCAGTGGCTCCTGCCATTTGCCTTTTGCTCCTGGGGACTCAGAGTGGGAAATAAAAGCCTGAAAGTATCTACAGGGGTAGGCGTGCAGAATTCGAAGGAAGTAGTGTGAAGGGTTGGTCTCTTCTCCCAAGGAACAAATAACAAACATGAGTTTGGGGAGGGGATTGATCAGAAAAAACTGTCCCAAACCTGCCTCAAATGTCATTGAGCAGTGTGTGCTTTGAGATCCAGACACCTTCTCAGGCCAGCTCCTGCAGTTTCTTCCATGTTCTGCTCATTGGGAGCTCCAACCTGAAAGGAGGTGGGAGCCGGGGAGGGGTGTGGGGGGGTGTCAGTCTCTTTTCCCAAGAAATAAGCAACAGGACAAGAGGAAATGGGCTCAACTTGTGCTAGGAAAGGTTTAGATTGGATATCTGAAGAAACACTTCACTGAAAGGGTAATTAAACACTGGTCCAGGCTGCCCAGGGAGGTGTTGGATTCACCATCCCTGGGGGTGTTTAAAAGCCGTGTAGATGTGGTGCTGAGGGACACGGTTTAGCACTTGACTCAGTAGAGTTGGGTTAATGATTGGTAGAGTTGGGTTATGGCTGGACTCGATCATCTTAAAGGTCTTTTCCAACTGGAATGACTCTGTGATTCTATGCAAGGGCTGGGGCAAGAAGCCAAGGGATTCTGGGGACAAGGGGAGATCTTGCTGGGGTTGGATGGGGTAGGATATTGGCAGCCTTCTCTGTGCTGGATGCAGAGGTGGAGGATGAAGACATGCCTTATGTTTCAATTGTTCTATAAGCTTTCAGCCACCCACAAGCTCATGCCTTAAATACCCTTTTGAGAAGGTTTGAGAGAAACAAGCCTGTTGTGTTTTCCAGTCACTGCTGGGTTTCTCATCCCAGTGTTGTGGTTGGAAAATGAATGGTTTCTCTTTTCCTTTTGCAGAAACTTTTAAGCACTTTCAGGAGTCTTAAATGGAAGAATAGTTTTCAGCCTCTTGGTAACTTCTCTTTCTAAACCCTGCTTGTCCAGAATTACTCTTGACCTGCATCTGAAAGGATAACTAAAAATAAAGTATTGACAGTTTGGTCAATATCTGAAAGGTGCTCAGAAACCGATGAGCCGAGCTGAAAAGTGAGATTGTTGCTGCTATTGTCAGGGAACAGCAATTCCGTGCACTTCTCAGCAAGAGCTAAAAGCTGAATCTCCTCGTGTGTGACTCCCACAAAATGCTCTGTGCTGGGGCTGGAGGTTCAGCACTTCCACTTATTTAACAAAAGCTCACTTCAACCACTGGCTCAGACTACGGGAGGGAAGGAGGAATGTCTGAATTTCTGCTCCAGGAACTCCTGGAGCTTTGGTTTGTCTCTTTGCCAAAGAGAACACTATAGACTGGAATAGCTGGAGCAGAGCTGGGAAGTTGGGAACAGCAGAAGAACAGATAGCAACTAAATGGGCAGATTTATTAGTCCTGTTCCTGCCATCCAAAAATCCAAATCTCATTTCTATCCTCAGTGATTCCCTGGACGTTCCAGAGCAGCCTCTGCTTCTTGAGGGAATTTCACAATTTCAATTGCTTAAGCACAAAAAGGGTAAAAAAAAAAGCAAACCTTCATTTTAACTTCTCAAAAAACTAAGTAAGAATCACGCAGCATCAAGCAAGCTCTGCTTTTAGAAGTGCTTCAGTTTAAGCTCTTAGTATAAATGATGTTGTGATTCTTTAGAAGAAAAATGTCATGTTGGGGCAGGTGCTGTAAGCACTTGGTTTTGTCAGCACTGCCACGAACACTTGTAGGGTTTTTCACCTCAAAACCCTAAAATTCCCCTAAGAACTTGGCTGTCATCATTTTTCATGGGGAAAAAAGGATTTTAACTAATAAATCAGCTATTCATCTAGGAAAAGATTCCTCATTCTAAGTTGTGGAAGAAAGGGATGATCTTTACTTGTATATGAGGAGCTCTAAATACCTATTTACTTTCACTACTAAGTAATCACCTTATTACAATTAGTTTTTGGAAGTTTTCAAAATCCACGTCCTTGCTAATTAAGTATTCATGGCCCATGTCCAGTGGTCACCTTCCAAAGGCTGCTGTAGGCCTGGGCAAACCCCATCACAGCTCTGGCCAGCTCTGTCTTCAGCCCTGGGCAGGACATCTCAATGCATGGGGCCCTGCATTATTTTTTCCCAAGAGCTTTTCAGACAGATTTATCCAAGTTGGGTTCTTCGAACAAGATTACATCAATTTCACATTTCCTGCTCCTCTGCTGCTTTGTTATTGTCTGCTGGGTCAGTGGTACTTAGCATCATATTCATTATTATTGATTAATAATAATGATAAATAATTAGGGAGGGACTTTTTACAAGGGCATGTAGTGACAGGACAAGAGGTGGTGGCTTTAAGCAGAAAGGGGGTAGATTCAGATCAGACATGAGGAAGAAATTCTTCCCTGTGAGGGTGGTGAGACACTGGGCCAGGTTGCCCAGGGAAGCTGTGGCTGCCCCATCCCTGGAAGTGTTGAAGGGCAGGTTGGATGGGGCTTGGAGCAACCTGGTCTGGTGGGAGGTGTCCCTGCCCATGCAGGGTGGTTGGATCTAGATGATCTTGAAGGTCCCTTCCAAACCAAACCATTCCATGATTCTATGATAACATTTTGTTGTGCCTGGTCAGCCTTTGCTTTTGGTTCTTCGCTGAATCTTCTGCCGCTCAAGTGCTCCTTTTGCACAGGAAGCCATTGCTTCTCCTCTGATCCTTCCTCTGATCCCACCACACGTACCCACACCCTGCCTGTACAGCAGGCCAGCATCTCTAGCCCATCTCTTTTTTGGAAAAAATGCCCTGAGATCTCTGGATGAAAAATGCTTGATAAAATTGTTGTTCTCTGGAGAGCAATAGAATTGAGTGAGAGCCGTTCTGTGGAATTTGTAAAGCCAACTACAGTGTTTAATGGCAAATTAAGTCTTTACTGCAGGACTCCATTGGCTGGTGTATTACCATTCCCAAAATGCTTGGAATAATCCAGTTCTCTAAAAGCCTTGGGATATGAAGTGAACTGCATGAAACCTCCTACAAATACAAAAAGAGTCTAGACTGTTTATTTTCCAGTAACACTGGGCTTATTTTCTCTTCTGTGTTGGCTCCTCAGACTAGGAATCTACCCTTGCTTTAAGTCAGTTGCCAAATTCATTACTCCTCTGCAATGTGCAGAGCCCCTTGTCACTGTGGCCACTATCTTGAATCCTGACAGCTGGTTTGGGCTGTTGGGCTGAGCTCCAAGTATAAACATTTTCCAAGGCATTAATCTTTATAGTGATTATCTACAGCAACTACTTCATCTGGCTTTTGGAAATCAATCTAGGGTGGGAGTTTTTTTTGCTTCTTTTGGGAAACATAATTTAATATAAAATTTGTGGCTTCTCTTTAGAGGGTTCAGTCCTGCTCCATGCACAGACAGGAGTGGAGGGGGTTGCAGTCTCAGGCTGAGAGAGTTGGGGGTGTTCAGCCTGGAGAAGAGAAGGCTCCAGGGAGACCTTAGAGCACCTTCCAGTGCCTGAAGGGGCTTCAGGAAAGCTGGGGAGGGACTTTTAACAAGATCTAGATAATCTTTGAGGTCCCTTCCAACCCAAACCATTCTATGATCTCTTGACCTGGCAGTCTTTATCCCAAACTGGGGGACAGACCTGATCCCAGTACAAGTCACTAAATGAGATGGAAAGCAGCTGAACAGAAGAGCAAAGCCACAGTTAGAATTCAAGAGGCTGTTTGGGGACAGTTTTTTTATTATAAATTGGGGTTGCATCTGGACTGGTGGACATGAGGGTACAAGGATAAATCCTCTTAGGCGGTGCAGTCTGCAGGATACTGGGAGATCCTCAAAGAGGAACACTTTAACTCTTATGGTCCTCTTGTTGCAACAGGTCTGTCCCATTATGCCCCTTCCCAGTTAATCCCAAGGGCTGTCTGGGCTCCATTATCCAGCTGAATGGAAGCATATCCCACAAACCTGAATTCCTGTTGAATTTACAGCCCATCTCTCTTTTGTGCACCTCAAGCTGAGAGCAACGGCTCCCATCTGAGACACCAAACTGCCCGTGGTAGTTCTTCTTGGTAGAAAATCTAGTTTATGCAGGATTAGAACTTTGAAGGTGGTGCTTGGCAAAATGTATCCCCTTGGTCTTCACAGCAGCATCTTCACATCTCTTGCTTCAGCCTGAACAATGGGGAGGGTTTCCTGTTGCAGCCACTCACAGACAATCATAGAGTGGTTTTGGTTGGAAGGGACCTCCCTGCGTGGACAGAGACACCTCCTCCCAGTAGATCAGGTCACTCAGAGTCCCATCTAATCTGCCCTCAGACACTTCCAGGGATGGGGCTTCCACACAAGTTCTAGTACTTGATTCTGAAATTAATTTCACAGATAGCTAGAAATTGATTTGGATGACACATCCAAGAAGGACACAACTGTCCAGAATTAAGGAAGAGAAAGAAGGCTATAGCAACCATCAGAGATACATCACCCAGCCCATCAGGTCCAGGTCACCCCTGCTCTGCACAGGAGCTGGGGGACAAAGGGTGGATTTGCAACAACTGCAATATTGAATCAGGCACTTCAGCAGTTCTGTCCTCAATCCAGCACAGGAAAGAGAGGGGATCAAAGTCAAAGTGAGAGGAGGATCATCATTAAAGCTGCATTTAGCACCTGTCTAATTTTTAATCTGTGCTTAGCTGCAACATATTAGGCACTGAGGTAAGTGACAATTTATGCAGCATTTCTAGATCAGCTGGAGCATGGAGAGTAACTGACTTTTTTTGGCTCAACAACCACAATCAAAACTAAAATCACTTCAATCCAAGCAAAAAAAAAAAAAAAGGTGTATGCCTGGGGGAAAGGAGGGAGGATGTCTCAGGTTTTTCTGCCTTTTTGCTAAAATGAAGGGAATTTTGAAGCCCAATGTTTTGAAAGGAGAAGTCTCTTAAGTCTCTGAAACAAACATGTTGCTTCACTTTCAGAAAGCCAAGACTACAAGGAGGTGACCCAAAGCTGCATTTTTTTTCCATTAACGGATATGATCTCAAAAAGAAAATTCCTGCTTTTCACCCAGTTCCAGGGGAGCTTCCTCCTCCCTGCCCAGCCAGCCCCTGCTATGATTTTCACTCATAGAATCCCAGAATCCCAGATTGGTTTGGGTTGGAAGGGACCTTGAAGATCATCTAGATCCAACCCCCTGCATGGGCAGGGACACCTCCCACCAGACCAGGTTGCTCAAAGCCTCATCCAAGAAGCATCCCCACTGTTTATCCCATGGTGAGTGCTGTTCTAACTCCAGATGAGAGCAGCCCAAAGGGCTTTGGCAGGGACATCCATCCATCCATCCATCCATCCATCCATCCATCCATCCAAGCACAGGCTTGTCAAGCTCTTTCCCCACTTCCCACCTCCATGAATAATAGAAGCATAGAATCACAGGAGGGTTTGGGTTGGAAGGGACCAACCCCCCTGCATGGGCAGGGACACCTCCCACTAGACCAGGTTGCTCCAAGCCCCATCCAACCTGCCCTTCAACACTTCCAGGGATGGGATGAAGAGAATGATCTGAGCTCCACGCACAGTATTTGCTGCACCAGCACATCAAGCTGCTGTGCTTTAACTCCATTTCCTCCCACTGCCTGTGCCACCCACGTTATCCCCCCTCCAGGGTGAGTGGCTGAGGGTCCCTCCAGCTTCTCAGAGCAGAGCTGCTCAGAGCCCAAGGTGAGCTGCAGGCCAACCTGGTCATCTGCTGCCCGCCACAAGTTACAACGGTTTGATGCATATCGTAAACCTAGAGCAGCACGTATTGGTAGGGGAGCCACAAAAATGATGAAAAGGTTTGAAAATTGGGCCTGTGAGAGACAGGCAGGCTCAGGCTGGAGGAAAGATGACTGCACCATGGCAGGAGTGCTGCTCAGAGCTAGAGAAGAGGCTGTTATGGGGCAAGTGGGGAGAAATTATCATCATTAGTCACTGACAACGTGACAACTAATGGGCTGGGGCTGCGGCAGGAAAAATGTCATTTAAGTGCTAGGAGAAACATTGTAACTCTAAGCAAAAGCAGTGCACTTCAAGTGGGCAATGTCAGCCCTGGTCTTGGAGATGCTCAGCACAGACCTCTGTCCTCTCTTAGAAGAAAACACAAAGCCGAGCTCCTCTCTCAGACACAGAAGACACTAATGGAACAGAAGTGTCCTCCATCCCTGCCCACACTGAGCAGTGATGCTGGCACCAACGTAACCTACAATGCTACAAGGGTGTGTTGTGATAGGATGAGGGGCAATGATCTGAAAGTAGAGCAGGGGAGATTTAGATTGGGTATCAGGAAGAAGCTCTTTAAAATGAGGGTGGTGAAGCACTGGAACAGGTTGCCCAGAGAGGCAGGGGGTGGAGGCCCCATCCCTGGAGACATTCAAAGTCAGCCTTGACCAGGCTCTGAGCAACCTGATCTAGTGAACAAGGTCCCTGTGCACTGCAGGGGGGGTGGGCTCGATCACCTTTAAAGGTCCCTTCCAACCCCACACCTTCTACAATTCTATGATAACCTGCTGCCCAGCAGCACAGCATACACAAGGAGGAACCACAGCTGCTGGTCCAGCCTGTGTGCCCCAAGGAAAGGAAGGGTTGTCCTCACCCAGACTTTGCAGCCAGCTTTCTTCACCACATTTCATCCATTTTGCTCCTCTGCTTGTGGCATGCTGCCTCCTATTTTTGCTACAGAATAAACCCAATTTAAGAGAAACTCCTGCTGCTGAAGTGCTGCCACATGATGCTAGAACCAGCGAGCACCACGGGTGGTCAACATAACCCCCTGCCCAGCCAAGAGCATTTTTTCTCTGCTGTGCACAAGCCTTCTGGCAACACTGGAATAACAGGCCCAGAGATCTGGGCATTCAGCATGTCCACCCCAGCCGAGCTGCGTTTGCCGCATCGTCCACAGGGTTTTTCTTTTCTTTTTGGAAGAGTTTGGGGCCAGCAGCTGAAAAAGCTGCAATGCAAATGCCAGCCAGCCAGCCAGCAACTCCCACGATCCAACTGAACAAAGCTGACAAACTTCATTTTTAGCTCTCGTCTCAAGACCACACGCTACAAAGCACAGGGAAATTAGTGTCATTAGCCAGGAAACACAACAAAAGGACTCAAGCCAGTTGGGATATAAACTCTGAGGTGCACCTCTCTGGTGGTGTCTGGTAGCAGAGCCTCATTCAACCACTGTCCTGATGGGACATTTTAGGCCTGTTTCCAAATCAAAAATACACCTGTACTGGTAAAGAAGCAGTGCAGTCCTGCAGAGCATCCGTGTTTCCCTTGGAATAAAGAATTATGCCAGTATAAAGTATTTCTGTAAGGGAATGTGCTACTTGCATAGTTATTAATTCATTACTGGTCATGGCCAAACTCACTCCTCTACTAAGTCATCTATTAAATGAGCCAAATGAAATTTATTAACACAGCATTGATCATTTAAGTCTTTTAGCATAAAGCATAATGGAATAGAAGGAGAAGTGATAATTTCTTGCCTGACTTCTGGTTCCTGTCATGTGCTCAGAGCCCCGTGTTACGGCTTCAATTGTTCCTGCAGCTTCTTCCCAAACAGCCATGTCAGAGCAGCTGGGGGGGGGGGGTTGTGGATTTTTGTCTAAAGACAAAGTGAGTTTCCCTTCAGACTTGACCTGAAACGACTCTGAAAATGGAATAGGAAAATTAGAAGCAAGCTTTTGCATAACTCAGAGGCTGGCCAGGAGGAAAAAAATCTTATTTGGACAATAACACGGGTGTTGCTGTATTTGCACTTCAAGAGTCTGGTTCCCCATCCCGGGCAGCACCCACACTCTCTTCTTGTAGAACCTCACCGCTTTTTTTTGCATCTATTAAAAATAAGAGGAGCAGAGGCTTTGGTGGGGAGCTGGGGCAGGGTCCTGCACACAGCAGAGCCAAGTCTCCTCTAGGCTGGCTCCGGCACTGCCTCCACCGCGGCGAGGCTCCACTAGAGGTTGCCCCAGTGTCACTTTTTCGGCAGGAAACCTCCCGTCCCCAGAGGAAATTGTCTAATCACCGTTTTGTACAATTAGGCTCAATCTTTATGAAGCTCTGATCATTTCTGTTCGCAAAGCTAAGTTTGTTTCTACTGGAGATAATTTAGCCTCGAGGCGGATGGGGATTTTCTTGGGGTTTCTAATTGGGAATTTCCTTGATGGGGAAGTGCTGCTCTGTTTCCCTCCCACTGCCCCCCAAATTAAGAAGGAATCGTAAATATATGTCTGAGGTGAGGTAGCTCTGGGGCTGTATCACTATAGACCAAAGGCTCTCACCTTTGAGAGCCCTGCAGACTCAGAGTTAGCAGCTAAGACAGGAGGTGCCCATGGCTCCTGCCATTCTGCTTTTGCTCCTGGGGACACAAAGTGGGAAATAAAAGCCTGGAAGCATTCATGGGAGTGGGCATGCAGAATGCAAAGGAAGCAGTGAGGTGGGGGTTGGTCTCTTCTCCAGAGGAACAAGCAATGGGACAAGAGGAAATGGGTTCAAGTTGCACCAAGGGAGGTTTAAATCAGATTAGATATTAGATATTAGATATTAGAAGAAACTTCTTCACTGAAAGGGTAATTTAGCACTGGCACAGGCTGCTCAGGGAGGTGGTTGGATCACCATCTCTGGAGGAGTTTAGAAGCTGTGTAGTTGTGATGCTGAGGGGCATGGTTTAAGCACTGGACATGGTAGAGTTGGGGTAACGGTTGGACTTGATGATCTTAAAAGGTCTTTTCCTACCAGAACAACTCTGTGATTCTGTGATTCTCTGTTTGTGAGAGTCTAAATCTTATGCATTTTACTACCTAAAATGACAGACAGGTCCCTAAATGTCAGGTCGTGTCAAAGATGCTCAAAGCTCTCAGCTCTTAATGAAGTTAAATCAAAGTTAAGCTCCATGGGTCTAAATTGCTTTAAATGGGACTTAGAAGATTAAGCCGCGAAGCCGCGGGGGAGCACGGCCCTTCCTTTCTTCTCATCTTTAGTTCAGCGTGGGGACAGACAACAGAGAGCAGAGTTTGCACAGCGGGGGCTCCTCTGTGCCTCCGGGAAATAGATGTTCTCCATCGGCATCAGTCCTGGGCGACTCACCCTGCAGGGAGCTGAAGGGAGCAGCAGCATCGCCCGGCCAGGTGGGGAGGGGCAGTGACTTGGGGTGATAGAGTTATCACAGCCAGAAACCTCCATCAGTACCTGCAGTGAAAGTGTCAACTTAAATCTAAGTTGGAGAGGGGAGGGACAAATTCCTGAGCACCTCCAGAATAAACCCATCAATGAATCCCCTGTTTTCAGTAGTGCCTCAGCACAATGCCCAGGGGAGCCTCCTCCCCACTCACCAGCAACCAGCCCCTATCAAAGCATCATTAACCATTGCCAAGTCAAAGACATCTCGATTATAAACGAGTCCTAGCCCGGGCTTGGAAGCATGTTGCCATTCGTGCTGTGTAGTCCTGACATGAAAGGAAGCACCCCATGAATTTCTATCCCTTAGGCTCTGAGCTGTGTGGAGGATTTACCCCTTCACCCCAACTCCTTTGCTGCTAGCTGCACTCAAATATTTATTTACTGATCACAGAATCACAGAATTGTTAGAGTTGGAAGGGACCTCTAGAGATCATCTAGTCCAGCTCTCCCACTGAAGTAGGATAACCTTACAAAGGGCTGCATCCAGGTGGGTTTTGAATATCTCCAGAGATGGAGACTCCACAACCTCCCTGGGCAGCCTGTTCCAGTGCCCTGTCACTCTCATTGTAAGGATTTTTTTTCTTATATTTAAATGGAACTTCCTATGTTCCAGCTTGTGCCTGTTGCCCCTGGTTCTGACACTGGAAACTACTGAGAAGAGCCTGTCTCCATCTTCCCTGCACCCACCCTTTAGATACTTGTATCCATTGATAACGTCTCCCTTTGTGATCTGGTCAACAGATAATAAAATGCTAGGAGAAAAAGTCTGGAAACACCTTTAAAAAGTAATCTACTCCATCTCTCTATCCACAGGAGGATCAAAGCTACTTATATTGTCTCTGGCAGATATTTTTCTTAACCTGTTCTCACAGACCTTCACTGATGGAGGCAGCACAACCTCCATAGGTATCTTTTCTTCCCTCTACTGCTGTTATCAGTTACATGTTGTTACTATCTGAATCTCTGTCAATGCAATTCAAATAAGCTCCCCCTTGTCCAGCTGACAAAGGATTTTGCATTCCCTGAACAAGAGGGGTTGTCACAATTCCCCCTTGGCATGCATGGGTTTACGTTTCACTTCAGTGGAGCTCACCAAAAGTCTGCAGCTTGAAACCAGTATTGATTTTGAAGAGTATGTCTGGGTTTCCTTTCTGCTGTGGGGATATGTCTTGCAAAAGTTGAACTAGAAATGGAAATACTTCTCCTGTTTAAAAATAGATTCATAGAATTATAGAATGGTTTGGGTTGGAAGGGACCTTAAAGATCATCTAGATCCAACCCCTGCATGGGCAGGGACACCTCCCACCAGACCAGGTTGCTCCAAGCCCCATCCAACCTGCCCTTCAACACTTCCAGGGATGGGGCAGCCACAGCTACCCTGGGAAATCTGTCCCAGTGTCTCACCACCCTCACACTCCAGAATTTCCTCCTCATGTCCAACCTCAGTCTCCCCTCTGCCACTTTTCATCCATCCCCCCTTGTCCTCTCCCTCCCTGCCCTTGTCCCAAGTCCCTCCCCAGCTTTCCTGGAGCCCCTTCAGGCACTGGCAGGTGCTTTAAGGTCTCCCTGGAGCCTTCTCTTCTCCAGGCTGAACACCCCCAACTCTTTCAGCCTGTCTCCACAGCAGAGCTGCTCCAGCCCTCAGATCATCTCTGTGGCCTCCTCTGGACTCTCTCCATGTCCTTCCTGTGTTGGGGGCTCCAGACTTGGCCACAGTTCCCCAGGTGGGGTCTCATCAGAGCAGAGCAGAGGGGACAATCCCCTCCCTGGCCCTGCTGCCCACACTGCTGGGGATGCAGCCCAGGACACGGGTGGTTTCTGGGCTCCAGCCCGTGGTGCTGGGTCATGTTGAGCGTCTCATCAACCATCACCCTCAAATCCTTCTCTAATAGTTTGCTGTTGTTATTGGACTGGACATACTGATGACTTTGGTTTTTAGAAATATTTAAGCAGAAATTGACTTTTTCTATGGAAATTTTAATCATTGTACAGATTTTCTATTTTTTCAATCAAAGCTTGAAATGAAAACATTTGACTAGCAAATCAAAAATGTCTACGAGAGTGGCTATGTGTGCAGGATCACAAGTTTTCACTAAAACTTTCAAAAATCAGGGGGGGGAGAGGAGGTCTCTACATTCACATTGAGCCACCAAGATAAATAACTTGATTTCAGAAGTAGGGGCTGTGCAGTGCAGCTCTTTGGATGCCTCCTGTGAGTAAGTGCTCAAGAAGATAAATAGAGGTTTCCCAGCCAGCAGCTTTCCTGCCTCCAGAGCAGCCGTGCACATGAATAGCTCCTCACTGAACTGGACTTTTCATTACTTTTGAGTGGCACTTTCCAAAATAGGGCTGTAAGCTTCAAATCCCCTCCACCCCTTTCCCCAGGCTCAGTGCAGCCCCTTCTGGGGGTGAGGGCTCAGGTTTGGCAGCCTTCTCCCCACCCATGGTTGAACAGCTGGGACTCAGGGATGGTTTGTGCACAAGGAGTTACGGTGTTTTATGGAGGAAATATGTGCCTGTGTCATGAAGTGAAAACTGGCAGAAGAGAAGCCAAGGGGGTCTGCAGGAAAGCTGGGGAGGGACTGTTTACAAGGGTGTGGAGTGAGAGGATGAGGGGCAATGGGCTTAAACTACAGCAGGGGAGATTTAGATTAGAAATTAGGAAGAAGTTCTTTACTGTCAGGGTGGTGAATCACTGGAACAGGTTGACCAGAGAGGTGGTGGATGCCCTATCCCTGGAGACATTCAAGGTCAGGGTGGATGTGACTCTGAGCAACTTGATCTAGTGGGAGGTGTCTATGCCAATTCAGAAGGATTGGATCTACATGATCTTGAAGGTCCCTTCCAACCCTAAACCATGCTATGACTCTATGATTCTAGGATTTTCAGACACAAGCTATTTCCTTTTGTCTAGGAAGGTCTCAGGGAAACCTGTCAGGAGACCCAGGCAACACTTAAACTGACAAATCCAAGTTCAAGTTGTCTCTAGGCCTGGAGTGCTGCAGTGTGAGGAACCAGACTGTCAGACACTGCAAACTACAGTGTTGGACACACAGAAGAAGGCCCTTCCTTCTGACTTCAAGTGTCTGTCATCACTTTAAATCCACCAGGTGAGCTGTCACAGTTTGCTTCTCCCCAAAATTAGACACTACAATTAGAGCAGTTCCCATCACGATGCTGTGTAAGTGCATGGATCTTTTTTTCCCCTTTATGAATGTCTTTTTGCCTGATCCTTTCTTTCCTTTTCAAGAATGGATTAAAAAAACTCCTTTCAAGAAGCAGGAACCTGTTTCCTAGGCTAGTGCAGCCCCAGCCAAGTTGTGCTTTCATCAAGGCAGTTCAGTCTTCACTGCAACATCTTTTAGGTTTATTAAATCAGACCAGTCTCCTGAGGGGTATTTTAAATGGGGGTAAAATACCATATTAAGCTGTCCAGGAACTCATTTGGTTTAATTCCATTTGTAGTTAGTTTCTTTCTTTGTCTCCTCTTCAAGAAAGGAGGAAAAAAGATTTGGAGGTATTCTAAAGTTGCTCCTTTTTTAACCTTTTAGTGAATACAGTAATGCAATGAAGCCTTAATACTCTGCCTCTCTCAGCACTCACAAAAATCTCTCCTCCTTTCTTGCTACCTTTTCTCTTTCCTTCTGCTCTTACCACATGGATGCACAGAACTGTGACAACGTCTCTCATTACTAAACGTTCATGAACTTTTGCAAAATAAGCAGTGGAGAAGATTTGCTGTAAAACATTCAGGTAAATATTTAAAATAAATTGCACTTGTCAAGTAAATGAGCAAATGACACTGTCTGATCCATTACCCAGTTCTTTGCTAGGGGAATCGTGGCTGTGGATGTAACTGATTAATTTGCTGAACTATTGGATTTAGGGTTTGTTTTTTTTTCCTAAAACTTTCTTGATCATTAGTGTAAATTTCTCAGGTTGTACAGTATAGGTCTCTTTTAAAAACCAAAAGGAAGCATGGTGCTCTGAGCAACCTGATCTAGTGGGAGGTGTCCCTGCCCATGCAGGGGGTTGGAGCTAGATGATCTTTAAGGTCCCTTCTGACCCAAACCAGTCTGGGTTTCTATGATTCTATGAAGTAAGTCTATCTTAAAAAAACAAACAAACAAACAAAAACCAAACATGATTGCCCATGATTGCCTAAGGAAAGGAAGACTGTGCCATGATGCTCTGCACGTGTGTCTGCCTGTGCCCCTGCCTGCCAGCACGTGTCTTTCTCCATTTCATCTTTTCAAACCTCTTGGTCAGTTCTGAGAAGTTCAGTAGAGGCAAGTGATAATGTTTATAGTGTAGTGTGAGCCTTATCAGACATCAAAGAATCCACTCAAGAGCTGGATCTACAGGTAATCTTTCCAGAGATTCTTTGCATACACTGGTCGATCATCAAGCCAGCAATTCCTTCTGGAAATCATAGAATCATGGAATGGTTTGGGTTGGAAGGGACCTTAAAGATTACTTAGATCCACTCCCCTGCATGGGCAGGGACACCTCCCACTAGACCAGGTTGCTCCAAGCCCCATCCAACCTGCCCTTCAACACTTCCAGGGATGGGGCAGCCACAGCTTCCCTGGGAAATCTGTCCCAGTGTCTCACCACCCTCACAGGGAAGAATTTCCTCCTCATGTCTAACCTAAATCCCCCTTCTTCCCATTTAAAGCCATCCCCTCTTGTCCTCTCACTCCCTGCCCTTGTCCAAAGTCCCTCCCCAACTTTTTTTTAGGCCCCCTTCAAATACTGGAAGGCTGCTATGAGGTCTCCCTGGAGCCATGGGAGGTACAGATGGTGCAGTCAGACCTGGCTCAGCCTCTTCAATACCCTCTTCCCACCTCTAGGTGAGGTTCTTCACTGCTACACTCTTGCCAACCATTTCCACAGGGCACAGTACATGCTTTCTGCAGGGGAAACATGCTGGCACTGATCAATACCCTCTTGATATGGCTGGAAATCACAAGTCAGGGACAGTCCTGTGTTTTTTTGATGGGTCTGCGTAGCCTGAAATGTGGAAGAGTAGGAGGTGGGCTCCCCGGACATCAGTCTGTGAGGATACTTTGCTGCATCTTTTCTCTGTAGCCCCTGAATTGCCATTCAATAGCTCAAGTGCCTCATCTGAATTCAAGGAGCTGATGGTGCTTATCTACATTTCATGCAAATCAGCCCAAACACTGGTTTCTGGCTGCTCTCCAGTTCAGATTAAAAGTCTTTCTCTCTCGCACAGTCACACCAGCCCGTGTGTGGACTTCACTATCTGCTAAATGTACACGTCTTTGACAGCACAAGGGATGTCTGAGCTTTAGCTTGGGGAGCCAGATCCCACACAAGAAGGAGCTGAACTGCACAGTTCTGCCCTGGGTAAGTCTCCTCTGAAGGACCACAGATTTTTAGTGCTGGGGCCAGCTGGGCCAAGATGAGCACCTCATCCTCAATCCCAGGGCTCAACAGCTCTTCTGGTCCCTTCCCTGACTTGTCTTGCTGTGAGATACCACGGGTGCACCCCCCATTCTTGTGCCAGCCCAAGGCTTGGGGTGTCTGCCAGGTCGTGGGGTGATCATAGAATCACAGACTGGTTTGGGCTGGGGGGAATTTAAAGACCATCTAGTCCCAACCTCCTGCCATGGGCAGGGACACCTCCCACTAGACCAGGTTGCTCCAAGCCCCATCCAACCTGCCCTTGAACACTTCCAGGGAGGATACCTGCTTCAGCCCTTCCAAAGAGGTCACCATCCCTGGAGGCACTCAAAAGCCATGTAGATCTGGTACTTCAGGACATGCTCTAGTGGCCAAGGTTTTGGTTTTGTGTGGTTTTTTGGTAGTTTGTTTTTGTTTGTTTGTTTTTTTTGACAGTTGGACTTGGTGATCTTAGAGGTCCTTTCCAAACATGATGATTCTGTGGAAGAGCAGTACAAACACATAAGGCTTTGGCTTGAGAAGCAGGAAAAAAAGATGTGTTGCTCCAAAACCAATCAGCAGCTCACCTGCTGCTCTGTGCCTCAGTTTTCCCAGGTTTTGCCTATTTAAACTTTTTGTTTAGTCTCTCTCCTTACATGTTTGCACAGTGCCAAGTACAGAAGGTGCCTGATTTTGCTTCTAAGTTCTGAAATGTTTCCATAATGCAGGCAGGGACTCTTCTGTGCCAGGGTTTTAATTGCCAGGATCCCTGAGGTTTCTCTGCATACCCCTGGCAGGAGCCAGCACACGGGGCTGACCTCTCCTACCTTCCTTGCTCTGCCTGCCAGACTCTTTTCAATTATTTTCTCCCCATGTTGCTGTTTGTATTTTGCACTCACATCCTCTGCAGCATTTCCAGTCACCTTCCAGCAGCCTGAATGCCTCCTAATCTGAAGTGTATTTCAGCCTTATCTCTATCAAAGCAGAAGGGTAGGGAAGTCATCCTCCTTCCCAGCTGCTCTTCAGGCCTGATCCATGAGGAGGCTGAATCCATCAGCTGCTCATCCTGCCTTTCACCCGAGTTTGAGTAACTTGCAGATGATTCTTCTGTCAAGAGCACTGAGGACAAAATGAAACTTTCTCTTTTTTCAGGGCTGCGCGTTAATCTCTTCCCAACGTGCCTGGAAATGATTGTGTGTCATGTTTCATTTTGGGCTGTCATTGAGTTTACTCAGTCCCCTTGCCAAGAGTCAGAGTCCTCCTGCAGCACCTCAATAGCTGCTTGGTGTGATGGTGGGAGGAGGATCCAGAGGGGCCAGGTCAAGATCCCTGGGCTGGAAGAACTTTGCTGAAGCAATGAGGTTGGTGTCCATTTACACCAGTGTAAACTGGGGCTGGGATTCACTACAGGGAGAAATTATTTTGAAATTGCATAGAATGTGTGGGTTGGAAGGGACCTTTAAAGGTCATCTTGTCCAACCACAGCAGAGTAGTTACTGGTGCCAAGCAAACTGGTAGTGTTGGCTATGGGATGAGGAGAGACCTTGGAAAGCAAGAAAACTGGGTAGGCTCCTCAGATCTTTCTGGGTGGCCTGGGTGGATTATGGAGTTTCCCAGCCTGCTCCTCATCCCAGCAAATCACAGAACCTCTGATAGCTGCATCCTGCAGCTCTCTGAGCAGACTCAGATTTAGGTTTAGATTGGATATTGGGAACAATTTCTTCATGGAAAAGGTTGTCAGGCCCTGGCCCAGGCTGCCCAGGGCAGTGGTGGAGTCCCCATCCCTGGAGGGATTTCAAAGCCCTGTTGATGTGGTGCTGAGGGACATGGTTTAGTGGTGGCCTTGGCAGTGCTGGGTGAATGGTTGGACTTGATGATCTTAAAGGTCTTTTCCAGCCTGAATGATTCTGTGAGTCTTAAAACTTGGTGCTGTCAGGCCAGAAGAACAAGTGTGTGTGAGGAGTGTGGGATGCACATACCCCCTCTGTGCCCTGACTCATGGGGAGAACATGCAGCAAGGCAACAAGTACTGGAGAAGGCCTTGCTAGGCACTGAGCACGGGGTGTCCAGGGCACTGTGGGCTGCTTGCCCTTTTCTCTCTCTGTAAAGTATTATCTCAACTGCCTCTCATCTCTTCTCACTGTGGTTCTCCATGTTCTCTTATTTCCTCCACTTGTAAGTGGGGATCAGGGCCACTTACCTCCTCTCTCCCCCTTCCCTCTGTGCAGATTCATCCATTCTCTCCTTGGCCAAATGGGTTTTGAGCAAAAAATCCCTGAAATTTTATCCTGAACACAGCCAGTATGGGATGTGCAGGTGGAGGAGGTCCATGCCTGGCACCGGTGGGTTACAGAAGAGCCATTTCTTTTGAAGAGCAGAGCAAGGCTTTGGGTCTTTATTTTCCATCCTCAGGTTTTCCAGTTTTTACCCAAACCCACGGGGTTCTGTTTATTGTCACCTGGGAGATTTGCTGAACTTTTTTCTATTGCTCAGACTCAGAGGTGCATAAAACCACTGCAAACAAAAGCCCACGGTCACGCTGACGGGGAGGACTCACTTCTCTCAGGCAGCAATAAAGAAAAGGTGACAGGGAGCTGAGCACACTGCTCAGGCACCCATATCTACACACATAACTGTGTAATTGCCAGTATCATTGAAATGAGAGATATAAAGACCTAGTTACCAATGGAGCAGAATCATTAGCATAAAACCTACAAGCACAAAAATGCACCAAAATGACAAATACAAGGGAGCCGGACGAGATTTGCATTAAATTAGTGACCGTGTGTGAGTTGCTATTTAAGTGGCAGGTGACTAGAAAATTTCTTCGTGTGAGAGGCAGAAATGTTCATTTTCATGGTAAAGAGTAAACTACACATTGATTTCCAGCTTTAAGGCATCTCTGCAAATAGCACTCATGGTAAATGGGGTCGGAGGCACTGAAATCAGAGCATTGGCTTGCCCTACATGTCTCTGAAAAGCAGCAGCCCAGCTTGAATTTCTTTCATACACTTGTTAGAAAATAAATAAATAAGTAAAATCCAGTGGCAATAACAAGAAACCAACCCCCCCTGTTCCTGGGGAGTAAATCAATTCCCAGGCAGCTACTGGGGAAAGCGATCTGATGGATTATTTCAGAGGAATGTCAGGAGCTTGCAGTGAGCTGAAGGTGCTTGCTGATGTGGTGCTGAGGGACTTGGTGTAGCTCTGGACTTGGTAGAGATGGGTTAATGGTTGGTAGAGTCAGGTTATGGTTGGAGCTCATGATCTGAAAGGTCTTTTCCAACCAGAATGATTCTGTGATTCTGTGACTGCTCCTTCTCTGACAGCACCCTGCGTTTTGACAGAGCAGAGGAACGGGATCACATCTAACCACAGGTGGATCAAGATTTTTCCTGCAGCCTGCAGGTCCCATCTTTGGTAGGAATCATAGAATATGTGGGGTTGGAAGTGACCTTTAAAAGCCATCTAGTCCAGCCCCACCCTGCAGTGCACAGGAACCTTGTTAACTAGATCAGGTTGCTCACAGCCCCATCAAGCCTGACCCTGAATGTCTCCAGGGATGGGGCCTCCACCAACTCTCTGGGCAACCTGTTCCAGTGATCCACCACCCTCACAACTTTTTCCTAATGTCCAACTTAAATCTACCCTTTTCTAGCTTAAAACCATTACCCCTTGTCCTATCCTTACATGCCCTGGGGAACAGTGATTTGGGGATGACCTCAAAGGTTGGAATGAAGTAGAACCATGTCAGAGGCTTTTAGCACATGGGAACGTGCATCACAGGCTGCAGCTCTGCCTGTAGGTCCTACATGTGCTCCAACAATGGTTTGGGGTGAGGGCATCAGGCTGCAGCTCCTGCCTTCAGCAGCAGCCACTCAAGCAGAGCCCCAGCCCAAATCCCTGCTGAGCACCCCCAAGCACAGAAACCCTCTGTCTGCACCATGGAAACCCCCCCTGCCACCCCCCCAGCTGTCCCATCCCTCCACACCCATCTCAGGGACAGGTCCTCTGCCTGAGTGGAGTCTTGCCCTAACACATCTCTAAATGGTACTATTTTTGAAATTAAAAATGTAACTTCTTTCCCAAAACAGACCCATCTGAAATTGGTGACCAGGTGACAGGGCAGAAACTTTTTCTCCCTGGGCTTACGTGGTGGCTGCTGTTTGAGGAGTTGCTCAGGTTCAGCTCATCCATGTAATTTGCAGAGAATTGTTTGAGCACCTTAATGTGTTGTGAATCAAAAAAAGAAATTCCACTCTTGGTAATTAAGATGGAATGGGTAATTATTTTGCTTTGTCTGTAAGTTCACTTTCTGAAGAAGGAAGGAAGAAAACCTCAGCTTTCTAACGCCTTTATTCTTTTCGCCACGGAAATAGTCCTCATTTGCACCCACAAATGTTTACACATGCTTATTTGTGTCTTCCCTGGCAGGCACAGAGTCCCTTTGAGTGCTGAGAGGAGGAAACCAGGAGCTGGTGCCCAGCAGAAAACACACAGCTGCTCTATCTTTCTCCTCCAGGTTTCTGCAGGTACTTGACAAATTTTAAGAAGAACAACGAGAAGCGCCGAGGTGCAGGGAGCTGTTGCCAACCATTTTTCAATGTGGGGCTTCAAATTTACCCCGAAAGGCAGCAAATTACCATAAATCACTTGGCTGATGATCAGAAGGTACAAATGGGAAGCCTTAAATACCCAGCCCACATGAAGCAATTCCTCCAGCTAGTGATTCTCGACATGTCAGCGACGCGTTTGACCGCGCTGGTGTCTCTATTTATTTGTTCATTCTCTGTAACCTCAGCCTGCCCAACCCCTGCCTCTGTTTGGGCTGCTGTCAATCACACGCCAATTTTTCTTTCACTTGGCTTAAATCAAAGCTGGTGTTTTGACAGAAGGTTGGGGGGAGGGTGGAAGAGTAGCTGTTGAAGCACTGGAAGGCAGAGATCTAAGAGGTGGGGGGAGAAATGGGGTATTTATTATCTGTGAAAATGATGCAGTATCTTGTGGGGGATGTAAGCAAGCAGGATGAAGGGATCAAGTACACCATTAGCAAGTCACTGATGGTACAAAACTGGGAGGGGTGGTACACACCAGAGGGCTGTGCTGCCACCCAGTGTGACCTGGACAGGCTGGAGAGTTGGGAAGGCAGAAACTTAATGAAATTCACCAAGGGCAAGTGGAGATGCTGCACCTGGGGAGGAACAACCCCATGGATTGGTACAGGTTGGGGGTGAGCTTCTGGAGAGCAGCTCTGGGGAGAAGGACCTCAGGGTCCTGGTGGACAACAGGCTGACCATGAGGCAGTGATGTGCCCCTATGGCCAAGAAGGCCAATGCCATCTTGGGGAGCATTAAGAAGAGCGTGGGCAGTAGGTCAAGGGAGGTTCTTCTGCCCCTCTGCTCTGCCCTGGTGAGGCCTCACCTGGAGAACTGTGTGCAGTTCTGGGGTCCTCAGTTCAAGAAAGACCAGGAACTACTGGAGATGAAGGGACTGGAGCATCTGCCCTGTGAGGAGAGGCTGGGAGAGCTGGGGCTGCTCAGCTGGAGAGGAGGAGGCTGAGGGGGGATCTCATCAGTGCTGATCAATATCTACAGGGGGTGTCAGGAGGATGGGCCAGACTCTTCTCAGTGGTGCCCAGTGACAGGACAAGGGGCAATGGGCACAAACTGGAGCACAGGAGGTTGAACCTGAATATTAGAAAGTACTTCTTGACTGTGAGGGTGACAGAGCCCTGGGACAGGCTGCCCAGGGAGGTTGTGGAGTCTCCATCCCTGGAGACATTCCAAACCCACCTGGACGTGTTCCTGTGGGATCTGCTCTAGGGGATCCTGCTCTAGCAGGGGGTTGGACTAGATGATCTCCAGAGGTCCCTTCCAGCCCCCACCACTCTGACTCTATAATGAGCAGAGAATTGCAGGGAGAGCAGCCGGTGAGTTTTGGGGTGGGTTGCTCTTGCCATTGTAGGAGGTGCAGAAGAGGTGATGGGTGGGCTTCAGCCAGCACAGTGCAAGGAGGTCTAAGCAGGAGGGCAAAGAGGAATAATGTAACAAACCCAAGGAAAATGCCCCATCTCATTCCCCTGGGCAAGCCACTGCCTCGCAGGGTGAATTCAGAGGCCATGAGGGTGGTTGTGCCCCCATGGCCAGAGCTACTGAGCACTGGGCCCCTCTGGCTGGTGCATGGGGGACCCCAAAACACACCCTGATTGGGGGGCACAGGCTGCAGTGGATGTTTGGGTGCTGGGGTATGAACCAGCACGTTGCTGTTGCACAGGATGGTGATCCCATCATGGGAGGGAGAGTCTCTGGAAGCATCTCGTGCTACTTGTCTGACACCAGAGCTGCAGATCCATGCTGGCCACGAGCAGCTTCCACAATAGTTCATATATGCTAAAAAAACCCTCAATGTAGATCTTGTGCTGACTTTTCTCCTAAAAGGGCTTTTTAAACCTGTGGAGGAATTGTTTTGCCCACTCTGAGAAACTTCAGAATTTGTCATTCTTTGTTTTTTTCAATTCTGGGATGGGTTATTTTTTACACCCCCCCCCCCCCCCATATTTCCTGTAAATTTCTGAGGAGATGCAATAGCTTTGGGGATCACTCAAACCTTTTGGGTTTCATGACCAAAATGTCTCCCTACTGTTTTACTTTTTAAAATGGAACACCATTTTAATACCAATGGGAAAAAAAAAAAAAAAAAAAAAAAAAAAAAAACAAAAACCCACAAACCACAAACAACACAACAGCCAAAAAACAAAACACAACAACTAAGATGATAAAAAAATCACTTCAAGTGGCAAATCAAAAGAGTTCCACTCTGGCGTGGTTGGTTTTTTTTTAAAAATAAAGTGTGATTGAAGTCAACATGTTCCTGAGCAACATCTCACTCATCAGAAAATGGCATTTTCTGAAAGAACTCTTTTTTTCATAAAATGAGCCCTCAGTCTGGGATTCCTGTATAATGACATGAAATGTGAATACTTGGTGGATCTCACCATAGAGAGGAGACACAAATTACAGCAAACGTGGACCAATGATGATTATTTTTTTCCTACACTACAAAACAAAATAACCTATAATCATTCAGAGTAGCCAGAGTCTCCGTCACAAACACAGCAGATACAATTAGAAAGCTGTAGCTGTCTCTTGAAAATAGGGGCAATGAAGCAAATCAATTGAACAAAAATAGGTGCCAATAAGAGCTAAGAGACTACACATTTTTTGGTTCAATGGCCAAATGGAAAAAATAAAAAAATACATTTGGAGTTAACTTGAATTGAAAATTTTTCACTTTTTCCAGTGAAGCAAAAAAAAAAAATATTAAAAAAAAATGAATAGCAGCTTGCTTTTTCTTTAAAGCATTTTATATTTTCTGTTCCATTTCTTTTTCAGCTACTTGTAGGGGATGTTTCAGAGCCTGTTTGATCAATCCCAACCTACAGTTTGATAGGGGAAAAAACAGGTTTTGCCTGAAAGTGTTTTGCCCGTTGCCAAGTGGTACAGGGAACAGTGAGTTGTGGGAGCTGGGTTCAGAAAATAGGTTTGAATAATCACAGCTGAGAATCACCCCCTGTCCTTGATAGGCCCAGGTTATTTGCTGCCTTTGGTTCACCAGCAATGCTGTTCCCAGGGTGTCCTTGCAGACATTTAGTTGGAGGACAGGACTCTTTGTTCTGGTTATTGGAGTTCTGGGTTAAGTGGGTGGGTTTGGAAATATCTGATAAAGGAAATAAGCCAGATCAGCTCATAGAATCATAGAATTATAGAATTATGGAATGTTTTGCATTGGGAGGGACCTTAAAGATCATCCAGTTCCAACCCCCTGCATGGGCAGGGACACCTCCCACCAGACCAGGTTGCTCCAAGCCCCATCCAACCTGCCCTTCAACACTTCCAGGGATGGGGCAGCCACAGCTTCCCTGGCCAACCTGGCCCAGTGTCTCACCACCCTCACACTACAGAATTTCCTCCTCATGTCCAACCTCAATCTCCCCTCTGCCACTTTTCATCCATTCCTCCTTGTCCTCTCCCTCCCTGCCCTTGTCCAAAGTCCCTCCCCAGCTTTCCTGGAGCCCCTTCAGGCACTGGAAGGTGCTCTAAGGTCTCCCTGGAGCCTTCTCTTCTCCAGGCTGAACACCCCCAACTCTCTCAGCCTGTCTCCAGAGCAGAGCTGCTCCAGCCCTCGGATCATCTCTGTGGCCTCCTCTGGACTCTCTCCAGCAGCTCCATGTCCTTCCTGTGTTGGGGGCTCCAGACCTGGCCCCAGTTCTCCAGGGAGGTCTCACCAGAGCAGAGCAGAGGGGACAATCCCCTCCCTGGCCCTGCTGCCCACACTGCTGGGGATGCAGCCCAGGACACGGGTGGTTTCTGGGCTCCAGCCCGTGGTGCTGGGTCATGTTGAGCTTCTCATCCACCATCACCCCCAAGTCCTTCTCCTCTGGGCTGTTTTCAATCCATCCTCCACCCAGCCTGTGTCTGTGCTCGGGATTGCCCCAACCCAGGTGCAGATGCCAGACTCGACATCAGCAAATTCTGTATCAGTTTTTTGTTTGTGCTTTATGCTGCAAAAGTAGCAGATTGAGTTACACCAAAATGTTTAGTGTATCCATATTGATGTTACTGAATCTCCCACTTCAAAACATTCTGAAACATTTAGAAAGCTCAGTTTCAATGTTTGCAGAGCTTTGCTTTTTCAAGTTCCCTTTCAGAAATTGTTATATATTTACCTAAACTATCATCAAAAGCCTAGGAAGCAAAACAAAACATTTCTTTTCTAGATCACCATAAAGCATAATTATTCAGAATTTTGAGTGACCAAACATGCAAAAATTTTGATCGAATCCTTAACTAGATCATGCACCAGCTTTTTCTAATGTTATGGAGTGCTCAGCCAGCCAAAAGCAAAACCTGTTTTCCACCCAGATCTGCCCATGGGAACCACCAGGCTGAATTGAATTTCGTTTGCTTGCTCTAATCCTGGTGCCTAAAACCTTTGGGCACCCAAGCCCAGCTGCCAGGAGGGAGGCACAAGAAGCCCAAGGAAGTTAATCTCCTCCAGTCTGCCTTAAAAGCCTTGCAGCTTTCCAGCACTACCATGTTTTTAGCACTTAGCTTTTAGTTCTAAGGCTGGATCTTGAGTGTGAGGGTGGTGAGACACTGGGCCAGGTTGCCCAGGGAAGCTGTGGCTGCCCCATCCCTGGAAGTGTTGAAGGGCAGGTTGGATGGGGCTTGGAGCAACCTGGTCTGGTGGGAGGTGTCCCTGCCCATGCAGGGGGTTGGATCTAGATGATCTTTAAGGTCCCTTCCAACCCAAACCAGTCTGTGTTTCTATGATTTCTTTGGATATCAAGAAGATTATAGAATCATGGAATGGGTTGAGTTGGAAGGGACATCAAAAATCAACTAGATCCAAACCCCCTGCATGGGCAGGGGCACCTTAGAATCACAGAATGGTTTGAATTGGAAAGGACCTTAAAAATCATCTAGTTTCAACCTCCCTGCTATGGGCAGGGACACCTTGGAATCATTGAATCATAGGATGTTTGGGGCTGGAAGGGACCATACTCGAGTTTTCTGCTAATCCTTCCTGGCTTTGAGCTTGGGCTGCTCCATCTCCCTGTGAGGGCCAGGTTGGCTTAGTGGGTCCAGGGCAATGATGTGTCCCTCCCACCCCATGATGAGTGTTGAGGGGCTGCAGTTTCACAGTGAGTTTAGCACTGGCCCTGGTGGAGCAAAGGCCCACAATGGCATTTCTTTTGTCCAGCCCTTGCTCCTGGTATAGGAGGTTCTGTTGCTGCAATCATGCCCAGATGCCACCAGCAGGATGAACAGTGCTGATTTTCACATAAAAAATGTGTTTCTCCACAGACTTACTGAATGGCATTTGCCCAAATCCTCCCCCTCACCCTGACTTGTTTCCACCCTGACCTGCTCCACTCCCCATAGCAGTACAGAATCATAGAATCCTAGACTGGTTAGGGTTGGAAGGGACCTTAAAGATCATCTAGATTAAAATCCCATTGCATGGGCAGGGACACCTCCCACCAGACCAGGTTGCTCCAAGCCCCATCCAACCTGCCCTTCAACACTTCCAGGGATGGGGCAGCCACAGCTTCCCTGGGCAACCTGGCCCAGTGTCTCACCACCCTCACACTCCACAATTTCCTCCTCATCTCCAACCTCAATCTCCCCTCTTCCACTTTTCATCCATCCCCCCTTGTCCTCTCCCTCCCTGCCCTTGTCCCAAGTCCCTCCCCAGCTTTCCTGGAGCCCCTTCAGGCACTGGAAGGACGTGGTTTCCCAGCAGATCACTCTGCAACCCTGATATAATTCATCTGGTGTAAAACTTACAGCCGAGTTTAATATTAAATGTTCTGTGTGACATGGAGCACAATAGCAGGATGACTTTGTTGTAAAAAGAAAAAGAAAAAAAAAAACAAAACACCACCTTGAGCTGCATGTGATGTGAGAGCTTCCTTTCAGTAAATCAAACTGTTATCTTTCCAAACTCCTCTCAGCACCCTCCCTCTCTAGATCCACCAGGCTTTTTTGAATATGCAGTTCCTTAGGGTATGTAATTATCAGGAAGTTGCATACATAATTTAAATGGAGTCCTTCTGATTCTGTGCCTCGATGGGCTGGTGACATTTCCAGGGGAAATTTAGCTGAACACCAGGGTAAAGCTCCCACTGTTCTTTGACAAGTTTAATAAGATCTTTATTTTTTGCAAAATAGCCTGACCTTAGCTTTACCCTTACCTCCAAGGGGAAGACATAGCTGGATTATAACACTCCACAAAACAAAACTAATAAAAATACAGAAAATGTGCTTGAAGGGGATCTGTGGGATAGAGAAGCCTGAGGACGTTCATGGCCCTTTCCTCTGAGAAAGGCAGGTTAGAAGTTTGGATCTGGCCTGGTGGATGGTTCTGGGCTCCTCTGCAAGACTGGAAATCATCTGCCCTAATTCAGCTGTCCCAAAGCAAGGGATAAAGTCAAAGCTAGTCACTCCAATCCCTCTCTGTAGTGAGTGCAGGGGAACTGAGACCTCCAAGGGTTGATTATCTCCCCTAATATCAGTCAAAATGCTTTCTAGAGTTGCTGGGACTGTGATGAAATGATGATAAATAATGTGTATAATTCTAATCCAGTGGTTGCTCAGGAAGCCGGGCTCAAGCCAGTTTGAAAAACGAGGTCCAGGACTCCTTAGAAATTAAGGACTGCTCTTCCTTTGGAATGAGGGAAAGGCTTTCTTAATAATCAGAGTCTGGATGAGAACTGGATTCCAAAGACACTAATGTAAGACCCAGTAGCCAAGGGAGTGAGGTCCAGACTTGCTTGAAAATTGGCCCTAATAAAACTTGAGTCACTTGGCTGGTACATAACCAGGAAGTGGGATCCAGTTTACCTTGAAATTTATTCCAGAATTGCAACTTGAGCTCTGAAACCTAAGGTGTCTGGGACTGCAAAGGACTCAGGAGGTTTTCATGTTTTTGAACAGTTCACCTGATTTCAGGCTTTACAGCCCAGTTTTTTGCACTTTATCCTGTCCTGAAGTGGCTTCTTCAGACACAGCTGACATTTGGAGGGATTTTAACTCGCTGCTTTGCAGACTGTTTCTTGTTTGTTTTGTTTTCGGAGAGGTTTCCTCTTTGAAGTATTTAGCATTTAAATAGAAAATGGAAGGGGGAGAAAAAGCAGCATTTTGGTATCTCACAAACCAGCTGCCTGAACCTCCTTGCTTCCTGGCCAGCTATTAGTGAGCAGGGCTGGATAAAGGGACAACACAAAACTTCTAAGTCCCTTTTGCTGCTCAGAACGTGTTTCTGAGGAGCTTCACAGCTTTTGTTGAGACCCACAGGGATGGGATAAAGCCACCAGAAGCAAGCCATTGTGCAGCAGGAATCCTGAGAGCAGCAGGAGGCAGAGAAATGAGAAGGAATGGAAGATGTAGGCTCACAGTTTCACCAAAACAGGCAGTTATCACAGAATCACAGAGTTGTGCTGGTTGGAAAAGACCTTTAAGATCATCGAGTCCAGCCATAACCTAACTACCAACCATTAACCCAACTCTATTAATGCTGAAACCATGTCCCTCAGCACCACATCTACACAGATTTTAAATGCCTCCAGGGATGGTGATCCAACCACCTCCCTGGGCAGCCTGTGCCAGTGTTTAATTACCCTTTCAGTGAAGAAGTGTCTTCTAATATCCAATCTAAACCTCCCCTGGCACAACTTGAGCCCATTTCCTCTTGTTCTGTTGCTTGTTCCTTGGGAGAAGGGACTGACCCCCCATCACTCCAACCTCTTCTCAGGCAGTGGCAGAGCCAGAAGGTCTCCCCTCAGCCTCCTTGTCTCCAGGCTGAACACCCCCAACTCCCTCAGCTGCTCCTCAGCAGACTTGTGCCCCAGACCCTTCTCCAGCTCCATTGCCCTTCTCTGGACACACTCCAGCCCCTCAATGTCCTTCTTGGAGTGAGGGGCCCAAAACTGACCCCAGGGGAATTTGTAGCTGATATAAAGCCCCACAGGATTAACCAGTGCCAGGCAGAGGAAAAAAAAGTATGAGGAAGCCTAAGTAACAACGTCAGCCACAGACACGTGGGTGATCCTTCCACCAGGAAGGCCATGTGTGCATCTGGTTTTTAATGCTGTATTTTAAGAAAATTGTGGACCAGTAGGAGGGCATTCAGATGACAGTGATAGGGACTATCAGCAACCCTCAAAACATGGCACAAAGGTAAAATGAATACATGGGAACTGTTTAGCCTGGAGAAGAGATCACAAGATAACCATTTTCAGATACAAAAAAGGCAGAGAATAAGGGAAGAATTTATTCTTCATGCCCCTAGTGAACAAGTGAAGAAGAAATGGGCTTAAATTGCAGCAGGGAAGATTCAGGTTAGACATTAGAAAGATTGTTTTTAAAGCTGGCATTGTGAAGTGCTGGAGTTGATTGCCCAGGGAAGCTGCAAATCTTCCACTGCTGAAAGGCTTCAGGAGGTTACACAAACATCTGCCAGCAGTGGTTTGAGCAGCATTTCCTGGCTTGAGGCAGAGGCAAGACCCACCGACCTCCCCAGCTCCTTTCCTGCCCCTTTTTTTCCCTTGCAGTTTGAAGTTGCTGCTATTTCCCAGCTCAGTAGGACCCTGGGACAAAGCACTGCTGCCAGAAAATAAGCTGTTCTCCCTGTTGATCTGAGTGAGCTAAAAACCGTGGCACTGTCAGAATTTTAAACGTAATTTTATTCAGTGGTCAACACCTGAAGCATCTGAGGTGTATACATGGGTGACAACCAAGTGCTTTTGGTTTTCAGAATTGCCAAAAATGCAGATGTCTGTGTGTTTTTAACTACCTAGAGTGAGCAACAGGCTTTGTTTGATTTGTGTGCTCTGATCCACCCTCCACGCTGCGCTGCTGGGTTGAACACACCCAAAGAGAGGTTATTCCAGAGTGGAGCTGCACGTGACTGCTGAACTGCTCAGATCTTTGTGGACACAAAAGGGATTTTTATTTTAGAATCAGAGCGTCATCAGGATTGGAAGGGACCTCTGGAGATCATCTAGTCCAACCCCCTGCCAGAGCAGGATCCCCTAGAGCAGATCCCACAGGAACACGTCCAGGTGGGTTTGGAATGTCTCCAGCGCTGGAGACTCCACAGCCTCCCTGGGCAGCCTGTCCCAGGGCTCTGTCACCCTCACAGTCAATAAGTGTTTTCTCATATTCAGGTTCAACCTCCTGTGCTCCAGTTCATGCCCATTGCCCCTTGTCCTGTCACTGGGCACCACGGAGAAGAGTCTGGCCCATCCTCCTGACACCCCCTGTAGATATTGATCAGCACTGATGAGATCCCCCCCTCAGCCTCCTCCTCTCCAGCTGAGCAGCCCCAGCTCTCCCAGCCTCTCCTCACAGGCAGATGCTCCAGTCCCTTCATCATCTCAGTGTCCCTGTGCTGGACTCTCTCCAGTAGTTCCTTGCCCTTCTTGAACTGGGGAGCCCAGAACTGGACCCAGTTCTCCAGGTGAGGCCTCACCAGGGCAGAGCAGAGGGGCAGCAGAACCTCCCTTGACCTACTGGCTACACTCTTCTTGATGCTCCCCAGGATGCCATTTGCCTTGGTTTTCAGATGTCATTATATCTCTGTTTAACATACAGAGCTTCATTCTCTGGTGCAAATTCCTAACTCAGGTACAAGCCATTGAGGAAAAAAAAAAAAAAAAAGTGACCAAAGGTGGGAGCTCTCATAGCTTTGAAACTCTTCTCAGTCTGACCTGGAAGGCCTATGAAACTCCTGGTGGGACAGAGCTCCCTCCCAAATGTTCATAATCCCCCTATAGCAACATAATGGAGAGCTGAGAAGTATTGAGCAGATCCAGAGAGGATGTGAATCTGCTCCAGATCTTGGTCAATAGACCCTCAACTTCTAGAGCACGTTATGTGAGTGCCAGTTTTTAAGCTTGGTGGTGCAGCTCCCAGGTTTTATGTTGAAAATGTCAATAAGACACATCCCAACAGTACTGGGTGAATTCTGTAAAAATACTTGGGATTTAAGATTGGAGATCCATGGGAAACTGGTATTTCTGCCTTAATCTTTTTTTTTTTTCTCTGGCCATCGAAGTAACCTAAAAATAATAGAAATGTGATTAAAAACACAATAAAAAGCTCAAGGTGGAAGATTTCCAAAATAATGAAAATTCTGACCCTATTCTGTTGCTACTCACTCCACTGCTGTTGAGTCATTTTGTTTTGATGAAGTCAGACCTCTTCTCATTGAGTCTGTAACAGGCTTCACATCTGAAATTCTGTGTGTTTCCAACAATAAAGGGATCCTAAGAAAAGGAAAGTTGAAAAGGGAACTAAAACAAAGCCAGAAAGTTGTGATGAGCCATTCTTGTCTTATCAAAGCACTCGAGCATCTTTGAAACAGAACGAGAAAATGGAAACAAATGGCTTCAAAATGTTGAGCATCAGAAATGTGGCTGCAATTGGTGTGTCCTCGTGGAGTGTTTAGATCATGGCGAAACTATGTTTTCTGGTTAGAATTCTTCTGACAAACTTCTTCAGAACAACACCAAACACTGAGTTGTAATGTGAAGCTGGCCTTTGAGGGCTGGCACAGCTCTGGAGGAACAGGAGGAATGGTACAGCCTGTCTGGGCTTTCATGCAAGAGAGACCCAAGCCCAGGAGATAACATGGGTCATGAGAAGTCCATGGTAGAGCTGGGATACAAGATGGGAAGTATCAGCAGTACTAAACATCATATAGGGACCAGGCAAGGCAAAAATAATAAAATCATTTAATTATTTGGGTGGTTTGAGACCTTAAAGATCATCTAGATTAAAATCCCACTGCATGGGCAGGGACACCTCCCACCAGACCAGGTTGCTCCAAGCCCCATCCAACCTGCCCTTCAACACTTCCAGGGATGGGGCAGCCACAGCTTCCCTGGGCAACCTGGCCCAGTGTCTCACCACCCTCACACTCCAGAATTCCCTCCTCATGTCCAACCTCAATCTCCCCTTTGCCACTTTTCATCCATCCCCCCTTGTCCTCTCCCTCCCTGCCCTTGTCCAAAGTCCCTCCCCAGCTTTCCTGGAGCCCCTTCAGGCACTGGAAGGTGCTCTAAGGTCTCCCTGAAGCCTTCTCTTCTCCAGGCTGAACACCCCCAACTCTCTCAGCCTGTCTCCAGAGCAGAGCTTCTCCAGCCCTTGGATCATCTTTGTGGCCTCCTCTGGACTCTCACCAGGAGCTCCATGTCCTTCCTGTGTTAAGGGCTCCAGATCAAATCCTTGATCTCCACCATCTTTTGAGCATGGCAGAGGAGGTTCTTGGGGTGATACACACCCAGGACCATCCTACTGCCACCAAGGTGGCTGCTTCCCGTGCTGGGTGGTAAGGAGCCATTATCAAAAACCTCTTAGGAAGGCATTTTTGTCTTTGTGTTGGAAGATTGAGCTGAATGCTTGGAGCTATTAGCAGACAATTAAAGCTAATGTTGCAGCCAGCAGAAAGATCCCAGTTAGTCACTTTACTCAATTTAAGTCTTTGAAAACGTTCACAGTTCTAATCAAGGAATAAAAAAGAAAATATATATAGATGCATATATATATACATATATCAGAGCATTAACTTTCATTGTTGAATCGAGTAAAAAATTGCTGAATGAGGTAAATATGAGGAGAAATGTAATAGACAATTACCACGAGATAGCTTGTGGTTTGCATTTTCAAACCATATTCACACAACCCTCACCCCCACACAAATGTACTTTGGGATATTTAAGGGAAGGAAATAGTGGTGTTTGAGATGGATAAAATAATCAAGTAAAAATCTGGAAAGAAGGAGGTTGTAATGGGCTGGGATGTAGGCTGGGCATTGGTTGGAGGATTAATTTGTTGAAGGACTCCTGGAGAAGAGAAGGCTCCAGGGAGACCTTAGAGCACCTGCCAGTGCCTGAAGGGGCTCCAGGAAAGCTGGGGAGGGACTTTGGACAAGGGCAGGGAGGGAGAGGACAAGGGGGGATGGATTAAAACTGGAAGAGGGGAGATTGAGGTTGGACATGAGGAGAAAATTCTGGAGTGTGAGGGTGGTGAGACACTGGGCCAGGTTGCCCAGGGAAGCTGTGGCTGCCCCATCCCTGGAAGTGTTGAAGGGCAGGTTGGATGGGGCTTGGAGCAACCTGGTCTGGTGGGAGGTGTCCCTGCCCATGCAGGGGGTTGGGGCTGGATGATCTCTAAGGTCCCTTCCAACCCAAACCTTTCTATGATGATTCTATAATGATTCAATGATGATGAAACTCCTGGTGATAACTTTGTCTTTGCAGAGAACCACCCTGTGTCTTCTTGACAGTGCAGGGTGCCTGGCTCTCAAGATCTTTGCACACCAGCCATTTTAGCATGAAATTGCAGCTCAAGGCAGCAAAGAGTTTTCAGTGCTGAATGTCATTCCCAGTGTTGGCTGGTCCAAGAACCTGAATGTGGGCAGCATAATAACCTTCCTGTCCAACACTTTGCCTCTGCAGAGGCTGAAGGTCAGAATGAGAGAGCTGCAGTGAGCAGCAGGGTCAGGGGCAGTAGTTTTGTGAGATGTAGGGGAGCAGGCTGGGAAACACATGAATGAGCTATTTATCATAGAATCATAGAATGGTTAAGGTTGGGAGGAACCTTAAAGATCATCCAGTCCCAACCCTCTGCATGGGCAGGGACACCTCCCACTAAACCAGGTTGCTCCAAGCCCCATCCAACTTGCCCTTCAACACTTCCAGGGATGGGGCAGCCACAGCTTCCCTGGGCAACCTGGCCCAGTGTCTCACCACCCTCACAGGAAAGAATTTCCTCCTCATGTCCAACCTCAATCTCCCCTCTGCCAGTTTTCATCCATCCCTCCTTGGCCTCTCTCTCCCTGCCCTTGTCCCAAGTCCCTCCCCAGCTTTCCTGGAGCCCCTTCAGGCACTGGCAGGTGCTCTAAGGTCTCTCTGGAGCCTTCTCTTCTCCAGGCTGAACACCCCCAACTGTCTCAGACTGTCTCCAGAGCAGAGCTTCTCCAGCCCTCCCATCATCTTCTTGGTCTCCTCTGACTCTTTCCATGAGTTCCATGTCCTTCCTGTGTTGGGAGTTCCAGAACTGGTCACAGTTCTCACCAAAGCAGAGGGGCAGAATCCCCTCCCTGGCCCTGCTGGCCACGCTTCTTTTGATCCAGCCCAGGACACAATTGACTTTCTGGGATGTGAGTGCACACTGGCGATGGGTTTCCTCAGAAAACACCACCTCTGCTCACAATAAACAGGCAGGACAATCAGGGCTTGTCCCACCTCCAGCCAGGGGCAAGAGGAGCTTGCTGGCAAGTCTCCAGCCACGGTGGGAGAGATGCAGTCCTTAGCAGTTCTCCGAGGGAGCTGTGGGAGCTGCACTTTCACTGTATCAGCACATTTCCAAATGTCAGTGGCAATTGGAATCAAATGCTGCCGGGCTGTAACAGGCACAGTAGTGGGATAATAATAGCAGCGATGTTATTATGGAGTTAAGTACCTACATTAAGACACTGCACTCCCAGGGCTCACCTGCTTGAGAGCTTTTGTTGCTGCTCCTGAGTGCCCTTCTTGGAGATGTTAATGCTGATGAACTCTGCATGGCCCTCGGGGAGGGGGGGAGGGGGTGTGGACAGTGTTGTGGAAGTGCTAAGTATCCTTCTGTTGGTTTCCTGTCACCATCCAGCCCAATTAATTTGTCTTCTCTAGCCTGACCCTCCCTTCTCTGCCACCACCAGCTTTTCAGGGAGTTTATTTCTCAGCCTCTGTGAACACACTCACTGCCCCATAGAGATGGGACACCATAGCTGTGGGTGAAGTAGCTTGTCCCTTCTGCATCACCCTCCACAGTCCTCTGAAATTCGTTGGAATGGGACATCTGTGGCATCCCCTTCCTGCCTCTTTCTACCCACTTCCAGGAAAGGAGAAGCAAACGCCCCACAGATGGTGGTTTCCTGTCATATCACAGCTCAGAGTTGTTGGACTCTGTTTGTAAAGCAGGTTCATAGAGTCATAGAAGGGTTTGAGTTGGAAGGGACCTTAAAAATCATCTAGTCCCAACCCCCCCTGCATGGGCAGGGACACCTCCCACCAGACCAGGTTGCTCCAAGCCCCATCCAACCTGCCCTTCAACACTTCCAGGGATGGGGCAGCCACAGCTTCCCTGGCCAACCTGGCCCAGTGTCTCACCACCCTCACAGTAGAGAATTTCCACCTAAATCTCCCCTCCTCCAGTTTTAATCCATTCCCCCTTGTCTTCTCACCACAAAACCAAGGTCTCCCTAGAGCCTTCTCTTCTCCAGGCTGAACACCCCCAACTCTCTCAGCCTGTCTCCAGAGCAGAGCTGCTCCAGTCCTTTGATCCTCTCTGTGGCCTCCTCTGGAATCTCTCCAGGAGCTCCATGTCCTTGTTATGGTGGGGTTCCAGAACTGCACACAGTACTCCAGGTTGGGGTCATCTCGTTTATGAAAAATGCTTGGGGAGAGGGACACAAAAAGTCTTTCTGTTTTAATGTCCCCAGTAGTTCCCAGGTGTTTTGGCAAAGCAGCAGAGATGGAGCTAAAGGAACAAAAGCAACAAAATCTAAATAAAAACCAGTGACTGGCAGAGGGTGCAAAGAGGTTGTAGCAGTTCCCCCATGTCCTGATCTGAAAGAAATAGAATAACCATGGTCCATCCTGCAATCTCGACCTGTCAGACCAGCTCTCCTGTGTTCCTCAGCTGGAGGTGGAACAGAAAAGGTGGGGGTTTAACTCTGGATGAGCAGCAGCAGAGGCATCTGGGCAGTGGCAGTGTTCGGTGGTGGAGCAGAGGATTCCCTGGGTGCAGGGAGGTGGCCTGTGTTCAGCACCCAGCAAACAATTCATTTGAGAGGATGCCAAGGGGAAAAAAAAATAAATATATATATTGTTTGGTGTGGATATAATGCTAAGAGGGCAGACAGGTTTGAAGGGCACAGCCAGGAGAAAGGTGTAGGAATGTTTCACTGTGTTAAGCTGTGAAACCATGGACTTCACCAGGTAGAATAAGCACTGGGGGCTTTGTAGTGAAAAGGGAGATGGAGCATCCTGCTGCCCCATGATGGGAAGACCACACTCAGATGTTAACAAGGGAGCTGACTTCTCTGCTATTAGCCAGGCTTTTGAAGGGCAGGATGCATCCATCCTCCATCTAATCTCCAGGTCAGTGACCTGCTGGTAGATGCAAATGTGCCAAGGAAAAGGTCAGCAAAGGAGTAAGTACCAAAGGGCTGTGGGAGAAGGGAGGAGGGATCCAGCTGAATGTCAAGGGCTGAAATGAACCTTGTGTTTTCCAGGCAGAAAGGCTGGCAGCCTGAGAAATGGTTCTCATTTACACCTACAAGAACTGGTGCCAGACAGGCAGATGATGGGATGGCTGGGCACAGAGGAATGAAGTATCGACCAGTGGATTCTTCTAAGATGGGAGAAGCAGAGACCCATCAATCCAAGTCACCAAGGGAAGGAGAGTTACTGTCTTGCATGCACTCTCCCTCACACACGTACAGAGAGACTTGCAATTGCTCTGCCAGTTTGGCTCCAGTCTTCCACTGACTCAAAATCCAGCTACTCCATCATTCCTAAGTAAAGGGCTGTCAGTGCATCCCACCACCTTGATCAAACAAATGCTTTGGTCCCAAATAATCCCACCAAATCTTTCTGGTCCTGCAGTGCTGAGATCAGGCTCTCTGTGTTCCCCTGGTAGTCAGTGGAGTGAGAGATGAGTTTCCCCAGGGAGTGACTGATCCTTTCCTAACAAAGGCATTTAAGACAATTGTGGCTGAACTGCCCTTGGTGTGGCTGGATTCCCCTGGAGAGCCTAACTGGCCAGCTTAAATATGGCCTTGCATCACAGCAGCTGCTGTTGCTCTCCGAGGCATGGCAGTAGTCCTCATCAATGTTTACAAATATGTAAGGGGTGAGTGTCAGGGAGATGGAGTTAGGCTCTTCTCAGTGATGACCAGTGATAGGACAAGGGGTAATGGGTGTAAATTGGAGCATAGGAGGTTCAAGGTGAATATCAGAAAAAACTTCTTTACTGTGAGAGTGACAGAGCACTGGAACAGGCTGCCCAGGGAGGTTGTGGAGTCTCCTTCACTGGAGACATTCAAAACCCACCTGGACAAGTTCCTGTGTGATGTGCTCTAGGTGACCCTGCTCTGGCAGGGGGGTTGGACTAGATGATCTTTTGAGGTCCCTTCCAACCCCTAGGATTCTATGATTCTATGATTCTATGATTCCTCATTCAAGAAAATCTCCTTTTCCTGTTTTGTGTGCACTTCACTGGAGCTGCAGGAAAGAGGAACATTGCTTTGGGGTTAGTGCACTGGCTCAGAAACCATGGATTCTCCTGGTAGGCCTTCCATTGTCGTCTTCTCCTCTGTGTCTCTAGGCTCTGCCATAACACAGCATGATGGATGTTCCCTTTTTCATAGAATCATAGAATGTGTGAGGTTGGAAGGGACCTTTAAAGGCCATCTAGTCCAGCATCCCCCTGCAGTGCACAGGAACCTTTTGTGATGGATCAGGTTGCTCAGAGCCTGGTCAAGCCTGACCCTGAATGTCTCCAGGGATGGGGCCTCCACCACCTCTCTGGGCAACCAGTTCCAGTGCTTCACCACCCTCATTGTAAAGAGCTTCTTCCTGATATCCAGCCTGATCCAATCTGATCCAATCTGCTCTAGTTTAAGTCCATTGCCCCTCATCCTGTCATGACACACCTTTTCCCCACCCTTTTGTTTTCAGATGACATGAGACTTCCTCGATGTAACCACAAAGTCACAGGCTCTTCTCTAACATTTTGGATTTCACAGCTTTGTTTTGCTAGGGTCTGTGATTTTTACAGAAGGTGTCTGTACACTGTCTAAGCACAGCAGAGTCTAGTTACCTGCACCACCATCACTGCTCCAGGCCTGGTGTCCTTCTGACCCCAAGTCCCACTTCTGCAGCATTTTTCCCCTGCTATAAGCACAGGTGGTGTTCCCATGGGATCAACATACACATCCTGAAGGGATGTTATCCTCATAAAACAGCTTTTTGAAATAAAAGACATGGGAGCAGAGGGAGATGTAGCAGACTGCCCAAACTTACCTGGCCAGTGTGGAGAACTCCACTGGCACCAGCCAAGTCCACAAACCACCTTATTTCATTGATCTATGACAACACTTTCACTGCCAGAGACCTGAAACTCTATCAAAATGGCAAGATCTGAGCTAGGAAAGACCCAAAGTGCTACTGACCATGTGATGTCTCCATTGTCTTCCACTCAGTGAAAGTTTTCCATACTTGTTCAAGCCTACAGAAGCACCAATGGTCTTTAACCCCATGAAGGAGCCTGCCATTGGACAGAACCTCCATTGGCTCAGCAGTTCATCAAGGTGGCCAAGCTCCACTGCCTGGGGATCACGTTGCTGTGTAGGACTTGCTGAGCAAGCCCTATAAAAATTAACACATCTTGCCAGGGAGACAGTAGGAGATGATTAATGAACACAGCCAATGAGAGGGAAGGAATCAGGGAAATAGATTTGCTAAATTGACAGCACATAAAATGTTTGTTCCTGCCTGAAACAGCAAGGTTGGCAAACCCTATCATGGGCCAGTAACTTGGGTTAAGTGAGAAGGCCATGGACCTGTGAATTGTACACCATCTATATTCAGATGTACAGGCTCGTAGCCTCTCTGGTCCAGTGAGCCCAGTAATGAAAGACTTCAGAGCTGCCCAAGACATAAGAGCAAGTGTCTTGGTTGTTCTAGCTCTGATGAGATTTTAGATGAGGATTAATTTTGTTAATGATGTTTTCAGTGCATTCCTCTCCTTCTCATTCAGGGATTACTGTCTATGCTTTCTGCAGAAGTGACAACCTTGGGGGGTGTTCAAGAGACTTTTATCCCATGAGTGAAAACAAAATAACAGAACAAAACATGGGACTATTTGTTATCATATCGTTTGGCACAAAGAAGGAATCACAGAATCCTGGAATCCCAGACTGGTTTGGGTTGGAAGGGATCTTAAAGATTATTCAGTTCCAACCCCCCCTGCATGGGCAGGGACACCTCCCACCAGACCAGGTTGCTCCAAGCCCCATCCAACCTGCCCTTCAACACTTCCAGGGATGGGGCAGCCACAGCTTCCCTGGGCAACCTGGCCCAATGTCTCACCACCCTCACACTCAAGAATTTCCTCCTCAGATCACATCTAAATCTCCCCTCTTTCAGCTTGAGTGCAAAACTTGCCCAAAACATTTCTAGTGCTATTTTAATTACGTTATTTTTTTGCTCAGAAGAGTTAAAAAGGAGTCTGCTGAGGCAAATATTTTTCCCTCTGCTGTGTGTAGCTCAGATGGCCAAAACCTTTCTATCAACTCTTTTTTGTCCCCATTTTAGGAGCAGACATTTCCTTGGAGGTGAGTGTGAGCACATCTGTGGTGGTGTCAAGCAGGGAAGCTCAGCCCCTGGGTTGTTACTCCAGAGACTTTTACCATCTGGTGGTGAGACCCTGGCCCAGGTTGCCCAGGGAAGCTGTGGCTGCCCCATCCCTGGAAGTGTTGAAGGGCAGGTTGGATGGGGCTTGGAGCAACCTGGTCTAGTGGGAGGTGTCCCTGCCCATGCAGGGGGGGTTGGATCTAGATGATCTTTAAGGTCCCTTCCATCCCAAACCATTCTGTGATTTTATGATTATATAATCCACAGAAAAATGCCTCTGGGAAGCCAGTACTCAGGGGCTAGAGAATTACCCCCTTGCATCTCTTCTTGGCAATGACTCTCCTCATTCATTAGACCTGACACCTGCTATTGATATCAATTATGATAATTAATGGAACATTTCACTGGCTGTGGCTGGCGATCTGTCAGCAGTTTCACACGGAAGGCAGGTTGATGGCATTAGCTGTAGCACAGGGGGGTTATTTAGGGGGTTCTACTGGATTAGGGAGCAGTAGGATCAGATGATCTCATTGCCATTCGTGTTAGGTAGGACCCCCTGTGAAAAGACAGATGGGAAGGGGAAGGAACCTGTAGAGATGTGATGGATGGGGCACCTGCACTGAGGCAGCAAAGGAAGGAGCTCCAAGAAAATAGATTTTCTTCCCCCTCCCTGTTCTGCCTGTTTATGGTATCTTACAAAAATTACAGAACCTTATGTGCTAGGGTTTTCGAAGAAGACCAAGTGCTGGGTTTTGATTTCTAGCAACATTTGGCACCTGGGTTGCTCAGGCACCTTTGAAGTTCCCTCAAGGTGTCTGCCTGCATCTTGCTGCACAGAAGCACCCTGACAACCTGGCCTTGCAAAACCATGATGCCCAGCTCTTCCTGCAGGGCAGTGGACACTGGACATGACAGGAGACATTCAAGGCTGTCCTGCCTTAGGAAGGGGCTGAATCATGAGGTGGGCTGTCCTAATTTCACTGGGACAGGACCATAAGCCAGCCATGGAGAACAGGCCATTAGCAGGCCCAGGTCAGCTGGGAGCTCCAGGCAGCTGCACCAGGATGAACACCAGGTGTGTCCCACCCCTCTCAGCTCAGGCTGGTTATAAAAGGGGGTGTGTTGAGGAGCCATTTTGGAGTTTCTCTGTCTTCACTTGCTGTTCCTGAGGAGTAGGGTGAGTAGAAACTTATATACTTTATGTTGGTTTTGTTACTTCATGTTTCAACCAATGTGGCTTCTCTCCTTGTCCTGATTCCCCTCCTTGGCTGGGGAGGGGTCACTGTGTGAGAGAGGAACTGCTTTGTTTTGGGCACAGATGTGGGCTGAATGGAGACAGTGGGCTAAGGACAAAGAACTGCATTTCTGCAAGTTTCTTGAAGTCTCTGGGGTGCTTGTAAGCCCCCTCTTCAGCTCTGTCTAACTGCCCAATCTCTTCTTCTGTAGAGAAGCTTTCAGAGGAGACGTTGTCCCTTCCCATCCCAGTAGTTGGTGGTTCCAGGAGCTCAGTAGACAGTCAGGCCCTGAGCTGTCCTGCTGCTCCTGGTACCACAAGCACAAATGGTCCTTGTGGAGGAGTAACACAGTTCAGGACTCCCCTGCATCTCTGGAGAGCTTGCTTGCAAAAAAACCAGCCCAACAATAAAATGAAAAAGCATTCCTCTGGACTCAACCTGGTTATTCCTACTCTCCTCTGAAGCCAGCCTGCTGGGTTGGGGAGGCACCCCCCTCATTGCACTGGGACAGTGGCCCAGGGTGACCACCTCAGGTGGGGACACTTATGCTGTTGACAGTGGGGACAGAAGAAACCCCACGGGGCCTGGTGAGAGGTTGTCCCATGGCAGCTGGGTGCAGTGAGGCTCTGCAGGGCTGTGTGGGAGCACTTTGAGGATGGGATTGGTCATTGTTGCTCAGATTGGGGCTACAGATGTAGGTGGGATGCTTCAGTTCCTCTGAAGATGCTCAGCAGTTTGCTGCTGTATATAAATGAAAAGATTATTGAGGGGATCCTGAGGCATTGAGGGGTTCTGAAGCTCCTTTCACATCTGGGCAAAACACTTGTGGCATTCTCAGTTGTGGTCTTCTTCTCCCCATATGAGTGTCTGATGTTTCATAGACTGCTTTCTCTGGACAGGCTAAGAGAGAGAATTCTGAGTATTTTCCCATGAGCAGTGAGGGAGAGGGGGAATCACAAAGGTTTCTGGGTTTTTTGGAAGTGTCTTCAAACACACTAAAACCCAAGTGTCATTCCAAGCTTGTAACTTCCTTTAAAACTTTCCTGTCCTCAAGACTTTCCCTGTTGTTTTAAAGTTCTTGTGACCTTTATTTTCTCTCTTTAGTATCTTAAGTAATAAAACTGTAAGGAACAATATGGGGTTTGGGGGCCTCTTTTTTCCTCCCCCTGCTCAAGACAGAGTGGTATTGGAAGTCACAAGGTGAAGGAAGGAAGATTTAAGCTGAGGAGACACTGTAGCAGTCCTGGAGCTGACTGATAGCAAAACAAGCAGTCAGTTATTAGAAGACACAAATCACTCTAGAAGATTAAGTACTGAAAATAACAGCCATGCAAACCTGGAAGGAAAGGATGTCAGAGGCAAAGGTCATTAATTGACTGGTGAGATTATTTTTTTTTGGCTACAAGTTACTGCGGAATTATCTTTTTTTTTAGCAAAGAAAAACACATTATCTGGTTCTCTTATCAGTGGTGGTGTATGGTGATTGCTGCTGTTGCCTGTTTCTAGGTTCAGTGTTAATTCACTATTCCAGTGGATCCAAAGTAATGATTCTTCCTTGCAATTTGTCAATTTTATTTTCTTTATGTATTTGGGATGTTTATAGTGCTCTTGCTCTCCAGCTGAACAAGAAGCAAGATTAAAAGTGCTCAGCAATTAAGAACTCCAGGAGATAAATGAAGTGTATTTAGTCTCTCAAACTGTGTGGGCTTGTCAGGTGAGGTGGAGGATTTGGTGTCTGGGTAGAAGCAGCATCTTTCAAAACCATTCACTTTGCCACCACACAGGAAGAGCAAAGTCCCAGACAACACTAGCAAACACTCTGGGGGCCACGCTGAAAAGAAACCAATGACAAACTCATTGTTTTGTTTTGTTTTTTTTAAAGTGTGCTTTGCAGTGTGAGGCTTGGGAATGGCTCAGGAGTCACAGGGGCACAAATGCTTGAGGACTCTGGTCTCACAGTGCTCTGAATTTCACTAACCCTGGTTTGCTAAAGAAACGTGGGCCAAAATCCTAGAACCTTGCAAAGTGTTGCTTAGCCTCTGCCCATCAACACATCCATGGTATATAAATACCAACATCTACATCCTCCAGACACCTCAAAATTCTTGGAAGATCTTAATTGTACCCTTCTTGTGATGTATTTCTTTCATTTCTGCATCATTTGTCCAAATAGAGATGATCATTTTGATCCTTAAACGAGTAACCCTGTTCTGTTTTACAGAAGAAAAAAGGAATATTAGGCCAGCACCATTGCCCATCTAGCCTAGCACCTTGTGCTGCACAGCTGGCATCACCAGGAGCTGCAGGTGAAGACATTCAGGAAAATAAACCTACATTATGTGCCAAATACACTAGTTAAGTTGTTTTCAACCCTTTTACTCAGAGCTGAAGTGGCATAAACCAGTACAGGGTGCTCCAGTTCCAGAGGTTGTGTCTTCCATGTGAAATTGCAGCCAATAGAAGGAATTTCTTGGACAGGAGCTGCTCTGGGGGGACTCTCCAGAGGAAGGCCAAGTTTTGTGCTTTCAAAGTAGAGTGAGCAGCAGAAAGTTACTCTAAAGCACATTGAAAATAACCACAGGGAAAGAAAGTGCATGAAATGTTCACACCCTTCCTGTTCTTGATGTATCAGCCAGCCCAAGGACAAGTGAGCTAAATCTGGGCTGCTTTGCTCCTAAATACGAGTGTTTACACAATGATTAAATGCAGTTTTAGCTAATCCACTTTAAATCCCCAACCTTAATTAATTGCAATTATTAACTAATGGATTAAATTTCTCAGCACCCCCTGTGGAGATGAGCCTTCCATGAGAAATCTTTCTGCAGCGTTGTGTTTGTTCTGCAAATGGCAAATATGAGTTTGGGGGTTGGCCAGAAGAACTTGTCCCAAACTTACCTCAAATGTTGGTGAGCAGTGTGTGCTTTGAGGTCCAGACACCTTCTCAGGCCAGCTCCTGCAGTTTCTTCAATCTCTGCTCATTGGGAGCTGCAACCTGAAGGAGGTTGGAGCTGGGGGTGGAAGGTTGGTGTCTTCTCCCTAGTAACAAGCAACAGGATGGAAGGAAATAGCCTCAGGTTGTGCCAGGGAGACTTAGATTGGATATTAGAAGAAACTTCTTGATGTGCAAAGGGGAATCAGCTCTGGGGAAGGAAGCTGGGCCTCCTTCTCTCTTCCTGCTCCAGCAGCACTGCCCATTTCAGGGATGGAGACTCAGATCTCCCCGTGGGAATGGCCACTGCTCCATTATTTTGGCCAGACATGTCTGGTGTGAATGTGTCCTCCAGCCTGGGAGCAAAATGAGGCATCTGAAGGAACTGGGAGTGTTCAGCCTGGAGAAAAGGAGGCTGAGGAGAGATCATCTTGCTCTCTACAACTGCCTGAAAGAAGGCTGGAGTGAAGTGGGGTCAGTATCTTCTCCCAGGGAACAGGACAAGAGGAAATGGCCTCAAGTTGCACCAGAGGAGGTTTAGTTTGGATATTGGGAAGAATTTCTTTACTGAAAGGATCATTAAACACTGGCACAGGCTGCCCAAGGAGGTGGTTGAGTTACTATCCCTGGGGGTGTTTAAAAGCTGTGTAGATGTGGTGCTGAGGGACATGGTTTAGCTCTGGACTTGGTAGAGTTGGGTTAATGGTTGAACTTAATGATCTTAATAGTCTTCTCCAACCAGAACAATTCTGTGAGGCTCTTTCATTACTCAGATCTCACCCACCTGCCCTCTCAGATGTTTTCTCTTGCTGGTGACAACCCTTTGACTTTTCCATTCTCCATGCCTGCATCTTTGGGTTTAATAAGACCTCACATCTCACTCCTGGTTACAGTGTGTCATTGGCTGCCACTAGAAGTTAAAAATCATTTTTCTCAGAAAGGTAGATGTGAACAACATAATTATAATGCTCATTGTTCTTTTTGATACCACTCAAAGCTTTACCATTTGAATTAAAACCATTACCTCTTGCTTCATTTCTCATTTAGTCCCATACTCTTCTGGTAAAGAGTGAGGAGAAAATAAAGGAAACAAACATCAAAACTCTTATTTCAGTGGAAGTCCACTGAGGTCTAATTTTTTTTTAAATTGAAACTGACCCGGACACTTCTATGAAATATTGAAACGCGTGGGTTGCTACAAATATTTTTTCTTCCAAAGATGCACAACTGTTCATAATTCTGGGTTTCACTGCTGAATCCTTCAAATCAAAGCAACTTGCCAGCTCCAGAGAGGTACAGGTATGGTAGTTACATATTCATCTGTCATTCTGCACTGTGCAAACATGTGCTAAATACTTGATAGAACAAATAAAAGATTGGCAGAAATGTTTGCCCCGGTGAAAACAGCAAAAACGCAGGGATTTAAGCCAGAATTTCATTCTGCCCCTGTTACAAAGTGTTTCCAAACTAATGCTTCCCATCAGTGAGCACACATGGAATATGAGCCAATTCCCATCAAAGAGAAGAAGACCAAACTGCAGGAATAGGGCCCATGTACTTGACAGTTATTAGTTTTTAGTCTGAAATGAAGTATTTTATATCCTTGTTGATATAGGTCAAGTTTTTAGAAGAGTAAACTTGAGCTTGCTCAGGGCTCAGCTGGAAGGGATCCCATGGGAAGCTTCCATGGAGGGTAAAGGAGCTAGTGGGTGCTGGGAACTTCTCAAGAACACTCTCCTAGATAAGCAAAACTGGTTCATCTGCTCTAAAGGAAAGGGAAGTAGGTGGAGCAAGAGACCCCCTTGGCTTAACTCTGAGCTTCTGGGCCTGCTCAGAACCAAAAGGGAAATGTACCAGAGGTGGAAAAATGGAACATTACCTCTTGAAAAATTACAAGGGCAATGCCAGGGCATGCTGAGATGCAGTTAGGAAAGCAAAAGCTCAGCTTGAGCTGACATTGGCCAAAGATGTCCAAAACTTCAAGAAAGGATTCTTCAGATACGTTAACAACAAGCAGAAACAGGAATAATATTGGCCCACTATTAAACAGGAGAGGTGAACTAGTCACCAACAATGCTGAAAAGGCAGAGGTCCTCAACACCTTCACCTCTGTCTTTACCAGTGCTGTTGGTTTGCAGGCCATAGCAACAAAAGTCCAGGTTGAGGCAGGCACCAACCAGCATCAGTGAAGGAAGAAGAGCTGGTATGTCAACTATTACAGGAGCTTGGCCTGTACAAATCAATAGGTCTGGATGCCACCAACCCTAGGGTGCTGAGAGAGCTGCTGATGTCATTGCAAAGCTGCTCTTCATAACCTTTGAGAGCTCGTGGAGATCAGGAGATGTCCCTGAAGACTGGAGGAAGGCTAATGTCACCCCCATCTATAAGAAGGGTCCAAAGAAGGACCCAGGTAATTACAGAGCCATTAGCCTCACTTCAGTTCCTGGAAAAGTCATGGAGCAAATCATCTTGGGGACAGTCACAAGTCAATCAAAGCACGTGATTGAGGAAAGCTAACATGGATTACCAGGGGCAGATCATGCTTGACAAACCTGATGGCCTTCTACAACAAAGGAACCTGCTTGGTTGATGCAGGGTGAGTGGGGGACATTGTCTTCCTGGCCTTTTCCAAGGTGGGGGGAACAAAAAAAGCAAACTGAGAGACTGTCTTCTTTAGTGGTCTTTGAGGATCATTTTTGGTTCCAGCAGAACTGAAGATGCTCCTTTTTGGTTGCAATTCAGGTTGGTGATGGCATCAAGAGAGCAGCTTTCTTCTTTCCCACCACAAGGATTCAGTAGCAGGCATTACCTTTTTTTTAATACATATTATTCTTTCCCACTCCTCCTTTTTGTTTGAACTTCTGCATGAAAAAATGTAGAACATTTGAAAATGTTGTTAAGGGAGGAAAAGAAATCAATGTCTGTGACCTTCACTTGGCAGCCTTCAAAAGAGGTAAAAAGCATCAGAACCAGGAGCCCTTTAGTGTGTTTAGCTGTGATTTGTAGTGGAGCTCCTCAACTCCCAACTAGTCCAGGAGTTTCATGCATAATGCAGCAGCAGTTTTGATTGAAGTAAAAAAAATCTGCTGACTGAATGTAGTGTCAGGCATCTGGGGAGATGTCTAATTAATTATTATAATTGACATCCACACCAGATGTCTGATATATGATGGTTCTCTTTGTTGATAAAAGGTTTTGGTAATTCTGTTTGAACAGCACTTTCAGAACAATATGTTTTCCATTTAGGTCACAAGGAAAAAAATATGATTTATTTTTTTCAGGAAATTGAATTCAATCTTTCCTCTTGCCTTCCAACTTCTAACCAGCCTGGAAAATGCACGGGATGAAGGATGCAATGGAAGACCATTCATCACGGGGTTGACCACTGATCAGAAGCACTTAGCTGGGAAGTGCAGGATTTGGATTTACCATCATCTTTTATTCTCTCTAGTCACAAAGAAGAGGAGCTGATCTGACATCTGTAAAAAAAAAAAATAATAATAATAAGGAAGTGAGAACCTCAATCAAAGAGCCACTCTCAAGTGGAAAGCTGATATGTTGGGTTGTCAAAGAAGATCAACAGCTTTTGAGTTCTTTAAAGTCATTATAATACTTACAGAGCATCTTGTGTTGGGAAGGGACAAAGCCCACTGTGACCTGCACCTTTTGGCCCCAAATTCAAACCAACTCTCAGCCAGAAACTTTGAGTAGGAAGAAATAGCTCTCCTGACTTTCTGCCTTAGCAATCCACATTCTTCTGCGTATCTTTGCTTTTCTTTTTGGCTTGGCCCTGCTGAGAAGAAGGAGTTATGGTGTGCACTCTCTGGATGGAAGCAGGAAGTATAAATCCCTCAGAAAACTTAGGGTTTTATGAGCTTTCCAGAGTATTTGGTGGGTATTAGAAGTTCCATTTCAGAAAATTAATGCCTTAGGACGTGGTTGTGCCAATCAGATCTCTGAGCTGTTTGAGGTTCATCCACTGCTAATTAAAGTACTTCAACAGCAGCAACTTGGCTTTTGCACATGGTCTCTTCACCATAGCAGAGAACTGATGATGCTCAGATGATCCTCATGGCTCATGAACCACCTTCAGCCCTCCCCAGAAGCTGTCTTGGGCTCAGACAAGAGGTGACCTTAAAGAAAGCAGAGAGGGCACCTGCTTCTTTCCATCACTTTAAACTGCTTCTTTTTCTCACAGCCTAATAAAAGGTCTGTGTGATTTGGGGGGGGGGGGGGGGGGAAGTAAAAAATAAAGCTCTGCCTGTGCTTATTCCAGGTGTGAGTCAGTTCTGCTGCAGAACATGCAGCTTGTCAGGCTAACACAGACCTGTGCTCAGGCCAATAAGCAGTTTTTAATCCATATTAATGCAATTTTGGCAATCTGGATGCCTGCTTCAGTGTAAAGCTGCTTTAAAATAAAAGAAGGCTGTACAGAACAGCACTGATTATCCCAGTTATTGCCAAAATATTTCAAACCCTCTGGTGGGTTTGACCTTAGCTTGGTGTAAGAGGGGGGCAGAGATGGGTCCTTGCAATATACTTGGAGCCATTTAAGGAGTTACCTGCTCTCAGCTCCAACTTGCAGCTGCCTTGGCTGGGGCATTGTCTCTGACTCATCCCTTCTGGTGCAAAGTATGACAGATTGACTTAAATTGCCTGTTAAAGTTCTCTATTTAGCAGTAACCATATACACTGCAGATATTTCAAGGTATTTTAATGCCCAAAGAAGCAGACAGGCTCTAGTCATCGTTTCCAGGTCTGGAAGTGCTGATTTGCATCCCAGAAAGCCAGTTTCCTCTCCAGCTGTGGCTCGTGGATGCAGGAGGCATTTGACCTTCCGTGGCCACCTCAACAAGAAAGGATTTGGATGGGAATTCAGGCACTTGGTACAGGGCTTCATTTTACCTTCAATCACCTGAGAGAGAAATGCCTTTTCTTAGCAATTTGTGGAGAATCCCTTCACAGTTCCTGAAGAGAGATTTATGGTTGTTATGCTGCACAGTCACATATGATGTCCCCCATCCTGAGTAGGAGTTGAGTGCCTTGAAACCTTTGCACGTTTGTCCCTGGGGGTTTGCATCTCTTCTGGAAATAGGACACAGGAGTCTGTGTTACCTCAACCTTCTGGATGTGTTTTCTGAGGGGAGCCAAACTAGACCAAACCTTTACACAAGAATAAAGCTCAGACAGGAATCCAAAGCAAAAATTCACATTTCCCCTCCTCCCCCCACCACGAAGATGCTGAATTTCCAGTTGAAACAGCAGCTTTCTGCTGAGGTACCAGGGTTGCTTTTTTTTTTGTTTTATGGATGCTCTTAACACACTGAAGGAAGATAAAGTAGTTCCATGGAGATGTATTCACTTGTGTTCCTCTGATAGTCATTTGAAACCTCTCACTCCTGTGATGTTAATGTCACTTTTAATATTGCAAATTTGCTAAGATGCCAAGTGAACAGCATTTAAATAATGCCTTTATGGGACTGATGTGTGCATGAGTTTTTGGGCAAGGACAGCTGTGGCTTTTTTAGTAGCATCCTTGCAAAGCATGTAGTCTGTAGCCTCCTGCTTTAATTTCTGATATAAATGTAAATGGTAATTTTAACATTTTCGATACTAACTTGATTTCATCAGATTTTGGCAAGACATGCGCTGGGCATTTTACAATTTTAAAAAAATCAGGTTTGAAAATGTCAGCTTCCCTGAGCAGGTGGGCTGGGTCATTTCCAGCACACTGAAGGCATGTGGCAGATAAGGAGCTGTGGGGCTGAGAGAGAGTTTGGAAATGATTTGCATCAGAGGAAGGTCTAAAGGAAGGGCTAAACTATAAGGGAACTGGCTGTCTTCAGGTGAGTATTTACATGAAATGCTGCTAAACAGCTTCTGACATCACAACTTCTAAGGAAAGGTTGAGAGAGCTGGGACTGTTTAGCCTGGAGAGGAGAAGGCTGAGAGGAGACCTCATTAATGTCTATAAATATCTGAAGGGTGGGTGTAAGGAGGATGGAGACAGACTCTGAGTAATGCCCGTTGACAGGACAAGGGGCAATGGGCACCAACTGGAACACAGGAAGTTCCATCTGAACATGAGGAAAAACTTCTTTACTGTGAGGGTGACAAAGCCCTGGAAGTGAGAGGTTGTGGAGTCTCCTTCTCTGGAGATGTTCAAGGCCCACTTGGATGCAGTCCTGTGTAATGGAGGTTGGAGTCAGGTGGGGGCTGGGCTCTTTTTTCAGGTAACCAGTGACAGGACAAGAGGGCACAGCCTGAAGCTGCTCCAAGGGAGGTTTAGGTTGGATATCAGGAAGCACTTCCTCATGGAAAAGGTGATCAGACATTGGAATGGACTGCCCAGGGAAGTGGTGGAGGCACCATCCCTGGATGTGTTCAAGGAAAGGCTGGATGTGGCACTTAGTGCCATAGTCTAGATGGTGTGGTGGTGTTGGTCATAGGCTGGACTTGATGATCTTAAAGGTCTTTTGCAGCCTTGGTAATTCTGTGATTCTGAAATGTGCTCCAGGTGATCCTGCTCTAGCAGGGGCTTGGACAAGATGATCTCTAGAGGTCCCTTCCAACTCCTATGATTCTGTGTAACTGAATCACACATTGAGTACTAGCCAAGCTACTATTTAACTACATTGAATAGTTGGATGCAACTTGCAAGCCTCCCTTGTGTCCCCAAGGGAGGAGATCCACCCACACCAGCTGACAAGGGTGGTCTGACCCCATTCTCCATCATAGATCTCCATCAACTTGCAAGTGAGGAACAGCCTGAGCTCTCCCAGGTGTTAAAGGCTCAACATGTTCAATGCCAAGTCTGGTTTGTTCAGTTTGGATGGTTCAAGCCTAGGAGGCCTGAGCTCCCCACACAAGAGTGTAGCTGGTGCCTGCCTACCACCACTGTGGCCAGAAAGCTCTTGGGCAATGGGGTTTAATAAATAGCCACCTTCTCTCCAGGATGCACTTCACCTCCTCTGTAGACACAAAAACCACCTTCTTGGCCATCTCCAGAAGAGACCTTTGACTGCTCTCTCTGCCTCTTCAGTTGGATGTTGCCTTCTGTGGTAAAGATTAGCAGACCTGCATCCCACAGCATGGACCCTCAGAGAACTGTAAACAGATGACATTTTCCAATGGGTGTCTCCATCTTTCCTTGTGCATCTCTCCTCCATCCTGCTCTGTCTGTCCAATCCTCCCTCCCGTTCCAGTCTGTGGGCTCACATTTCTAGTTGAATTACCATGGTTACATGTGCTACTGGCAGCCAGGCTGAGCCCATCTGCAAGGACACACTCAGCCCTTGATGGACCTCACACTGCAGCCAGAGGGTCAAACAGACCCATGTGGCTTTGCATTTTCTGAGCATCACCTCAAGACCACTTAAACATTTTTTGTCAGGCTGGAGAAAACTGTCACAGTGAGAGAAGGTCCCTTTAAACAGCTCTACCAAACCAGTTGTAGTTGTTTATGTTTCAAAGGACTGGGAGACCATCCCTGAGGCCTGGCTGGGATGGGACTGGGAAGCACAGGTGGTACCAGGGTACCCATCACCCACCCTTCATGTGCAACTGATGCTGAAGAGGTTGCACAGTGAGTAGCATTAAAAGGACAAGGAAAAGTTTCCAACAGATGCAAAAAGGAGCAGAGAGTCTCTTCTGAGCACGAGCACAAAGTCTCCCTGTCAGACAGTCACTCCTGTGGACTTGTGGTGTGTAGGCTGCTAATTAGGAAACCAGAGGCCTGAAATCACTTGCTTTTATCCAGCAGTTTTTCTCTTGTAAGGGTCTCCTGGGGTTCTGTTAGTCAGCACATTGAGGGGATTAGAGAGCCCTGGGAGATACCTTTCAGAAATTCTGGGGAGCTAATTAAAGCAGGCAAGGGGAGCTGGCCAGAGAAACAGTTTCACAAATACCCAGGCACTCAAAGGCACAGGCAGAAAATGCAAGACAAGGGGAAGGAGGGAGCCTTAAAGAGAGACAAACAAGAGAGGGAAAGAGAGGCCACCTGCGAGGAATAAGAATTATTAGCAACTTTCTTCTTCACCAGCAGCCATGTTTTCCCTCTAGATTTTGCCCACAGGATCAGCAGTGTGGCCATTACAGAGATTTTTCCTAAAACAACAGGAATCACTTGCTCATTTCCAGTCATTACCAGCTCTGTTTCTCACGCCCAGCTGCTGTGTGAGCAGTGGGAACCAGTTACACTGCCTTTCCTTTTGGTTCCTGAACTTTCCTCATTATGTATGTTCTCATCTCTCCTGCTTTGCATACCTTGTTAGAGCACCAGAAAATTTGAAATATTTGGGCTCACATTTTCTTTGATATTTCTTTGGAACAGGAAACAAATTTTAGTAAAAGTACAAAGTAATACTGACTGTGTCCAAGGAAGGAGTCAGAGGAAAAGAAATTGGTTTGCTGCTTTATAGGAAAATCTACCATGATTCATTTAATAGCTCTTGCTATTTGAGTAAGAAACCTGAGATTTGGAGGCAAAGTCTCCTTAGTATCAAAGATTTGGCTTTGCCATCTGTTCACCTTCCAGAAAGAAAACCCTGTTCACATGGTCACAGTACAGGCTCTGTCTGGTGGAGTTTTTCTGTCCTCTGTAGGGATGGGGAGGACAGTGGGGAGCAGCCAGCCTTAATCTAAGAGAGAAAGTGGCTTAGAAGTCCTCAGAGGACTCTGAGACCACCTTGAGTTTGCAACAATCCCATAGGCTGGGCAGGAGACCTCCAAACATCCCTTCCCATTGCTGCCTCTAAGATTGTATTTAGTGAATAGCTGAGTCCCACTATTGTCTCTTATCTCCCACTATTGTCTCTTATCTCCAGGGACCAAAAAGATAAATGGGCTGGCAGGGCTGCTGGCTGCTCCTCGGCCAGAGCCTGCAACGCAATGGAATTGCAAAGTCATAGAATCCCAGACGGGTTTAGGTTGGAAGGGACCTTAAAGATCATCTAGATCCAAGCCCCTGCATGGGCAGGGACACCTCCCACCAGACCAGGTTGCTCCAAGCCCCATCCAACCTGCCCTTCAACACTTCCAGGGATGGGGCAGCCACAGCTTCCCTGGCCAACCTGGCCCAGTGTCTCACCACCCTCATAGTAAAGAATTTCCTCCTCATGGCCAACTTCAATCTCCCATCTTCCAGTTTTAATCCATTCCCCTTTGTCCTCTCACTCCCTGCCCTTGTCCAAAGTCCCTCCCCAGCTTTTCTGGAGCCCCTTCAGGCACTCTAAGGTCTCCCTGGAGCCTTTTGCACTTCAAAAAGATGATGGGAGGTAGGAATGAATGAATGTTGAGTAATACAGAAAAGCGTATTATTTGTGCAAAGGCAAATGCTTGAAAAACCAGCAACAATCCTCTTCCTCTCACCCTGGAACTGCACAAAGTGGGTCCTGAAGTGGTCTTGAGCACCATGCTGATGGTGCTATGGGTGACCCTCAGAAGAGACGACTCTCTCTGCTCATAAAAAAAATAAAATAGATGGAAGCTGTGACTCAGAAATGCAAGTTAGAGCACTCTCCATGCTGAGAGGGTCCCGGGCAGCGGGGATGATGGAGAGCTGGTAGCAGCAGAAGGTCAGTGAAGCAAACCAAATTTGAGAGGAAAGGTTCACTCTGGAGAGGCTGAGAGAAAACAGCAATCATGGCAGTTAGCAAAATAATAAATAAGCCCTCCATTTTTTGTGAAAGAAATGGTCACAGCTGAGCAAATGCCTCGCAATGGGCTGTCTGCTGTGAATGATGGATAGAGAGAAGAACAAGGCGAGATGAGGTTTCATGAGCAAAGTAAATACATAAAAGCAACCACTTGGCAGGAGAGCTGTGATGAGTGGGATATTTTGAGGTGGTTCTCTGAACCTTAGGCCCTCGGCAGGGAGAGTCTCTCTCTGCTCAAAACAAGCCCATGGAATTACACAGAGTCAGGGAGGATAAAACCTGGGTCAATTTTTGTAAATTATTTTGGCCAGAAAAATAGAAATTAAAAAAAAAAAAAAAAAAAGAGCTTTCACCCTGTCATTTTCAAACTGGGAGATTTTGACTGTTTAAAAAAAAAACAACACTGCTTTCATTTCAAAATGAACAGAGGTGTTTGAAGAGTAAAAATAATCACATGATAAATTCTGTTCAGAGGAGGCCACAGAGATGATCTGAGGGCTGGGGCAGCTCTGCTCTGGAGACAGGCTGAGAGAGCTGGGGATGTTCAGCCTGGAGAAGAGAAGGCTCCAAGGACACCTTAGAGCACCTGCCAGTGCCTGAAGGGGCTCCAGGAAAGCTGGGGAGGGACTTTGGCCAAGGGCAGGGAGGGAGAGGACAAGGGGGGATGGATGAAAAGTGGCAGAGGGGAGATTGAGGTTGGCCATGAGGAGGAAATTCTGGAGTGTAAGGGTGGTGAGACACTGGGCCAGGTTGCCCAGGGAAGCTGTGGCTGCCCCATCCCTGGAAGTGTTGAAGGGCAGGTTGGATGGGGCTTGGAGCAACCTGGTCTGGTGGGAGGTGTCCCTGCCCATGCAGGGGGTTGGGACTGGATGATCTTTAAGGTCCCTTCCAACCCAAACCATTCCATGATTCTATATCTGAGACACTTAAGCATCACTGCTCATCCTTCTGGAGCAGGGATGGTCCCAGGCCACAGCCCCATCAGCTGGTCCCTGTGCCAGGTTTGTTCCCAATGCCTCCAGCATGTTGGGAGGAGGACACCCCACTATGTGTGCACACACACACACAATGTGCTTGCTGCTGGGGATTTGACTTTTATTTTTACCTGTTTGCTTTAATATAAAGTAAAAGGTCACTTTAGAGTAACATTCCACAGGATTCACTGTTTATTCTCAGCTGGAGATGCAGCATCTCTCTTATCTGACATTTCCACGACAAATTAAGTTCCTCAGACACCTTTTTAGGATGCATAATGATTAATACCTAACACAACTCTGAAATATAATGAACTCTGCCTATCACTCCTGCCCCTCCCCTGGCAGGGTTTTAATGTGTTTCTCCTCAGGGCAGCTCTGCAGTAGGGCAGACCTTCTTAACCTTGTTTTACACCTCAGGAGGGGGTGGACAGACTTGAGAACTTGAAGAGCATGACCTCATTTATCTTGAACAGCCCTCACCTTTAAAAATACCTCTCCAGCATCTGAATATAGGCAGGATTAGAGCAATAGTAGGCACTGAATAGCTCCTCTGCTTCTTTTCATCCCACAGTGTTCACTTCATCCCCCTGTGCCATCCTCTAGCTCTGTCAAATCTCTTTGAACACAGGAGGCTCAAAATGCAAGGAGACACCCAAAAATAGGGTGATCCCACACCACTCCATTTCCTTAGGAAACCAGCCTGGAAACGTTTCCATGGTCCAAGCACAAAGAAAAGAGCAACAGCAGCACAAGCAAAGAGCTCCAGAGGCAGCAGCCCCCACACCTTGCAGGTAGGAGCTGGAAGAAGTTGCCAGCTAATCTTGGAATGTCCTTGTAAACTCAGCAGATTTGGGAAAACTGAAATTAATCTTGTTGAATCATAGAATGGTTTGAGTTGGAAGGGACCTGAAAGACCATCCAGTCCCAATCCCCTGCATGGGCAATCATGTTGAAGGTTACGTGATGCTGTTCAGTGAAGAACAACTTTTCTCCATCACACATGTAACCAGGAGACTCAGAGGGAGCTAACACTGAGCCCACAGCAGTGACAAGTAGTGTGGCCAGCCAGAAAAATGTTTCCAGGCAGTTATTTCTGGTCCAAAATACAATTCTGGTAAATTCAAAGCACTTTTCAGGGAAGACTTTGGTGTTAACATCACTTTCTGGAAGGAAAATCAGAAAATGTGTCCATGTCTTTCTGGCCTCATTTTGGGGGGTTCTTGGCATTAGTGGTTCATTGTGGCGTCTCCACAGCATCTTGATGCCACCTGCCTCACCTGTGTCATTGGGGCTTAATAGTGTTGGCTTGGTGATGACTTCTGGACCAGGAACATTTTCACAGAATCACAGAATCATTCTGGTTGGAAGAGACCTTTACAATCATTGAGTCCAACCATTAACCCAACTCTGTAAAGTCCAGAGCTAAACCATGTCCCTCAGCACCACATCTACACAGCTTTTAAACAGCTCCAGGGATGGTGATTCAACCACCTCCCTGGGCAGCCTGTGCCAGTGTTTAATTACCCTTTCAGTGAAGAAGTTTCTTCTAATGTCCAATCTAAACCAGCCCTGCTGCAACTCAGGGACATGGCTTAGTGGTGGAGTTGGCAGAGTTAGTTTTACAGTTGTACTCGATGATCTTAATGGTCTTTTCCAGTCTAATTGATCCTGTGATTCAATTGAGGCCATTGCCTCTTGTCCTATTGCTTGTTCTCTGGGAGAAGAAACTGACCCCCCCCTTAATCCACCTCCTTTCAGGCAGTTGCAGAGAGCAAGAAGATATCTCCTCAGCCTCCTTTTCTCCAGGCTGAACACCCCCAGCTCCTTCAGATGCTTCATTTTTCTCCCAGGCTGGAGGACACAGTCACACTAGCCATAGTCTGGCCAAAATGATGGAGCAGTGGCCATTCCCACGGGGAGATCTGAGTCTCCATCCCTGAAATGGGCAGTGCTGCTGGAGTGAGAGGACAGAAGGAAGCCCAGGAATCAGAGCTTCTTCCCCTTGTAGCCCTTTGCACATCAATAATTCATGGCTGGAAATAAGTGCACAGGGTGTGGGTGAAGTGATTTTGCAATAACACGGATGAAAATGGGCAAGAGCCCTGGCAAAAAGATTAACTTATTGCCCCCAAGTAGCAGATTGAGACTTTACAGGTTTTGGGTGGCTCTGGGAAAGAAGAGCAAACCAACTGGAAATGGTGGTGGGAGCTGGTAGGAAGGAATATCACCAGAAAACAGCTTTTTGAGGAGAAAAGCTCATCAAGATTAATTCTTAAAATAGATAAATGGAAGGACATTAAACAACCTATGTAGACACACTCATTTGGAGTTAAAGGGTCTGTAATTAAGTTTTACTTAATTCACTTTTGAAGAGACTTGAGCCAAATTGAATTAAGGCCACTTTAATTTTAAATGAAAGTATCCAGACCTGGGTTTAATGTAATTTAACTAATCCACTTGCAATTCACACCACTAGTTAATTTTGGATTAATTTCTGCTTGTAGACAAGATCATAAACAGCAGGAAAACAACTTTGTTTTCCATTTTCCATCTAGAGAGGGAGAAACAGAACTCCTTTCCCCCAAAATATGCCTCTGCTTTGTGCACTTTAACCCCTTTTTGTGCAGTTTAACCCCTTTTATGGTGTCTGGGATGATCCTGAACCAGGGTATGCCAGATGTCTGCTGTGACATTCTCAGCTGAAAGGAGACAAGGATGTTCTGCTGACAGTTCTTCTGAACCATCACTGATCCATCTCCCAGAAATCATGGAATCATGGAATGGTTTGGGTTGGAAGGGACCTTAAAGATCATCTAGATCCAACCCCCTGCACGGGCAGGGACACCTCCCACCAGACCAGGTTGCTCCAAGCCCCATCCAACCTGCCCTTCAACACTTCCAGGGATGGGGCAGCCACAGCTTCCCTGGGCAACCTGACCCAGTGTCTCACCACCCTCACACTCCAGAATTTCCTCCTCATGTCCAACCTCAATCTCCCCTCTGTCAGTTTTAATCCATCCCCCCTTGTCCTCTCCCTCCCTGCCCTTGTCCAAAGTCCCTCCCCAGCTTTCCTGGAGCCCCTTCAGGCACTGGCAGGTGCTCTAAGGTCTCCCTGGAGCCTTCTCTTCTCTAGGCTGAACACCCCCAACTCTCTCAGCCTGTGTCTTGGATCATCAGAGATCATCTCAGCAGAGCTCTTGGATCATCTTTGTGGCCTCCTCTGGACTCTCTCCAGGAGCTCCATGTCCTTCTTATATTGGGGCAAGTTTGGCAACGAGCTGTGGGAAGACACCACTGAGGATTTTTGGCCTGGCTTGAGGTAGGGCAGGATCCATACAGATTTTTTGTGAACAGAAGTAGTGAAGATCCCAAAGGGCTTTGACAAATTCAGGAGAGATGTCCTGTGCTAGATGGTGGGGCTAGAAAGACTCCAGCCAACAAGCTCTATTTAATTAATGCCATTTAAAAAGCTGCAAAGGTGCCCTGGACTGCAGCAGCAGCAGGAGGGTGGTGGTGTTTTCCTGGATTAATTAAAATAAGAGATCTCTTTGAAGCTTCTGACAATGACAAGTCATTAGTAGAGCAACCAGCAAATGAACAAGCAGTGGTGGGGCTGGAAGGGACATCAAGCATTAGAGGAAAGAAAGTGTTTGAGGTGGAGGGGAAGGGTCAGCACAGCTAATGCAGATGTCAGCCATCCAAAACTTGCTGCTTTTGGGTCAAACTACCACAGTTCAGTTGCAGTTCAGTTCAGGCCAAGTCTCCAAAGGGTTTAAGTCATCCTGTGATAGGGCACATAGACTCCTCAGGACCTGGGGTTCACCCAGAGAAGAGCTGTGATTCCATCAGTAATAACACAGCTTTTATTACTTTTATAACATAGCTTTTATTACTGCAGCTTCTGGCGGGCATTTTCTGTTCACACAGGCTTTGAGAAAAATGTGGTCCCAAATAAAGAATCATAGTATCATTAAATGGTTTGGGTTGGAAGGGACCTTGAAAAGTCATCTAGTCCAGCACTTCTGCAATGAGCAGGGACATCTTTGACTAGATCAGGTCACTCACCACCCTGTCCAATCTGACCTGGAATGGGGCATCTACCACCTCTCTGGGCATCCTGGGCCAGTGTCTCACCACCCTCATTGTAAAACATTTCTTCCTTCTATTTAGTCTGCATCTCCCCTCTTTTGGTTTAAAACCATCACCCTGTGTCCTCTCACTACAGGCCCTGCTAAAGAGTCTGTCCCCATCCTTCTTATAAGGTCCTTTTATTTTGAAGAGCAAGCAGTCCATTTCCAGAAACATTTTGGAAGCCAAGCAGTCCTTACTGTGAGATCCCCAAGAGACTGTGAGATCCTCACTTCACTTGCCACATCTCCCCATAAAGTCACCTCGTGTAACACCTTTGGCACCTCCCAAAGACACTGATAAAGTCTTCTAGTGTTTGTCCAGCTTAGTGACACCAGGGAGGAATAAGAGCTCATCCAGGCATTTAATTTTCTGGAATAAGGAGGGAGGTTCAGGAGGAAACTTCATCAAGAGCAGAGCTGGCGTCAAAGCTCCTACATCTTTCATCACAGATGAAAGATCTCCTTGGTTTGAATTCAGAAGCTGCTTTTTTGCAGCCACAAGCCAGAGCAGCTAAATGGAGAAATCCTACCAGGGAGGTACAGCTTGGCCCCCGGGTGCCTCCACCCTTCCCTGCAGCACCTTTGATTTCCTAAATCAAACTACACTTCCCAGAAGACCCTTTCCCTGGCAGTGCCTCCAGGCAGGCCCATGGCTGGGGCCAGTTCCAGCTTTCTTTTGCAGGCATTTGCTTTTTCTTATCAGCAAGACAAGGGAAAAGATAAGTTTTGTAAAAATACCATTTAATCAAAAGAAAATTGATCCTCATGGGAAAAGAATGGGGGGGGGGGAGGAAGAAAAGACAACCCGAAAACACAACAAACAAACTCCCATAAACCAAAAAAAAACTCATGTGAGATGGAATATTTTCAAGCAGCCTAATGAGAACTACCCCACAGGTCCCTAAATCTGGCTCCCTGCTTCTCACACAAGCAGTGAATGGGCAGGAACTCCTGCTGTCAGCGTTTTACTCCATTGGTGACCCACCACCTCTTTTCAAATGAATTCCCCTTGAATTATCTGAAGTGAGCAGAGAGCAAAGTAGTGGGGAGGGGGTTGGGGAGGGAATTCAGGCTTGCAGGATAATACAGAAGTTATTTCAGCTGGAAGATGGAGTGTATTGCATCCATTTAAAAATCATTTTAAATGGTGAAAGAGGTGTTCTGAACTCAGTGGGAAGTTGATGACTGATTTGAATCCGCGCTCGCACGCCCTGTTGCAATGAAAGGTTCTCTGGAAAATAAAAGTCCTCAGAGAAGCTCAACATGACCCAGCACCACGGGCTGGAGCCCAGAAACCACCCGTGTCCTGGGCTGCATCCCTAGCAGTGTGGGCAGCAGGGCCAGGGAGGGGATTGTCCCCTCTGCTCTGCTCTGGTGAGACCCCACCTGGAGAACTGGGGCCAGTTCTGGAGCCCCCAACACAGGAAGGACATGGAGCTCCTCGAGAGAGTCCAGAGGAGGCCACGGAGAGGATGGGAGGGCTGGAGCAGCTCTGCTCTGGAGACAGGCTGAGAGAGTTGGGGGTGTTCAGCCTGGAGAAGAGAAGGCTCCAGGGAGACCTTAGAGCACCTGCCAGTGCCTGAAGGGGCTCCAGGAAAGCTGGGGAGGGACTTGGGACAAGGGCAGGGAGGGAGAGGACAAGGGGGGTTGGATTAAAACTGGAAGAGGGAGATTGAGGTTGGACATGAGGAGGAAATTCTTTGCTGTGAGGGTGGTGAGACAGTGGGCCAGGTTGCCCAGAGAAGCTGTGGCTGCCCCATCCCTGGAAGTGTTGAAGGGCAGGTTGGATGGGGCTTGGAGCAACCTGGTCTGGTGGGAGGTGTCCCTGCCCATGCAGGGGGTTGGAACTAGATGATCTTTAAGGTCCCTTCCAACCCAAACCATTCCATGATTCAGAAAGATCTCCTGGGATATGGGGAATGGTTTGAATCAAAGCAAAGTGGAGATGCCCAAGGCAGGGGTGGAGGGTCCAGGAACCTCCGGGGGGCAGAGGTGAAGCCACCCATGTCCTGTCATCAACCCTTGTTTCTGCTCTAGTTCTCCTGTCTGTGACACAGTGATGATAAATAACACAGACCCATTGTTGTGATTGATCTGAGCTCTCTGGGCACAAAGTCGCTGATAATGGTAAATACTCCTGGAGGTAGTTTAAAGAAACACAGATAATTCAGTTTGGTTTGTACTGTACCTTACTCACACTGCTTCTAGACACATCCATATGTGTTTCTGTTTCTTCTTGAGATTCATTTCATTTTTAAGTTTAAAGAGCCCAGAGTTCAGCTATACATCTCTTATTATGGATGGGTTTTAAAAGTAAAGAAATATATTCTGTTAGGATTTCATCTCCTGTCCAGGAAAGCAGCTCTCTGAGCATGTATTACTCTGTGAGAGACCTGCTGTGTTTCTATCCCTTCCCAAATATGTCTCTGCTTCCTAAGGCACAGAGAGTGTCTTCTCCATTTCACAGCACACTGAGGATTAACACCCAAACTGTAAAATGCTTCCACTGTTCATGTGTCACACTAAAAAAAAAAAAAAAAAAAAAAAAAAAAAAACACAACAAGAAGAAGAATAAAAAAGAAAGCTTTGCTGCCTTTCCATATTGGTGATTTTTAAAGTGGGGTTTTTTTTATAAAAATTGAGTATTTCCAGGAGATGGGTGATGTCCTTGGGGAGTGTCCAAGCTGTAGCAGGGGTGATCTAAGCTGTACATAACCCCCTTTTCATGCTGTACCCTGAAAGAGAGATTCCTGGTGGCAGAGGACAACCTTTGACTTGGGAAGCCAGGCTGGACATCTCTGCTCTTCTTATATCAGCTTAAAGGACTGAGTTTGTGCTGCAGTTCCCATGAGCAAGATGGGTATCATAGACCCCCTCCAACTTCACCAGGGCATTCTGTGAGGCTTGGATGTTAGGACAAAGTAGGATATGTAAATAGATAATACAGGGGAAAAAAAAAAAAATGCAAGCCCCAGCTGTTTCTTGGTTTTGAAGAAAATAATGCCTCCAGCTTAGGAACTAGCAAGAAGTTTGTAGCATTTTCTATGAGCCTGGATTCCCAGACGGGGTTTCAAGTGAATTTTACATGAAGTTGGGCTGGAAACATTCCAGCCTGCAGCTGAAAATGAAACTCTGCCAAGGTACCAAACCTCCGTGACTCAAATCTGATCCCAGGCTGAGATTGTTCAAAGCTGGACAGCAGAGTTCACAGTCATTTTTAATAAGAATTGGGCATTCCAACCCTGGAAGTGATGGCAGGGGCTATCAGCCTCCAAACCAGCACAAGCCCCAGCCAAGCAGGACTGTTTTTTTGCAGGGTTCTGACAGCCTAAATACCTGTTGGAGCCAGCAGAGACTTTGCATGGCACATAACCATGTGTGTGTGTGACACAGGCACCTGCTCCCCCAGCATCACCAGAGCCTTCCAAAAGGGCAATATTTTTTAGCCTGTACATTTATTTTTCCCTGCCTGGTAGGAAGCAGGGATTATCTTCAAAACGTGGTCATGTGGCTAAGTGAAAGCTCTAAACAAGCAAATTCCTGTTCAGCAAGTTTTTGTGCTGATTGCTGCTTCTTCAAGCAGATCTTAGCAGTGTATAACAGGATGCTTAGGAATTGCTTCATGAGGAAGCTCCAGCACAGTGTTTATGGCAACCATAGAATCGTTCAGGTTGGAAAAGACCTGTAAGATCATCCAGTCCAACCTTTAACCTCACTGGACTAACCCAGCTCTACCAGCCCTGTGCTAAACCATGTCCCTAAACACCTATATGATTTTGAAACACATTCAAGGATGGTGATTCAGCCACTTCCCTGGGCAGAGAGAGGTGCTCCAGTTACAAGGGGATGAAACTCTAGTTTAGAGGTTCAGACCATTTCTTAATTCAGGCTTTTAACTCAGACCTGCACAAGCAGTGAAAACACTGGTGAGTGCAAAACTTCTGTAAGAACCTCCCATTGCCATAGTCTCTCAAGGTGAGGTTTCCCAGTGAAATTTCATGAGGAAAAAATGTCATCAGAAAAAATAATCCCAGAGAAATTTAATTAGGTGATTTGGGCTCGATTTTGGTTCTCCTGTTGTGCTCCATGGAGACAGACATTGGTATATGTCACAGGTGGTGCTGACCCAAAGCTGTAATAAGGGATTCAGCAGTTCCCAAGTCCTACTGGATTCATGAGGGGTCCTTGGCCACACCTCTCCAGTTTCCAGATTAATCATTTAGGTTGGACATTAGAAGGGAATTCTTTGCTGTGAGGGTGGTGAGACACTGGGCCAGGTTGCCCAGGGAAGCTGTGGCTGCCCCATCCCTGGAAGTGTTGAAGGGCAGGTTGGATGGGGCTTGAAGCAACCTGGTCTGGTGGGAGGTGTCCCTGCCCATGCAGGGGGTTGGATCTAGATGATCTTTAAGGTCCCTTCCATCCCAAACCATTCCATGATTCTGTGATCATCAATAAGTGAGTATGGTGGCTCTTACTTTTCATTTGTAGATGAAAAGGCAAAAGGGAGATAGTAGTGAGTGTGCCTGTGAGTGAAGATCATCAAAGGTTTTCAGACTCATGAGTCCTCAGTACCTGACATGCACTTGAACAACTAATGAAGGGTCTGGTCAGTTCTTAAATCCAAATCTGTCCAGGCCTCCCAAGAATTAACTCTCCCGTTCTCTTGGATGATTTTTTGGAATATGATTTAGTAAGAGGAAAAGCAATGAGACATTCCTCTGGACAACAAGAATAGTCACAGTAGACACACGAGTGTTAAAGCTGAAATTCAAGTTCTGCCTGAAGGCTTCAGGGCTCTGGAACTAGCCCAACAATGCTCCCCTCCTCTGCAGACCTTGATGTCTCGTGGAGACAGCCCTGGGCTGGGGCTCTGGAGATCAAAGCCTTCATGTCAGTCTTGTGTATCTTCTGTAACTAGGACAGGTTTCTTGGGCAATCTCCTCATTCAACTGAGTCATCTGTGTGAGGCTTGTATCTCAGCTGACATCTCTGAGCAACTGACATTTCATTCAGATGTGAACCCACCAAGTCTCCAAGGCTTGCTGGAGCTCACTAGGATATTGAAACCAAGTGATTAAGGCTTGAAGCAGTTTCTGGCCACACTTTTCCATGTGGGTCATACGTTGGGTTGCAGTTGCTGGTAGCAGGTCTAAGCATCTCCCGGTCCTCCAAGTTGGAGCAGGGAGAAAGCACCAAGAGCTGGAAGAGGTCAGTCCAAGAAGAGGTCCATTCCTCATCAGAGTAACTGCCAAGGTCAGGCAGGGAGCTGCAGCCAAGGAAGCAGCTGAATTGTGCTTTTCAAATCCTGAGCTACCATCTCAACAGACAGAGCATCTTTCCTTTGTGCTGGCACTTGTGAGGGACAGGTCATATTGTACCAACT